>OW240916.1:254298447-254476917 GCA_933207985.1 Pelobates cultripes
AGAGATCCTTACTCTTTTACCTTTATCAGTGGAAACATCTATTTCATATCTTTCTTTTTCCTTCCCCTCTCATTTATTTCATATTCCTTTTTACTCCCTAGTCCTTCTCTTCCCATTATTCCTCTTTCCCCTCACTCAACCTAAATTTTAATTGGTGTTTTAGACTAATATAGGACCCATATCTCAAAAACAACATAATGTAGTTAAGGGACACTGTATCATCCCCTTAACATAATTTTTACATAGGCGTAGGATAATCTACGAGAAAACAATAATTGATCATTTATCTTCTTTCCTCTTTCCTTTCTTTATACGTTGCTCTTAATTTCCATTATACTGAAGTGCACAAAATCTTTTATTTCTCATTCATAGTTAGTTTCTTGGTTTCTCTCTCTCCCTTTCCTTTTGCTTCTCCTTCCTTCTCTTCTCCTACTCCTACTCCTCTGTTCTTCTTCCTGTATTAATCAGTCTCCTAATTTTTCCATCCATAGTTTCACCTCTTCTAGTTTTAAGAAGGATTTTCTTTTACCTTCATCTTGGATTATCAAGCTTGCAGGAAAGCCCCAATTATAATGGATATTTTTCTCTCTCATAATATTTTGTAATAGGTGCAAAAGATCTTCTAAATTGCCTTAATTTGCGTTATGTAGAAGGAAATATCTTGTAATATCTGGATATTTTCTAATTTATTTTCTCTTTCTAGGTTCAATTTGTTTGCCCTTAAAACTTCTTCACGTTTATAAGACTGAAAGAGGGCTATCACGTCCCTTGGAGCCGAGGGAAAAACGATTTTGGTTTAAAGACACGGTACACATTCTATTACTTGGTCTTTTCTTATAAAGGAATTCTTCCAGACTATCTTGGGGGATATCGTCTGCAATATTTCTGAAGTGTAAGTTTAGACGTCTCAATCTATCTTCTACCTCAGAGATTTTTAATTCAAGAGTAGCCACTTTATTCTCGACTTTGGTGATTTGTTCTTTGTTCTCTTTATTTGTTTGGAGAGATGAGTTGATTTTTTCTTCCATCTTTTCAACTCTAGAGCTAAGTTCTATAATATCTTCCTTAATTCCTTTAGAATTTGTTTGGATCTCGGCTTTTAATTGTTCCAAGAGTTGTGGTAGTGCTATCTCTAGATGTTTTGAAGTAACTTCTCCATGTCTTTGTATTGCTGGTGAATTGATCTGAGACTCTTCTATATTTATAGATTCAATAATACTCTGATCATCTTGTAGGGATGAATCTTCAATATTATTTATAGTTGTTCTAGAAGTTGATGGGGAAAAGAATGATGTTCCTATTTTATAATCCTTTTTTTTCTAGTCTTGCTCCTTAGTTATTTTCTTATCTTTTTTTTAGATGGTTTTTCTGAGGTTTCCTATTCACCTTTTCAAGTCGTATTTAGGTTATGTGCCTGATAAGAAAAAAAAAAAAAAAGAAAGAAAGGACTCCAAAAAAATAAATAAAAAATAATTCTTTGTGATTTTACTTCCTTAAACCCTTTCCCCCTTTTTTTTAGTTCAACTTGATTCTTGTTATGCAGTTTTCCTTTAGGGGTTTATTATATTAAGCCTTAGTTACTGTTTTCTTTTAGACAAAAAAAACAGGCTGGTCAGCAGGGGGGAAACAGATACAATACATACAGTAGGTGGATCACACTCCTAGAGATATAAACCAGGAGCCAAATATCAGAGTTTGCAGGAATCTATGATCTGCAAACTTTCTTTGTCTTAGGGATGAGCATAACCACCTAGCAAAGCTAGTGGGTATGCGGCAGCCTCCCGGAGTCAAATGCCAGAGCTGAAAAGGCTCGCGCTGTGCATCTGCACAGCAACAGCCTTTCAGCCAATCAGGTAATCAGGAGAGCCGTGCTGAGCGCGGGAATCCTGATTACCTCAGATTTTTTAAAATTGGGAAACTGCGGATGGTTAGCACATCCCATGAAATACTAAGGATAAATATTTCCCACAGTGTACAGGAATATAATTAAACTTCTAAACACAAAATAAAATAATTCAAGATGCCAATAGTACAGGGGAACAAGAAAATATTTAATAAGTCATGGAGACATACAAGATAGACTTGAAACTTTGTATAAAACAGCTGAACTGAAAAACAAGGCAACAATGTGTGCCAAAGGAAAGTATCCAAAGACCACTGGAAACATTCAACGTAAGTTGCAACAAAATAAGTTCAATAAAAGAGAAAAGAAATGTTGAAACAAGTCCCAGCAGACATAATCTTTATGCAGGGAGTCCATGAGAATATTAAACCGACGAGACTACTTGCATCCAATCCTTCTACTTAGGTGGATCCTTGGTTTGTTGGTCTTGTCTTGGAGTATGGCTATAGTCTGTAAAAAACAAAACAGAGAACAGTTATCAAAAGGTTGAATAATCACCAGATAACCTTATGTTTTAGAAAAACCAACTACCACCAGCAGGCAAAACCCTTAACTAGGAGGAGGGTGGGACGGGCGCTATTGCTAGGTGGTTATGCTCATCCCTAAGACAAAGAAAGTTTGCAGATCATAGATTCCTGCAAACTCTGATTTGTCCTCCGGGAGGCATAACCACCTAGCAAAGCTAGTGGGTAGAATAGCACACACCTGGTGGTGGTCCTAAGAAACTGAAGGCGTTCAACTTCTGATGGCCTCCAGTAAAATCTAACAAAGGTTTTACTGGACAACCATCTTGCAGCTTTTAAGATAGTAGCTAGAGGAAGGCCCTTTCCTGCTGCTTTAGTAGCCGAGGCTCCCCTAATTGAATGGCTTTTGAACACTGAAACATCAATTCCAGCCGTAGACATGGCGGAAAGTATCCAGCCTCTAATTGTATTAACCTTGGCTGGACGAAAGGGATTCCTTGATGTAATGAATAATTGACTGATATCGTTTCTAAATCCAGCAGAAAGTTGAAGGTACGATTGTAACAAACTGACTAAACATAAGCCTGGTTCGGAAGAATCTTGGACCAAGTCCAATTCTACCGGACCAGGAGAAAAATGGGATGTTTTTTGTCTGCCTTTTAGTATAATATGGAAACCTCCCGGGGTCCTGGACAACCAAGGTTCTGAAATATGGATCTGAGTTAACTCTGCTCCTCTAGCTGCCAGGGCCAAGGACAGCAGAGAAGCCAGCTTAATAGCAGTCCATCTTAAATCAATTTTAGCATTATCCAAAGACTTTAGGAAATTTAATAAGACATCTACATCCCAAGTAGATGTGTAGCGTGGGGTATATGGGCGGCAGACGGCTAACCCTTTTAGTAATCTCAAATACAGGGCATCCTGAGTAAGGTTGGGGATCAGGAAGTTTAAGGCAGATCCGTAGGTCTTGATTGAACTGACAGATAAACCAGAATGGAACTTAAGGGTAAGAAATTCTAACGCCAAAGGAATGGTATCAGATCCTTGTGTGTTAGACAGAAAAGAAACCTCCCATTCTTTGAATTCCTCGATCATCTTTCTATATCTTACCCTAGTTCTACGTCTTAAAGATGAGTTAATAATATCCAAGACCTGGTCCGATAAATGGGGATGTGTTAACAGCCTACCAGGGCTGCGATCCACATCAGCTGCGGGAGCTTGAGCAGAAGATCGCTGGTTCCCTGAAAGCAGTCCACTGTCATGCCTAATGGGATCTTGGTTCCCTTGACTAACTGATGGATCAAGGGATACCAGGGTCTGGAGGTCCATACTGGGTAAACGAGAACTAAGCTCTGCACCCTGTCCCTGCGGATCTTCTCCAGCACTTTCATCAGTAAAGATGGAGGGGGGAAAGCATAAGGGGCTGGAACATCCGTCCATTGGAAAGACATTGCATCCATTTTCCAAGCTCCCTTTGTCCAGGTCCGGGAGACGAACCTGGGAGTTTGAGCGGATGTTTGGGATGCAAACAGATCTACCTGTCTTTGGCCAAAATTGCTTTCTATCTTTTGGAAAAGAGCAATCTTTAATTGGATCGTTGCCAGGGACAAACTTTGGCGAGAGAGAGAGTCTGCAAGCTCGTTCGCCTCTCCCGGAACATATTCTGCGAAAACCTGAACATTGCTTGCTAAGGCCCAGGACCAAAGATCTAGAGCCTCTAAGCAAAGACCCCTTGATCTTGTACCCCCTCTGTGGTTTATATAAGCCACCGCTGTCCTGTTGTCCGAATGGACTTTTACCAATGTCGGTGACTCGTTTAGAGGAACTAGGCCCTTGAGAGCTAATTTTATAGCTCGTAACTCCAAGATGTTTATATGGAGGTGACTCTCTTGGTCTGACCAGATTCCTCTTATGGCGTTTTGGGTTGTAAACGCACCCCAACCGTGACTTGAGGCATCTGACGTCAGAGTGACTGTCGCAGGCTGCTCTAACAGTGGACGAGGAAATAGAATTTCTAACTCCAGAATGGACTTCAATTCTTCTCTGACCTTCTTGGGGAGAACAAATTTTGATTCCCAATGGCCACCCTGTCTCAGTCGGTTCCCTAAAAACAGCTGACTTCTTCTGCAAAGTAAGGGGGATTGTTGTATGCTGGTGTTAAAGCTATTAATTTCCCTATGATCTTTGCTAGGTCTCTCAAGGACCAACTCTGGTGCTTGAGAGATGAGTTCAGATGTACCAATAATTTGTCCCATTTGTCTTGAGGGATTCCAAGGGACATAGTCCTGGTGTTCAGTATGAAACCCAGAAAGAGGATGCTTTGAGTGGGAATTAGGACTGATTTCTGTAGATTTACTACGAATCCTAGATCTTGTAAAAGGGAAGCAAGGTAATCCCTTTGAGAAGCAAGGGCTTCCCCATCTGGGTGCATGAGCAGGATGTCGTCTAGGTAGTATAGACACATGAAACCTTTTAGTCTGACATGAGCTATCACTGATTTCATAATTCTGGAGAATGTGTATGGTGCGTTGGAGAGGCCAAACACCATAACAGTCCACTGCCACACCTTTCCTTTCCACTGAAACCTGAGAAAACGCCTGTGTTTCTTGGCTATGGGGACTGAATGGAAGGCATCTTTTAGGTCTACTTTTATGCAGAAAAAGGCTTTCTGAACTAAGCCTGGAAGATCTGATAGACTCTCCATCCTGAACCTTTTCCTTTTGATGAAAGCGTTCAGAGGCCTCACATTTAGGACCGGTCTCCAGGAACCGTCTGACTTTGGGATTGGGAACAATGGGCTGACCCATCCTGTAATAGACATGTCTGCCAACTCTATTTTTCCTTGACTTAAAGCTAAGGAAAGGGAGGCATCTAGCACTGGGTTCACCTCTCTGTGGGGTGCAAATTTCTGGACTGGGAACCTTAACAGGGGGAGTTGTAAACCCCTTTGAAAGATCTTTAGAACCCATTTGTCTGAGGAAATATCCTTCCAATTTAGTGGCATATGAGGAGGCACACTTACTTGAATGCATGGGTTTCCTTTTGGAAGCTGAACCGCCTCTGGAATGCGCTCCTCTGCCGCCGCCTGGGAGCTTATGTCTTCCACTGTAGTGGCGGTACTGGGCCTGGTGAGAGGCTTCTCGGGACGCTCCTGCAGCCCTATAGGGGCGACCCTCCGTCCGAAAGGGCTTCTTGTAGCCAGGGACGGACTTCTTGAGTTCTGAAAAGGATCTCCTTGCCTTGTAACGGCCTTTAACCTCCTGAATGAACGAGGGACCGAATAGGTAAGAATCCTCCAAATTTGGGAACTCATGCGATTTGGGGGCTAGGTCGGACAGACCAGCTGCATGGAGCCAGCGGGATCTGCGGATGTTTGAAGTGTAATTAAAGGATTGGCCAATAATTAGCACTGCCCTGCCAGACGCTTTTAAAAGGGCCATCTTAGATGCTAACAGGGATGAAGTGGAAGGTTTCTGAGCATTGCCTTCTTTTTCTGCTTTATCCAGCATCAGTAATAGTGGTCCCACAGCATCAGCAATTTTAAACTGTATATTGCGAAAAGTCTGGTCTGTGGGATCAGAGGATACGCTGCTCCCTGTGATGGATAACAGCGAAGGGTCTACCTCTGGGGCCATTAGAGCCTGAATGTCCGGGATACCGATGTGGTTCCTGAGGAGAAGGTCATCTTCCTTAACCAAGGGGGATCTGAAGGCTAGTTTAGCAAAATCTCTAACCTCGGAATCGTGCTCCATAGCCCATCTGGAGTGAAATAATTTTGATGGGAGAGTCTTTCCTAGGAGACTTACTCTGGCCATCTGAACATTGCTTAGCTTCCCTCGCTCAGTGGAAGCTGCTGAACGAACCACTTCCTCGGATTCCCAGTCTATTTCTGGAGAGCCGTATCTGGAACTGGGACGGCTTTGGGAAGAAGAGTGAGCGAACGCTCTAGAAGAGGAAGGAGAGGGACTATCTAACCTCCAACGAGATTTGCCCTTTTCCTCTGGGAGGTGTTTCTGGTGCTCAAACGAGGGAAACACGCTATTCCTTTTTTGAGGTCCTGTCCCCTTAAATTTTCGCTTACTCAAACGAGTATGAGGGGAAGGAGGAGCGGAGAAGTTTTCCTCAGACGAGGAACTGGCGGAAGAGACCAGCCGTCTTCCTTTATGCTTTTTATTTAAAACTGGGACCAAATCCTCCTCAGATGATGAAGAGGATAGATCCCTGGCAAGGAAAGCTCTCTTATGGAGCTTTCTAACATTGATGGGGCTGCCTTTAAGAGAGGCATCCACTAAATCTGTGGCAGACACAGAAATAGAGTCCTCCATCAATGATGCCATTTTAAAAAATCTGAGGTAATCAGGATTCCCGCGCTCAGCACGGCTCTCCTGATTACCTGATTGGCTGAAAGGCTGTTGCTGTGCAGATGCACAGCGCGAGCCTTTTCAGCTCTGGCATATGGCTCTCATGGGAACAGCACTGGGACCATTACATAGGATGTCCCTCTCCTTCTTAAGATCCTCTTGTGGTAGATCTGGTGTAGAAAAGATGACTGGAAACACTTACTTAAGTAAAGTGTTTATTGATCCAATAAAATAAAAAGTAAAACAAGGGTGGAGAAAAATACTCCGGCAAAATATGAGTCCACAATATGATAAGAGATCCAATATGGGAGTGTCTCTAGAATCCAAAACGCGTTTCGCCCTGTACCAGGGGCTTCCTCAGTCGGCAGTGAATGTGTCCTCCTCCTCGGCCACTTTTTATGTCTGTGTGTGATTTCCGGTTACCATCTGTGGAACGCATGGCGCGTGTAGTTCCGGTGTCATGACTTGTCACTTCCGGGTTACGGGTATCACTTGAGCGTGACATCAGTCCGGTTGGAACGCACAACGTATGACGTGTGTGTTCCACTTCGAGAATTATGAAAAGTCCAGGGAAACAGAAGTACATCAGGGTGTGGGAGACAGAGAAGTATCTTTGTCAGAAGCTTTTTAACAGAGTATTACTCACGGTTTCACCATGTACAGTCTTCCTATAAACATTAGGTATAATATTACCTCTTCAGTTTTATTATATTAGTCCTTGTTGTTTTCCCAGGTGGTGTTTTCTCTAAATATTGCTGCGCTTTGTATTTTAAGGGATTTCGGCCCTTGCTCTCGCAGGGTTTAGCTTTATCCTACCTCTGTGCTCTCCTTTGACTCTACCTTACCGTTGGGGAGCTATATCCCTTCAGTACTGTCAGGGGTGGCAGTCCGGTGACCGGGACCCTGTATGCCTGATCTTGATATTAGGAGTCACTGTGTGGAAATGGATTATCAGGGCCTGGTGCAGGGTAACCACACGCCCCCTCGTGTTGAGCACCAGTGTTTGTGCAGCCATATACCAGGGCCCTGATACAGCTTCTGTGGATCCCAGGTGCCAGATGACAATAAGCAGACCTCCCAGGATCTGAATAGAGAGGCTCTGCAGCAGATATATATCCAGTACAGAAACAAGGCAAGACTAGAATAGACACCAAACAAGAAAACTAGACAAAACTAGGAGAACCCAAAACCGGAGCAGGACAGAAAGCAGAACCTAGAACATGAACACAAGACATGAGGGAAACAAGAACAGGGCAGGAAAGGACTGTACATGAACTGGAAATACAAGACAAAATAAAACAAGACAAGAGATGCAAGGCAAAACACGAGGAGACATAACTACTATGTATGTAAAATATTTAGACATACATAAATGGCCAAGATGTATGCAGCCCACCACTGCGCCAAAGTACTCCAATTACGGTGGGTTCCTATCTGCCTAGATATGCATGATTAAATAAACAATAATAAAACACACAGGGCACTTACCTGCAAGAAAGGGGCAGAGGACTTGGAACAACTGCCTGCAGGAACCAACCGAAACTAAATCTTAATATGTATAAATCCATACATCATAAAGGTCAAAGAATGAGGGCAACATTCACTAAACAAAAGCAAACAAAAGCTAACCTCGGCTGTGATTTACCTATTGGGCAGTGGTGCAGTAACATTTTCACAAGGCTTAAAAAATCATATTACAATCAAATTATAATAATAAGATAACTAATTTCTGAAATACTAAAACAAACTAATCCACAGTGAAAAATCAAGAATGAAACATCCCACTCTATGTTTAAACCATTGGGTATTATTGTCTGGGATGTAAAGACATAGTACATTTTGCTTTTAGCTAATAAATAAAAGAGATACCCACCTTTAAAAAGGTCTAGACTGGACTCTTTCAATCCCCTGAAGTGTTCGAATTACCTCCATGGAATTTAACACAGTGTCTACCCACACTAAATATAATATTCCAATTTTGAATATTATTTAAATATTCCTTTGTTCTATTTGAATTTGGATTGTAATTGCTTTGATAATGGTCGCGCAATACAAGACAGAAGTCAGAAAATGTTATCGATCGGTTACCGACGCCAGATTGTAATCTACCCCACTATGGCAGAACATGAGTAAAAAGAATGAATTCTAGTGTTTGAGTTCTATTTCAGGTGCAACACATCATTTATTGATCTTTCAGTCCCCAGGAGTTAATCTTCCTTTATTTAGAAGAAGAAGACTATTGATTCTATCCAAGAATTCAAGAAAAACTTTAGCCATTATTGATGTTCAGCGCATGTGTCTTTGGCTACCATGGTACCGAAATCTTCAGCTACTATTTCTTGATCTTATCTTGTTTCACTCAGTGAAAAATGATTCAAATGAATTAAATGATTATCAATTTCTCTCATTGTTTGCAGGAGCACCATTCTTTATCTTTCACTGTATTTTATTTTTTCTTTAGAAATTATAATGTAATCAATTATGAGAAATAAATAATTTATTATAAAGGTAATGTCTCAAAAAACTCTAGACTTGTGTGCGGTAATTTGTTTTGGCTAAACCATTTTTCCCTAAAATTATTTTTTTTCCAGGACGCTTGAATTTTGTCCGTATGTTGGTTCAGATCTGCAAATTTCAATAACAAAAAAGCGATTTGAGAAACAAATCATACAAGCCAAAAGTGAGGGAAAATGGGCCAGCATACTGAAAAATGTTTTAAAAAAATAAATATAATATATATATTTTTCAATACACTGATAGGAATATTTCCCTTCCATTTCGTTCAGAGATCAAATGAGAAACTGTAACTAATACAGGAAAAAAGATTAGTAGACGAAAAACAAAATAGTGAATTGAAAATGGATTTGCAAACTTTAGACTAAGTAATCAAGCTGTGGCTAAAGCGCAGTTGGAGATTATTACAATTAAGGTATTGTTGTCTACATTTTGTAATTCAATGTTCAATTCAGTACAATTCAGTACTTATTGAATGTATCTCTATGTCTGCTGTTTAGGTCTATGTCCTTACTTCTGCCCATCAAGTGGTACAGGGAAGGATCCATTTGGTTAAGTCTTTAAGTTATCTGTTGAGAGAAAGACGAATGTTTAAGGCATATAGTTGTGAAAGATATGCGTTTAAAATATCACTCATAATCTAGAATTACTACTACTAATAATAATAGAATTAAACAATCATAGAGTTTTTACATGAACATAATATTTTCAGGGTTGAGTCACAATCTCATGTCATATGAAATTTCATCTTGATAAATAAAGATTAATCCAACAAAGAAAATATAGGTTTGATGGGCTCTGAAAAAAATACAATACTGAGAAATGTATGGAGGAAATTAATCAGTTGACGTTGGTAAAAATCTATTGGTAAGGAGAATTTGGGGTAAGTGAAACCGTGCCATTAAATATTTGGTAAGAAGTAAACAGCTTTCAACCTCCCACTGTACAGAATATGCCTATTAAGGAGCATTAACTTGGACATGATGTCTACGCTAATTCTTTATAACAGAGGACAATGTATGTCTATGTCTAGCTTGCACATGTGTAACAAAATATATAATCCCTTGTCGGCTGATGTATTTTCACACAATTGACTTTCCATATTTGGAAAATTAGCCATTATCCATCCAAGCTGCCTTCAACATGGATGCAGTCCAGTAAGTAGGAGGGTCTGGGACGGAGGGTCTGCTGGAGATTGGCTGGGATGTGTCAGCTGACCGGAGTTCGCCACGAACAGTTCTTGGCGAACCGTGGCGAACCGTTCGCGAGAAGTTCGCGGACGGTTCGCGACATCTCTATTAGCCATTAGTACTTATGTTTTTGTCAGGTTCCTATCCCGTCTAGCAAGACTTTTTTTCCGTTTGATACTGTTCCTTTAAATCGAGTACCTGTTTCTCACCTCTAGTGGCCTCCCTAGCCACTAGTTACCTCAGACTCTCATCTGTATAGCATGAATTAAGTTCTGCTGTAAAAAGCCACTACCTACAAACCAAGTGGCCTTTACATTGAAGTTGATGTTCATACTGAAAAGACTTAAGATCCTGGCTCCTGTGAAACAACCTGTGACTTACCTGCATTGCGTCCAACCTGATTTGCGACCAACCCTGCTCCTTACCAACTTGGATAACTTACAACCCTGCTTTATCCTGCTAACCTGGTTTACTTCCAACCCTGCTCCATACCATCCCTGCTTCATACCATCCTGGATTACTTACAATCCTGCTTTATCCTGCTAACCTGGTTTACTTCCAACCCTGCTCCATACCATCCCTGCTTCATACCATCCTGGATTACTTACAATCCTGCTTTATCCTGCTAACCTGGTTTACTTCCAACCCTGCTCCATACCATCCCTGCTTCATACCATCCTGGATTACTTACAATCCTGCTTTATCCTGCTAACCTGGTTTACTTCCAACCCTGCTCCATACCATCCCTGCTTCATACCATCCTGGATTACTTACAATCCTGCTTTATCCTGCCTTCCTGATTTATACAAACCTGCATAACTGCTATCTGGACATTGCTGCTTACTCTTATTTACAAGGTGTTATTTTCTTACCCTGAAACCTTATTGTTCCTTGTCTTACTATTATATCTATGCTTTTATCTGTCGCTTTCTTATTATTTGCAAACTGTTTATTATCTATATAGGGCATATTGCCTTAACTTTTATTTCTCACTTTCCTTCTCCTCATTATTTCAGTCTATATGTTATCCTGCTGATATGTCACAACCTACCAGTAAACCCCCTTTAGTTAACTCTGGCAATCGTCTCCTACCTGACCTGATCAAGAACATGACAGTTTTACACCTACCGTACTATTAGCTGCAATTCACCAGTCTGATATCATCTTTCCCCAACTTCAAAGCTAACATTTGGAATCCTCAAATATTAGATTTATACACAAACTTATCACTGTTCATCAAACAATGTAAACTCCAGGCTCAAAACTACGGTCTAAGCATTACCTTTTTGAATAATGAATAATAAATTATTAGAGAGCCCATTTCTTTTTTTCTGCAAGCTTTGATGTTTCTCACAAAAACAACATTATCTGGCAATGTTTACTTATTGATAATGTTTTGTCCGATTTTTCACCTGGTAACGAGCAACAGTTATCAAAGGGATAACGATCCAAATTTCATGAGCCATTTTTTTCCTGTAACACTGCTGGTATACTTGACTCTACCTATTCAGAACTATTCATGCTGAGCCTTTTTTAGACACTTTGTATTATGCGTTACTACTCTGCTGGGTTTTTTTTGTGTGCCTTTTTACTCCTTTTTGAAATATACATTGCATGTTGGATAATATTTTAGGTTCTGATTTCTGGAAGCTAAATGTATGTTTTAAAGTAGAATTTACAAAAAAGACTTATCAATGAACTCTTGTATGTCTGAATTGATTCTTAAGAGACCAAACTGTGCTTTGTTTCTGATTTTATCAGAGATATTTTAAGCTTGATATTTGTCATTTATAGAAAAACCTCATACAATCAATGCACTTTTCAGTCTATAAAATTCAGTAATGTAATTGAATACCCAACGAAAACGCCAATTGTTTTTCTTGTTAACCACATTATTTTGATATCAACCTTGCAAAACTCTTTAACAATGGATTAACGGGATAATGTTTTCTGACTTTATTGGTGTTTCTGGATGAAAAAAAGTTTGTGAAATTTGTCCGAAAGTCAAAAACTGTTATGGAGCCGTTACCAATATTGGGTCTTTATATGTAACAAATAAATAATAAAAAGGTAATTTGTAAAAGAAAAAAGGATATATGTTACACAATTTTTTTTAAAGTGCTTCCTTTATTTATTTTTTAACCATTACTGGGCAGAATTAATGAGTTTCTGGAAATGGTGTATGTCGTCTATCACTCTTATCAACTGGTTGCGGTAGAGAATAAATTTGGACAGAATATGTATTTCTACAGATTGGACAGAAACCTGATGTTAGCAACAATTTACTGACATTTCAAAGAAGATAAAGCATTAACAATGTTACACATTATAAAACGAAAACTCCAGGCTGTACTTTACCCATACTTGTATAACATTATGTAGATCAGGGGTTCCCAACCCAGTCCTCAAGTACCCCCTACCAGTCCAGGATTTAGGGATTACCCAATTTTGTCTAAGGTGTTTTAGAAGAAGGAAAAAAAACACTTTAGATACAACAGGGTAATCCCTAAATCCTGGACTGGTAGGGCCTACTTGAGGACGGGGTTGGGAACCACTGATGTAAATGATAAATATAAAAGATAAAATATCAAAACAAAAATACATTTGAAATATATATATATATATATATATATAGCTGCCTATGTTTAAAATAAATAAATAAATACAACAATTAAAAATAGAAAATTAAAAAGTAAACTTGTATGATTTCAGATCAGTACTATGGGAGTACTAAGCATATACCCCAACCCCTGAGATTATTCGATACCCATGGGTTTTGTAGATCAGTTATTCTAATTGCACGAAGCTTTAAGGTTTATTGCTACATCTGATACATATACACCTGAGCTGGAGACCCTCTCTGGACAATGCATCTGTAATGCATTTGAAACATCATATGTAGCTGAAGATAAAGGGAATGTTGCAAGTTGGAGGGGGGCAGGAGGGGGTGGGCTTATTATATGAAACTTATATAAAAAGAGAAACTGAAGACAATAACTACAAAGACACCTTTCACAATAAATAACTGTATATATCTCTTAGCAGACCCTTCCATCTACAGATCACATAAAACTAAACCCTACTTTCTTAGCTCACGTTTCAAGTGTAGAAAATGCAATTTGTAGATTATTCCAGGGGATATAGTAAGGGATTGGTACTACAATATACACATTAATTGATAAACAAGACGTGCTGGATTATGAAAAAAAAAAAATAGTCCCTAAGGCAGATTTGACTAGGAAACTCAATAAAATTGATTTGAATACACTTAAAGCAAAACGTATATACTATGCGAAAAATGATTTGAAGAAGATTTATTGTTTATTACGTTATTGTGATTAGTTAATGTTTCAGCACTTTATATTACATTGCGGTTGATTATATACCATATGTCCAGCACTGAACCATGTTAATTTGATAAATAAAACGATGATTTTTCAAATATCCTGTATTGTAAACATCTGGCAAGAATTCAATTATGTCGATAATAAACCGCTTAGAAAGACTGCGGCATTTAGCTTTTTACAAGGGAAAACCACTGATCCAATAAATGTGAAAGTTAATTATTAAAAGCCCAACTCATAAAAAGCTCCTCTTTATGAATATGGAAGTGAATACAAAATAAACCATGGAAAGTGAATGAGAGGGGGGAAAATACATTCACTGAGAAAGGAAAGCACTGACTGATTCAAAAGTAAAATTGTGTTTTTTTATTTTATTTTTTTATGTTATTCTTCAAATAAAATAATTTAACACATAAATAAATTTAAAAAAAAATAATTATTATTATTTGTATATAAAGTAAAATTTCCTAATTATAGTTGCTTGTTTTATAGCATGCTGCTACTAGTATTTCAGATTGATATCTGGTAAAATTAAATATATAGATAGAAAGGTGTTAGCACTCTCCAATTGTAGGGGGAGACTTGAGTGGTGCAAGTAGGTGGCTGTAACCCTATATTCATTTAAAGAGCAAAACTCCAAGACACACAGCTTTTCTTTTGATCCTCCATTTTACCATCAACAAAGTAAAGAGCAATTTGACAGACGCAGCAGTTTTTGCCAAGACTGGCAAAATGAAATTAAAACATAAGCAGGACTTTTTTTTTTTTTTTTTTTTTACATTACCTTTAACCTAAAGGCACTTTTCACAATACAGGATATTTACTAAATTGAAAAGTCAAAGTGAATGCAAATTACATTTAAAATTAAAGGCCAGAGTAGCCAAAGTGAAAGCATAACTGATTTTTTTTGCTTTTTCCATTTGAGCAATTTTGACCTTAAATTTACTCACTTATAATTCACTTTGAGTTCTCACTTTAGATGTTAATTTGTAAGATTAATTAAAGCAATTGACTCAAATTTCTTTCATATGCTCTGTAGGTTTACCATAACACATTCTGCATTTCTCAATCCTAATAAAAATATATATTAAAAAAAACTCCTACCTTCAGTTCTGCGACTCTCTAACCTTGTTGCTTGGTTACTATCCCCCACACTGTCCTTATTGTGTTTTTATACCCCACATCTTCTAGATTGTAAGCTAGTTTGAGTCCTCATGTAATTGTATCATTTACAAAGAAGACGTGGAACAAAAATAGAGAAAAAAGAAATGAGATAGTTTACTGCTTAAAACCATCAAAGTTAGATGGGTAGAGAGGAAAAGGGAACCTATTAACCTGTAGTTAAGAATATAAAAGATTAGAAGTACTCTCTCCCTGTCATGTGATGACTCTGTCTCATAGATAATATAATAGCCTGATAAGAAATTTGTGAGTAAAAAAAATATTAAAAAAATAAATAAAAAATTTTTTTAGTAAAGAATAAAATTGATGAGTAAAATACAAAAAATGAAAATTAGTAAAAAAAATTTTTTTAAGTATTATCTGATGCAGTGTGTTGTATAGAGTGATCCTTACATCCAGCATTATATATTCACAGCTATTATGCACATTCTTTCACCAATATGCAGATTTGTAAAAGCACTTAATAATGTTTAAAAGTTTAAATTGTATAATTTATTGTCAAATTTTGCCCTTTATAACACTGTAAAGCGCTATGGAATAAGTTGGACCTAGATAAATAATAATAATACTAAAAATATTGAATATTAGTTAATTAAACCAAATTGCATAATGCAGAAAAAAAACCAGTTAATTTGGAAAAATTCTCCAATTCTGCTTGAGTTACAGCTTGGATATTTTAGCCTACGCTTTTCCATTCAGTTTTAAATTAAAGGGAATCATATGTTTAAAGGGGCCATCTAAGCAATGTAGTCACACTATGGCTCTGCTTTGCCTCCATTGTTAATGTATAATTTGAGGGCAGGATTGGCTGCAGCATCAGTCAGAGAGATTACAGATTCGGGTGTCCAAAAAAGGGCAACATTAAGACAATGTTGCGATTAGGCTACTGTAAATGCCATCTCAGGTCACAGTAACAATAATGAGGTGATAGGTAAAAATTAGGAAAAATGAAATTGGCAAAGAGAAAGTGACCCTTTGCATGGGCTGTGGGGTTAAGGGCTAGACCTGAAGGCTTCTTGTAGAATAAGAATCCCCATGCATTCTTTTCAAAATTAAGTATATATATACATACACCCACAAGCTCATGTTATGCACACGTGCAAAAAGATTCAGAGACAGAGTGAAAGGATAATATGAAAGGGACACATTGTCTTCAAAGACTCTTTTTAGTGGGTTTGCACAGAAATGTTTCCTCAGTCATTCGGCTCTGAAAGAGTTAAGTTACAGGACAAACAAAACTCTCCTGGTTATGACCATTAATGGCTTTTATTAGTGAGCCATTCAGCGATAATTGCTTTGCTTTTGAAACTGTAAATGGTTTTAATAAACAGGAGAATTACAGTACATGAAATCAGTTTTCTCAGAAAACATCTGTCCTAATTATCACATATACTGGATAGAAAACCTTTTAGACTGCAAATGGGAACATGTACACACAAAAAAAAAAAAATATTGAGTGGGAGTGTTATTAGAAATGAAAAATCACGCAGAATAATGTGCTGTGTGCACCATGATGATCATAGAATCGAAGATTACACACTGTATACGCATGTAGTGAATTGGGAGATTATGTGTCTGCGTAAAATGATGGTTTCATCATACACTACATTACTCAAGGAATCCCATGAAACTGGAATAAACATTGGAAAAACACATGCTTTGGAAAAATGGTTTTGATTTATCTTTAGCACACTGGGATATAAACAGACCATGGAAAAGTCAGTAGATGCTAAGCCAGCTGTCTCTAAAGAAGATTTGAAAATCAACATGTAGTGACGTTCAAGCTGTGTTCACAAGCCGCTGGAATAGATTGCATGTTAGAACACAACGTGTAAATAAGATACTGCCGCACGCTTACTCCAATAACCAATATATTCATTTGGTCAAATGTATGTTGTTCAATGAAACAGGTGAATTCCTGATGCAGCACACAACTGGCCATTGGAAAGTTAAAAAAAACACAATTTTTTTTAACACAATTCCATATTTTGAATTCAGACAAAAATTTTGAAATCAGGCAAGATTCCTTCTATTTTATTATTCTCTCCTGCTAGAACTAGGTTATGCTATGTTTAGATTTCTGAATTATTTGTGAATTGATAATACTCCTTTTTCTGAAGGGGCATGAAGTGGTGTTTGTCTTTGGATGTGGTTATGTAAATGTGTAAGTCCTGAAATGTGAAGGTGGGTGAATGGGTTTAGTATATACCCATTCACGTGTACACATATACATATACACACACACACATATAAATATTCACATGATAAAATCCTACCTGTGGTTGGAAAAGGCAGGACTGAAAGACAGCACTGAGGCACTAATCCTAGCGGCACAGGAGCAGGCACTCAGCACCAGATCAATAGAAGCTGGAGTCTACCACACCAGGCAAAACCCAAGGTGCAGACTGCAAAGAGGCCTCTGAGACAGTTCAGCACCTAGTAGCCAGATGCAAGATGTTAGCAGGAACAGCATACACAGAGAGACACAACCAAGTTGCTGGGATTGTGTACCAAAACATCTGCACAGAATATGGATTGGTCCTGCCCAAGTCCAGATGGGAGATACAACAAAGGGAAGTTGAGAATAACAGGGCTAAAATCCTTTGGGACTTCAAGATCCAGACAGACAAGCAAGTGCTGGCCAACCAACCAGACATCGTGGTGGTAGACAAGGAACGAAAGACTGCGGTCGTGGTGGATGTGGCAATACCCAGTGACTATAACATCAAGAAGAAGGAACATGAGAAGGTGGACAAATACTAAGGACTTGAAGAAGAACTAGAAAGGATGTGGAAAGTGAAGACAGTAGTAATCCCAATTGTGATAGGAGCACTCAGGGTTGTGACTCCCAAGTTAGGGGAGTGGCTTCAACAGATTCCAGGTGGGACATCTGAGATCACTATCCAGAGGAGTGCAGTTCTAGAAACAGCTAAGATACTGCCAGAACCCTTAAACTCACAGGCCTCTGGTAGAGGACCCGAGAATGAGGAATAAACATACCACCCAGGAGGGGTGAGAAAATCCATTTTTAATATATATATATATATATATATATATATATATATATAAAACAAGAGGGGGTTGGCTGCACTCACCTTAACATGCATAAATGGGGGTGCTGCTGGGGGCCAAATAATACAATACACAAGATCCAGCGCACTCACCTATCCACTAAACAGCAACTTCAAAGTTGAAAGATTTTATTTGTTTTTTTAAAAAACACCTAATCTAGGCAAAAATAATGGGGGTTTAGTTACATTATATGATCATACATTGCATAAGCCTGCCACAGCGTCAATGTACCCCATCTTTGGCAGGTCCTACACTAACAGCCTAATGTCTGCTCTTATGAGATTAACCTACTTGGGGAAAAAATTCCATCTGGGGCTCTCTGCAGTACAAGGCTAAATAGGGCCCTGGGATGAGGCACCTGTGACAGGGAGGGGTGCAAAACCAAGGAGTTGGCTAGACTCCCAAATATATATAAAACAAGAGGGGGTTGGCTGCACTCACCTTAACATGCATAAATGGGGGTGCTGCTGGGGGCCAAATAATACAATACACAAGATCCAGCGCACTCACCTATCCACTAAACAGCAACTTCAAAGTTGAAAGATTTTATTTGTTTGTTTTTTTAAAAACACCTAATCTAGGCAAAAATAATGGGGGTTTAGTTACATTATATGATCATACATTGCATAAGCCTGCCACAACGTCAATGTACCCCATCTTTGGCAGGTCCTACACTAACAGCCTAATGTCTGCTCTTATGAGATTAACCTACTTGGGGAAAAAAATTCCATCTGGGGCTCTCTGCAGTACAAGGCTAAATAGGGCCCTGGGATGAGGCACCTGTGACAGGGAGGGGTGCAAAACCAAGGAGTTGGCTAGACTCCCAAATATATATAAAACAAGAGGGGGTTGGCTGCACTCACCTTAACATGCATAAATGGGGGTGCTGCTGGGGGCCAAATAATACAATACACAAGATCCAGCGCACTCACCTATCCACTAAACAGCAACTTCAATGTTGAAAGATTTTATTTGTTTTTTTTTAAACACCTAATCTAGGCAAAAATAATGGGGGTTTAGTTACATTATATGATCATACATTGCATAAGCCTGCCACAACGTCAATGTACCCCATCTTTGGCAGGTCCTACACTAACAGCCTAATGTCTGCTCTTATGAGATTAACCTACTTGGGAAAAAAAATTCCATCTGGGGCTCTCTGCAGTACAAGGCTAAATAGGGCCCTGGGATGAGGCACCTGTGACAGGGAGGGGTGCAAAACCAAGGAGTTGGCTAGACTCCCAAATATATATAAAACAAGAGGGGGTTGGCTGCACTCACCTTAACATGCATAAATGGGGGTGCTGCTGGGGGCCAAATAATACAATACACAAGATCCAGCGCACTCACCTATCCACTAAACAGCAACTTCAATGTTGAAAGATTTTATTTGTTTTTTTAAAAACACCTAATCTAGGCAAAAATAATGGGGGTTTAGTTACATTATATGATCATACATTGCATAAGCCTGCCACAACGTCAATGTACCCCATCTTTGGCAGGTCCTACACTAACAGCCTAATGTCTGCTCTTATGAGATTAACCTACTTGGGGAAAAAAATTCCATCTGGGGCTCTCTGCAGTACAAGGCTAAATAGGGCCCTGGGATGGGCACCTGTGACAGGGAGGGGTGCAAAACCAAGGAGTTGGCTAGACTCCCAAATATATATATAAAACAAGAGGGGGTTGGCTGCACTCACCTTAACATGCATAAATGGGGGTGCTGCTGGGGGCCAAATAATACAATACACAAGATCCAGCGCACTCACCTATCCACTAAACAGCAACTTCAAAGTTGAAAGATTTTGTTTTTTTTAAAAACACCTAATCTAGGCAAAAATAATGGGGGTTTAGTTACATTATATGATCATACATTGCATAAGCCTGCCACAACATCAATGTACCCCATCTTTGGCAGGTCCTACACTAACAGCCTAATGTCTGCTCTTATGAGATTAACCTACTTGGGGAAAAAATTCCATCTGGGGCTCTCTGCAGTACAAGGCTAAATAGGGCCCCCTCCCTGTCACAGGTGCCTCATCCCAGGGCCCTATTTAGCCTTGTACTGCAGAGAGCCCCAGATGGAATTTTTTCCCCAAGTAGGTTAATCTCATAAGAGCAGACATTAGGCTGTTAGTGTAGGACCTGCCAAAGATGGGGTACATTAACGTTGTGGCAGGCTTATGCAATGTATGATCATATAATGTAACTAAACCCCCATTATTTTTGCCTAGATTAGGTGTTTTTAAAAAAAACAAATAAAATCTTTCAACTTTGAAGTTGCTGTTTAGTGGATAGGTGAGTGCGCTGGATCTTGTGTATTATATATATATATATATATATATATATATATATATATATATAATAAGTGATGGTCTGGGATTTCTGCCCAAATATCAACAAATAAATGATCCAACCAGGGTGCTGCACAGTGCTCCAATATGTATAGAAAAACAGAAAAATTAGAGCACTCGCTGGATTTCGAAATAAATCAATTAGTGTATTTAAATTAACATTACAAAGGAACAATCAACGTTTCGACCTCTAACGGGGCTTTATCAAAATCTTGATAAAGACCCGTTGGAGGTCAATATGTTGATTTTTCTTTTGATGTTCCCTGGAATAGTTCCCTAAATAGTTATTTAAAATGTCTGCCCTTTTCTGGTTTTCCTTAACACTAACACACCCATCTCTGTTTTCATTGTACCTACACTTTTCTTTTTTTTGTTTTTTTAGAATTGATGTACTTAACAAATGTTTTGGGGTTGGTTTTGCTCTCTTTGGCTATTACTTTTTCATTTTCGAATTGCCTTCTTGCACGCATTCTTGGCGTCTTTATATCTTATATATGATGCCTCTGATTTGTCTGATTTAAATGCTTTAAAGTCCTTTTCTTATTTTAATCTTTTGGTTTAGTTTCCTTCTAAGCAACATCAGTTCCAATTTGTTTCTTTTAGATCATTACCCAATGGTACATACTGATAATTGTACCCTTGTTATATTTGTTTGAATATATTTCATTTATCCTCAGTAATTTTCTTTTCACTAGAGAGTTTATGCCAGTCAATATGTTGCAAACCTGCCCTTTTCTTTTTGAAATTGGCCTTTCTAAAATTACATGTTTCGATATACCCCATGTGCATTTGATTTTTTTGAGTTTATTTCAAAAGACACCATATTGTGATCACAATTTCCCAATTGCTCCCCTACTTGAATGCTGGTCAAAAGATCAACATTGACAAGCATCCTTTCTAGTTGGTGCTTGTACCAGTTGTGACGTGAAGGTATAGAAACTATTAATCACAAGTCAGAATTTTAAAGGTACTACCTGCTTACTGAAAGTATTGGAGGCAATATTTCAAATATCCTTTGCATATTTTCCCCATATTTTAATATGTGCCAATGTTGTGCAAATGTGGATAGTCCAGTTGATAAGTGATCATTACTTTGGTATGAGGGTAAGTAAATGAAGGTGGGTACTTTGTAGTGAGCAGTGTAGGCAATCTACAAGTAACCTAGTTAGACGTCCACCGAGCTGATTATTCAGAATAATAAAATGTGCTAACAAATATTAAAAAAACCTAATATAACTATAAACACAAGTGCATATTCTGACATGTGACCCCAATAAGTTCAGATAATAACAAATTTGCAGAGAAGAATTGCTATGATCTACCCTTTCAAGCTGATCATTCCAACAAGCTTTATACTAACACCACTTCTAGATGACACAATTTTAATCCAATCCGACTTCCATACAGTTTCAAAACAGGATTATTTTTTATTATCATTATTTGTATCACCAAAAGTAACTTCAGCTGTTTATTCATCTATAGTTAAAAAAAAAAAAAAAGAACTTCAGCCAAGGTAACATTCTATTCCATTTGCAGTCAAGAACATTATATCAAGTCAAAAAAACTAGCTTCCGTCATGTACTGTCTGCACTAATGAATGATTTCATGCATTGTTATGGCTCTACCTATGAGAGAGGATTCTACGGATGATATAATGTAAAAACTTTCTCTTGTTGTCTTACTGAGTCATTCATTCATTTGCGTCATTTCCAGGGGTCATATAGTCTTCTTTATTTAATTCCCTTTGTTTACAATTTGTAAAGGGACATGTATTCGTTCTCAATGACTCACATATTTGATGCGTTGTGTGTCAAAGCGCTGTATTATTCTATTTCTTAAAATGACCTCAGTCACCTTTTCATCTGTTCAGATTATTGCTGAGTGTTTAACACTAGTCATTTTTTACTGCATCATTGTCAATGGTTTCATTCAGCCTTTTAATCTTTTTACTGCTCATTTGGCAATTAATTATGGATTGACTACCTGCAACTTGGATCAGTTTAATGCTGTGCTGCTCCTATTGCTTACTAACACTTACCATAAATCTAACTATAGCCAAGGAGGCTGTGAGAGCATTGTATAGCATCTATCAAAGATGCTTAACCCCTTCCCTCCCAAAAAACGTACATAAGAGGATTACCTTTCATTTTGAGTGGCAAATTAGACCATAAAGCCTTACAAACCTTGTGCTTCTGTGCTGGCCTTCACCCTGCAGAGAAAAATAAAAATCATTTCTGTTTCAACGTGTTGAATGCTGGACTTATGTATTTATATTACATAGTTACATATTTATGTAGCTGAAAAGAGACTTGCGTCCATAAAGTTCAGCCTTCCTCACATATGTTTTTGCTGTTGATCCAAAAGAAGGCAAAAAACCCATTCTGAAGCTCTTCCAATTTTGCAACATACTAGGAAAATATTCCTTCTTGACCCCAAAATGGCGGTCAGATATCTCCTTGGATCAAGCAGCTATTACCCACTAATTAGAAATGATATCCCTGTATGTTATGCTTTTGAAAGTATTTATCCAATTGCTGTTTAAACATCTGTATGGACTATGATAAAACCACCTCATCAGGCAGAGAATTCCATATCATTATAGTTCTTACTGTAAAAAAAAACCTTTTTTTTGCCTTAGATTCAATCTCCTTTCTTCAAACGTAAATGTGTGACCTCGTGTCCTATGTATAGCCCTATTCATGAATAGATATCCAGAGAATGATTTTTATAATTTTATCATATCACTTATCATATCACTGGCGGATCCAGGGGGGGGGGCAACGGGGCTATTGCCCCCCTCGAGGCTCTCCCCTGCCGGCCAATGCAGGGCTAGCGCTATCTGTGCGCCAGCCCTGCAATGTGTCTTCAAGGACCAGAGGGGAGATCAGAGAGAGGACCCGGGAGCTCAGCTTGGAGCATTGCCGCAGTTACCACTGCAACACTCCGGATCTCGCGAGAGTAAACTCTAGCCCTGGAACTGCGTGCTAGAGTTCACTCTCACCACTGCAACCACCAGGGATTCCCCACCGGACCACCAGGGATCGAGAAGGGAGGGAGACACATACATTTATTTTCATTAAATTAAAAAAAGAAACATACACTGCCACCCTCAGACATACTGCAGCCTGCACACACACACATTGCACCACTCGCACATTGTCCCCCTCACACACATAAACTGCCCACCACACACACACTGCACCCCTGACATATACTGTCACCCCCACACACTGCACCGCTCACACACTACACCCCCCCACACACACTGAACCGCTCATGCACTACACCCCCCCACACACTGTAGTGCTCACGCACTACACCCCCACACACACTGAACCTTTCACACACACTGCACCCCTCACACATTGCACCACTCACTCACACCACTGATCCTATGCCCCATATCCTAGCAGACCCCAGGTAAGTTGTCAAACTGTTCTTAAAATGGTTTGACTACGTACTCTGGGAGGGGGTATCGGCACTCCTGGCACCATAACCACTACACAGAGCTGTAGTGGTTATTGTGCCTGGATTATTTCTTTAAATAATCTACAAGTGTCCCTCCCGAGATCAGGCTCTGGATCCGCCCCTGTATCATATCCCCTCTGAGGCGCTGTTTTTCCAAACTAAAGAGATTTACATTTTTTAACCTTTTTTCATAACTAAAATGCTCCATTACTTTTATTAATTTTGTAGCTCGTCTTTTCACTGTTTCTAGTGTCATGACATCCTTCTTTAGAACAGAGGCAAAAATTATATTTTCGTCCCGAGAATTTATGTCCCTATTTATACATGACAAAACCTTACTGGCTTTAGCAACTGCAGATTGACATTAATTAATTTTGATTAATTTCACAAAGTGTCATCTGCAAACACTAAAGCATGGCTTTCAATGCCTATTTCAAGATCATTTATAAATATGTTAGATAGAAGCAGTCCGAAAACAGAACCCTTAGGGCCACCACTTACCACTTTTGTCCAGTTTGAAAATATACCATTAATGACAACTCGTTGTACTCTATCCTTAAGCCAATGTTTTATCCAAGAACAAGAATATTCATCTAGACCAATTTATTTTAGTTTGAAGACTAACCTATTGTGCGGAACTGTATCAAATGCCTTGGCAAAATCTAAGTAGATCACAGCCACTGCAACACCCTGATCTATACTTCTACTTACTTCTTCATGGAATGCAATTAGGTTAGTTTGACATGACATATTTTTCATCAAACCATGCTGATTATTGATATAACAAAGTTCTTCCCAATGATTTCCTGAATGTTATCCCTTAATAGCCCTTCAAATATTTTCACAGTCACATAAATTAAGCTCACAGGTATAAGCCATAATTTCAGCTATAATTTCCAGGCAAGGATTTTGAACCCTTTTTAAATATAGGAACAACATCTACCTTCCTCAAATCCTCCGGTACAATACCTGAAACAAAAGAATCTTGAAAGATTAAATACAGGGATTCACTTATTTCCCCAGTTAGCTCCTTAAGTACTCGTGGGTGAATACCGTCAGGCCCTGGATCTTTATTTACATTAATTTTCTTTAACTGCTGTAGCACCTTATCTCAAGTCATCCAATCACAAGTTATCTGCAAGTTTTTGCAGCAATAATTTGCATATCTCTTGCCATAGGATCCTCATTAATACATACTGAAGAAAAAGTTATTTAACATTTCTGCATATTCCTGGTCTTTATTAACTAACTGACCCATCTCAGTTTCCAGTGAACCTACACTTTCATTTTTTGTTTTTTTTAGAATTGATGTACTCGAAAAAAAATTTGGGGTTGTTTTTGCATTCTTTGGCTATCAATTTCAAATTTTCTAGTTTAGCCACTTTAATTTCCTTTTTGCAAGCATTATTGGCTTTCTTATATCTTATAAAGGATGCCTCTGATTTGCCTGATTTAAATGCTTTAAAAGACCTTTTCTTATTTTTAATCTCTTGTTTTACTTCTCTACTAAGCCACATTGGTTTATTTTATATTTATTACCCAATGGTACATACTGAGAAATGTACCATTCTAATATTTGTTTGAATAGTTTCCATTTATCCTCAGTGTTTTTATCACTGAGGAGTTTATGTCAGTCGATATGTTGTAGAGCTGCCCTAATCTTATTGAAATTGGGGTTTTTAAAAATTATACATTTTAGTATACCTGACGTAGTTTTTCTTTTTTGAGTTCATTTTAAAAATTACCATGTGGTGATCACTATTTCCCAAATGCTCCCCTACTTGAATGTTGGTCAAAAGATCAACATTGTTTGTTATAACAAGATCCAGACAAGCATGCTTTCTAGTTGGTGCTTGTACCAGTTGTCACATGAAGGTGTCATTTAACACATTCAATAACCTAATTCCCTTTACTGAAGTACTAGCCCTTTATCCCAATTTATGTCCAGGTAATTAAAATCTCCAATAATTAACGTGTTACCAAGATTTGCAACTTTCCCAATTTGCTCTAACAGCTGTTCTTCCTCATTAATATTTACATTTGGTGGTTTATAACATATCCCAACCAATAATTGATTTCCCTTTGTTTGCCCCAAGCAGATATCTACCCATAAAGCTTCCACATTTTCCTCGTCACACTCCACATGCCTAAGATTTGACTTTAACTCATGGTTGACATACAAACATACCCCACCACCCTACTTGTTTTTCCTATCGTTGCTCAATAACGTGTACCCATTTAAGTTAACTGCCCAGTCATGTGTCTCAATCCACCTTGTTTTTGTTATGCCTATTATATCATGTTGTTTAGTGTATACTATTGCCTCTAGTTCCCACATTTTGTTATATAGGCTCCTTGCATTAGTAAGCATACAATTAATATTATTATGAGTCATTTGTACTTTTTGTGCATTTTTATCAATATTACATACCTACTCTGTTCTGAGCTTGCCCCTCCCCCATCTCCTCCCCCTTATACTGAGCTAAAGCCCATCTCCTTTCTATCCTATCTCCATTTTCTAGATTGCTATGACCCTCCCCCCTACTACTAGTTTAAAATCTCCTCCAACATTCTAGCCATTCTGTCCCCCAGCACTGCAGACCCTCTCCCGTTTAGGTGCAATCCATTATGGCTATACAGGTAATACCCAAGCGCAAAATCGGCTCAGTGCTCTAAAAACCCAAAACCCACTTTCCTGCACCAAGACTTCAGCCAGGCGTTGACCTCTCTAATCTCCCGGTGCCTTTCTGCTGTAGCGCGCGGCACAGGTAATATTTCTGAAAATATTTCCTTGGAGGTCTTTTCTTTAGCTTACTTACTAGTTCCCTGAACTCATTCTTTAGGACCTTCCATTTTCCTCTGACTTTGTCATTAGTACCAATATGGACCATGAAAGCTAGGTCATCCCCAGCCCCTCCCAATAATCATTCCTCTCTGTCAGCAACATGCCTGACCCGAGCTCCCGGGAGATAGCAAACTGTTTGGTTGAGACGATCAGAGTGGCATATTACCCTATCTACTCTCTTAATAATAGTCCCCTACCTGTCAACCTGTCTAGCCTTCCTTACACTCTCAACCACACCCATACTAGAGGGGCTGTTCTCTCGGCTGTTAGAAAGAACAGCTTCCTGAAGTACAGCTACTCCTGAGCTGATGCTCCCAACATCTTTACTCAAACAGGCAAATCTATGAGGATGCACAAGATCTAGCTAAACCGTTCCTGCTTCCTCGCCCCATTGTTACCCAGCTATGTGCCTGTTCACCAACTGTCTCATCTCATCCCACTCCACTACCTGCCCCCACTAAACTCTGCTCAGTGAGCAGCAGACTTCTCTCAAGACTGTCAATCTCCCTCAGTGTTGCAATTTGCCTCTTCAGATCTCCAATCTGAGCTTCCAGAAAAGCCGCTTGCTCACACCCGCCACAGAGGTATGAGCCCTCGACAGAGTCGTCCAGGCATGCATACATGCAGCAGGATGTGCACTGAGTAAAACTCGCAATCTTGCTAGCACTCATCCCCAGCTACCAAAAATACAAGTGAACAAAACAATATTTACCCTCTTGGTTTAAACTCGTTTGTAGTTTAAATTCCTCTTGTTTCAACTCCTACTTAAGAGACCACTTTAAATAGCCAACTTTCACGCAAACTCCAATGAACAAGCTCTGGTAGTCAGTAGTGGGTTTATATTGGAAAAACAAATTCCACACAGGTGGAAATTAAGGGGCACTCCATAAATTAGCTCAGCAGCAGCAGCACCCACAAGGAGGGGAATAAAAACAGCAAGAGAAAAAAAAAGAGGGAAAAGGTTTTAAATAAAAACAGCAAAGAAATAAAAAATAAATAAGAAAAAGGGCAAAAGGTTTTTAAACTAAAACAGCAAAGAGAAAAGTATAAATAAAAAAAGGACAAAGTTTTTTAAAAAAATCAGCAAAGATTAAAAAATTCTCTTGCGCCCTGTTTTTTGCTCTCCATAACTTTAAAGGGTAATCCAGACGTGGACCACTTGCTCACGGTGCCTAGAGAGATATCAGTTATGCCTCACTGATGATGCCTAACAAGGCTGAAACGGTTGTCTGGGGTTGCTGTATCTCTCGTGCAGGGGGAACTTGCTGACGTTTCGGATATGGAATGCCTGTATGGGTGCGACCAGTCTGATATGTTTCAGAGATGTTCTCTCTGTAATGGCACAAGATGAGCTAAAACCAGCTTGAGAACTGAGCGGGGACCTCCATAAGATTAAAAAATATCTATAAAAAATATGGAAAAAAAATGTAAATAAAAAAAAAAAAATAAACCTGCTTTTTCCACTTTTAGCAGTGTCACTTGGTATTTACCAATACCAACCACAGTCCACCAGTTCTCCAAGAAACTCCTGTTGTCTCAATTCCTACTTAAAAGACACTACTGTAAATAGCCTATGTTCAAGCAAACTCCAGTGAGTTTTTATTTATGTTATTTTATTGTTCACTTTGCGGCTATTCCTCTACTTTGGTGGGACTAAACAAAATGTTCCCATTTCCGAAGGTCCACTTGTTGTGGAGACATGCAGATCTTTTGTATGTGTTTGTAAGTGCATTCATTTTTTAAATTACGTTTGTATCAATTGTATTGCACTATCTATTATCTCTTCTACATTATCAGAACTTTTACACTACAAGAATACCATTGGAATCAGACTTCAAATTGGGTGAGCGATACCACTGTGGGGAGACATGCCTACTATTCATTTACATGTTGTGAGTGCTCTACCTCCCTTCCCCTTGAGCAGATTTGTAACTGTTACATTATTTTTTGTTTTTGTTTTTCTTTAGATACTTTATTACCTATATGGTTGTATTTTTGTATATATATTTTTTTACAATATATATATATATATATATCATCCTGTTCACAGAGCTTTCTTTCCTTTTATATATTTTCACATAGATGTAGGAATAGATGTAGGAATATATAATTTTTTCTTGTTATGTGTTTGTAGGGTGTAAGTGAGACACCTTTTGGTTAGCGCTTGTTTTGTATTGAGTGATTTCTTTATATTATATCATTTATGTCTTTTTTTGCCTCTGTACATCTTACAAAGAAATGTATGTGCTAAGCTCCAAACGGAAAACTAAATCGCGTAATGCATGCTAAAATAAACACGCTATTTTATTCCCCAGACTCCTTCACTTTAATCTCACATTTAAAATGGAATACTTAGGAGTTTCAAAGAGTCTTATACTATGCCACTCACACCAATGCACCTTTATTCTTTCTGGGTTATTTCCTAAAGTTCGAATTGTCGAGAATTCAAAGAGAATTTCAAGTTTTAGGCCTATATAGTCCAACTATAGCGATTTGGCCTAGAATTTGAAATTCACTTTGCATTCATGAACAACTCTGCCATTGCTGTCTATAGTCAGACTATGAGTCTGTTACTGCATTTTTTCTATTTAAAAATGTTTTTATTGATAATTTTCAGTAGATTGAGTAGGCAAGTGAAAATTAGTCTGGTCAAGAAGATATAAAAAAAAAACCAGCAATGTATTACATCGATAGTTCTGAATAATATCATCAAACCTCTTGCACAGTAACAACCCATAATATAAGGAATGTGTAGTAATCTATGAATAGCATTAAATAAACACAACATTGAGCAAACCCAATAGCCCGTAATTATAGTAATAGACCTAAAACCTTTTTATACTCTATTTATTCTATTACTGCAATTTAACGTTTGTCACGTTATTTACCTTGGCACTGTATACAAATTTTTATCCAATGTACAATTCCATCTTTAATAAAAATTGAATATATAAAAATAAAAGTATAGCTATGGCTGTATCAAGTATGGATAATTTTTCAAATTCAGCCTAAAAAGTACTATTTTTTTGATTCACAATAGATAATAAATCTCTGCTGTATATTTATCTCTATAGGTCTCTTAATGAATGACTAACAGGGTTTTCACTAAATGAGAATTGCTGTCAATTCAAAGAGAATTCAACTAATTCAAAGTGAATTTCAAATTTGAGGCCAAAACAGGCAAACTGAAAACATAATTGACCTAAAAAATGTTTTTTTACAATTCACATATTTTTGTCACGAATTTTAACATGTGCTTTGAATTCCCAACAATATTCACTTTAGTGCATATTGTAGGCCAAAATACACGAGTTGGAAACAACATCCACCTCCGGTGACTTGGAACCTTTCCAACTCAGCCATTTTGTTTTCTAACCGGGTTATTCACTAAACAGAATTTCAATTTAAAATGGCTAAAAATGGCAGAAAAGCTGACTTGGAGAATGTTTTCAGTTCTGTTATTGCGGCCTAGCATTTTCAATTTATTCTGAATTCACTTTGAATTCATGAGAATTCTCACTTTGGTGAAAAAACCTATAAGTGTCTGCCTGTGTTATTTTTAGAGTTAAAAAAAAGGTAAACCAGGAAATCACTTAGAAGGCAAAAAGACTGGGAAAAGCAGTGGAAATGGGAGAGAGAAAGTTGGGCTCGGGAGGCAGTTATCCCTGAAAAAAAAAAAAGAAGAAAAAAATTATTAACGGATAACTATTGGAAAACAAAGGACAGACTAAGGAAATACTCAGAGAAGGAAAAAACAAAACAAACTGTGAATATACATGGGGGGGGGGAGGTGGGGAAACAGACAGAGCCATGGAGGAACTTGGGAATTAAAAAGTTTGTTGAGAAATCTAGGGGAAATAGATGGCTAGGCAGACATTTATAGGTTTAATTACTAAAGTGAGAATTGCAAATTCAAAGTGAATTTCCAATTTAATGCCAAAATAGCAAAACTGAAAAAAAGAATTGAGTTCAAGATTTTTTTTTTCTAATTTAGCTATATTAGCCTGAATTTTCCAATTCAATTTAATTTCACTTTGAATTTCTGGCAATTCTTTCTCCAGTGAAATAGAAAGAGAATTTAGGAAACTATTCAAACCTAGGTGCACAGACATTGTTCCGCCAACAACCAGTAAAAGTCTGAAAAAAAAATTGAATGTCCAGCACAAAATTTCAATCTGACATTTTGGTTCCACAAGGCCTTCATCAAGCATAACATACACATCAACTATGTGAGATAAAAAAAAAAAAAAGAAGGTACTTAATTGAGTTTACATACTCAGTAATAATAATTATTGTTATTACTACATATAAACAAATAATGTGATCAAAGTCACATGATAAAAATGCCAAAATATAAAAGTGGAATATAAACTGCCAACACAATCAAGAATAAAGTACATAATACAGTAACAATGCAATGTAGTAATTATTGCTACATTTAAAGGAACACTATCAGCACCCAGACCACTTCATGTCATTAAAGCGGTCTGGGTGCAGTGTACCTGTCCCCTTAACCCTGCAGCTGAAAACATTTCAGTTTTAGAGAAAATACAAAGTTTTCCCAGACAGCCACTAGAGGCGCTTCCTGCAGTTTCATGGAGTTTTACTCTGTAAAACGATGCTGGACGTTCTCCCGCTTTGCATGGGGATGGCCAGCTTCTTGAAAAATCTAATAGGAAAGCATTGCTTTAATGCTTTTATATGAGGAAGCCCAAATGCGCATTCGATTTCCGAATCTCAGAGACATCGGTGGAGGAGCCCAGGCACTGGAATCAGGTAAGTGAAAAAAGGGTATTTAACTCTTTGTTTGTCGGGGGTGCAGGTGGAGGAGGGACACTAAGGACACATGACATGTGTGACATGTCATGATTCCCTTTTATTCCAGAAGTTTGGTCCTTCAGGGGTTAAAGCTGTGCTGTAGAAAAGTGCTTCCTATAAAATATCCACATAAACATTAAACGGATTCATCTAAAACTGTGCTGAATATATTTGGAACAGCCAGTTTTAAAATTCAGAGTGTGCTGAATAATAGTGCTACAAAACAGGTACATATAAAATAGGCATATAATCTTTAAACCAATACATCAAACTGTTACAAGAATCTGCTACAAAGAAAGGCAGCATATTTTACTGTGACAACAGTGAATTCTCAGCATAACCCATGAGCTTCAGGACCCCTCGTGACATCCCCGATTATAACCAAGCCTGTGAGAGTCAGACCACAAAGCAGGTATTAGAGGAATATACTCAAATTATAAGCTCTGTTCATAGTTTAAGGTTCTAAAGAATTAACTCCTTTCATTCCAAAGACTTTCCTTTTCTTTAATGCCTTAAACTTATCCCTCCTCTCCTTGGACGGTGGACATTTCACTTCACTTAGTGAATAACCCAGATAGAAAAATGGGCAAATATGAATACATTTATGAAAAAGAGAGACTGAGAGATTTCAATAAAAGAGACAAGCTGGGAACACAGATATGGGATCAAGGAGACAGCCAAGACATTTACAGGGTAAGTCGCTAACGCGAAAACTGTTGGGGATTCAAAGTGAAATTTTAATTTAAATGGACTCTATAGGTACCAATACCACTTCATCTGCCTGTCATTTTAATTAACCCTGCAACTGTTAATATTGCTGTTTTGTAGGAAAGGCGTTGGTTTTATTGCAGGGTTAACAAGCCTCTAGTGAGTTTCAGGAAGACATTTACAGCTCAAATTACAATCATAAAGAGCATTCCATTGGCACAACGCAGCATTTTGCCGCACGTGTGTGCTAGCCTCCCAATGCCTCCTTATGGGGAAGCATTAGATTGGCTGAGACCATCAACACTGACAAAAGCTGGTGCGGCAGCTAGCAGAGCAGTGCGCCACGGGATTTAAATATTATCTAAGTCAGCTATGCTTGCAGTTTGGCTATTTTATTGTTAAACTTTAAATTCATGTTGAATTCTCAGTTTAGTGAATAGCCCTGTTAGAGTCATAAGGTGGACAGAGAATTATAAAAAAGATAAACTGTATAGCACATAGAATAAAATTAAATTAAAAAACAGGTTGGGGGAAAACCTACTGATATATAAAGACCGTAGTTTGCAGTACTGAAAGGGTTAGTTCAGTGACGGCTGGGCTTATTGTGCATTGCTTAGTGAGGGTTTATGTTTACGAAAACTGTTTTAGCTAGTGTCAGATATTGTTTTGTAATGAAAACAGTCTAGGTAAAAATAGAAAGGTGTTATTCGCAGATTGCAAGTACAGTATTTCTCTTTTTATCAGTGTTTGTAAAATCTGTCAGTCAGACATTCTCAAGCAGTGATAAAAAAATTTAAATCTCTTTAGTTTGGAAAAACGGCACCTCACAGCGGATATAACAACATTATACTAATATATTTGGGGCCAGTACAAACCATTATCTGGAAATCTATTCATAAACAGGGCTATACATGGGACACAAGGTCACACATTAGGCTGGAAGAAAGGAAATTTCATCTAAGGCAAAGAAAATATTTTTTTTTACAGTAAGACTTATAAGGATGTGGAATTCTCTGCCTGAAGAGGTTGTTTTATCAGAGTCCATACAGATGTTTTAACAGCAATTGGATAAATACTTGCAAAAACATAACATACAGGGATATAATTTCTAATTAGTGTGGTAATGATAGCTGAAGAGAGCAAAACCAACCCCAAAGCATTTTTTAAGTACATAAATTCTAAAAAAAAACAAAATGAAAGTGTAGGTACACTAAAAACTGAAACAGGGGTGTTAATTAATGAAGACCAGGAAAAGGCAGGAATTTTAAATAACTATTTCTCCTCCGTATATATTAAGGAAGAACCCATGGTAATAGATGTGCAAATGATTGCTACTAAAAACTTGCAGAATAATTGTAATTGGTTAACTCAAGACAAGGTGCTGCAGCAACTAAAAAAAGTTAATATAAACAAAGCTCCAGGGCCTGACGGTATCCATCCACGTGTACTTAAGGAACTAAGTGCAGAAATAAGTGAACCTCTGTTTTTAATCTTTCAAGATTCTTTTCTTTCAGGAAGTGTTCAGGAGGATTGGAGGAAGGCAGATGTGGTTCCTATATTCAAAAAGGGTTCAAAATCCTTGCCTGGAAATTATAGACCTGTGAGCTTAACTTCTGTGGCTGGTAAAATATCTGAAAGGTTATTAAGGGATAATATTCAAGAATTCCTTGAGAAGAACATGGTTATCAGCAAAAATCAGCATGGTTTTATGAAGCACAGGTCATGTCAAACTAACTTGATTGCGTTCTACGAAGAAGTAAGTAGAAGTATAGATCAGGGTGTTGCCGTGGATGTGATCTATTTGGATTTTACCAAGGCATTTGATACAGTTCCACACAATAGATTAGTGTTCAAACTCAAGGAAATCGGTCTAGATGAAAATGCTTGTTCTTGGGTAGAACATTGGCTTAAAAACAGAGTACAAAGAGTTGTCATTAATGGTAAATTTTCAAGCTGGACAGAGGTGGCAAGTGGTGTCCCTCAGTGGTCTGTTCTGGAACCCCTTCTATTTAACATGTTTATAAATGATCTTGAAGACCGCATTGAAAGTCATATTTTAGTGTTTGCAGATGACACCAAACTTTGTAAAACAATACAATGTGAGCAAGATATTACTTTGCTTCAGAGGGATTTAGATAGACTGGGGGACTGGGCACTCAAATGGCAGATGAAATTTAATGTTGAAAAATGCAAAGTTATGCACTTTGGCATAAAGAATACACAAGCAACGTATACCCTTAATGGAAGCGAATTAGGGATAACAACACATGAAAAGGACTTGGGAATTGTTATAGACAACAAACTATGCAACAATGTGCAATATCAATCAGCAGTGGCCAAGGCCAGTAAGGTATTGTCATGCATAATAAAGGGCATTCATTCTCGGGACAAGAATATAATTTTGCCTCTTTATAAATCACTGGTAAGACCCCATATTGAATATGCTGTGCAATTTTGGGCACCTGTTCTAAAGAAGGATATTATGGCACTAGAAAAAGTGCAGAGGCGGGCTACAAAACTAATAAAAGGAATGGAACATATCGGCTATGAAGAAAGGTTAACAAATTTAAACCTATTTAGTTTAGAAAAACGTCGCCTGAGAGGGGATATGATAACATTATACAAATATATTCGGGGCCAATACAAACCATTGCGTGGAAATCTATTCACAAACCGGACTTTACATAGGACACGAGGCCATGAGTTTAGACTGGAAGAAAGAAGATTTCGTCTAAGGCAAAGGAAAGGTTTTTTTACTGTAAGAATAATCAGGATGTGGAATTCTCTGCCTGAGGAAGTGGTTTTATCAGAGTCCATACAGATTTTCAAACGGCTACTAGATGCATACTTGCAAGAACAGAATATTGAAGGATATAATCGTTCAATGTAGGGTAATAACTGCTTGATCCAAGGATAAATCTGACTGCCATTCTGGGGTCAAGAAGGAATTTTTTTTCCTAGCTTGTTGCAAAATTGTGCTTCAAACTGGGTTTTTTTGCCTTCTTTTGGATCAACAGCAAAAAACAAATGTGAAGTAGGCTGAACTTGATGGACGCAAGTCTCTTTTGAGCTATGTAACTATGTAACTATATGTAACTATGTAATAACTGATTGATCCAAGGACATATCTGACTGCCATTTTGGGGTCAAGAAAGACATTTTTTCCTTGTTTGTTGCAAAACTGGAAACGCTTCAGAATGTTTTTTTTTTTCCTTCTTTTGGATCAAAAGCAAAAACAAATGTAAAAACAAAAACATATCAGCGTGCATAAAACCAAAATAAAAACACAATTCATACAGCTAGGATGCATTTGTTTAGGTGACCCACATGGCACCATCCAAGCAACTGAAAATTACAGATCTGGTTTGCCATAGTGACAAGAAAGATCATCTCTAGCTGCTGCAAGATGGCAACTACCACGCGCTACACTCACCAGCATCGGAGAGTCCATCAGAGACGAATTCTCTGGTGTTCCCAACTGAGGATACAAGAGCCTGCAAACGATGCTCCTTAATCTACAAATGACCTTGCAAGCTGATTTCCAGAAATTAGCCACGGATCTCCACAAATAGATAGCGGACCTGGGAGGCAGAATCAGCCACCTGTAAAATGAGGCCGAAGAACACTGCGCGGCTTATAACAAGTTCATAGACAGGCTACAAAGACTGGAAGAAGACCAAGCTGCTCTAAAGCATAAAGTAGCAGACATCAAAGATAGGGCAATATGCAACAACATACACTTTTGGGGCATTGCTGATTCAGTCGCCAACAAGGAGCTACCTAAATACCTGCTATAATATGGGCATAAATCGGTGACTTCTCTAGAACACTGCCCCCCTGACTGACGATGGATCACTCAGATGAGCGCTCCCACCTTGGTCACTTTCTGTGCATAGCCAGCATGGGTTTTTTGTATATACCTTTTTTACAGTTTGGTTCACTGTTTTCCTTTTATTTTCTGTTATCCCTGAATCCCGCATCCCTTCCAGCAGCCTTAATGTGCCCCAAGATCCTAAGACCACTATTTAGTCAGTCAAGAGAATCGGAACCAAATGGGAACCTGTGTGTATGTACCAGGTTACGTGATCACTACACCTACCATTGTATATGCGCACTCACTGAGCCAGGTCACCCACAACTATCGGTGGCATGCCAAATATACCTCACCGCCTCCCCGTTGTGTTGGAGATGCAATAAGACCCCGGGTAACAATAAACACATCTTTTGGGATTGCCCCATATTGACAAACTTGTGGAAGCAGGTAGAGATAGTCATCTATGACTTGACTTTAGTTAAAGTGCCCTTTCGTACAGAAAGTTTTTTGTTGCACATGATAGCAGAAATGCATACATCTCCTCACAATGTGTTAATCATGCACCTATTACTGGCTGCTAAGGTCAGCATTGCGAGCCATTGGAAAGCCCCCAAGCCCCCATCACTACAGGAGGTTATGCAACGAGTAGAAGGGACATGCTTAAATAAGGAAATGGCAGCTAGGCTTAACTGAAAGTCACATCAAAACCTGGATTAGCTGCACGTCTCAGCCACAAAGTACTAGGTAAACTATAGTGTTATGCAGGGCGGGCCCTGATTTGGCACCAACTGGAGCCTCGGTACTCTAAACCGCGAATCTTGTGTACCTTGTCGGAGGTCATAAGGGGCACTCCCACCAACAACATAACTACTTCATTGCCTCGTCTGTCCTAGGTCCCAATAAATCTCGATAATATAACCAAGGGCACATACCCCTCATAACATTTCCCACATTCTTTTAGTTATTCTTCCCTAACCATCTTACTTAGGATGAGTAAACAACTATGGTTCATTATAGGTTATAGACAGCATGCCGGGTCACTACTTCCCCTAAAAAAGAACAGGTGTCCAAAAAGTCTGAGCCACCACACCACATCCTGAAATGACACAAGCAATTTCCCGCATCCGACATACCAGTATTGTGTCCTTATTAAAGCGGTCCCAGGAACATTAAGTGTAAGCAGCTAGTACAGGGGTGACTAGGGCCTTCATGATTGCTAAATGTCGCATTTACAGAGGGCATTGTGTGACTAGTATGTTTAACAAACCTGTTCTTTCTGTATGCATCAGTCATGTTTTCCTTGCTTTTGTAATTTACATGTCAAATAACGCAGGATAGAATTTTCCTAAACACTATGAACAGTTCTCATGGAATGGAATGTGTGATTCTGTATGCCTACCAAACCTATCTTAATTTCTGTAACATATGCACTCCCTGTTTTTCTCTCCTTTTTGAAAGAATTTCAATAAAAACGATATATTGGAAAAAAACTAAATATATGTGAGGTAGGCTGAACTTGATGGACGCAAGTCTCTTTTCAGCTATGTAACTATGTATCGTAATAATAAAACAATTTGTTAGTTTTTTTTCTCCAGACAGCACAGAATCTTCCAGGTGGATGGTAGATTCTTCCTATAAATGTCATAATTATGCCAAGATAAAACAAAATAGTCACTGTTTCACCATAATAACATATAATTTAAAGTGAATCTATCAAGTTTAGGGTCTTTGAATATATTACAAAGACCCACAAAGGTGACATTTTGCTTTATGTGTGTGCCGACCAAGAGGTGAAGCTAAAAGTAGATATACTTACCTTAAAGGACCACTCCACACTTGCTGAAGTGCTTTATGGTTGAGGAGAATCCTATTTTAAACCAGGTTATAAAAATTCTGATTACCATGAGAATTATGGATGTCCCCTAGCTGTTAATCAAATTGCAGCCTCCTTCTATTTGCTCCCCTGAGCTAATGGAAGAGGCAGGTAACTCTACTTGAGCCAATCTGCCTCCTCCCACACAGACTTTTGATTAGCACATCCAGCACCTCTAGAACTCAGATCTGTTTTTGACCATTTGGGCAGTGGAGTGTTCCTTTAAGTTTTCCTTCGTGGGTACAGCCACCTTATTTCTTCAGCTCATGTTGCTTCATCTGTGAGAAGTCTGCTAGTGACAGGAATTGACAAAAATTTAATGAATAAGCTCTGCTTTTTATCAACTTTTGTCAACTTGGACTTTGCCTGTAAGACAAAATAGTCCTTATGTTTATTTGTGAAATGCAGATCAGATGAGCATTTTATAAAGATTTTACCTATGAATAACTCATAAAGTGACAAGAGGTAAGGACATGTTTAAAAGAATAAACTCAATCTGTCACCACAAGGTGTGCAGTGAAGCTTTTACAAACGTGGAACATTGAATCGGTAATTACTGATTTGTGTACAGTGAACACATGAATTATAAATGTTTTTCTGTGAACTATCTGTTATCGTATTAGTTCAAGATTAATAATGCAGTGTCTTTTAGTGCTCCACACAATACATTCATTGTGAGTAAACGGCAACACATGACGGCAAATACATGGAACAAAACATTTCCTTTAACAGTAGAAGATGTGAGATATCTGCCGATTTAACTTGAAATTAGTAAAGACTTAGAAGTAATCAATATCATTTATTTTAATGAAAAACAATTGCAGGAATGCCCTGGTGAGCCCCTACATAACCACTACACCTTATTATAGTGGTTATGGTGCAATGACACTTTGCTGTGACCCTTCATAAGATGTTTTAGAAATATTACCAAACACACAAGGTCACAAGATTTGGCTGGCTGGTATGACAGTGAATGGGGGGGAGGGGCAGGGGGGAGTGGGGGAATATATGACTGAAATAGTTTAGGAAGGAGCTGGCTAACAATTTAGGGAAAGATGAGATGTGGCTGAAGGGTAGAGATAGAGGAGGGAAGATGTGGTTGAGTAAGGTTGGAGAAAACATATAATTGTATTGGAGGAAAACATAATTTTATTTATATTGCTCAAGTATATTCTGAGTGTAAGGTTTTGTGATTAAGTAAATCATAATATTTTGCTGTATGAATATTTATCCCACCACTTGTGTTGAGCACCTGCTCTTTGTCTGTTCTGTAGATATCGACATGGCCTGGGCTGTGGAAGAAACAGAGGGCCGAGCAGGGAACCTGTAAAGTAGCAGAGACTGTGTTTCTGGATTTGCATAAGAGACAGAGGCCAATGATGCTGGATGAGTAGATAGACATCTTATGATCTCCACAACTGGCTCCCACCTTAATGTAGTATCTGAACTCTGCCTGAAGTTTATAGTATGGAGCAACCAAAGGACTGTCATTGACCAATCAGGGATGAGCATCTACCACAACCTAATAGAGAAATAAATAAATATATATATAAATAAATATATATATAGTGCAGATTGGATTAGCCGTATTAGTCCAGTAAACAAGATGCCAAAATACCAGAGTATTGCAGTATGCAATGATACCTTTTTTTATTGGACTAACATAATATTTCAAAGACAAGCTTTCTAGAGTTTTCCTCTCTTCCTCAGGTCTGAAGCAATACTGATCAATCTGATCACTCAAAAAAAATATTTCCTGAGCCCCCCCCATACTAGCTACAAACAACCGCCCAACCTGAGGCAGTGATGGGTCCGCAGCAAATTGACAACAGAACAGGTGCTCACACAGAATGGCACTGTACAATGCAACGAATCACTCTGCAAACTGTGTCAACGTAACCTTACGGACTGAGCCAAATGTACATGTTTTGACACGTTTTGATCAAAATAAAACGTAAACAAAACGTGGAATTTGACTATATGTCTGTTCAACCGTAATTCACCTGTTACATATTAAGTGCACCCACACTTATTATATATAATTTTATTTAACATCAAATATTTAGCTATGAAACATAATTTAATATTAAAATTTTCCTCAAGTCTAAAGTACTTTAAGAGATCCCTCTCTACATACCTCAAAACAGAATGCACGTGTTATGGTTGATTATATATTTCCTACCTGTTCTATGTAAAATGTTGTATATATTGTGTATTAATATTGTTTTTGTATTTTATTGTACCCTAATGTACCCTATTGTATCAATGCAATGTTTTGTGGACCCAGGACATAATTGAAAACGAGCGAAATCTCAATGTAACTTTCCTGGTAAAATATTTTATTAATAAATAAATAAATAATATGAATAAAATATAAAAAGTGTGAGAAATTAAGACACTGTTATTATTTTAGTTCTGCATGAAATTTTAAAAGTTAATGTCATAATACTGTTAGCTTTTACTGCAATAAAATACACATATTTATATTCAGCGATGTCTCATGTATAAAACAGTACACCCTATGTACAGGTTTTAGGGTGTTTTGGGAAGTTACAGGGTCAAATATAGAATGTTAAATTTTTCAGTTTTTTCACATTGAAATTTGCCAGATTGGTTACGTTGCCTTTGAGACCGTATGGTAGCCCAGGAATGAGAATTACCTACATGATGGCATACAATTTGCAATAGTAGACAACCCAATGTATTGCAAATGGGGTTTGTCCAGTGTTTTTTAGTAGCCACTTAGTCACAAACACTGGCCAAAGTTAGTGAGAATATTTGTTTGTGTGTGAAAAACACAAAAAACTAATTTGAACGCCAATTTTGGCCAGTATTTGTGACTAAGTGGCTACTAAAAAAAGACTGGACATACCCCATTTGCAATACCTTGGTCTGTCTAGTTTTGCAAATGGTATGCCATCAAGGGTGTAATTCTCATTCCTGGAGTACCATACGGTCTCAAAGGCAACGTAACCAATCAGGCGAATTTCTGTAACTTTTGAAAACACCATATAACCTGTACATGAGGGTACTGTTATACTCAGGAGACTTCACTGAACACAAATATTAGTGTTTCAAAACCATAAAACATATCACAACAATTATATTGTCAGAGCTGTTTGTGTGTGAAAAATTAAAAAAACTTCATTTTTACTGATGATATCATCATTGTAATACATTTTACTGTTTTGAAACACTAATATTTGTGTTCAGAGAAGTCTCCTGAGTAAAACAGTACCCCCCATGTACTGGTTTTATGGTGTCTTGGAAAGTTACAGGGTTAAATATAGTGCTAGCAAAATTTAATTCTCTGGACTTTCTGCCTGGGTTATCAGGCAGGTCCCGCAAATTAATAAAATTACTTTATTATGTAAAAATATTACATAAATATATACATAGAATTAAAATATATATACGTATGTATATGTATATATATATATATATATATATAATTTTTTCATTTATATATATATATATATATATATATATATAGGTATATATAGTTATATATACATATATATTTATGTATATAGATATATAAATTATTTTGTTTTAAGTGTATTTTGATAGCAATATATATATATATATATATATATTAATATCAAAATGCAGTTAGAATGAAATTACACACATATATAAATTATTTATTTGTTATAATTTTTTTCTTTTTTTAAAAATTCTTTATTTTTGCACTGACAGGCAAATATCACGATAGCAGAGGGGGCTTACTAAGAAGCCAAATTACCAACGTTCTTGCAAATATTTAATTACAGAAAGGAAGGTCAAATGGTTAGTGAGCATGATATACAGTGAGTTAATACATCCCATTTATTTTTCATTTTTAACGTATTTATATTTTCATTTATTTCATATATATATATATATATAATTGTAATTCTACTTTTATTTTGATATTAATATATATATATAGTAATGTTAAAATACACTTAGACTGTGTATGTATGTGTATGTGTTGTCAGAGTATTTATATCGGCAGACATCTTGTGCTATGATAGAAATTAAAAGTGTATATTCTGAGTCACTCTGAACAGACCAGACTCCATTTTGTTATTTCCAAGTTAACAAAAAGACACAAGATTTCTATCTGTAAAACTAACCACGTTCCCAGAGCTAAAGGAATGCATAGTATATACAAACCAAGTGATAAGGAGAATGGGGGTTGGACAGACTGTCTAAAATGCTAATGGAATAGATGCATATCTAAACACAGACATTTGTGACAGAGGAGATTAAATAATAAAATGTTACTTTCTATATGTACAAGACCCCATTGTAAGTTTAAGGTGGAACTTAGTTCACGAGCTGCCATATCAGAAATTATAGCAGGAATTGCGGACACTAAGTCTGGACAAAACTTAAAGAAACTGTTTGAACTGACAGCAAATCTAAGTTATAGCAAAGATAAAGATAACGCAAAATGACGTCAAAATAGCCACCAGGAAAAGTTAACTCTTTCCTGGATAGGTATGTTTAGTGGGACAAGACTGCCCTCTATAGACCAAATACCTAAATTGCGATCCCTAGATAACCACACCTCTAGTGCTTCTATTGGGTTATCAACTGATGACGTACAGAGAGTCTGGCCCTTTAAAAGTTAGGACAAAGGGTTGAGGGTTAGGAAAAAGAGGAAAAGGAGGAAAAAGAGGAGAGAGGAATTGGAAGTTTGGGGACTCCAACTCGGACATGCAGAGAAACCCAGGACAACATCTGAGACTAACACTCTACTCTTAAAACTCTAACACTTAGAATTTTACTGACTTTCTAACCAACACCACCTTTCACCATAACTCATGCACCTACAGACATCCAAATAAGTTCCTGAGACTATCTACCAATCGGATGAAATATCTACTCAACTGGTAATTATACTGGTTTCATTTAATTAATTAAATTAATTAAAATTTACTAATAGCTTGATATATGACTGGATAAATTACGGTCAGATTTCCATATTTAGAAATCTTAGTTAACTAAAGAATATATAGTTATAAACATTCCATTCTGCAGGTGGAATTAAGAATAATTATATATTAATGTGATAGTATCACGTGTTAGCATACCGCTGTTTTTATCCAGGTGTATTGATTTGCTCTAATATAAGATAAGATATCTTTTTAGGCGAATTAAAATTCTGCTTATATAAATATGGTAGATTCTCTTATTGGATGGTTCCAGGAAATGACTAATGACTAATCCAGGAAATGACTAACTAATGGTTTAAATGTTATTTTATTTAAAATTACATAAGAATAGATCTTAATTACCTAGGAGATCTAGCCAGCATTGAAAGGGTTATTCTAACTGTTAGCCAGGGTTTTATGGCCCTTCGCTGTGAAAAGCTTCCCTTTCAGTCTGTAAAGATAGTCATAAATCGTGTAAAGTCTTGACAGAAAATGCTGTTTAGCCATTGAAACGTGTATAGCCATTCCATTGCTTTGCATACCATTTTATACTGGATATTCATTGATTATTGTCACGCATGTTACATATTATTATTAATTAATTTGTCATTATAAAATAAAATCTATTTTTATAACATTGTGATTTATTTATATGAAATACTTCTCACTTACGATAATGATCTTTGGGATCTGAGAATTTAATTAGTGGGCAATTCTCACTGTTTACTATTATTATCCCATAAATATCCCCACAGTGTGTGTATATATATATATATATATATATATATATATATATACTTAGATCATATACCTAATATATATATATGTGTATATATATATATATATATATATATTTGTGCTCAGAATGTCTAATACATAAATGGAATGTTGGGGAGAAGCAAAGTTGGTTGAGGTGTGCCGAAACCAACGTACGAGTAGGCCTGTAAAAAGAGGGCCCACAAAGTGAAATGTATAAAGGAGGGTGTAAGTGGGTGGGGACAAAACAGCTTGAACGGCAAAGGTAAGTAGGGGGGTAAGGTTTATGTAGGGTCATAACTCCTCCCACAAATTCAGGCCAAATGGCCTTCCAACTTGTGCTCTAATACGTAAATGGAATGTAGAGGAGAAGCAAAGTTGGTTGACGTGTGCCAAAACCAACGTACAAGTAGGCCTATAAAAAAAGGGCAAAAAGGAATTTGAAGTAAAAACACTTTATTGCACACTTTATTGCAACTGGATTTCTGAAAGCTTACCTAAGCTCCCTTTCTGGTTGAGGGATGTAGGAGTTGTATACCGAGGATTTCCAGCGTCCCAGTCTCTTGATGATGTGTACCGGAGTGTTAGTGCTTGAAGCCGAAGATGCTGCGCCGATGCGAAACGAGTGACCAGAGAAGGAAGCTGGGTTGTAGCCCAACCTTGACAGTAGAGTTCTGTGTGTGAAATAAATTTAGCTGTGGTGAGTGGGTGTCCTTGGAGTAGAAGTAGTGGAGTGTCTGGTGAGTGTGTGTGGAGCAAATCCAGAATATGTACTGGGCACCACAGATTCTCGGTAGGGAAGAGGGGAATGATAGTGGGATAGGCAGAGTGATTGGTTTTTATTGGAAGGTAAGGAGAGTATGTAATGGTCGTCTACTTTCTTTAAGTGAGAAAGTTTAAGACATTGGACTGTGTCTCCTTGACGAATCACGGTGAACTCTTTAGGTCTGAGGAAACAGTAGAAAGCCAAAAAGATGATGGATTTAATGACCAAATTAATACTATGGTCAAACGGAGATTTGTCCAATAGATTGCTAAGGAGCCTGAATATTGGACCGTCTATTGGTAACCTAGTAGTGCTTGGAGGAACTGTGACCTTAAAAATACCTTTGAGGATTTTCTTGATGGGGTAGGAAGATAGAAAAGGAGGGTGGTTAGGGAAGGTAGTGAGGATGTGGTGTTGTACTCCAGTAAGGTAGAGTTTGATAGTGTTGTGTGAAAGTTTTAGGTGTAGATGGCAAAAGGAGGCAAAAGCCACCATGGTTTTAATGGAAAGATCACCTTGTAAGCAAAACTTGGCAGTAAATTTGTTAAAAATAGTCAGTGCTTTAACGTAAGAGATAGTGGTGTTGGGAGACAGTGCGTGGTGCGTGAGTGCTTGTGCGTGGAGTAATAGGTCGTTTAAACCAGGATTAGCCGGTGGAACGATGGTGTCCTGGATGGTTGGAGGTAGGCCAGAAGGGGAGCCTGGCCGGAGACCTGTAATTAAGAGCGTGAAAGAGTGTCAGCAGCTGAGTTGTGGCACCAGGGGTGTGGAACGTTGGATGTTCCTTTAAAGACTTACTAGGCATTCGACTGAGAGGGCCCTTGGGCCCCCACCGGTGTCTACTAAAATGGAGGGCAGGCGTGCCCTGTTGGGGTCTACAAATGGTTGGACAGGGGATGGGTATACCGTGAAGCGAAATTAAATAGCCTTAGAAACCAACGCGCACACCTGCAGTGTAACTCTTGGCATGGAGCCAAGGGGCCACAGTGAGGACCGGGACCCCTCTAAATCGCACATACCACCGGGAGGGGGGGGACTTGTAGTATACGTCCACGATAAGGAGTCAGAGTTACTGAGGCAACTGGCCTGTAAAGTTAGTACGTAAGGCTATGGCAAGGCACGAGCTTGGCATAGAACGAGTGTTTGCTTGCTGACGGAGGGACCAAGAGAGGAGGGGTAGTATTTGAGGTGTAAGATATACCTGTCTTGCTTAACCGTTTCTACCCGCTGAAATAGTAGAATGTAGGCAAATTATAACAAGAACTATATATTGGGTATGAGAGAGACTAATACTGGATCTGGAGGGAAAGAAAAGAGATACGAAAAGGTCAATAACAAATTTTTATTACTTGGAGTGCAAGTAAGTAGCCCCCCATGATGGGGTAAGTGCGAATGGGATGAGACATGGTTTGGACGTGATGTCGTCGTATGCTTGTGGACAAATGGTGGTCCACCGTACGTGGTAACGCAGATGCGGGTAACACCTGGTGTAGGTCGTGTGATTGAAAATTGAGGGGAAGGTGGTGAGTCCCATGTGAGAGCCTTTGCTAAGCACCCGACACCAGATAGCTCTCTGTCGCCCAGTTGGTGGAGAGTGCGTGTAGACCCAACTTATTTGTTAGGTGACAGACGGGTTGGACACATGGTCTTGGCATGGGCTCTGAAGCATATGGAGCAGATGTGCAACAACCTTCATGCGCTGTAGCTGCATGCACCTGGGTTAAAGTTATTGCACACCTGCACCTTACCCAAGAATGTGATGGGTCTGCCCAGTTTGTCTCTCTGGCCGTCTTCCTGTCTTGTGAGTGGGGTGAAGGAGTGGTGGGGTGTGGAGGTGGAAGTGGATGGGTCTGCATTTCCAGGGCATAGGTCGGTGGAGTGTGAAGTGGAACCACATGAGGCACAAGACGGGGGCCTCAAACCAGCGAAATGACAGCAAAACAACTCGGTATCTGACACCAATCAATTCTAATATTGAACTGTGCCAGATGAGTCGCTGCCTTGGCCGACACTGATTTGTGGTAATCATAAAATGAGGACCCACCGTACTTGATGCTTAAATCCACAACCATGTGCATGTATAAATCAAGCTCCTCTCTCCTATGTGGGCACACAGTACAAATAACATCTCGATAAGTGCCAAAAGTGCCGATAAAAAACTGTGGAATGGTGAGTTTTTTGTTCCAACGTGGATCTCTGGCTCTTAAGTCTACAGAAATGTCTCCATAGTTGTAAGCTCTATTCTCTAGGATGTCTTGTGAGGCTATGAAGAGGGACATTAAATTGACGTCTTTTCCATCAAGAATATCTTTCTTGATGGTAGCCGGGACAGAGTGGGCCGGTGAGGCGTGGGCAGTGGGAGTAGTGGTGGCAGGTGGGAGAGGGGAGATGAGGGGTATGGCAGTCAGGGCAGTCGAGGTCACCGATGTAGGGACTGCTGGGGCTGTAAAGTCACCTGGAGTGGCTATGACCACCTATTCCACCTTCAGCAACCTGCTGTTTATGGATTGCAGATTGGCCAGTATAGCCGCCAGAGTTTCCTGGGTGGAATCAGAGTAGCCAACTGTGAACTCATGCCGGGCCTTGGGTCGTTGGCCTGAGTCGTCAGAAGTTTGCCTTTTTAGCTGTGGCTGGAAAGGGGATCCCCCTGAGCCTGAGCTCAGCCGATATTTTGGGAGTGGTCCAATATCTTAGGGATCTGGGAGTAGAAGGAGTGAGGGATTCCTCCGGAGACCCAGGCCTGGCTGGAGTGCTGGGTACATCGTCTGATGGGGGATCGATGATTGGTTCTTGAGACATTCTAAAAGGAATAATGATATGGATAAGTAGGGTATAGTGGAGGTGGGATGAGACCTCTGGAGAACTGGCCTGCTAGCTAGTGCCAAGGTGAAGAATTATACCTAGAACCAAGTGACAGGTGAGGCCCTGCTATTGCCAAGTGGCGGTGAGAAGCTCTACCTATGATTTGGGCCGAGGGGGTTTTGAGGCCACCAGAACGAGGTGGCAGGATGTCGACCTCTCAGTGAATGTAAGAGATTCAAAAATGTGTGGCCATGACATGGGAAGCCCTAACTGTAGCCCTATAGAAGAGCCAGCGAGGTGGCTAGCTATGATTTGGTCGTGGGGCTGAACCTCTGTGTATGAGGTGGGGGTGTAGACCTCGCTGACTGAAATATTATTTAGGAAGGCTAGGACCAGCGCCTGACCCTGAAAGCCAGTTCTCTACCCTGACGGGGGCTTGTCTCTTGAGATAAGTATATAACGTATGTAGACACTGACCTTGAGTGTTTGTCCTGTATATTTAGACAATGCTCAGGGCGACTTCAATATATATGTCTAAATATACATATACTGTGAAGAACAGGTCCAGTGCAGGAACCTAGGGGTAAGAAAGATGCTAGTAGGCCTGAGGGGTGCCACTGGTATGCCAAGTGTAAAAATTTAGAACGTATGGAATGGTGTGACACAGTGAAACTGTATTATAAGCCCCTCTGTAAGCTGAGGGACCTGAACGTTGGTCCAAAATTTTTTGAGACAAGCCCCTGGGTTCCCACAAATGAGCAATATTTGTGAAAGATACGAAGGCAAAGTGAGGCCTTAGAAGGACGTAATCATAGTGAGTAAGATTAAGGATACCTGATACTAAAACGTCGGGGACCAGGTAGCCTGATGGTCGTTGATGGCGTAGTGAATCTGCGAAATGGTGCAGGTCTAAGTAATGATTTGTAGAAATGAGAAACAAAATTAACCCGTTAATATAATAGTAACATGGAGGGTGAGGCATCTTTAAACCTGGTGTGTTTAAAGTTCGAACCCACTTTGGGAGGTGGGAGGGGATTATAAAAAAGGCTGTGGAGGCTGAATGAGGCCTCAGGAGTAACGTAAAAAAGTTAACCTTTTTAACCTGATACCGTGAAACGGGATACTGGAACCACCTCCTGGAGTCTTCTTGAAGAAGAGTAGTACAACCTAAAACATGTTCATATAGTAAAAATAATGAACCTGAGTATAGTGTTTTCAATATAAACAGAGATTTAGAAATTAGAGCTACTGAAAAGAATTGAGCGTGGAGCTGGATAAATTTAAGAGGTTTGATGGGGGCTCAGCCCATCGATATAAAAAAAAAACAAAAACGTATAGGGGTTAACTGTTTCTTTAAGAGAATACCCCTGGGAATTTATGCATAATTAAATGTGACAATGAGTGACGAATAGTGCCACTTAGATTTAAGGAAAACGTAGGGAGAACCGTGAACATATGTTATTTAAAGAATAAATTGAGGAACATACTTAAATTGTAAAATTAAAATGCTTAAAACCTCATGCGTTCGGCTAACGAATGTGCAAGAGGAATACAGCAGGACCGCATGTGATAGATTATGAAACGAAAAGTTTGTAACAAAGCCGTTCGTACATGTTTCGGCTAAACGAACGTGAGAAACAGGCGAATGTAAGGTGAGTATAAGCGGTTGGTAATTTATTTAAACCAAAGCATGTGTACTCTGCGTACACGAACAGCGTAATTACGCGAACGGGTAAGTAATGTATAGAGCCTATCCCCGCGTTTTTAGGCCCGAATGTGGGAAATAGCCGATGCTTACGCGTGCCTGCCAGTCTCGTGACCGGAAGCCAGATAGCCGAGTAACGAGTAAGGAATAGAGCGGGGCAGCCGGTGGACGAGCCCGGAGGTCGACGGCAGGAGCTGCTGAAGACAGACTGTTTGTTCGAGGCAAGACTGGCGGGAACAATGAACCGGAAGTGCAGGTAACTATGGAGACAAAACAGCTTGAACGGCAAAGGTAAGTAGGGGGGTAGGGTTTATATAGGGTTATAACTCCTCCCACAAATTCAGGCCAAATGGCCTTCCAACACTCCCCCTGCTGGCACTGCTATGGATGGCTATTCCGTCCATGTGATCATGAGATCCTCGCAAGGACCTCACAATCACATGGCCCAGGAAGGCCGGATCAGATGCAGGGGAAATGCCTGGGATGCCAGGAAAGTCCCCCCATCGCGATCGCCAGCAGGGGATGAACGGCAGGGACGTACTATGCCGTCTGCCGCATTTAGAGCCGGGTCCCCAAGGATGGCATATCATATTCGTGCACATCTGCGAATGTGGGGTACATGATAGAGTGTACAGTGTGTGACAAAGGTTGCTACATTGGAGAAACTAGCCTTAAGCTGCATCTCAGAATGAATCTACACAGACACTCAATGAAGAACCACAAGGAAAACAGATATTGTACCCCTGTTGGTCACCACTGCACCCAGACAGGTCAGTCCATCCAAAACCTCAGGATTAAAGTTCTTAAAGGGAAATTTAAAGACTCTCATGAACGAAAGACATTTGAGATAAAAATGATCACACATTTCAACACCGGAAATGAAGGACTTAATGTAGACTCTGGCTTTCTTACACACTACCAAAACGTTATATGAACACACATCTTAGTGTCTTCTACAGTTCTTTTTCAATATTCTCGCTTCACCTTTATTAGATCAATTTATATACATACATATATGCAGCTATTTACTTGCATGTCCTGCACTGCTGTTGTTTTTTTGTTTTTGTTGTTTTTTTTAAATATATATATATATATTTTATTTTTTTTAACTAGCCTTTTGACTCTCCTCTGTTTATTTACTTATTTTTGTTATTCTCAGCCAACCTGCACCTTTCACTATCAGGCACATCTTCTGCTATTTATGACACCCCACTTACCACCCATTTCCCCCCTTCTCTAACATCAGTTGCTTTAAGTGTTAAACTCTATCAGATTGATCAGTATTACTTCAGACCTGAGGAAGAGAGGAAAACTCTCTAAAGCTTGACTTTGAAATATTATGTTAGTCCAATAGTATTGCAATACTCTGGTAGTTTGGCATTATATATATATATATATATATATATATATATATATATATATTCAATTAAAATTTTGCAGCAAAAAAATTTTTTAAAAAAAAATCATTCACATAAATGTTTAATTAACTATTGAAATCCATAGTCTTTATTTGAAACACGTTCAATGATAAGCTATGCATATCATGACTGTCTTTGTTTCCATAATAATGATAGGAACATGCCTGTTGTAAGGGATGCTACTTTGCAGCTTAGAGATATATTGTACGCTGTCACTTCAATTTAACATGGCAAATAACAACATGCATACAAGATGTGAAACAAGCCAACAGGCAGTCACTGTGACCTACATTTTTAATATTAATGCATATTTTGAAACACTGAGACATGCAGCGGTTAAAAATAATTGTATGAATGTTGAGGGGAATGGGTAAAGTAATTTATGTGCAGAATTATTTAGAATTGTAGTATTCTGTTCACATAAAGGTTTAATGATGAACAATGAATTGTGGAGATCTGTCAAGTGAATTGGAAATGTTAGGTTAATATATGCGAATTGGAAAAATTCTTTAACTTAGCTAGATTTAGACCTTGGCCTAAAATTTGCAAATCTTGTGTCTGTTCTACACAATTTCCAGATTAATGAAGAAATAACAGAATATCAGTTATTGAGTAAATACAGGGACACGATATGCAGAAAGTAAGCCCTCATTTTAATGAATTATATATACAGTAGTTATCTACTGCATTGAAGCAAAATGCAAAAGATAAATTAAAATAACAGAATAAACAATAACACTAACCTAATATTACAGTACTTGCGCAGGTCTGACCAGGAAAGTGCTCGACCAATCTGGAAACTCACATTCCAGTCTACGGAGGTCTATGGGACATGTATTTTAGCCCCAAGCCACACTTCCTTTTTAGCTCCACCAGTCTGGAAACTCACATTCCAGTCTACGGAGGTCTATGCCACACTTCCTTTCATTACCTGCAATGAGTGGAAATGTTCAGTGAGAGTTATTCGCATGAATAGTCAATATTGTTCACACTGCACATAGTGCTCTCAATCAAGTGAGTCTATGCCAGAACACTACAAAAGTTCTATGCATGTGTAGCACTGTGTGGAGCTGGTAATAGTGTCTGACAGTTAGCCTAAGGTGCACATGCACCATGCTGACATAGCCACTTTTTGGGTTCCTCAACTCGTGGCTCATCCACAGCCATCTTGCACATCCCTCCCAATGCTTCATTGTATACATGCATACACAAAGCCACCACTTGGGTTCTTCTAGATACAACATGAAAATCTCTGCAGTTATATGTCGCTCTGGGCAGGGATACATGTAGTGAGATATATCAATTGTAGGCAACCTTCTGCACTTCAGATGTGAACTACATCAACCCTGATGCTTTGTCATTTTATTAATATAAGCATTATGGAAGAAGTAGTCCACAGTATCTTGAGTGCCAAAGGTTGCCTACCCCTGCTCTATACCATAACTTTTGCAATGATACAAACTTGATAGGGTGCTTAGAATGACTCTTTAAAATGACACTATAGGCACCAAGACCACTTCATCTCATCTGAGAAACTGCAATAACTACATTGCAGGGTTAAGACTTCCTTTAGTGGCTGTCAACCAGACAGTCACTAGAGGTACTTCCTTCTTGCTAGGAGACTTTTGCTCCAGCATCAGTTAAATCCCCATAGGAAAACATTGAAGCAATGTTTTCTTATGGGGAGGGCCTAATTAATGTGCATTAATCTATGGAATTTAAACCCCCACTCCCCCCATCGAGTCCTGTCAGAGGAGGTGGAGTGCAGACCAAGAACCAAGGGAGATTGGTGCTGGAATCGGGTAAGTACAGTAAGGGTTTTATCACCCATACAGTGCGGGGGAGGGGGTAGCTTGGGACAGGGGGGCAGAGGGAGCTATAGTACTAGGAATACAACTTTGTGTTCCCCGCACTATAGTATCCCTTAAGAAATGTAGGCAGATTTGGTGAGATTCAGAGCTTCTTACAAGGTCATGGTAATACAGGTATAAAAAGCAGCTTTTAAGCAGTTATATACAGTATTTTCCGGCGTATAAGACGACTGGGCGTATAAGACGACCCGCAACTTTTCCAGTTAAAATATAGAGTTTGGGATATACTCGCCGTATAAGACTACCCCTCCTCAAATGCACACCAAATAAAAATTAGCCATGATGTACAGTGAGCAGACAGAGCTACACAGCAAGACATTAAATAATGATAATCTGAAATAGCATTTAAAGCCCAGGTATGTGCCAGGCTGTTTGGGCATATAATCCATGCCTGCTGGTCTAGCACACAGGAGGCTAATTGCGATATATTCTTTTTACTCCCCCCCTCAATCCATCCCTACATTCTTTCTCCACCCCCTCCCCCTTCCCTGTGCAGAGTGGGTGGCCGAGCTCCTCTTCGTCCTGTCAGTCCGGCCGGGTACCGCGCGGTACAGGAGATTCAGTTACCTGTTCCCGGCCGGACTGAAAGGAAGTAAGCACTCAGTGTGCACTTCCTTTCAGTCCGGCCGGGTACCGTGCGGTACAGGAGATTCAGTTGCCTGTTCCCGGCCGGACTGAAAGGAAGTGCACACTGACAGGACGAAGAGGAGCTCGGCCACCCACTCTGCACAAGGAAGGGGAGGTGAGAAGAGAGGCAGTGCGGCAGCCGTCTGAGCGCTCTCTATAGAGCACTCAGGCGGCTGCAGCATTAGAAGGGCCGGCGATGGGGGCGCAGGGCGCCCATATAGACCTTATACCCGGCGTATAAGACGACCCCCGACTTTGGAGAAGATTTTCCAGGGTTAAAAAGTCATCTTATACACCAGAAAATATAGTAAGTGAAATAAATGCATAATATTTGTTTAACTAACAGTATTTTCCAACAAATATTTCCGTAATAGAGTTCAATGACTCCTTTTCTGCTGACTGCTAGCCATAACGAGAAGAATCAAGTTAAAGGCCAGAGAACAATACCAGCTGCTACGTCTGTGATTCAATAGGCAATGCTTCAAACACATCCTCAACCTCTACCATGCAGGTTCCCATGTCATCAGCAAATTAAGCATTCGCGGCTCAGTAAAAACAAATGTTTAAAGGTCACTTTTTTTAAACAAACCTAGGAAAATATTATTTTAAAAGACAGCATTATCGAGAGTTGTAATGCTAATAGTTTAAAACCCAGGGAAAAAACTAAAACATATATTGTTTAAAAAATATATATTTTTAAAAAAATTCTTTATTTGTGGTGTCGGTGTCAGGATTACAGAATGATCCAGCACGTAGAATTGTGTAACACAGAGGACTGACAGGTAACGTATACCAGACCTTAGAATGGCCAGACTAACGTACCAAAGAATAGTCAGGAATAGCCAAGGTCAAGGGAAACAGAAAAAGACACAACGATAAGGAAAAGCCAGGAGTCAGGGATGACAGAAAACAGGGAAGTCAAAAACAATGCCAAAGTCAAATAACCAGAATAACCAGAATCAATAACGCGCTCTCGGACAACCACAAGGGAAACCACGACAGGGCACTGAGCAGGATGAGAACTGGGCCTAAATACCCCTCCTCTAGATCTGATAGGCTGTAACCGGACTTTGACCCCAAAGGCAGTTACCAGGTTTCCATTTGCATAATTGCTGCTCAGCATTAACCTTTCTGTGGATTTGGTTGCTGCTCGGCACAACTTTTCCTGTGTGGACAATAAATGCCATTAACCACATTTTTAAAAGCGGAGGAATACGTGACAGTCACCGATATGCAGGTTTTCAGACATTACATACGTTACATTATAAGTAGACATATGGTCCCATACATTGAGGTACATACATTGATATTGACATGTTTGCGCACAGGAGGTTATCCATATTCATTATAATACAGCTGGATAGTCTATGTTCTCTGCCTCGGCCGTCACATGTTATCAATATTATCAAAGAATGGTATGTACTTTGGTACAGAAATGAATAATAGTATCCTTTGTTAACAATTTTGTCTGTGGGGTTCTGCCCTCTGTACAACTGTCTTCCATCGTTCCTGTTGTGTCTTTAAAGGGCTTATAAGGTCCTACCCCTTCACGGCCCAGTGTGTCCACTGGCAGGGCCAAGAGGGTTACTCCCTAATGGGGAGGCGGAGGGGGTACAGAGGGGGTTGCAGCGAGCAGCATGTAGAGTTTTTAAACCATGATTGTGCCAGTGCCCATCTGGCCGCTAGGGTAAGTTTATTAAGAAGTTTTTGTTCCTTCCACAGTAGGCCGTCAGTGGGTTTGGACAGCAGGAAAGACAGTGGAAAGACCATATCTATCTGCCTCTCCAACGCATCCTTTAGTAGGTTCTGAACCTGAGTCCAAAAGCTGCTAACCTTTGGGCATGTCCACCATATGTCATTGAAAGTGCTCTTGTCCCCACATTCCTTCCAACATGTATCTGTCATGGTTTTTCCCATTCTGAATAGTTTTACTGGGGTTGTGTACCATCTCCTCAACATCTTATATGATTGCTCTTGTTGTAGAACACATATAGATGTTTTAGCTGTCGCTTCCCAGATACCAGCCCAGTTCTCTCCCTCCAGGGTCTGACCCAAGTCATTTTCCCAGTGTCCTATATAGCTAGGGTCATCGTCATCCCTCTCTGGAGCACTAAGCTGTGTACAGTGTCAGGATCATGTCCTTCTGGTTATTTTCTGTGATGCACAATCTTTCATAAAAGGTCATGGGGCCTGAGCAGCTTTACATACCTTGGGATTTCTAGCAAAATCTTTAGTTGGATGTATCTTTGGAAGCATGAGGCCTGTGTACCTTCAGCATGTCCGCTGCTGACGGGGTCCCCTCTCTGGGTTTTTTGCCAGATTTTCGACTTGCCATCGGTGTTGGCTTGTTCTTCTCCTCTCTAGGTAGGTTTGGGGTCTGCTTTGCCAGGATACTTAGAAGTTTACAGAGTATACAGGGAGCTTTGGGTGTGGAGCACTGAGTTTCGGCAGCCATCACTCTCGGCATCCAAGCCACGCCCTTCTAAAACATATATTCTTAAAAGATTTTTAATATTATCATATAATGTTTGCTTATTTCTTATATTGAAAAAATCATTTATTTGTGAAGCCTGAAAAATAAAATGAAATGTAAAAATGCACACTGCTGTATTTAAATCTAACATGTAGACAACAGTAGACAACATACACACGACCTTTGAAAATTGGGGAACTTCAATGAGGAAGTGCCTCTAATTGCTGTCAGTCTGATTATGGTGTTCTTTCAGGCAAATGTAAACAATGTAAATATTTTTTAAATATTTTTTTACAGTGCCCTTTTAAATGGGACAGCATGTTTGATGCTAATATGTTTATTTACTAAAGTGAGAACTCAAATGTGAATTCAAAGTCAATTTCAAATTTAAGGTCAAAATAGCCATCTGGAAAAATTCTGCTTTCATTTAGGCTACTCTGGTCTTAAATTTGAAATCACTTTGAATTCTCACGTTAGCGAGAATACTTGTCATAGTGCCCCTTTAATTTATTTGTTTTAATATGTAAAATAAAATATTATCCTCTAATAATACCTACTGCATATATTTAATAATTATGGTAAAAACACTTAAAGGGACACTATAATTACCAAAACAATTTTAGCTTAAAGGGACACTCCAGACACCCAGATCACTTCTGCCCATTGGAGTGGTCTGGGTGCCACCTTCCACTACCCTTAACCCTGCAACTGTAATTATTGCAGTTTTTTATAAACTGCAATAATTACCTTGCAGGGTTAACTCCACCTCTAGTCCGTGTCTCTAGCACAGAATTTCTGTGCTAGAGCATCGCTGGACGTCCTCACGCCGTGTGAGGACCTCCAGCGTCGCTCAATTCCCCGTAGGAAAGCATTGAAAAGCATTTTCAATGATTTCCTATGGGGAGCGCTAATGCGCATGCGTGGCATTGCCGCTCATGCGCATTAGGTCTCCTCGGCCAGCGGGCGGGATCAGTCTCGCCCACCGGCCAACGTAATGCAGAGGAGGAGCGGCAGCGACACGAAACCACCGCTTAGGGACATCGGCAGGGGTCTCAGGTAAGTGACTGAAGGGGTTTTCACCCCTTCAGCAACCGGGGATTGGGATTGTTTTCCTGGCACTGGAGTTTCCCCTTTAATGAAGCAGTTTTATGTGTATTTAATGCCTATACAGTCTCAATGTTCAATTCTCTGCCGTTTAGGAGTTAAATCACTTTGTTTATGCAGCCATAGTCACACCTCCCTGCATGTAACCTACACCGCCTTCCAAAACACTTCCTGTAAAGAGTCCTCTAATGTTTACACTTCCTTGATTGCACAGTCTGTTTAACTTACAATTATTTATCTCCTGATCTGCTAATAGTCTTCTAGACCCTGCATGACCCTCCTGTGTGTAAACTTCAACTTACAGAGCAGGATATAAAAACTGATAAAGTAAATTAACATCTGATTGAAAGTGAAACCATTTATTTAATGCAGGCTGTGTCAGTTACAGCCATGGGAGATGGGGCTCGGCCTGCATAAACAGAAAGAAAAGTAATTCCTAAGTGGCAGAGAATTGAGCAGTGAAACTTCAGAGGCATGACCTATACACAAAAACTGCTTAATTAAGCTAAAGTTGTTTGTATGCCTGTAGTATCCCTTTAAGCCTAATCACACAGATGGAATTGAACATACTGTAGTGCTGACCTAGTAGAACATGGTTTCATATTAATAGAGAAAGTGCAGATAGGAAGCTAAAAAAACAAACAAAGTAACCCTCAGATTAGATTTAAAGCCTCAACTAAAAAGTTGGCTTTCAAATATTCACTTAGTGAACTGAGAATTGTGTTGACAAACACAGCAAATTCGAAGCTTGAAGCATTGAAGATAAGCATTGGACAGTTTAGTTATTACAGCTGGTTGCTGTTAGATTCTTAGAAAAACTACTTTCTGTTTATGACTTTTATTAAATACATTTCTGGTACAGTAAAACAGATTAATGCACATAGTGATGAATTTTAAAATCTTATTATTTGATCACTCCATGTCAGTAATTTGAAGTGGCTGTGGTGGTAGGAGTCCGTATGTGTGGTGTTTCAGTTCTGTCAGAGATATATTACCTTTAGTGTCGGGGGTTAGTTACAACGCCGGCATACATGTCTTAGGCAATCCTGAACACTATTCCAGGCTGCCTAATAACAAATGTGTGCAAAAATGATGCCTGTCAGAGTGCATAACATATTCTACCTTACAGGTTGAGGAGAAACTCGTGTCTTCCCTTCCTCCTTTACTGCAGCCCTCCCTGCCTCCCTTTGCACTCAGTTATTTTTTTAAAATTTTGTCTCTGCCTCTTTCCCTCCTCTCTTATCGCAGGTGCTCTGAGTATTTGATTGGACCACGCTAGGCTCTTGATGACATTAGGTGGAGGAGGGAGATCAGTGCCGACACTGGACTGCAGGTAAGTTTAAACCCTTCTTTTCAGTTTTTAACAGGGGGACATGGCAAAGAATGTCCACTAGGGCATTCCTACTTTAATTATATATATTTATATTTTAAATGAGTACATTCAGTGGCGTACTAAGGGGGGGCGTGGCCCACCACTCAGTAGGGGGGTGCCACACTCTGTACCTCCTGCTGGTTCAACCATAATAATCTCTCCCTCGCGGCTCAGACGTTCAGTCAGTGAGTTAGAGCACAGGGGAGGGATTCCCAGCCTGTGTTCTGTGTTCTGAGTCATCACTGAGCGCCCTCTGTCACCCCCTACCTCAGTCACTCTGTCACCAGTCACTCCCTCCCTCAGACACCTTGTCACTCCCTCCCTCAGTCACTCTGTCACTAGTCACCCCCTCCTTCAGTCACTCTGTCACCCCCTCACTCTGCCACCTGTCATTCCCTCACTCACTCTGCCACCCCCTCACTCTGCCACCTGTCATTCCCTCACTCACTCTGCCACCCCCTCACTCTGCCACCTGTCAGTCCCTCACTCAGTCTGCCCCCCCCTCACTCTGCCACCTGTCAGTCCCTCCTTCCCTCACTCTGTCATCTGTCACTCCCTCCCACACGATGTGCCCTACACCAGGTCTGTCTCCTAAATTACTATCAATAAAAACCTTATTTAAATATGTTTTTGAGTAAAAAAAAAAAAAAATATCAGGACAAGTAGATTGTCACGGCAGACAAGTAGATTGGGCAAATGTTTTAGTCTCTGAAAAAGTAGTTGTTTTTTTAAATGCCATAATACCCTCCCTGCTATAAACCCAGTACCTGATCATAATTCCCACCCTGGCATATACCCCTCAACATGTCATATAATACCCACACTGCCATAATACACACCCTGCCATACACCCCCGCCTTGACATAATACCCTCTCTTCCATATAACACCCAATTCCATTGTTCCCACCCGTGACATATAACACCCGATACTCACCACCTCACCTGCAGTCACCTCCTTCAATCCACTGTGTGCAATCGCACACACTGTCATAGTATCCACAACACTGTCCCACCCTGCCATATACCTTTCTATTGCTAGTTATAGTCACCCACTTACATATACCTCCACGTTGTCACATTCCCCCATGCAATATCATATACTAAGTCCCAGGCACATACAAGTGTTTCCCCACTGTCACACAGACACATTATACACAGGCTCACATTCACAGATTACATATGCAGTCATACACATTGCAAGAACATAGGCTGTCACAAACACACATTTTCACACAAGGGGCTAGGACAAATATATACTGGGAGGCAGTGAGATTAAAAAAATTTTATGGACCATATAGGAGTTTGTGCGCGCCCTGCAGTAAGCCGGCAGCCGCGATATGACGTCACCCTGGCATCGGCATCCCTACTGGTCGTGCGAGTGAGCTACGCAGGAAGAGATTCCAGCCCAGCAGCAACCACTAGTCATCAGGGGGAGGATCCACTCCAGCCCTCCCAGAGCAAGGTAGGGAGGTTGGTTGGACCTCTTAATAACTAAATGTGTGTATATCTGTGGTTGTGTATGTGTTTAGTAGATAGCTCCTTAATTTGGTTTCCTTAAATATGTCAATCCCACATAAGGATAATGTAGTAATTTTTAGTTTCTTCTTCTGTGTCTTTTTCCAGTTGATTGATATATAAGTCTTTTTGTATATATAGTCAAAGGCTCGAAACATTAATATACGTCTATATTAATGAAGAGTACTAATACGCAATATGACTTCAGGTTTTTTATTAGAGTTACGGATACATAATAAAACAACAAAGGATGTTACATGATCATGGATGTTCAACAGCAGATGGTAATTGCTGGACTCCTGAAGGGAGAGTTACATTGTTACACAGCTGTACAAGAGCCGAGAGAGAGAGAGACCTTGTGTCCCTTTGTTCAGTTACTATATAGATGTGCCCATACTGACGTTAGAGTATAACTCTAACCATATAAGGACAAGACCCCCAATCCACATTCCAGAGTTCTCATTACAAGAAAACCTTGTGACTTATTGATATCATCTGTTATTTATGTCAATCCAGACATCCATAAAAATTCAATAGAAACATAGAATATGCAATATTCTACAGATAACAAATAAGTGAGTTATCTACTAAACAACTGAAAGATTAAAATTAAGAAAAAGGCTTTTTAAATTTTGATCTTTTAGCTGTTTAGTAGTGAATTCTCTAAACTGATGCTCTTATGTGAGATTCCATGTGTAAAGATACCAAATTAGGGTGCTGTTTAGCAGATAGCTCCCTTATTTGGTGTCCTTAAATATGGCAATCCCATATAAGGATAGCAAATAGGGGAATTATCCGCCAAACAAAGATCAACGTTAAGAGGTGCCAGCCATCCTAGAAATCTGGGTGGCTAATGTGAATTCTATGCAAATGTGTTATCTGATGCCAGCATGCACAACCAATGGCAGCATATTACCCCCCTCCCCCGTTTTATGTGCCTCCCCTATATATTGTTCCTAGAGTCACCACTGTTTCAGAGGCCCGGCTGTGCGCTGTGGTGCTTTAATGGTGCGACCAGGCTTCTGTAATAATGTAATGGCAGCGCTGGGGGGGGGGGGAAGTTAAATTCAGTCACTTACTCCCAGCTAACACTGAGACGCGCAGGATGGAGGGTGGCACTGATTGGGAGATAACCAGAGCCCAACTCCCAACAGCCTCAGCCAGCATGTAGGAAACAGGAGGATGGCATTGTGTATCTGTATGTGTGTCTGTGTCTGTGTAGCTGCATGTGTGTATATGTGTGTCTCTGGATCTGTTTGTGACTGTGTGCCTGTATCTGCATGTGTGTCAGTGTGTGTGTATATATCTGCTTACATCTCAGCATCTTGCCAACACTACACACAAATACATCCGTGCATTCCAGTGTAAACACTACATACAAACACACCTCTGTATTAAAACATCACCATTAAATATAACCACACCACTGCATCTCGCCAACACTACACACAAATGCATGCCTGCATTAAAATGCCAACACTACATACAAACACACCTCTACATTCACTTGCACTTACTTCATACAAAAACATGCTTACATTGAAACACGCAAACACTGCTCAATGCTACATACATTAAAACAACTTTGCGGGTGTTTTTTACATTTTAAAGTGGGAGGGTGCCAAAATGAGGACCCGCCCGGGGTGCCAAATGCTCTAGGTAAGCCCTTGTGTACAGTAATCCTTTCATTCAAACAGTATTGAGCTAACATGGACATCAATGACCAGAACACCACTCATTATTATTAATCACACAAAGTATTTGAGCAAATTCAGAAACAAAAAGATAATGAAGCAGACTCCCAAATATGAACTAAAATAATTTAGAAAAACAAAACTAAACACCAGTGTTCACAGATTGCATAGCTTACAAAACACAGATGTAATGCCCATGATATCAGGGACTTTAAACTTACTGTATTAATGGAGTGTTCTACACTCAAGGAAACGTGTTCATCTGGTAAATTACATTAATGCATCAATTTATTACGCTAATTGTGGCACACATTTTATCACCTTATTACATAGTAAATGCTTTGATTTCCAGTGAAGGTGAAAAGGACTTTTGACACCAATCAACTCTACTCTTACTTCTGTTTTTTTTTTTAGTTCATGTTTGTTTTTTTGACTATCATCCCAAAAAATAGCATACATCAAGAAGAGACCCAAGTGTTCTTGAAAGCTTGAACTCTAAATGTCCTTATTTAGCCTGCACTCCAGGTGCACACATCGATCTCTCAATGGGTTAAACTGTTACAAAGAGACAGAGTCACTAAGGCTTCTGAAAATCAAATCCTCTGAATTCTGGTTTGGTTGCTAAGCAACTTTTATCATGCTCTAATAGGAAGTCATCTTGGACCAGACTTCTCTACCTAGAGAGAATCGGATATTTGTTTTCTTATATGAATCAGATGTTTAAGACTTGTGTAAATCTATAGGTTCATTAAAGTTTGGCTTTATTTCTTGTTTTATTGAAGGTTACTTATGAGTATAAGCTTTGAAGACATGAGCAAGTTTTATTTATTTTTTATTTTTGCAGTGCAAATAACTGATACATACAGGCTTGAGGTGCCCCAAAAGCAGTCCTCAGGCTTTACTTTGCTTAACATGCGGGACAGGTGAATGGCATGCACAATTTTATATTATAAGCAGGCTTAAAGGTAGTCAGGTGTACTAACATACTGATGAGACAGTGACATGGAAAACGTTGTATATTAGTGGTTCAGAAACCGGCTTAAACTTCCATTATGTCACATAGAGAAGAAATTAAATTACAGGATTAGGAAAACATGCATGTGTGTAGGTTTGAATATTTACGTTCGAAACACAGTAAAAATATAAGTAGTATGCAAACAAGCATGATCCAATATGCTATTAACTTTCAGCATTTCTAGTGAGTTTATACTATATGAGTGTGTCTAGTATAACATAACTAGGTAAATGAGCAGGTGTAGATGTATCTCAGAGTGTCCATCAATTTAAGTTCTGCAAAGTAGCCAGACCGTGAGCCGGGGCCGGAGTGGCCGCAGATCTCAGCCGATGCCACTGGTGTGTTTCTCTGGATAAGCCCAGTTGTAGCTGCGCATGTTGTGGGTCATTGTGTGACCGGTGGCTCTCCGTGTGCTTGGTCCGACAGGGTCTGTATCCATGCTGTTGCTGTGCACCACAGGGCTCTCATCCCTGTGGTGCGCCAGGATTGCCGTGCTGCTACTGCGAGTCCAACGACCGCCGGGAGGTGGGTGCTTGCTAAGCGTGGGTCTTGCACCCGGTTTCGGTCGCGGTGGTGCGGAGCTTCGTCGGTCTGGGGGCGGGAATGCTCCCTTGCCCCAGGGTTGTGGGAGAGCCGGTGCACATAGGCCACGAGCCTGGGAGCCTGCGTGGTCCAGGATTGCCCCTTGCAGGGTGTTGCGGGGAGATTCAGGTAGTGTCTTATGTGGTCGCTGTGCTGCTCTCCACCATTGTGGCCGGCACCTTCGGGTTATACCCTGTGTTGCTCGTAGTCCAGGCGGGCCTTGGATGTAGGACGCTGGGGTGTGGGTTGCGGAGTTGCCCTGGTAGGTTTTCCCGATCCTCTGTCCGCTTTTGGTTCCGACCCTTGTGGTCGTTTTTTGGCGCAGGATTGCAGCCTGCATGCAGGCCTTTAATTTTGCCCAAAAGCTGTTAAAGATTTTAGCTATAGAGTCTTGTGTGCCGTCTTTGGTTACTTCTGTGTTAGTTTGGTGCCATCGCTTAACTGACACTCTTGTGTCAGGGTGTTCCACCATCTTGTGGGCTCCCGCCTCCATTTTGTATACGGGATTCGCTGTGTCCATCGTTTGAGGTGGAGGTCGGAGCACCCTGTCTGGTGGGGACCGAGATATCCCCCATTGGTCCAAGGGGGGTGAGTGTCTTCCGTACACTTGGTGCGGTTGGCATCCGGCGGGAAGGCAGCCGTCGGTCCCTCGTGCCTCCGATATTGCCGCTGCGGTTCCCAGTCGAGTTTGGTGTCGCGGATGGTACCAGCAGGTCAGTTAGCACTTCCTCTATGTGCTGAGCCCAATTCCAGGTAGTTTCCAGCAAGTAGCTATGGGATATTCATAGTTTTTGGGCCCACACTGCAGGAGCTCAAGAAATGTGCGACTGGTCTGCTAGCTAGTTCGGCTCCGCCCCCATGAGCAAGTTTTTTTAATGGAAATGTTCATGTTACATGACAAGTGTGATTATAAAATTTATAAGCGCACACACACACACACACACACAAAATACAATTGTTGTATTATATATTAAGTAGTTAAACACATAAATGACTGCCACAATACCTGTTAGATTAATGCAAGCCCCCAAAGCAGTATAGTTGACTTTCTTTTCACCTGCTCTATAACACAAGACACTCAAACACTGCAAAACTTTATTGACGCTTATGTGCCATTAACGCAAAGAGCACTTTCTACAATTAGAAACGTAATGTAATCTTGCCCATTTAAGATTTCCTCTCCCCACTTTAGATGTTATGATCTTTTGTATAATTTCGTGCTTCTAGTTAAGAACTTGGTTTGTCATTGGTTGTTCTGTTTTCCTTAGTCCTGTGATAGAATTTATCTTGATTCCAAGGCTCAAGCTTATAGGTGTCATATAATGATATCGTATATTAAAATTGGCTAACTTAGACTCAGGAAATGCTTGATGCTTAACACAACACTTAAGACCATATATGTCTAGTTCCGGGAGCCCCCACCTGAGATGTCTCTTCTCTAATCTTTTTGTTCTTTCTTACATTTGTTATGTGTACTTGACGTTCATCCCTATGTCTTATCTGTACTCCCTTCCTATTACTGTTCTATGAGTATTTGCATGTAAGAACTTACTTTTTAATGTATAAAACCCAACTGATGAATAAAATGGCAGAGGCTTATTTTGAATACCAACAGGTGTCTGGTGTCTAATTCTCGCTTCTCCAAGTGCACTTGTAATAATAATTTGGGCTTCCTCTGAATATAACAAGGATCATTATTTGGATCCACAACAGTCCACAAGTTTATAATTTTATGAGAAGTTCTGTTATCCCTGATCTCCACTAGTCTCCACTTCAGAAGACTTGTGCAAAAATTGGTTTCTGACAGTCCGTCCGAATCACATTCCTTTTAATTCACAGCCGAACAAATTGAAATTCTGGGACTTACCTGTGGCTTTTTCTGTCCATATCCTGGGTCCTACGAAGTCCATAGGTTAAATAGTTACATAGTTACATAGCTGAAAAGAGACTTGCATCCATCAAGTCCAGCCTTTCTCACAAATGTGTTTGCTGTAGATCCAAAAGAAGGCAAAAAAACCAGTCTTTGCAACAAACTAGGAAAAAATTCCTTCTTGACCCCAAAATAGCAGTCAGATGTCTCATTGGATCAAGCAGCTATTACCCCACTAATTAGAAATGATATCCCTGTATGTTATGTTTTTGAAAGTATTTATCCAATTGCAGTTTAAACATCTGTATGGACTCTGATAAAACCACCTCTTCAAGCTGAGAATTCCATATCCTTATTGCTCTTTCTGTAAAAAAACCTTTTCTTTGCCTTAGATGAAATCTCCTTTCTTCCAGCCTAATTGTGTGACCTTGTGTCCTATGTCTAGCCCTGTTTGTGAATAGATTTCCAGATAAGGGAATGTACTGGTCCCAAATATATTTGTATACTGTTATCATATCCCCTCTGAAGCGCTGTTTTTCCAAACTAAAGAGATTTAAATGTTTTAAGTAACTAAAATGCTCCATTATCAATTTTGTAGCTCGTCTCTGCACTTTTTCTGGCGCCACAATATCCTTCTTTAGAACAGGTGCCCAAAATTGCACAGCATATTCAAGGTGTGGTCTTACCAGTGATTTATAAAGAGGCAAAATTATATTTTCAATCCGAGAATTTATGTCCCTATTTATACATGACAAAACCTTTCTGGCCTTAGCAACTGCAGATTGACATTGCATATTGCTTCCTAATTTGTTGTCTATAACAATTCCCAAATCCTTCTCTTGTCTGCTTATCCCTAATTCACTACCATTTAGGGTGTAAGTTGCTTGTGCATAACTTTGCATTTCTCTACGTTAAATTTCATCTGCCATTTTAGTGCCCAGTCCCCTAATCTATCCAAATCCATCTGCAGCAAAGCAATATCCTGCTCACATTTCATTACTTTACACAGTTTTGTGTCATCTGCAAACACTGATACATGGCTTGCAATGCCTGTTTAAAGATCATTTATAAATATGTCATATAGAAGCAGTCCCAAAACAGAACCCTGAGGGATACCACTTACCACTTTTGTCCAGCCTGAAAATTTACCATTAATGACAACTCGTTGTACTCTATCCTTAAGCCAATGTTCTACCCAAGAACAAGAATAATCATCTAGACCAATTTCTTTTAGTTTGAAGACTAACCTATTGTGAGGAACTGTCTCACATTCACTGCAACACCCTGATCTATACTTCTACTTACGTCTTCGTAGAATGCAATTAGGTTAGTTTGACATGACCTGTGTTTCATAAAACCATGCTGATTATTGCTAATAACAAAGTTCTTCCCAATGAATTCCTGAATATTATCCTTTAATAGCCCTTCAAATATTTTGCCAGTCACAGAAGTTAAGCTCACAGATCTATAATTTCCAGGCAAGGATTTTAAACCCTTTTTAAATATAGGAACGACATCTGCCTTCCTCCAATCCTCCGGTACAATACCTGAAACAAAAGAATCTTGAAACATTAAATACAGAGGTTCCCCCTTTTTCCCCACTTATCTCCTTAAGTACTCATGGGTGAATACCGTCAGGCCCCGGAGCTTTATTTACATTAATTTTCTTTAACAGCTGTAGCAACTTGTCTCGAATCATCCAATCACAAGTTATCTGCAAGTTTTTTTGGTCATAGAGCTTCCACAGTAAGCCTAGGAAAGATGATATACCTAATCATGGACCTACTTATATCTCTTGTTGTCTGTCATTGCCTCTGTTTTCACTAATTATGACATAGGATGCCTTCTGCTGCACCAGTTAACATATTCTCAGTAGTCATTCTTGGTCTTGAGTATCAATCTATCCTTTTAGTTTGCAAATATGCACAAAGACCTGAAAATTCCCACCACTATCATGACTTGTATCACCAAAGACTTGCTTACATGGTAGTGCAACTTTCAAGTAGAGGTTCTTGAGCATCGACAATTTGTGAGCTGGAATGGTAAAGGGTAAAACTGGTCTCTTTGGAGCCAACAGCTTTGCAAACCTCAAGTTTCTATCACCTTGTCATCTATTGTGGCATAACAAATAAAGCATTATCAAAATCTGAAGAGATTGAGGAATTTGTAGGACTTACAAGACTGCTGGCCACTTTTCCATCCATCATGGAACACCAATGTCAACTGATAAACTAATGCCATGGTTCTTTTCCTGCATCACTTACCTGTGTAACACAGTCAGATGGGAAGGTGTGCAGTAGTGTCTGTCCTGTTTGTGACAATTAGTATAAACACTTACCCTTCTACTTTATGTAGAGGGTACAGACACACGCTGCTCTATTTCATAACTCATTGATGTTGATATATGCTCCTTGATATCTCGAACAATGCCATCTCCTGCAGGACCTTTAAGTCTCTTCTTTGTAGGAGGCATATGGTAGGCTCTTCAGGACCTGGAATATCAGCCTGAGGCACCTGGTATTTTAAAACATATTCAACCTAAAACCCATCTTGTAAAGTGGAAGGAACACAGAGGATGCAGTATTTATACTAGATCCATGTTTGCATTAAACATACCCAGAGCACACATGTTTAATTGTCATTAATCATATCATATATGTCATAAGCATTAGAAAATGGCATATGCATTCCATACAGAATTTATGTGTCTAATCCCTTAAGCCTCCCTCACATAAAAGAAACATGTGTACAATACATAATATGAAGTGAGCCTGCCCTTGCACATTTGCCATCCCATTCCTGCTGCTATAATTTTCATTGAATTCTATTCACATTTCACAAATAAAATATGTGACGGGATTCTCAAGTAATTCTTTTTAGCTTTATTTTGCTGTTTAACAAATTAAACTCAAAATTGAAAGTAAAAACAGCTATATCATTATCAAATAAATTTTAAGTGATATGTAGTTTTCAGTGCAGATCGTCACACCTGCTTATCTGCTTATTGAGACGCTGTCACTGGCAACACTGTGCCATGATATGAAGGATCAGTTATTTGCATTAGGGTGAAATCTTACATGCCACAAAACTACAGTAAGTTTTTATCCTTTCATGATCTAGAGATATAGGCAATCTGCTTTAAAATATATATATATATATATATATATATATATATATATATTAGATATAGTTACCTGCGCTCTTTCTACATTCCTATGTATTTCTTAACAAATGGAGGTTTTTAGTTACTTCCAGTGGCCATGAGAGGGTATGCCCACCTGCCACGTCAAGGCAGACCTCTTAGGTGGGTCTCAACTCTAACCATTCGCCTTGCTTCCTTGTTGGATGTTGGACATCTGTCATCATAAGGCATAGCATGGCAGTATGGCTTCTCTCTCTGTGCTGCCAAATTCCCTCCTTTCAGCTTGTCCTCCAACTGTATCCCTCCCTTGGCAGCTAGGAAGAGAATCATGCTGTTGGGTGAACTTAGCCTCCATGCTGTAACTGTCAGAAGTGTTGTACTTTAGAACCCAAAATGCATTAACTCACTTAAAACAAGTCTAGTCCAACGAAATCCAGAGGGCAATAACACAAACAAGTCAGAAAACCAAGGAGCAAATGTTACAGAGCTAGTAGACTAGCCAGTGGTCAATAACCGGGATCAGGGCCGCCATCAGGGGGTGACAACCATGACGGTAGCGGTGGAACTTATGGGGCCTATCGGGTGGCCCATGCACTTAGGGCCACCCGATGGGCCCTATATCTTCAGGGGCCCGGTCAGCGCTGTGGCCGTGTTATAGCGCGACTGGGCCCCTTTAAAAAAAAAAACCTATCTGTAGCGCAAGTGCTGCCAGGCCGTGAAGAGGGAGAGCCACGCCGACTCCCATCAGTCTCAACCACCCTCCTGCAAAGAACTGGAGGGTGGCTGAAAAATATGCTCTATGTGTGTGTATGTCTGTATGCATGCATGTATGTCTGTCAGTATGTATGTTTGTATGTCATAATGTATGTCTGTATGCATGTATGTCTGTCAGTATGTATGTCTGTCAGTTTGTATGTATACATGTATGTCTGTATGTATGTCATTATGAATGTATTTATGTATGTTAGTATCAATGTATGTATATATGTATGTCTGCATGTCATTATGAACGTATGTCTGTGTGTATGTATGTCTGTGTGTATGTATGTCAGTATGCATGTATGTCAGTATGTATGAATGTATGTATGTCTGTATATATGCATGTATGCCAGTATGAATGTATGTATGTCTGTATGTCATTATGAATGTATGTCTGTTTGTCAGTGTCTGTATGTATGTCAGTGTGTATGTATGTGTCTGTATGTCCTCATGCATGTGTGTCTGTATGTATGTTAGTATGTGTCTGTCACTATGTATGCCTGTGTGTCTGTATATGTGTGTATGTCTCAGTATGTGTGTCTCAGTATATATGCCTATATGCGTGTATGTCTGTTTCAGTATGTGTGTCTGTTAGTATGTATCTGTGTATGTGTGTGTGTATCTGTGTCCTTTTAGATCAGTGTGTGTGTTTGTGTCTGTGTGTGTATTCCTGTGGGCGGGATTTGGAGGCGGACCATGTGGGCGGGATTGGAGGCGGGCCCAGGGGGCCCAGACACTGAGCTGAGTTAGGGGCCCCAAAATATCTGGTGGCGGCCCTGACCAGGATATCATGTAATATATCAGAGCCAAGTGTTCAACAGCTAAAGCACAAAACAAATGAGCAATTAAGGTTCAATTGTTCTGTGTTTAAACAGAGTGCCTTTGTTTAGACATGTCCTGTGTATTAAGGCTCAGTACCACCCTTAATCTCATTTTCACTATTTTATGTTTTTGTGTGTGGTTTGCCATAGTGAACTTGATTATGTTAGGTTGCGCCTGTTGGGACATTTTTTTAAATTATATAGGACGTGCACGCAACCCCAGTATTTGGAGTTGTCAGGGAAATGTGGACTGCCCTGAGCAGTCACATGGACACACACTTGAGCAACCACATGTCTCAAGCAATAAATATGGCAGGAGAAGCGGAAGAGCCATGGCAAGCAAGGTGAGTTGTGATGGAAAGGAGGTAAGTATTTAGCTAAAGTTGGGGTGGGAGGGCAGGATAGGAAGGCTTACTCTAACCAAAACACTTTTTGGGGGTTAGAATAACACTTAAAAAAAGCGTACACACAAGCATGCACTGTATAAATTCATAACTTGACGATGGACAGATAGACAGATTAAACAGAGATGTGAGAACCATATTATCCTTGCAATCTGGGTAATATTATATGGGCATCCCTGAAGGTTCCATCAGGTTATTATCATTATTGTAATGAGCTTTGTTGTGCTGCCTGTTTGCACTATGTTTATGGTGCCTATGTTTACTTTGTTCCATTTTGGTGTTTCCATTGGCTATTTTTCAAAGCCTGGCTTAAGATTCCTGCTTCCCCCATCTCACCTTTGTTTGCTGTGCATGCTTTTGGCACGAACCTTTGATATGGTTTAATATAATACTGTCTATCCTCCCATGTTCTTAAAGTAGTTTGATAGGTTTATTTTGATTATCCACGAGAGCTCGAGTTCTGCAGGAACGCGTAGGAACAGCGTTCCTACACTTTTTTCACAGCAGGAACGCCATTCCTCCTGCAGGCACTAACCAGGGGGCAGCCAAAAATGCTCCCCCCCCGTTCCCCCTGTCATGGGAGGCCACCTGATGGACCCCTCCGGTGGGCGCCTGTCTACCTATCAGACGCGGCGAGGGAGCTATGTTCTCCCAGCTCTGGGGTGAGTCCCCACACTTTTTTCCCCAGGAGTTGACCTCTGATTATCCAGTTTTATTTGCATGGAAATTATATATAATTATATATTATATATTAAAAATATTTATTAAACACACAAGAAAAAACTTTTTTTGAGGTTAGAATCAAAACTTTATCATTTAAACGGAGGAGTAAAATCACCTTAGTGGCATCAAGTGGTTTAGAATTAATGAATATGATTTGCTATAATTCACGACTAAATATCTTTTCTTTTTTAGAATGCTTGATGATTATGGGCTAAATATGGCCAGTATTATACTGATTTCAAATCAGAAGCCTCTTGTATACCCTGAGATCAATGCAAATACTCAATTTCTTCATATATGATGTTAATATATGTTATGACGATTGTATTCTATACGATTAAAATGGCTAGTTGAAATGATCTTTTGTATGTATGTATGATTTATCATGATTGGAAGAACAATTAAGGTTCATTTTTATTGCATTGGAGTCTGCTTTATTTGCACATGAAGTTTGATGTGCATATCCAAAAACATGTACACTAGCTGTATAGAATAAGATTTATATCTGTGTGACGGCCGTGTGAGTGCTAGTTGTTGCTTAGCTTTTGAGGTCAATTTATTTTATGTGAATTGATTATTTGAATTATATACATACTAATAAAAAATAAAGTATTTTTTAAAAGAAATGTATGTTTTTTGCTTTCTTTATATTGACAATCGGTTTGCTTTGTGATATGTTTAAAATGCAATAACATATATGTAACTAGTATATTTTCTAATTGCTTTAAACTTGACTTTTTCTCTTTACAGCTAGCTGGGGCAGGTTTTAAATTTGGTGTGATAGCACCAGCCAGTAAAATGTGTAATTTAGCATGGAAACGAGTCATTAAGTATCACTTAACATCTCCTATTCTGTATTGGAGTCATTAAAACTCTTGTCAGTCCGTAATTACCCATTGCAGTTGGTAAGATTGTCTAGTATTTCTCTAACATTAGCAACAGTCAATTCTAGCCATTCCATTTGTTAGTAAAACCATACAACCACAGTGAAAACGAGTCCGAAGTTACTCAACATATAAATTCAATCATTACATGACATAAATACTTTAACACATAATAAACCATGGAGGTTCTCACTAATTGATATGATATTATAAGTTATACTTTGGAAACCAATGTACGATATCTAAATTTCAGACCTAGAAATGTTATATCTATATATGTTCGTACAAAAAGAAGACATAAAAAGTCTATTTACAGCTATTTACGATAATGTAAGCACTGCAAATAAATTAACCTAGAGTAAGTCTATACTGCCAGGCAGAGGAAAAATTTATAATACTCTAGTGATTTATTTAGATTAGCGGTCAGAGCTCAGAGTATTTTTCTTGATTAATGCAATGTATGCCTAGATTTAAACGTAGGGACATTAAACCATCAAATCCCATAAAAATATCACAATTCTCTTGATCTCAACAGGTTAAATCTAACAAATATTTTGTTTTTTAATCCTGCTGATTTGTTGTGTTTAATCTCGCATTAGGAAATGCTGATGTACATTGTTACATAATTAAAATGACTGGTGCATCAGAAATATGTATTTCAGGATTGTCTAATTTAGTGCTTTAGTTAATGCAGTAAGAATTATGTTTATATCGTAATTAATTGCCCCTCAACAAATCTGCGTATGTGCGCTACAAATCTGTGTATGTGCGCTACAAATCTGTGTATGTGTGCTACAAATCTGTGTATGTACACGGTTTCTTTCATTTTGCAAAAGAGAAGTAAGCAAATGTTCTTAAGGGTTCCTTTACCTTATTATTCCAATATCTCAGATGTCATCTTAAGTAGAGGTACTGTATGTGAATTAATTCCTAACACAATGTTGTCAAGCTTACAAAGCTTGGTGTTACATTGAAGTCAATAGAAATGCCAAAGGAAGGGGAAAATGGATAATATTGCCAAAGTGGACACTATGGGCACCCAGACCACTTTAGCTCACTGAAGTGGGATGGTTGCAATGCCTATGTCCCCTTAACCCTGCAATGTTAATTAATTTCTGATAAACTGCAATAATTACATTGCAGGGTTAAGTCTGCCTTTAGTCCTGTCAATCAGACAGCCACTAGGGGCACTTCCTGCTTGCTTGGTCTCCTAACTGACACTGTACGTCCTCCCGCTTTGCACGAAGACATCCAACATCAGCTAAAACCCAATAGGAAAGCATTGATTCAAAGCTTTCTAAGGGGTAGTCCTCCTGGTACTTAGTACAAGTTGAGAACTGATGGTTCAAGATGAGAATATTAGACCATTTGTTGTCTGAGAATGATATCCCCAGTGTCTCATTCCACCTTTGTCTAAAGGCCCCCTGATGTGGCTGTTTCGATTAAATCAGTGTGTGGTAAAGACAGGAAAGCCCTCGCTGTAGAGTCTCGCACCCCATGCACAGGTCTTCAAATGAGGTGAGTTCCCTTTTCAGTTTTGTTCTATCATGGAGGGTTTGGTAGTAATGTGTGATCTGAGCAAAGTGGAAGCTGTGCATTTGTGTGGGGCAATTAAGTCTGCCAGTTTCTGTAGCCTCCAAGTGGCCAAGACTACCGAACCTAACTACCTCTTCCACACCAAAGAAAGAGAGGTTACACTGTGAGAGTCCCCCAGATCGTTTTGCATTATATGTAAGTGGAATAAGAGGACAAGGCATAGGAGCTATCTGGGTACTCCTGCAAAGCATATACTAGAACTTTAGTGTGGAGTGAACACAGGGCTCTGTGGGGAATGTAACCATGGGATGGAGGTTAATCACAGTGGAGTTAATGCTGGCAGTGTGATTGGGCTTGTCTCCTTCTCCAGGTTCAATCAGAGTTTCGGTGTGGTTCATAAATGTCACTTCTGCACTCTCAACATGTGTGCATTATAGTAATGTTGGAAATTTGGAAGTGCTAGACCATGTTGGGATTTAGGCAAGATTAAAATATTATGTCTCAGTCTTGAATGAGTGCCTCTCCATATGTATGTTATCATTGAGCTTTTCAAGGAACAGAAGACTGCTCATAGGAGTTCTACTGGTATGGTCTGAAAGAGCTATAACATGTTTAAGAATGCCAATTGAGTGCATGAGAATGGCTATAGCCTAAATAGGGAATATTCACCAAAAGTACAACGTCCTCATCTGTGGGGGTTATGGACCACATAAAATACGTGTCTTGTGTATATCAATGGGACACTATTCCATGGGAAAAACTATCGGATGGTAGGAAGTGAGACCCGGGTGGACAGACCCAACAGTGCCCACAGAATGTCCATCCCGTAGTACCAGCAATAATGTACAGACAATTATAACCCAGAGTGACAGACTGGAGAAGTGTGGACAAGAGTAGCCATTATCACAGCCCCAAAACTCACAGTTCCATTGGCAGGGTTATTCTTCTTCCGAAGAGAGAATACAGGGCCCCATTGATGCTTGATGAGGCCTGGATTTGAGGGGATACCTCCAGCCTCTTCACTGGTCCTATGTATCGGAGGCATGGGTCCACTGTGCACAGGATCCAATTGCCCACCTCCACCTGTGGTAGGCCCAGGGATTGTAGAAACACCTCTTCTGTCCACCTCAAGGACACCCAGGAGTAGGGCCGGACTGGGAATAAAAAGCAGCCCTGGAAAAATGTTATACCAGCCCTATGATTAATTGAAACCAGCTGTGACAGTTATACAGTTAGAAAAAAACAAAAGATTAAAAATTATTTAACCAACAAGAAGGAGCACACTCCTTATTTAAACAACAAGAAGGAGCACACTCATTATTTAAACAAAAATGGTGTGCACTCACAGGAATTAAAGGGACACTATAGTCACCTGAACAACTTCAGCTTAATGAGGTTGTTCAGGTGAGAACTATAGCTCCCTACAGCCTTTCTCATGTAAACACTGTATTTTCTGAGAAAATACAGTGTTTACATTGAAAGTTAGGAACACCTGCAGTTGCAGTCACTCAGAGTGAACCAGAGGGACTTCTGAGTTGATGGAGGCATTGGCTGGCTCTGCCCCTGATCTGCCTCCTTGTTAGTCTAAGCCAATCCTATGGGGAAGCACTGTGATTGGATCAGGCTATCACATGTCAGCAGACTGCTTGTTTTTCCTGAGTCTAACAGCATGCAGATTTACAGTTTCTGGCTTGAATACAGTAAGATTTTTACTATATTTATGGAGGCATGAGGGGCCCAGGGGGGCTAAATGGTCGTGTTAACACTATAGGGTCAGGAATACATGTAGTTGCACTGGTGACTATAGTGTCCCTTTAAAATAAACAAAGGAGCTGTTTTATTCTAATCAGATGTGCAAAATCTTACTTCAACATTTCATCCTTATAACTTTGAAAGGTCCAGTAGAGGGAATGAAACATTGACTGAATGCTGCTGCACATCTGATTTAAATAAATATTATGTTGTTTAGTCCACAATCCTATGAGTGCACTCTTCGTTGGACGTAGTTTGATACCAGGGAATGAAAGACTGGGAGAAGGGCAGGGTTATCCACTAAACTAATAATTTTTGTGAATGAAAATGTATATTGCAAAATTTTGGCTACAATAGTCAAGCTGCTATTATAGCTAAGTTGGAAAACTTTTCAAATCCACTATTTTGGTTAAAAATTATGCAATTTAGATTTTCACTTCCTAAAATTAAAATAAATTGTGAAAACCCATTGCGAAACCCTTCTTACATTTTATATATACGTGTGTGTAATTTCCAAGGGTATTATGCATGAATATATTAAATATTATAAACATAATAATTTATAAAATTATGCTTGTGATATATATACATAAATGAATATACATTTGTCCATATGTATGCATGCATAATACTTCCACAAATCACATTAATAAAGCAAAGCTATATTTAATTATTTAATTCAACATGTCATTCTAAAATAAAACATATATAGACATACACACAGATTTTTGATACTCACTGGCATGTACTGATGCACACAAATACACACACTCACACATATTAACAGACACTGGCACACAATGATCCATACTGACATACACACAATGATGCATACTGACACACAAACAGTGATCCATACTGATACACACAGTGACACATACGGGGACACACATTGGCACATACTGACACATACACATACAGTGACATACTGACACACACACAGTCATCCATACTGACACACACAAACAGTGATCTATATTAACACGCATTGATCCATACTGACACACACACACACACATATACACACAGACAAACACAGTGATCCACACTGACATAAACATTGATCCATACTGATTCACACACACAGTGATCCACACTAACACAAACATTGATCCATACTGATTCACACACATAGTGATTCATACTGACACAAACATTGATCCATACTGACACACACAGTGATCGATACTGACACTCAAACACACAGAAACGAATGCATACCGACATACATGGATCCATACTGACACGCACCCACACACACACACACTAATCCATATTGATACATACATTGATCCATACTGACACAAACATTGATCCATTACGACACACACACACACTAATCCATACTGACACATACATTGATCCATACTGACACACACACAATACCTTCAAAAACACCTCCCAAGTACATTTACACACTCAAATATACACACACCCTAGGAATCAGTAAAAATTAACATAAAATACCTGGGTGCCACTGCTCATTGAGCCTACCTTGCTCATTGATCTGTGCTCAGCTCCTGGCTGAAAACTTCCATCCAGCAGAAGGGAGAATCCGAAGCACAGAGGTAAATTGTACATTGTGTTTTAGAATCCTAAACTGATAGCAAGCCAATAACAGATAAAAGGCAGGGAAGCTCATTCACACCTCTCCCTGCCTGACAGCAGTTTACACACAGGAAGCAAAACTTCAAAAGACCTGCGTGGGCTGTCCTGCTCTCCCTAATTACCAAGTCACATACTTCCTGTGTGTGCAGGCTGTCAGGCAGGGACCAGGACTACCTCCCTCCTCTCTTCCTTATGTCTCACTCGCGAGCAGCATTCAAAGTTCACTATCGAGTGCTTGCTGCTCGTGAGTGGATAAAGTACAGTGCCGATCTAGAGCTGAGAAGGGACCTTCACTCCTCAACTCATCAAGCCCCGACATGAGTGTGTGTGTACTGGGTGGGGATTCTGCACTGTGCTACCCCAAGTGCCCTGGCACACCGGGAAATTTACTGGTATCCCGGTGGGCCAATCCGGCCCTGCAAGAGTTTCCATTGTTGAGCCTGAAGGCTAAAAGGAAAGAATCCCCATTTGTATAATATTTTGTGCTTCCACAGCATTGTAGTAACTGGCCAAAGAGCCCTCCTTACTTTGAGTGTTAGAGGGGACAGATCCTGATATTGGGGGACTTGATTTCATCATAATTCGCTCTTTCATGGAAAAGGGCTAGCAACAGCATTTTATGTCCCTAGAAGGTCTCTCTGACTTCAAAGGATTGAGGGCCCTATGTGCCCTATTGAGCACAAGCATATGTGGTTGGTCTTCTGTCAGAATAAGTTCGAAGAGCCATGTCAGGATTTCCTGAAGGTTCTCCCTAGATTGGAATTTTGCAAGGCATCGAATCCTAATATTATGGTGTCGGCCACAGTTGTTGATGTCTTCTACTTTTTTCCTAAGGTAGGGGAACAGGTTTCCCTGGTGGGTCACCACCAAGTCTGTAGCTTGGTGTCTCTGGGCTACTTATTGCCGTTAGGCCTCAAGCGTTTGCACACTTTAGTCTAGTGTACCTTCCTCCATCCTCAAGGAGACCAACTCCATTTGCATGGTGATCTTGATATCATCCAACAGGGCTGTAAGGTCTGCCAGTAGGGTCATTGCTGTCATTGCCCTCAGGTCAGCCTAGATCTGCAAGAGAAACACCTCGCCATTGGATACCTCTGAGAAGTCAGAAGTAAATGAAGATACATGTGCCATCTTAGATCCCAGTCCAGTGCCTTACAGCCCAAGGGAAGTTGCCAAAAAGTCATCCATTGTGCCAGTTTGAGAGCCACTAGTTAGATTCTGTGGTCCTTCTTTTCTCTTGACTGATCCCATTGCCAGAGGTAATTTAGGTGAAGCAGAGGTTTTCAGGAAAGTCTCAGCCGAGCACACTGCTTACTCTGCCATTTATCAGGAAGCCAAAGCCATGTCCCCACATTTTTTTCTGATCATCTTAATGTGTCATTTGTTTGATGTTTTCAACTGCTGGTGCATTTAAAATAACAATAATAAAAATAAATCATCTAGTCCACCAGGGTTGAATGCTCAAGATTACCCATCACTGAGATAGAATGTAAAAAGCATGGAAAATGATGACATAATTTCTCTAACCCTTAAGGCAATAGATTCTCAAAAGACTTGAATCTTTGGAAGATGATGTTCAAATACATTAGTGGATGGTATTTCTATTTCTTTTTTTTAAAGTCAATTATTTGCTTACAAGCTTTTGCTTATGTGAACAGCTATATTCAATGTATACCTAGATATAATATCCACATCTTAAAGATTTTAAAACCTGTACCAGTTTAACAAGCCTTCATGTTTTGGGTGGAAATTGTTATAGTACAATGTCTTATTTGCCTTGAGATATATGTCGGATATGACAGCTGCTTTTTTTTCTCGTACATGTTAACAAAATGACCTCAACTACTGACAGCTTTGCAGCAGCTGTAGGAGAGGAACAAAAGGACATGAGCCATTCTCTAGTTAAATTCATTGCACGGTATACATAAATAATGATATAGTGAAAGACGGTTATCAGTGCTGACTTATATTCAACGCAAAAAGAAGGCAATGGACACTGAATCTATCTCATCTATGGTGTTTTGTGTGTAATGTGAGGCATGGATAGTGTATCTGTTTTGTATAAACCATCACAGAATAAATATTTTCCTCCTTAATTCAATCATAAATCCCCATTTAAACAGTCTGTATACCATGCCTTTGGCAAATACAGTCTGCTTCACACCTGTAACAATAGACAGGTAATATGGGTTGTGTAACCAAGATTGTCTAAGCCCTATAGTGAGAGTCTGGAAAAGAGGATCAATAAGCAGCAGCCAATCCACGTTCAATGAACATAAGTGTAAAAAAAAATAAAAAATAAAAACATGTAACGGCTTTTGAGAGCATTTTCCTGAAATATATTAGAACAGGTAAGATGTGTTCATATGGCTGTGTAGAAGAGTTGGGTTGCTGAGGAGTCATAGAGGTAATTATACTGTGGTGTATTTGCTATGTAACAAGACACTTCCTGTGCCTGATCACAGAGGTTTGTTTGCCTTTGTCCTCCCTGCCCTGATCTTTTTGCAGCTCTGTCTACATCCTCTATGTGCTTCTGGCTGCTGGCTGGGCTGGTACAGGCAGAGTCCACAGGCTGAGGACCCAGTGACAATACTGAGCAACCACCACTGCTGCACATATTTATTGTATAATAACCACCATTCACTCTGTTCTGGATAGAATTACATGGAGCTGTATGGCAAGGTAAGTCCTACCAGTGTACCCATTCACCTTCTCCATCACCCATCTATCCTTTTATATCTGGCTCTGAGATAGCCAAGCGTCTAGGGGAGACAATCACACAATGGCTGAGATATTAAAATAAATGAAAGGCCATTTAATGACCCATTGAAAACACCCATATGTACAGACATTAGATGTTTATACCGATACATAAAACAGACTTCACTTTCTCGGTGTCAAGAAACAGCAGCACTATTACAAAAAAAAAAAAGGTGTCAGATGGAAGCTATGTTGTGTTGCATTCTGGGTAGTGTAGTCCCTATGCGGCATCCGTGCCATAGATATTAGCGGCTGGGCAGGGCCAAAGGGACTACAATTTCCATAGTAGGCGCGGCCGGTGGGGAATGCATGAAAGAAGCGGACAGCTCCAGTGCTGCTGTCTAAGCCGGTCAGAAAGGCAGCCTAGGTTGGAGCCGGGGGAAGCTGGTTTATTTCTAATAAGTGGTTAATTACCCGCTGCTGCAGCACTTCTTCCGCAAAGCAGAGAGAGGCCATGAGACACGAAGCACCCATGCAGGTCAGTGACTCCCAGCCATTTCCATAGGGCATGTTAGGGATAGGGAGATATTATTCTATGCATGGAATGGAGCAGTCAGTGCGGTTAGAATGTTGCTAAATGTACATAGAACGCGGTGTACATGCTTATTAGAACACTCAGTCAGTATGCCTGACCCCCATCCATTGTCTCCAAATCTAACTGGAAACACGCTACGAATTTATTGAAGTCGTTTAGCAACATGTTTCAGGAAAATGGTTGCCAAAAGCCTGCTAAACATTGCTGATGTACTACCCATGTTTTAATGTGAATGACTGACTATGTATGTCTTATACCATTACACCAATTTAGCTCAATATAGACCAGCTATAAAGTATTTCGAAATGGATTTTTTGTTTTAACCCTCCATCTGCTGGACAGCAGCAGTTCCCTGCACAACAAGCGCTAAAATGACTATTACTGTGTTTCACTTGTGATATTGTAGACTCCCAGTGTACAGATATAATGTTGTGCGAGTAGCTGCTCTGGGATAGTACATTGGGCAATGCACACAATCTGTATATACATATAATGCCAGGCATTCTAGACTAATAATCCCCTTTCAGCACCTTGGACAAGTCATTTCATCTATACAGAGAATGACATGGCCAGTAAATTCATTACAGCAATATGAACAAACGACTAGCAATATATAAGCAAGTTTTACACGTTTATATAAAATAGCATTAATGGTTTCACTTGTCATTTTGTAAGAATAAAAACCCTTTGCTTGGAATTTTCTCCCATACCTACTCTCAATGTGCAGTGTGAAAATCCCAAAGATAGATGTGAAAAATGTGCTAATTGCTGTATTTTTATATTTTTATATAGTCCTCAAGCTCAATAAAAATGATGGTAATAATAACAATCTAATTATTGAAAATACCAATACAATGTAATACGCATACATTAATTAATACAAGTATTTTTAATCAAGAGTAAAATTATATGAAAATGTTATATTAGTAAATTCTGTACCATTAACGCTATCCAAGGACTTTGTATTTGTATTTTGAATGATACTTGGTTCAATTTTTATTTGGACATGCTGTTTTAAGATGCCGATGATGGGCCCTACATAAAGAATTAGGTTTTTTATTTGTGCTATCATTCATTCACTCAATGGGTACGTACTAGAGTCCTCTTTTATAACCTGTATAGGATATGTAATTCAAGCTTTAAACTTCAGTGGATATTAGACATACTATGGAAAATTATTCTCTCTTTTGTTTTTCACAGATAAGCTAGTTGAGCCAGTCAAGCACTGCAGGGTATTCTTCTGCTTATCCTCTTCTTTGTAGTCTTGTACAAATATTATACAATCAGGAAAGGCTCCTGTAAACACAATTCTTGAGTAGAAAGCACATTTTAAATAGAATTTTATAAGCAAACAGTGTGCTGTTATTATAGCATTGCCCATCTGGTAGGATATAGGCTTTTGATAAGATGAATTGTCATTTTCAAAAATAGCTTTTTCATTTTGACAAATTTTACAACCAATTATATGTTTAATATGTTTATCCCATTGTGTGTTTTTTTTTTAAATTGAGTTATTATTTGTATATACATTTTTATAAGTGGATTCCCCATTCACCCAAAAGCATAGATATACATTTTAAGATATTCTAGTAAAAGTGGTTTCTAGGAACAATTGTATGGACATGGTTCTACAATTTTACTTAAAGTCCTTTAAAACAGTGCCTCTTTATGGTCCACTTTTCTGATCTGTAAAAACTGGAACGGGGCAAGCTTAAAATTAATTATTAAGTATATAACCACTAGCTTGCATTTGCTTAATTATGACATTATTTATATGAATACTTATTTATTTATTTTTCTACTTGGTTATCTTTTCTACTTCTAGATAGGGCAAATATTCTTCGTACTGCATTACAGCCACCGGGAGACTATCTAAAAATAGCCTACTAAAAACATACAGTATAGTTATATCGCATGAGACATGTGGTGTGAAGTGAGTGTGACACACATTGACGCGTGCTGATCATTTGTTTCACAGTTCTGCTGTAGTTCAAATGCTAGGTTTTCAAATAAAAAGAATTCCTCTATGATTAAACATTTTTATAGACACACAAAGCATTGGCAATGGCTTTTTCTGACTTTATAATGAGTTTGAGTTTAAAAAGAATTCTCATTTAGCTATTGCCAATCAGTGACATTGTCTTGATGGTAATCCAATGCCACTTTTATATTTAAGGATTAAGGTACCAATCCTTTAAACGAAAAAATAAAAAGATATACGAATGCGTTGGACAGTGTCACAGTAGCATTGACACACCAGCACATGGCATTAACTCAATGAGACTCTTCATAATTAATAACATCTTTCAAGTGAGTAATTTGAGCCTATAGTTGATTTTTTTTTTTTATAATTCTTTATTTTTGTCGTGCAAGAATTTACAACAGTGTCTGTGTAGCCACAACAGCTGTAACAGACGCAGTCAAATATAACATAGTAAAACATTTTCGTGGCGTTAGTTAACTCAGCACGTTTTTGTAATTTAGTAAACAGGATTAGGTCAAAGGGTATGTAAGGCATTAAATTAAACATCGCTAGTGTGTCTTCGAGTTAGGTGTAAGGACTGGTCTAGTGAAGGAGGTATGCATACATTGCTATATCATAAATAGGTCTGGTTACCGGAAAGCCTATATGTCGCAGCGGTTAGTAGCATTATATTTGGCTAACCCTTAAGGTTAACATGCTTTGTGAACACATTTATGTCATGCTTATTTTGTAAAGTTTCATCGCATTAATATCTGTCACGGTACCCTCCAGCATACACCAAGCATTATGCACTTATACACGTTGGGTCAAGTCGCTTATATTAAGTAGGGTCATCGCATATTTTGTAGCGTTCTACTAGGAATTCACTTGGTTTCCAAAACTGAGTGCAAAATATATAAGATTATAGAGAAAACAGACATATGTATAGACGCTTTTAAGTGACAGTAGCTTAGCTAGGGTAAAAATAAAACAATCTAGGAAATCTCAGGTCATCATAGGCAGCTTAAGGAGTCCCAAAGTGGTGACCTTTCTGGTTACCGGGTTTCAGTCCAGCATGGTTAGGAGTCCAGTAGTCAGGGTTTCATCCGATACCCGTTGTTGGTCTGCTCAGTGAGCCAGCATATTGCCTGGTGGGTTTGTTTAATCGATACCCAATGCTGGCAATGTGCTTGCTCTGAAGGTTGTCGCACAGGATAAGCGTGGATGCAGCTGCAGCTACTGTAATTGCCTCCAGGAGGGATAGGGTGGGCCTCAGGAGAGTGACGGTGCTTTCCTCAGGCACAAAGGAGTTTTTCCACCAAATATATATGCTGCAAACATCACCTTGTTTAGCCCAGTTTAGTGAGCCGACACATCCCTGGAGATGATTACTGTGGTGATCAGATGGCGCTGGATGGTTTCGTCTGTGTGCAAGTTCTATCCTGTGGGTAGTTTGCACTTGTGGCTGGCGTGCGGCGGCCATCTTGGGAGGGTGCTGCCGGTGAGTGTTTCCCAGCGGGGTGATTGCTTTCTGCCCAGCTTGGCGTAATAGCAGTTGAGTATGTAGACCGGGATGACCCTGGTCCAGAGGGGGGGGGAAGGGCCGGACACCAACCGGAGACCCGGGAGAGCGGCCGTCTCATCCCGGCTCAAGCTCCAACATGCCTCGGGCCGTTGTCGGGTTACTGTAGGCAACGGACAGGATCTTGAGGGGTTTCTCCTCGTACCCCAGGATCTGGGGCTCAGTTTAGTCTCCGTTGCGGGTTGCTGGAAAGATTTTGCCTCCAGTTTGCGCCGATTTTCCGGCCCCAAAGCGGGAGCTCAGACAGAGCACGTCTGATCCAGTCGGCGGTCCGGCCCCACCCCCGAGCCTATAGTTGATTTTTAACATGGTTGTAAGATAACTATGATTTTCTTTTTCACTTATTAGTAAATAGACTAAAATTATAAAGTTTCTTGAAAATTGTCATGGGCATTCATGTGTAGATGGTATTAAATAATATATTACCAAATGTGTTGACACCCTATTTCACAATATTTCTCATCAATACACTGTAATCATATAGTTCAATAATGATCCTCAATCAATATATCCCTCTTTACATTATGCACGTCTTTAGCTAGGTTTTCAGTGCTGTTTTCATTGCTGTAAGGGACATTGGGCATGGATAAATAAAAGCACCATGGTGTTCCATTTGCACTTTGCCTATTTCTAAAATTTATGAAGTTCATTAAACCCCTCCCACTTCCTCTGTGCTTGATTTTAATTGAATCAAGCCTTATCTCACACTCTTATTCTCTTTTGTCTTTTTTTCAGTAGCTGGATGATAGATAGATAGATAGATAGATAGATAGATTAATAAGTAGACAGACAGATAGATTAGCTGAATTAGATAGATAGACAGACAGGCAGATACATAGATAGATTAGCTGAATTAAATAGATTAGCTGAATTAGATAGATAGACAAACGAGCAGATAGACATGCTTATTTATTAAAAGGAGAAATTAAAGTGAACTTCAGATTTAAGACAGCTCTTATACCCTCCACATACACACAGCCACTGTCTCCCCAGACACTTCAGCCCTTGTCCTGCCACATATTACTTCTCCTATTTCCAAAAACACTACACCCCCTATCCCCACGTAGGCTACGTCCCCTATTCCGACATACACTACAACTCATATTTGCACCCAAACATACACGCCAGTCCATTGTCACAAAACACGCTACAGCCCCTATTCCGCCACATACTATACACCCCAGACGCATTTCAGCCCCTTTACACTTACTGCACCACTAACAATCCTCTCCGCACAATGCACTGCAAACAGTCCCATTCACAGACATACAGCCCCACAAGAAGCCTTCCTTCTCACACAAACCCTCAAGCAGCTTCCCCTCATGAAACCCCATACATGTAACCCAAAACCAGAATTCCCACATTCGCAGAACCACATAAGCAGTCTCCTCCCACACATATACACACAGAACACTACAATCACTTTACCATACACATGCAACCTCACAAACAGCATTCATGCATACAAACCACAGTAAGCAAATTCGCACGCCAATTAACCCTTAAGGACACATGACATGTGTGACATGTCATGATTTCCTTTATTTCCAGAAGTTTGGTCCTTAAGGGGTTAAAAAATTCCAAGCATGGCTGATGTAAATTCTTATTAAACTTTAGGTATTTCAGAAATATTATAGAATGGGTTATATTTTTCACTCAAAGACAATTGCTTTTGATGGATGGTTGTTGCTATGGAAAGTTCAACATTTTTTTTTTATCCCTGATAGCAACCATCCAATTGCTTCATTCTTTTAACGTGAATAAACAATCTGTCTGACACATAGTCTATCCCTGATTAAAGGAGACAGGTTTGTATTATAAATTTAAAGACAATAATGTCAGATTTAAAAATAAATAAATAAATAGCATTGTGGTTATCATTTTTACTAATTATTGTAAAGCTGACAAAATACTGCAATATTGTTAATTTATGTGCTTTAATATAACACAATAGTTACACCCTGACAGCAGGTATCTTCCCAATTAAATTACGGTGAGAATGTAGGCATGATCACAGTTTTTCTTTACATCCAAGGCAATTGGGCCCAATGGAACATCTCTGTTATTAATTCAGGAAATGGTTATCAACACTAGGAAGGTGTCATGAGCTAAATCCGTGCCTTGTAGAGCTCTGTAGGTTTCATAAATAGCACATACTTAAAACTTTGATTAGCCTTGAGTCAATAAGTAGGCATTAAAATTGCTGTCATGAAACAGGGGGCATCAAGTGCATTGCTTTGTTCACTGGTACAGTCAGTGTGTGCTGTATCTGTTTTTAGTATATTTTTTGATCCCAATCTTTACCAAATCTATAACCAATTATTCCCACATTAAAGTCAAGCTAGCAATATATTAGAAATATAAAAACTGTAAAAAAGATAACATGGCTCAGACCAATCATTTGTACTACACATGACATTTCAGGTCTAGCTCTCCCTTACTCCTCCCTGGTTGCTATATCACAGTCATGTTATGTAACCTACAAAGGCTCCTGTACAGTTTCTTTATGTGAAGGATGAAAGCAATATTTATAACACCTGCACACAGTAAATATGGATTATATACAATGATTTAGTCTGTATATACTTTTTTTTTTTTAAATGGGTGCTTCAGTGTGACACAGACTGTCAATTCATCCACTAGTTTTGCAACCAGTAAAATTAATTAAATTGATTTTTGTGAATTTATCAGAGAAAAGCTGGTATATTGGCTTGCTTCTTTAGATCTAAGTACCTTTCCACAGCTGGTGTAGTATAGCCTTATCACTACATTGTGATCCCAATAAAAACACAGTGTTATTCTAATTATGTGATCCTGACCTGACTAGTTATTCCGTTGATCCATTTATTCGTAATCCTTGCCCTTTGCTTTTATGCCGACTTTCCCGACTTTGCCCAGCAACTCTAACGTCTGATAATACTGTAGTCATATAGTATGTTCTTTCTGCCTTCTCTGTCTGTTGTCCTATGCTCTGTGTTTCTGTGTATACTCAACTTGGCAAGATGCTGGGAGTCCTGAGAATGGCAGAGAACAAGAAAATAAAATAAGTTACTGGGCAATGGGGATGGATGGAGGTGAAGAAATCTGTCTTAGGTATCCTGTGATATGCTTTCAAGGCAGAGAGCTGAAATGAGTGTGAATCGGAAAGTGACAGTGAATTTAATCTGATAGGGCAAGAAGTTGAGTGAGGGGTTGGGCACAATACTCTAGTAACCATTGGAAAATGAGTGACTTGGTGACAGAATGAAAGTCAGAAAGTTCAAGACCACAAACAGATTTAAAGGTGGTCAGTATGCGGTTTTTGATGTGTGGAGGTCTAACGTTCCACATATGGAGGACATAGAATATGGTAGAGATAATGATTTATATGTAGAATATTTCATTTAGTTACTTTAATATGCCCTGTTCATGGCTCAGTGAATTGGACATTAAAACAAGACGGAACAACTGCGAGTGTGCCAGATAAAACCATGGCAAATACTTCAGGATACTCAACTCAATGATGTTAGGTCTTTAGTAAGGCCTTCATCTCAGCAGCAGTGATGCTCAGGCATCTCTGGATTTTGAATTGAACTGTGCAAAGATTATGTGAACATGTGAAAGAGGGCATTGAAAACATCCGCATATTATGGTTGAAAGACAACTTGAAGTTGGAACTGAATTTATGCCAGTGTCTCTGACTATTACAAAATAGAGAATATTTTACAAAAATGTTATTGGATCTGCTGGTCATGCTACCTGTGCAGCGATCTAATTTAAAATTTTGGTACGAGGACCTTGGATCCAGGATTTGCACTGACAACATGGGGTTAAGGCACTGGCAATTCATTTTTTTAGTTTGTCGAATTATCTGCTTGTGATACAATTATATTATTTGAACACCTGCTCCCATCATCGGGTATATCACCAGGAACTATGATATTGACATACTCTTTAACCTTTGGTTATCTTGAAATTGAACTGACTTTGGTATGTGCCTGTATATAACAAATCCCTAGATCTGTTTGGGAATTTAAAGTAGATTGATCATTCTGTTTTAGACTCTTGAGTTGTTATTACCTCTCACACATGCCCCAGATATTTGTTGTGTTGGTGTCTGGTATACTGCTACAGACACAATTTCTGGTGAGCATGATGTTATAGTCCACCACCTGCAGGGTATCAGAGGTACTATATCCCTAATTAGATGTCTGGTGTCATATAGCATGTTAATAGAAACATGGAAGTGCAACGATGAGTAGGTCAACTTTATACTAAGCAATGCTTCTTACAAAGTCTGTAGCAGGAGACTGACATAAAAAAAATATTGGCCAGTGTTTATTACAAAATGATATACAGCATATTAAATTCCATTTAGAGTGTTCTTATTATAATGGCCATTGTGTGATATATTTGTTATATACATCAAATTCTGTTATGTAATGTCTTTTAACCGCTAATCAAAACAATCTACCATTAAAGTGCCAGTGATCGATCTATCTATCTATCTATCTATCTATCTATCTATCTGTCTCTCTGTGTCTGTCTATCATATCAATCTGTCTGTCTGTCTATTTGTCTCTCTGCCTTTCTGTCTGTCATATGTATTTATAAATATGATAACAGCATGAACAACTAGCACTATATATATAGTATGTATAATAAACAAAAAATAAGAGATGCACTCTAAGGACTTATATAATCAATAGAAAAGTATTTATTAAAAAGAAGGTTTACATAATAAGATCAATATAGTAGTATAGTATGTATAATATATATATAGTTCTTTATTACACTATAAAGTATGATAAAAGTAGATCATTCCAAAAAATGAGACGGGTCTCTCATGAATTAAAAATATAATATATAATCTAAATTAATAGTGTCCATTGTAATATGAATTAATATAAAATATGTTTCTGTTCTTCCAGACAAAATGTTCCAAATTGAACATTTTATTCACCGCCTCTGATTTCAGCAATGTGCCAGCTTGGTTTAGCCAAAATTAAATGGTGAAAACCAAAATTCGGCTGAACCAGACAATCTGTGGCTCACAGGTTATCATGTGGTTGCTGGACAGCACTTGCTAGCCAGCCTTTACCTTAAAAAGTTACAAAAATAAATAAGCCTATGGGGGTCAACAAGGTTGCTTTTATATCTCCCCCATGTCCCCATTAGCCAAGCCACCCAATCAGAGCTCTCTGACTGAGCTTGCGTAGCATGAGAAAGTCGATACAGGAGTTCCCCCACCTTGGAGGCTCATACAAAGCCAAACCCACTTTGTGCTTTTTAATTTGTTTTATCTTTTATTGTGATCTGATTTTTATTTTTTAATTTTAAAGTTGTGGCAGAAAGAAAGATGGAAGTTGAAAGATGGCATCTAATGGCAAGTATGGAATATAAGAGTGAGGAGGGTAGGTATGATACTAACCTTCCTCCCAACCAAAGTGGGGGCTAAGGGGACCTAAAAGAACACCCACCTAATGCCCATTGGTGCAGCTGGGAAACAATAGCTGCTACTTATGGCTAAACTAGTAAATAAATAACTGTTTTGGACAATGTTAAAATACCTAAAGCAAAGCTGTACCATTCATTCCTTAAAATGTTGTATGTAAACAAGAGTACATACTGTATTTCACTTTAAAAAAGTGAATATAAAATTAAATGAGGAATAAATAATAAGCAAATCCAGAGCAATCTGGTATACTCGCAACAGACATTTACAAAGTAAGAAAATTCCCCTTGGAGACTCATAAACCACACATTTGAACATGCCCTGAAACCTTAAGTGTTCGACTCATGCGTCATTTTCCATAACATCCATCACAACATACCCAGATTGTAGTTCACTTGGTTCCAGCTGAACAAGAATGAACCATTAACCATTTAGATGTCAGAAATGCACAATATTGTGCATGTAGAAATACAACAAATGTTAACTCTATCTTATGTGAAACTGTAAGCTAAACCTCCAATCATTAAGGACACAAAATGTTAATTTTAAAGCATTAGCCCGCTGTCTTATCCCCTGCATTTCTGGACCATTCATATCCTATATTTTGTAAATCTACGTTTGTTTTTAATTATTACAATGATTTAATTTATATCCATCTATTAGTTGTAAGCATGCAGTTTATAGCTGTCTTTTTAGTATTTTAATAGTTCTGTTGTCTATTAACCAATGCAGACAAACACAGCATGTGAGTGGGGAAAGTATGTTAAGGAGAAAACTGCTGGTTATAAAGTAGGGTAGAAAGACGCCATGATTGAAAAAGGGCAAACATAAGAAGATGAATAGGAAAAAGGCTCTGGGTAAAGAAAATGAAGATGGGATAGTGAAATAACAAATAATGAAATAAAGGATGGATAAAAATACATTAATTATGCATAAACACTAGGTCATCCATCTTGCCTGTATCCCAGCTTCTTGTGTAATAGTTCACCCAGGTTGATAAATGCCACTGAGCACATTATGTCTGCTTTCACCTGCCCAGGCTGCTTCTTTTTTTTTTTTAATGTGCACAGAGACACACTGACCCCTTCTATTAAATCTGGTATTTTGTGCATAATTTCATGTGTACCACCCAGATGCCATTTTGGTGCCATTCCACCTTTATAAATGTAATGAACCTTTGCTTAGTGCTCAGCAAATGTTTATATGATTCCATTATGTACAGTTATGATCCAGTCCTGATTTATGTTTGGCCCAGCCTTTATCTATGATGTGTTAGAAATAGTAGGGCGCCCCAACATGGAAACATAGGAAAGCTCAGAGAACAGAACATGTTATCAGTCCTTAGAGGTGATCAAGCTTAATGATACAAACAAGTGCGAAGATGGTCTTATGAGGCTGAGGTCAAGGACTATAGAACAAGAAGGTGTGACAACCAAAGTCAGGATTAGAGAGATCAGGTAAGTAAACAAGCCATGGTCAAAATTCCAAAATAGAATAAACTGGGTAGGAGCACCTTCTCGGGCTTCTGGAGACCATGAGAGGGCTCCTGGTGGAGTGAGATTATATAGCCCTAGTGTGTGATATCATTATGATGAAACCAAAATGTCAATGACACTTCATTATTGGTTATAAATTGAGTGTGGACATAGGGGTCTGCATCACTCTTGATACTGAAATGACACACAATGACACTTTGGCTAGAGAAATAGCTCCTTGCATCAATATTGACATTGGATTGACTCATGGCATAAACTTGGCCTGGGAAGGATTGCCTTACGTTGGATGCTGGAATGAAGTACAGCATTGCAAAGTCTACAAGATTAACACTAGGATTACACAGGTACCCTGACATGATGTCAGGGATCATCATCAAGTTTTATATAACATTGCTCCCAAATCCCAATGTCAACCTGAAAGCTACTTGTCCTGTCATATCCCTTTTAACTTTTTTTTATTATCGTTTTACATTTTCAAGCTTTTTATAGTGATACTATTAATTTTAAGGAATGGAAAGAGCACAAGGGAACATGCACATAAACACGATTAGAGTCTTTTCAGACAAATGGATTTTCCTGCGATTTAGTCCAAAGTGACATCAGTGATGTCTCGGCTAGGCTTTCACAGTCACATGTGACAGTGCTCAATGTGATTGATTAGTTACATCCTGATGACTTTAAGGACCATTACTCTCCGGTTATAATAGTCTATTTTCATTAAGAAGCACAAGAACACAAAACCTTTTTTATCAACAAAGAATAAACAGGGAGGACTTGGAGAGAGAGATTGATAAAATATTTGTGAGAGGTGATAAAATTAGACTACTAGCAAAAGAGAATCAGAGATTTGCAGTGAGTGGGTAGTCTGTGGGACAATCAAAAGATGGAAGAATAGATGAAGAAAATTGAGAAATGAAGAAAGTGAAGATGCAGAATGAGAAGGGGTGAGTCCATGGGGAAAAAAACAGGCTGACACGTTTACAGGAAGGAACAAACAGACTAGGGGAGAGGAGAAGATAATGGAAGAAAGACAATGGAAAAGTAGACTTTTAGAGAAAATACAAAGATGAACTCTGGATAACATCGAATTATATGTTTTAAGATTTGCTGCTAAGGGTCAATTAACCAACTGACCTTCCTATTTATTTGACTACAACTTTGCATTCTATGTGAGATGCCCTCTATACATGAGAACATGGACCTGACATTAAACATCATTCTTGAATGCTTAGAAAATAATGATGTGGCATTCATAGGTTGTTCACCCACTAGCAAGCTTTACACACACACTGTAGATCATCTTTCTTTATAATTTTTTTTCAGTGGAAATTCTTACCATGTTTGAAAAAAAAAGGAATCCTGAAGGATTGTGAGTATTTTATGTACTTGGAAAATATCTATATTTGTCTTATTGATAGCCTAGCTGACATTTAAGCACAAAGATTTATGGCTTGGGTGCTCAGTGTATTGCATGTCATAATTAAGACACTTTTGACAGATAGCGGTCAAGCGAGACAAAAATACAGGAAACCGCTCACAGTAAGAAATCCTAAATCCAGACTTAACATAAGTCTACGGATATATTTTATTACCAATATTGATTTTTGTGGACTTCTATACAGTTTATTAAATAATAGATTAAAAAGATATTGAGAAGTTCTCATAAACACCTTATAGTAAAAAGCACCTAAAGACACCAGACCAACAAAAAAAAATGTAAGAATTTATTTGTTTATAATAAACATAACAAAATCTATATTTTTCAATATCCATACTAACATTGTTATGGTTTATGTTGAGCTTCGCTATCATTTTTTTTAAACCCTTATAAGGTGTTCATCAGATCCTATTATATTTGTCACATAAAGGGTAAATAATTTGTTTGTGTTTGACCTGTGTTATATTGACCTGATTTTCAATAGTTTGATAGTTATCTTTACAACATGATTTCAGTACAAGTTATACTTTATAACTTATTTTTTTCGTAGTCAATATTTTCTGTTTTAGTCAATATATAGTCAGTGAGATTGCTCGGTAAATAGGCCTTCAGCTGTATTATCTGAGAGTCATACATTTGTTTCCAGGTACAACATTCATCCTTCCAAGCTCAATAAAATGAGTATTGTTAAGTTGGGCAATAATGGTATCTATGCGTCAGGATGTAGTTGGAAACTAGCAAAGAGCTAAATTTTCCTGGTGTATTACGTTGATATTGTTATAGTTATATAAACTATCAAGACATGGTAGATTAAAAATTAAGGGGAGAGAGGATTTGTCCCATTCTCCTTAAAGGACCACTCTAGGCACCCAGACCACTTCAGCTTAATGAAGTGGTCTGGGTGCCAGGTCCAGCTAGGGTTAACCCATTCTTTATGAATGGGTTAAGCCTTCCCCCAAAGCCTCTAGCAGCTGTCTCATTGACAGCCGCTAGAGGCGCTTGCGTGCTTCTCACTGTGATTTTCACAGTGAGAGCACGCAAGCGTCCATAGGAAAGCATTGTAAATGCTTTCCTATGCGACCGGCTGAATGCGCACTGCTCCTGCCGCGCGTGCGCATTCAGCCGACGGGAGGAACGGAGGATTGGAGGAGGAGAGCTCCCCGCCCAGCGCTGGAAAAAGGTGAGTTTTAACCCCTTTCCCCCTTCCAGAGCCGGGCGGGAGGGGGACCCTGAGGGTGGGGGCACCCTCAGGGCACTATAGTGCCAGGAAAACGAGTATGTTTTCCTGGCACTATAGTGGTCCTTTAAGTAACAGGTTCATATTTATTTATTGATCAAGTTACTCAAAACCTAAAAAAGTTAAATTGCCATTCTGACCCCCATTTCTTTCATATGACGTGTCACAGCGGTTCAGGGCAATGCCAAGGAGGGGAAAGCAGTGAGTTGTTTGTGGAGAAAACGGAGCAGCCTCAGCAAGCAATTTTCTTTGGTTTACAGATGACGGATTTTGCCAAGGCAACTGTAATCACTATATATAACTATATAGCGTAACAACGCTAGGTTTTCACACTGCACTCGTGGTCTGGGAAACTGTGTTGATAATATGGATATTTTACTATTGTACCTACCACATATCCTTAAAGTAATTAATTTAAGTCTTATACTGCACAATCACGAATACATTTAATATAATGTTGCAACAGATGTTAAAAAAAGAAATAAATATATATTATATGTTTTCTTGTCTTTGAGCATCAGTCAACACCGACATGGATATTTCATCCTTATTACATGTGCCAACATTTGTTCACGATTATACATACCACTTTTCACAATATCATGATCCCCTGTTTTTGCTTTTTGTTTTTTAGAAGTGATCGGTATTGAATATGCTATTTAGTTTAGATACTTATTTATTCTGTCCTTCTTGTCTGTAATGTAGATGGCTTCTGTACAAGACTCCCGATATGGACAGAAAGATACTTCCGATCAGAACTTTGATTACATGTTCAAGTTGCTCATCATTGGCAACAGCAGTGTTGGAAAGACGTCCTTTTTGTTTCGATATGCCGATGACTCCTTTACATCTGCATTTGTAAGCACGGTTGGGATAGATTTCAAGGTTAAAACTGTCTTCAAAAATGAAAAAAGGATCAAGTTGCAAATATGGGTAAGACACTCCGTTTGTCCTTTATAGAACCTTTATGTTGCTGTCGTCTTTTATTTTTGCCTTCCTTCTGTAATTTAAAACAGACAAAAACAAATGCTGTCCATTAAACAAAGCAACAACAATAATGATTCATCATCGAAGATTAGATGTAACAGCAGCATCTATCATAGCACAATAAATCATGCATTAATGTGCGTGGCTTAGTTCATGTCATAATGCACCTTGTACAGAGCGAGAATGATACAACGTATTACTGAGATTTTTTGGTAGGTTAATAAGTATAAAGACATACAGACCGTTCACTATCTGCTTCGTGAAGAGATTGTCAGGTATGATTTATCAAATTGGTTGGGTTTGGTTACAGAATGAAAAATATATATTGTTTAATTGTAATGTATTTCAAGGAGAGTCAGTCATGATAATGTCACAACTTTGTTGCAAAATTTAGACCAACGTAGCCAAATGGAAAATAATCAAACACAGCAATTTTTCCATATAAGCTATTAACTAATTTTATATCACTACAGCTCATTTTGTAGGTTTTGGAAAAATGTATGATGAGTTTAAGCAGAACTTTCCTAGTGACAGTGTGGTTATTATTATTATTATAATTATTATTATTGCCATTTATATAGCGCCAACAGATTCCGTAGCGCTTTACAATATTATGAGAGGTGGGATGTAACTATAAATAGGACTATTGCAAGAAAACTTACAGGAACAATAGGTTGAAGAGGACCCTGCTCAAACGAGCTTACAGTCTATAGGAGGTGGGGTATAAGACACATTAGGACAGGAAATATCAATCAATTTAGGTGGGAGTGAAGCATAACTGGAGGAGAGAGTAAAGTGCTGCCTTATAGGAGAAAGCAAGAGACAGGTATGTAAGGTAGAGGTTACTCTGGGAGGCCATAAACTTTCCTAAAGAGATGGGTTTTAAGGCACTTCTTAAAGGATGAAGACTAGGGGAGAGTCTGATGGGGGTAGGCACGCTATTCCATAGGAAGGGAGCCGCCTGCGAGAAGTCCTGCAAGCGCGAGTTGGCCGTACGGGTGTGATCAGCGGTCAGGAGGTGGTCATGGGCAGAGCGGAGGGAACGAGGAAAGGCTTACCTATGGATCTGTGAAGAGATATAGGAGGGGCTAGAAAGGGGACAAAGGACAGAGCCTTGGGGAACTCCAACTGAGACAGGACGAGAGGAGGAGGTATCCTTGGAAAAGGAGACACTGAATGAGAGTTGGGAGAGATAAGAGGAAAACCATGAGAGGACAGAGTCACAGAGACCGAGCGATTGAAGAGTTTGAAGGAGGAGAGCAATATCAACTGTGTCAAAGGCAGCAGAGAGGTCAAGGAGAATTAATATGGAGTAGTGACCTTTGGATTTAGCTGTGATTATGTCATTAGTAACTTTGATAAGAGCTGTCTCAGTAGAGTGGAGAGGGCGGAAGCCAGACTGAAGAGGGTCAAGGAGAGAGTTGGAATTGAGGAAGCGGGACACATGGGTAAAGACAAGTCTTTCCAAAACTTTGCGGAAAAAGGGAGCAGGGATATGGGACGATTGTTAGTGGGGGAGGATGGGTCAAGAGATGTTTTTATTCAGGATATGTACTACAGTGGCATGTTTAAGGTCAGCAGGGACAGTTGTTGTTTGGTATCTTCTGGCTGCCAAACCTTAAAGTGATAGGAAATCAATTTGCAGCACAGGATGCCACAATTTCTTATTTGTCTGTTTAGAAGGGGCTCGATAAACGTTCCACCATGTGTAACATTTTCAGGGTTATTCACAAAAGCAGTGTTAATTTTGTCGACTAACAGTTTTAGTCAAATTTTAGTCGACTAAAACTAGACTAAAAATAAAACAATTCAGATGACTAAAGTACAACAAAAACTTAAATGGCTATTTAGTCAAAAAACTATGACTAAAACTAAATTGAAATTTGCTGCCAAAATGAACACTGCACAGAAGTTAGAATTGTCAGTAATTCTAAGTGAATTTCAAATATAAGTTTTTAGGTCAGAGTTTTCCTGAATGAAACTGCTTATTTTGAGGCCATGTTAGAGTAAAGACTGTGGCTTGACTTCATAATGAAACAAAAACGTTTATTTTCCTTACAGACTCATAGGAACTCTACTAAAGTGAGAAGTAGCCAAACTAAGTTAGAGATGATTTTTTCCAGTGTGGGGATTTTGACTATAAAGGACATCTGCCTTCAAATGTTCACCTCCCATTTTTCAAAGGTTAATGAAATTCAGTGAGATTTGTATATTGATTAATTTTGAGAAATTAGTTAGTCGGGCACTGCTCCCTGCATCCACTACAACAGAGGGTTAGAAATCCCTAAGCAAAATTTTCCATGACATAGCTTATGTCAGACAGAGAGCTTCCAACTGTCCACCATGAAATTCATACAAACAAAATTCCCAAAATAAAATAAACAAGATCAACAGGAACAAGTTCTTGCTAAGCTCTTTATTATACAAAATTGGATACACAAGGCAGTAAATGTCGAAAAGCACGTAAAAATAGGAGATCCCTACATCAAACCAAACTAAGATTGGGGCACTCAAAATAAAACTAAGAGGAGACCACACGTGTTTCATTTCTACTGTACAACTCTTCTTTCATTGTGTAAGCTGTAGTGGTTAAGGCGTTTTAAGTGTTCCTTTAAAATAAGTGTTGTATGAATTTTGTTAAAATATGACAAATATGAATCAGTGATATTATCACTGAATTGGTCAAATGATCATCATACCATCATAATCAAATGGGTTTAATGGTGTTGTTTCTGCATTTAAATTTTAGTTGCAAATAACTTCATCAAGATCTAATTTAACTTGTTGAAGGAACTATATCAACTCAGTAAATTATGATTCCAAATAGAACAAGCAGCGCCGCCCCCCTTTATATTTCAGTATTGCATTACTCACAGCGCTTACTTTTCTGTTGCCTGGCAAGAAGTATTCTCTTTATCAGCAAAGTGGGTCACTACAATGCACAATTTATTATTTATTTTATAGAGCGCTAGCAGTTTCTGCATTGCTGTATAACAGGGATGACATTTAACCAACGGTACATGAAGTTTAACATACCATACATCTAACATACTGTTACCAAAGGATAAAAGACCCTGCTTTAAAATGAACATTACAAGCACCATAAACACTAGAGCACACTTTTGTGGTTATGGTGCCAAAAGTACCCTGGTACTCCCCTTACTGTAAGTAGTCAAACTTACCTGCGTTGGCCACTACTTGCTTGTCTGTCTGGGTCTGAAAGTCTCACGGGAATTTAACTCTGTCATTCTTAACTACCCTTTGTGGTATCTCCCATCTGGACTTGGGCAGGTCCAGTCCATATATTGTGCAGATATTTCGGTACACAATTCCAGCAACTTGGTTGTGCCTTTTAATATATGGTGTCCCTGCTTATATCTTGCACCTGGCTACTGTGTGCTGGATTGTCTTAGAGGCTTCTTTGCAGAGTCTACACCTTGGGTTCTGTCTGGAGTGGTAGACACCCACTTCTATTGTACTTCTAACTGTACTTCACTATTTGTATATCTCTGTGTTCCTTTTAGATTCATTTCCAGCCGTATCCCGAAGTTCTGTGTTTTTTTGGTTGTCTATATATGAAAAGGTCGTCTTCCTTGGGTAACGATCTTGGGAGACTGTATTATAATTTCTAAAGTTAAGTATCTATATATGTTCCACTACGGTTATTAACCATAGTAGTCAGTGGTGTATCCTGGTTTTGTGCTGCCCTAGGCAGGACAAAACTCAGATGCCCCCTTCCCCCCGCGCCACCTCCACCCAACCCTTCCCCCCCGCCCCACCTTCTAAATACACACACACACACAGTCAGACACAAACACACACACAGTCAGACACAAACACACACAGTCAGACACATACACACACAGTCAGACACAAACACACACAGTCAGACACAAACACACACACAGTCAGACACAAACACACACACACACAGTCAGACACAAACACACACACAATCACTCACATTAACTTTGTTTTTTATTTAAACCCCCCCCCCAACCTCCTTACCTTTGGGAGTTCTTTTCGGGGGGAGGTTTCTCTCTACCTGGTGGTCCAGTGGCTGCCGGTCGGGCTGGGCGGCGCTGGCTGCTGGGCGAGGGAGCACTTCCTCTGAGCGGTCTGCTCAGCTCCCTCGCGCGCCGCAGAGTGAGGCTGGGATCCGGAATATGACGTCATCAACTCATCAGCTCCCTCGCCAGCCGCCCGCCCGACCATCAGCCGCCCGCCCAGCCCGGCATGTCTGTTAGCCGTGAGGCTAACTAGGCATTTACCCTGGGCATTTGGGGACGGTGTTTTTTGCCACCCCCTGAAAATGCCGCCCAAGGCAAATGCCTTGTGTGCCTCGTGGCTAAAACGCCCCTGATAGTAGTGTCGATATTGTACTATTTGTTTTTTACCCAGCTTTTGTACACATATACCCACTTCTATTGATCTGGTGCTGAGTGCTATCCCTGTGCTGCTATTATTAGGCATTTCAGTCCTTCCTTTTCCAACTACTGGTAGGATTTTTTATCCTTGATCTTTCCACCTCTTTGAAGTTCCAGTTTACAAACTTTCTTACGTGCTGTCTTTATCTTGGCTTCCAGTCTTAGTCTCCATGGTGGGCATTGTTTTTCCTTCAGCCTGATCTTGTAGTCAATCAGTTGGAGGGCCACTGTGGCATATTTCTATCACCTTTCAAGCATGCAACCATCACCCAGTTATTAAAAAAGCCCACATATGACTATAACTCCCCATCCAACTACCGCCCTATCTCGCTGCTACCATTTACCTCCAAGATCCTCAATAGCAAGCATGTCAAACTTGCGGCCCACAATAGATATATTTGCGGCCCACATGCCCTGGGGCCACTTTGCGTTGTGACTGCGACCAGCTGCAAGACAGGAAAGGTATTTTCTGTCTGATTCTTGTCTTCCCTCCCACAGCCGATCACAACTCCCCCTTCCCTCCTGCTCTCAGTGCTAGAGGAGTGTCTGGCCTGCTTGAGTAGAGAAGAGCAGGGCTGGAACTGAAGGACAGGTGGCTCATCTTAAGGTAGGGGAAGAAGTGCTTGGGGGACCTTCCTGTTTAGTTTGCTAAATTGGGGAGAGGGGGACAATGTATTAATTTGAGGGAGGGAGTGGGCAGTGTATTAAAATTGGGTGAGGGAGTGGGAGGTGTATTAAAATTGGGGGAGGGAGTGGGCAATGTATTAGATTAAGGGAAAGTGTATTAGATTGGGTGGGGGCAGTCTATTAGAGTGAAGGGAGGGGGGCAATGTATTGGATTTGTGGGGAATGAATTGTATTTGTGGGCAGTGTATTAAAATGGGGGGAGGGGACACTGCATTAGATTGGGTCTGCTTGGAGGCGCTGAACGCTCCCCATGGAGATTCTGATTGGCCGCACAGCTTTTTGCCACACATGCACACTAGTCTCTCAATGCTTTCCTATGGAAAGCATTGGACTGGCTGAGATCATCTAGCGTGAGGAAGTCAGTTAGGCAACATTTTTATACTGTACTTTTTATATTGTACTGTACTTTTCTAAATATGATAACTGAAGTTTTTGTTTTGTTTTTTGCGGCCAACATAAACTTAAACCTTGTTTATTTGGCCTGTGTTAGCCTTTTGAGTTTGACATGCTTGCTCAAGAGAGTTGTGTACGCTAGATTGCCAGACTTCCTTGAATCCAGTCCTCTGCTCATTCTTCTTCAGCCTTTGTAAAAACAGCTCTGACCAATGTTTCTAATGATTTAATTGCTGCTAAATCCATTGGTCAAAGATTCTTCTTTATCTTTCTACTGCTTTCGACACTGTTGATCTGTAGCAACTGTTTCTCATCCTCCATTATCTCGATTTACGAGACTCTGCTCTTTCCTGGTTCTCCTACTACCTGTCCCAGCACCCTTTCAGTGTTTCTTTTTCTGGCTCTTCCTCTTCTCTGTTGGTACCCTATTGATCTTGATCTATACTACCTGCCTTGGTATGTTTATCAACTCTTTTACACATATAACACACATCTTTCTGTCCTCTTCTGATCTCTTGCCATCCCTCTTGATTCATGTTTCTGACTTCCTCTCTGCTATTTCTAACTGGATAACTGCTCCAAAACAGAACTTCTCATCTTTCCTCCCTCAAGTTTTTCTATTTCTGTGTCTGTCTCCCTCCGAGTCAATGGCACTGCCATCAACTCTTTCTTTGCATACTCACTACCTAGGTGTTCTCTTTGACTCCAACCTCTCCTTCACCCCTCATGTTCAGTCACTTGCCAAATCTTCAAAGCTGCTTCCATTTCGAAAGAATAATTTTCATTCGCCAATGGATATGGCTAAGGTGCTGGTTCATGCCACTATAATTTCTTGCCTTGACTACTGCAATCTGCTTCTCAGTGGACTTACATGTTCCTAGCTTGTCCCATTATAGTCTATAATGAATCCAGCGGTGAGGTTCATCTTCCTGTCTGCTTGACCTCCCATGCCTCACCCCTTTTTCAGTCCTTACACTGACTTCCCTTAAGACTTAGGGCTTAATTTAAAATTCTGGTGCTGCTTAAAAATCTCTACATAATGCTGCTCCTACCTACCTATCCTCACTAATACACAAGTGCTTCCTATCCAGGTCCCTATGCACTGCCAAAGATCTGCGTCTTTCTTCTGTTTATACACACAAATCTGCTGCCAACCTTCGAAGATTTCTCTAGGGCTGCGCCATTCCTATGGAACTCCCTACACCTTGGTAACCCACCTTGCTTCCTCTCCTGCAACTGTATCATGTAGGTTATTCTAGTAACCTAGTTTTTACTGTACATGAAATACATCCTACCTTTACCTCTTGTACCACTTTACCCCACTGCATAGGAATGTAAGCTAGTTTGAGCAGGACCCTCAATCCCCTTAGTTCCTGTGAATTCAACTTGTTCGTTTATTAATACTTGTCTGTTAATCCACCTATTGTACAGCAGTGTGGAAATTGTTGGCACTTTATAAAGAATAAAATAATAAAAGTAATATTCAATGAGCTCGTTGGTCTCTGTGTTGGAGTTGGTTTGGATTGTAGACAGTGCCTCATTAACCACTGCTAGTAAACATGGCAGCTTGGCAGCTGCTTCTAAGTGCTGCTACAAAGTGTGTGATTGGAGATATTCTGGAGAGGTTTACAGAATCTTCAGCTGTCTAAGATTTTGCTAAGAGTTTTCTTTTTTACTGTTACAGGTAAGATTCATCTGTAGGAAAAGGTTACTGATTGCATTTCATTTGATTAGCTATTGATTGTTGGTTAATTAGCTATTGTTTGCAAATAAGCACAGGCCTACCCAGGTGTTAAATTCCTACTGGGTGGTGCCTTTTGGAGTGTATATAAGGGTTGTAGATATTAACTTGGCTAATAGAGCTTGGCAGCTGCTTCTAAGTGCTGCTACAAAGTGTGTGATTTGAGATATTCTGGACGTAATCTGGAGGTAATCTGAGGTATTCAGGAGGACAAAAAAAGACTTAGTCCAGTGTAATAGTTCTTATGCATTTGTTTCACGATCCACTTTTTGGAGATTTGGATGCTGTTAAATCTGTAGACATTTCTCTATATTGCGGCAGGAGATTGTATTTTTGAAGTCTGAGATTTGTAAATTATCTGGTAAACAAACTCTGGCTGGAACTGCAGCAAAGTCACTGCTGCAGAGACGTACTAGGAATGGCAGATGGATTACTGTAGGATCTGGTAGACTTAGAGTTGTGGATAAAATGCATATTGCACACTCTGTTGCTCTACATAATTCATTTTCTGCACTTTCAGAGTGTAATGGTGTTATGGAGACAGGCTCAGGCACTGAGGGTAGTGGTGTTGTGGAGACAGGCACAGGCACTGAGAGTAGTGGTGTTGTGGAGACAGGCTGAGGCACTGAGGGTAGTGGTGTTGTGGAGACAGGCTCAGGCACTGAGGGTAGTGGTGTTGTGGAGACAGGCTCAGGCACTGAGGGTAGTGGTGTTGGGGAGACAGGCTCAGGCACTGAGGGTAGTGGTGTTGTGGAGACAGGCTCAGGCTCAGGCACAAGCTTGGAGACTATGGTGAGGCCTAATAGAAAGCTGGTGTTGTTGGGGGATTATATCATAAGAGGTGTGGAGATGGACAATGGTGGTCTTGTGAGATGTCTTCCCAGAGCTACTGCTCACAGAGACAGGAGACGTATTTGTAATATTGTTAAGCGAGCAAAGCAGGAAGGGGAATTGGATGTACTTGTCCATCTGGGGACAAATGACTTGGCTTGCAATGAAGTTTCAGAGGTAAAGGAAGTTTTTAGTGTTTTTGCCAATGATATACAGCAGGTTGCTTCCACACTGTCATTCTCTGAGGTTCTGCCTGTGCATGACACTCAGAACGACAGGCGGATGCATATTAGGGACTTTAACTTGTGGCTTGGTGAACGGTGTCAGTAGTAAGGATTTGGCTTTATTTCTCATGGTAGCTCTGTTTGGAATGGAAATAAACTGTACAAAAAAGATGGTTTGCATCTTTCTCAAAAGGGAACAAATGTTCTCAGTGAGCAGTTCAGAGGTTTTGTTAGGATCTATTTAAACTAGGAGGGGGGGGGGGCAAAAGGGTAATAAAATATCAATCTAATTGCCCCCAAAACAAGGACAGTAGGTGCCTTTAGCAAGTGTGTTAAAAAATGATAAGCTTAGAGTCATGTCTACAAATGCTCGCTGCTTAGGGAATAAGATCCTTGTGGCAATAATGGCAACTGATAATGTAGATTTAGTCGCTGTTACTGAGACATGGTATAATGAGAAATATGACTGGGACATAGCAATACCAGAGTACTCTTCATATAGAAAAGCCAGCAAGAAAGGGGGAGGGGTGGCCCTGTATGTGAAGGATAGCATAAAATCTAGCCTAATAAAAGTTAGTGAGGCGAACATAGAGTCCGTTTGATTTACATTAGAATTTGAAAATCACACAGTAACTCGTGTAGGTGTGATTTATAGGCCCCCAGGACAAATAGAAGAGTTAGATAATCTACTAGTTGAGGAAATAGCTAAAATGACAATGAAGGGGGAAGTTATCATCATGGGTGACTTTAATCTTCCTGATGTGAACTGGAAAACCAAAATGGCTGCTTGTGGCAGGAGCATACATATTCTAAACTCCCTACTGGGATTATCTCTAAAACAAGTCGTTGAGTAGCCAACTCGTAAGGAGGCCATACTAGATTTAATGTTAACAAATGGAGATTTGGTATCAGATAGTACTGTAGGTGAAAGTTTAGGATCCAGTGACCATCAGTCAGTGTGGTTTAATATAAGAACAGTGACTGAGTCACACCACACAAAAACAAAAGTTTTAGACTTTAGAAAAACATACTTTTCTAAAATTAGAATATGTGTAAAGGAGTCATTATCATACTGGAGCAATTTAAATGGAGTCCAAGAGAAATGGGATTATTTAAAAGTTGCACTGCTAAAGGCAACAGAAAATTGCATTAGGCTTGTCAGTAAAAGCAAAAAATTCCAGAAACCACTGTGGTACGCCGCAAAATAGTAAAAAACTAAAAGTTAGCATTTAGTAATTATAAAAAAAAACAGAGTGAGGAAGACAGAATGATCTATAAGATTAGGCAGAAAGAGGCTAAGCAAGTTAAAAGAGCTTTCAAATTACACACAGAAGAGAAAATAGCACAGTCAGTAAAAAAGGGGGACAAGACATTTTTTAGATACATAAATGAGAAAAGGAAAGTAAAACAAGGATTAGTTAGATTAAAAACAAAAGAAGGAATGTATGCAGAAGAGGAAAAATGGTCTAGCTGACTTCCTCAATTAATATTTTTGTTCAGTATCTACAGATGAAAATGAAGGAAAGGGACCTCAGTTAAGAAAAAGGAAAAATGAGTCATTTATTACACGTGAGTTTACAGAGGAAGAGGTTCTATTTCAACTGTCAAAAGTAAAGACAAATAAGTCAATGGGACCAGATGGAATACACCCAAAGTTATTAAAAGAGCTTAGTGGTGTACTAGCAAAACCATTAACAGATTTATTTAATCAATCATTGTTAACAGGAGTAGTCCCAGAAGATTGGAAGTTAACGAATGTTGTGCCCATTCACAAGAAAGGTAGTAGGGAGGAGTCAGGCAACTATAGGCCAGTAAGCCTTACTTCAGTAGTGGGGAAAGTAATAGAAACCATGTTAAAGGATAGGATTGTTGAACATCTAAAAACACATGGATTTCAAGATGAGATACAACATGGGTTTACTTCAGGGAGATCATGCCAAACTAATCTTATTGATTTTTTTGATTGGGTACCTAAAATAATAGATCAGGGTGGTGCAGTAGACATTGCTTATCTAGATTTCAGTAAGCACATGGAAGGCTTATCAATAAACTGCAATCTCTAAGTTTGGATTCCAATATTGTTGAATAGATAAGGCAGTGGCTGAGTGACAGGCAACAGAGGGTTGTAGTCAATGGAGTATATTCGAAGCTTGGACTTGTCACCAGTGGGGTACCTCAGGGATCTCTACTTGGACCCATTCTCTTTAATGTTTTTATTAGTGATATTGCAGAATGTAAGAATTGATGGTAAGGTATGTCTTTTTGCTGATGATACTAAGATATGTAACAGGGTTGATGTTCCAGGAGGGATAAGCCAAATGGCAAATGATTTAGGTAAACTAGAAAAATGGTTAGAGTTGTGGCAACTGACATTTAATGTGAATAAGTGCAAGATAATGCATCTTGGACGTAAAAACCCAAGGGCATAGTACAGAATATTTGATAGAGTCCTAACCTCAACATCTGAGGAAAGGGATATAGGGGTGATTAAGTCTAATGACTTAAAGGTAGGCAGACAATGTAATAGAGCAGCAGGAAATGCTAGCAGAATGCTTGGTTGTATAGGGAGAGGTATTAGCAGTAGAAAGAGGGAAGTGCTCATGCCATTGTACAGAACACTGGTGAGACCTCACTTGGAGTATTGTACACAGTACTGGAGACCGTATCTTCAGAAGGATATTGATACCTTAGAGAGGGTTCAGAGAAGGGCTACTAAACTGGTTCATGGATTGCGGGATAAAACTTACCAGGAAAGGTTAAAGGATCTTAACATGTATAGCTTGGAGGAAAGACGAGACAGGGGGGATATGATAGAAACATTTAAATATATAAAAGGGAATCAACACAGTAAAGGAGGAGACTATATTTAAAAGAAGAAAAACTACCACAACAAGAGGACATAGTCTTAAATTAGAGGGGCAAAGGTTTAAAAATAATATCAGGAAGTATTACTTTACTGAGAGGGTAGTGGATGCATGGAATAGCCTTCCAGCTGAAGTGGTAGAGGTTAACACAGTAAAAGGAGTTTAAGCATGCGTGGGATAGGCATAAGGCTATCCTAACTATAAGATAAGGCTAGGGACTAATGAAAGTATTTAGAAAATTGGGCAGACTAGATGGGCCGAATGGTTCTTATCTGCCGTCACATTCTATGTTTCTATGTTTCTATACTGTATAGTGGCAGTTTTCCTGTGATCTTTGATAATCTTGTCCATTGGTGAAGGACTGCTAGTTTTCTATAATCATCTCTTTTATATCGACTGTTATACCACATTGAAGGCTGTTAACTCTCTGGAAATATAGGTGTGGAAATAAGAATTCCATCTTTCACATGGTTCATGTACAATGTGTTGTGTAGTTCATCTAATTTATGTTGTGACCATGGCTGTATCTACCGCGAGGCAAACAAGGCCTTGGGCAGCACTTTCAGGGTGCGACAAAAAACTTTTGCCCCCAAATGCCCAGGCTAATGCCTTGTTTGCCTCGTTTTATGGGGGCCCAAGAGCTGGCCAGCTGACCACCTTTGGGCCCCCGGGGCAGGCAGCCAGTTGTTTCCCGGGCAGGCGACAAGGGAGCACTTTACCCTGAGCTCTCCTGCTCAGCTCCCTCGCGGGAGCCGGCATATGACGTCACTCTGGCTTCCGGCATCACTATGCGGCACGTGAGGGAGCTAAGCAGGAGATCACAGCCCCCTCACTGACAGCTAAGCACGGACGCCCGGCTGCCTGCACATCCGCCCGCCTTCCTGCCCAGCAGCCCCACTGGACCCCAGGTGAAAAATCCACCCAGCTCTCCCTAAAGTAGGGAGGCTGAATGGATTTAAATTTTTAAAAAAAATTAAATTAATTGTGAGTGTTGGGGGGAAGTGTGTGTGTGTATGTGTCTTTGTTTGTCAGTGAATGTGAGTGAGTGTGTTTATTGTGTGCCTGACTTTAATAAGTGTTTTATATCTGGCTGACATTGATTTGATTTATAGTTTATGAACTCTCCAATATTAAGCATGTCTTGTTTAATCTGCCATCAGGCTCTAATATATTGTCTCTTTAGCACAAGTTAATGTGTCATTAATAGCAGTTGATTTGCAATATCATGCCTCACACTTGCAGATCTAGAACATCGAAGCAACGAGAATAAAATGCACATCTTGTACTCTGTATGGAAACACTTAGATTTTCTTAACCACATTGTTTAAGGCAAAGTCATTAAGCCTTGAATGCATTATCTGAGCCACAATTGCTGTACCTTATTAAGTCCAAATTCCATAATTGGTATTTTCCTTCATTTCATATGATGTGTGGCAGTGGTATCCATTAAGCACTTAGCAGAGCTGTCAGACATCAGTGAGGTCGAACTCATTTTGCACTCATTTTGAAATAAAGAAAACAAAACATTTGCACAGAGGAGAATTGTGGATTTTTGCCAGTTTTTCATTCACAGCCACAAAAGTAACTGAAATTTGTTGTTATAGGAAATTGCTGCATCTTAGATCTGTCAGTCAGCACAATAAGAGGTCTGATCACCACGGTGTGAAATGCTACAAAATGACAACTGTTGTAATTCACTGCCAGTCATAGTTTAATGGGTAAACCCGTTATTGTGCTGCTTTTTCCTCCACATTTTTAAATTATAGCTTGCAACATAGCATTATTTATTTATTGATTTAAATTCTATAATACATACAATAGCATTGCTTTTCTCACCTCTTACATTCCAGCAAAGGAACATAAAGTACCAGCCTTTATAAAATAAATAAACACAGCAAAATGGGCACAGGGCATTGGCAAACTGGGCGCTATACAAAAGGGTGAATACAGTTTAACCACTTAAGGACACATGACATGTGTGACATGTCATGATTCCCTTTTATTCCAGAAGTTTGGTCCTTAAGGGGTTAACACCAGAAACAAACCTCCTGTGTACTATGTCACTATCTCTCCAGGGCTCGATGTACTAAGAAACGCAACATGGAGAGTTTGTCTGGCAGTACTAACCTGTGATCTTGTATTGACATTTGTTACTGAGTAAAATATGTAATAACTACTAGCAATTTCTATCATCTAATGTTTATATATAGAACAAAATGTCAACTAATGCCCAGAGCATACTCGGGATATGCAGAAATTTAGACTCATTGCCTGTTAAATCAAAAACGGTGGCTTCCTAGGGTCCAAGAATTACAAAAAAAAAACAAGAATAAAATGCAGACACTAAAAAAGGGGGGAATACTTCCTGCAGGGTGATCCAGAATGGGAGGGGCAATCCCTGTAGACATCAAATGGAAAAAAACTAATATCCAGGCACACCTGAGGTTTCTTCAAATAGGCAGTCTTTATTTGAAACAAGGAAGTGGAGACAACATTTTGGTTCCTCTCGTAGAATAAACAGGAGCCAGGGTGCCATGAAGATGCTTGGACAAGTTTGGTCCCTTCGCAATCTCAAACCAATTTTGTTCTTGCTCAGACTGGCAGGAGCTGCACACTGCAATAATCTAATTGGCCAATTTGCAAACAAACATATACTAACATGTGTTAGAGCATGTTGAAGGCTATTTGTTCATGATTATCCCCTTTTCATCCATTAATATCATATACTTCTTCTCCTGATGGAGGTAATGATGGAGAACTATTTCTATCCCTGGTCTATAAGAATGGGTATATTCTTAAGAAAGCTGCTATGGCTATTTTTTTGCTGTCCTCTGCTACGTGTGTTCCTTTTGTCCTATATTCCCAACTACAGTATTAACCTTGTTAACCCTATTCTCAAACTCCTCCAAGCATGCAGCCCACTGAGCTGCACTCACCCCACTGCAGCATTACACATTTGGGGATTTTTTTTTTTTTTATTAAGGAATCCCTTATGTCCATCAGCAGACGTCGTGACTCAGTTCCTTATATTTCTCTGTTTATTGTAACTGGAGTTGTTTTTTTTCCCTGCAGCAAGTAATAAAATATTAAATCAAATAAACTGTAGCTTTGAAAAACAAGGGATGTAAGAGCGTTTTAAATTTGTGCTATTTAGGGCATATCCAGAAGTTTATTATTTTACTTGATGTATCTGAAGATCTTTTTATTGTGACAGTCGAGTCTAATGGAATAGATTTTCACACAAGTTATAAAAGCTTTGTTTTGATTTTTATGTATTTCTAAACTTCACTTTTTACTGACAACAAGTGAATATTTGCTTTATAGCATACTAATATAAAATGTTATGTGTCAAAGCATTTTAGTCTACAACTTTTCTCAGTCACAACACATATTTCAAACCCGCATAATTCACTCTTATACAAAGGGACTTTTTTAAAATACCTAAATAATTAACTCACTTCATAGTGAATAGCTTCCAGGGGACTTGATTATTTCTCTAACACATATTTACAATTGTATCGAGACCTGTTGGTCTCTGTCAAGCTTACTACATGTACAAACAGTATCTCCATGTTACTCCAATAACCTCTGATGCTATCCTTACCTTTTTGTGTCATTTTACCCCACTCCCTCTAGCATGTAATTGAGCAGGGCCCTCAACCCCTCTGTTCCTGTGTGTCCAACTTGTCTGGTTACTACTACATGTCTGTTCGTCCACCCATTGTAAAGCGCTGCGGAATTTGATAGAGCTATATAAATATCATAATAATAATAATAATAATAATAATGCCAAGCTATTTACTTAAATCTGTGCTGCCAGGCTTAACAATCTCAGTCATAAATAATGACCAAGTAGGTTCTTAATCTGTATAATCGAAGGTAACATGCGGGCTTTATCCCTGATAATTTTTCCTTTTCTATCCATTCTTTCTCTGGACCACTGACAGTAAAAGTCAGAGACAACATAACATTTGCATTGCAGTTGATCCCAAAATAATAAATTAGAATTATTCACGGATGTTCTTATAATCATATCTCTCAATACCAATGCCAATCCTATGTAAAATCTAAGATAAGTATAGCACGGCATCTTATTACAAATTTAGTTGAACCATCGCCCAAACATTGGAGGTAGGAGTGGTTGGATGATAACAGGGACGATAACAATTGTTATCTCATAAAATGACTAAAAACTCACAATGCCCTTCCCATACACATGTCACATGACTCGCTATCATTACCTACATTGCAATATTACCACCTTCTACACTAAAATCCAGTTACATATCTCAAGGTAATCCGTACACTTTGCTGCAGGGTTTAACCTTACAGTGGTCACTTAGAAAATCTAATGATTGAGGATTAATGGTTGTGCAAAAGGGTAGCCGTTATTAGTTTAAACTCTTACATGATATAATTGATGAGATATAAAAGCAATATGGAGGTTGTACTTTTCTCTGGGTAAAGCTCTGAATAAGGATGTATTTACCTGACCCACTTGGATAGATAATAAATGTCCATCTGCTTTATTCAATGCTTAGATGTTCCTGGATTGTGGTGGGATTTAGCAGGTTTTAAACCTTGTGCGCTGTGAGCTGAACAATACGCATTGATTGCACTACTGAATTTATTTACATGATCATATCTGTAATAATTAATTATTTCTCAGATGATATTTGTCAGTAAGCAGGGATGCAGCTGCAGGTTGTTTTAAGATTTGAACAAACACAAACTTATTTTTTTATTTAGTACATTGGGGATTTAATAATCCGCTCCCCCGTACGACAATATATATGTTGCTCCAGAGGTTTGCTTCCGAAAACCAAAGTCTCCTGGTCAAATCCTGGGTCTGTCTTACTGAACAAGTAATTTTTCCCTTGATCATTCAGACTCTCTTGCATGCTGGAAACTAGAATAATTTCTTGTAAACGTAATTCTATGTATATTGTCTTCATTAAAAACAATATTATTCACATGTAGATTCAAAGATAAAGGATCCTGCACATCACAATGGAAGCCAGGTGCATCAAAGACCGGGTTTGCAAAACCCAATTTAGTAGATATTAGTAGAAAACAAGTCCAGAAACTCAAGGTTTCTTCAAAAAGGCAGATTTGTTGAAAACTGAATGTGCAACGTTTCAGCCTTCACAGAGGCCTTTGTCAAACTTGTGACAGGTTGACAAGCTTGACAGCTTGACAAAGGCCTCTGTGAAGGCCGAAACGTTGCACATTCAGTATTTAATAAATATGCCGTTTTGAAGAAACCTTGAGTGCCTGGACCTGTTTTCTACTAATGTTACTTCACATGGACTGACCCTTTTTTCTGTGCCTTAGGCCACATTCCTCCTAAACAAGCATCCTTTGGTGAGGTGTACACTTCCTCCAAAGATCCTACACTGAATGTTCCTGAATTATGTGGTGCCCCATTAGTAGTGGCCAAATAAAAAAATATTATAATTAAAAAGAATGCTAATGTAAGTCCACAGACTAGTCTATATAATATTATGTAAATATAATATATATATAATAACAATTCTATATGTTGGTACCCTCTAAAACTGGTGGTGTGCTTTGCCATCTTAGTCGTCTAAACATGATATGGCAGATACATGGCTGAATCACATTTCCATCTCAAATAGGTGTTTTTTTGCAGCTTGCAAAAGGTTTTAATGATTAACCCCTGGACCCTGGATGGCTGCCTAGGGTTGCCTTATGGTTATTACTGCTCTGGCATAGGGTGAACTTGAAGCAGAGTGTGTAAAAAGCACTGGCATAGCTCATGGTAAGCAAATAAGCCGTATCCTGCCTGGTCCTTTATCATCTATAATGAAAGCTGGCTGTACATCTAAATATTTAATAAAACCACATATTTCCCCTACTGGTGCCTGTGTAAGATATTCTGTATTACATCATACATGTAAGTCATATTATCCCAGTTCCCATCATCCGCATTGAGATAAGTTATTTAGTTATTTATAACATATTTTACCAGGATGGATACATTGAGATTTCTCTCGTTTTCAGGTATGTCCTGGGTCCACAAAACATTGCATTGTTACAATAGGATACAATATTACAAAAATACAATATACAAACTATATATAGATATACATACATATATATAAATATAATAAATAACAGGTAATAAATATATTCAACAATGACAGGTGCATTCTGTGCTGAGGTATATTGCTATAGATCTCTTAAAAGATTTTAGATTGAATGAAGATTTGACTGTGTCCCTGAGGTTATTCCATAATTGCGGTGCTCTGTAGGAAAAGGAGGATCGAGCCACTTTATTTTTTGTATTGTGGTATGCTGAATATCATGCTAGTACTGGATCGGACGTTATAGGAGGTGGGAACAGCTGGGGAGAGCATTCTACTCAGGTAGGGTGGGAGCTTCCCAGAAATGCTCTTATGCACAAGGCTGGAAAGATGAAGAGTGCGTAGGTATTCCAGCGACAGCCAGTTTAGCTCTTTTCTGTAAATATGAATTTTATTGACGTAAATGCAGTTGTTTACAAGCGTGCAGATTTGGAAAGGAGACACGCAGGTCTCAAACATTATGTAAGGTATCCATGTATCTATTTTGACATCATGTGTCCGCTCCCATAGAGCCCGCAGGCCTCGTTATTCTAAGGTCGCATTTTCGGCCCTTTTGTCAGCTACCTCTCGTCCCTTTCTCCTTTCTGTTGTAAATCCCCCTTCCTGACATGTGATCCTGGTCTCAGGGTATCGTGCGTCCTCTGGTGGGGTCGGTAAGATTAGCTGGCTATATCCTGGGGCACACTGGCCCCTGATTCCCCTGGGTTCCCGCATTTATTGGTGGCCTGGGGATCGTGGGGAGTAGTCGTACCAGCCTAGCGGCCAGAATTGTGTGTTCCTTTCATGCGTTTGTGTTTGTGATCTCTGTTAGTTGGACCGTCTCCCTAGCGAATCGTTAGGGTTCTCCTAGGTCCTGCGGTCTCCCTCTTCGCGTCTTTGCCGTCTAAAAGTATGTGTTCGTCATTGCTTCCATCTAGGTTGCAATGTTCCTGGTGAGCATTGTTCAGATGGTGTGTATTGGACTCATGTGTGGCCTTTTCTAGTTGTTGTGTGGTTTGCCTATGTGAGTTCCTTGTGCGTGGAGGTAGGTGTAACCCTGTGTGTGTTCGTTCTAGTGTTGGTGTGGTTGTCTCCAGGATTCATTTCCTGTGTCTACTGGTGTGCGTCTGTGTGTATTTGGCCCTCCACCCATACGTGTGGTGGTGGTGTGTCATATGGCTCAGTCCATAGTGAAGTCCCATGTTTCCCCTGTAGTGCTGTTGCTTTGTGTCTTCTCTTGTCTGCAGTGGCTTTCCGCCTTTCTGGGGGAATTCCTCTTTTGTGTATTAGTTAACTCCATTAGTCGCCTCTTGATCTCCAGCGATATCGTGAGTTTCGCTCGTCTCCTGCTCTACAATGTCAGTATGGGCATCGCCCCTGTTTGTGTCTTGCTCTGTAGCATGTTTGTGCGTTGCCTCTGGTTGTGTCGGTGAGGGGGGGTGTGTAGAGGGGGGGGAGGTATGTGGTATAGTGGGGTGGTTGTGAGGTTGAGGTGAGCGGGTCACCCCCTAGGCGCGCCCGGATCCCCCAAGTCCCTTCCTCCACGTGGGTCTTACTGTGTGTCCTCTCGCGTCTCGTCTTTTACACTACATATAATAGCCATGGCGACCACATTTCCGTGTGCCGTTCTTCTCTCCCCAGCAGGTCGGCTATCTTTGCTTCTGCATTCCGTATTTCTTCCACTTTGCTTTTCCATTGTGCCATTGTGGGTGGATCTTCTTTCTTCCAATGTAGCGGGATCAAGGATTTCGCCGCATTTAACAGATGCCTCATGATCGATTTTTTATATATAGGAAGAGGTTGTTCTGTGTGATGTAAAAGGGCTGCTTCCATTGTCAGTCGTGGGGGGTCATCTAATATGACTTGTAATTCATGTTCTATGTTCCTCCAATATGTTTGAATTTTCGAGCAGTCCCACCAGATGTGCCGTATTGATCCAGGACCTTCGTTACATCTCCAGCAGGTGTTCGGGATAGTCGGAATGTATCGGCTAAGTAGGGATGGTGTGCGATACCAGTGCGCTAGCAGCTTGTAGTTGACCTCCTGGAAATGGGAGCTAGAGGAGCTCTTGTGTTGAAGTATCAAAATTTTTTCCCATTGGTCATCCGTGAAGGATTTAGTTGTCCATTCTTCCCATTGGCGCTTATGTAAGTTGTTTTTTGCTCTATTTCCCGTGATTAGGGTTTGGTATATCTCCGATACTCTCCCGTCTGCCTCCGGTGTCTGGGAGCACAGATTCTCGTACCACGTAAGGTCTCTGTGGATTTTAGCCCTATGTGGCAGGTTATGATAGTAGTGCTTCAACTGGGTGTAATGGAATTGGTGCAGGGGCGTGATCGGTCTTCCTTCCGCTATTTCTCCTAGCGATTTCACTCCCGTGTTATTAAGCATAATGTGTATGGGAATGTATCCCTCTTGGTTGTCTATCGGCCAAGCCGACGGCGCGAGTCCATCGCCCAAGTGTGGGTTATGTGTTATGGGGATTAGCGGGCTCGGTTTGGGCGATATCTGTGGTTCCTTTCTCAGTGTGCTCCAGTGCTTCACTGTCTGCGTAACTGGAGAGTCCTCTCCCAGAATTGTTTGTGCTTCCGTTTCTTTGTGCCACATCAGCGTGTGCAATCGATTGTCTGTGGTGTCTCTCCATAACGTCACCCACCTTTTGTGGGGCAAAGCTATATGTAGTTCCCTCAACCTCTGTAGTACTGTGGCTTGGTGGTATCTTTTGACATCTGGTAGCGCCAGCCCTCCCCAATGTCTCGGAAGGCAGAGCTTTTCGTATCTAATTCGTGCCCTGTCCCCTCTCCACACGTATTTTATGAGCGCCGACTTGAGTGTTGCGAAGAACGATTGTGGTATCGTTTGTGGTGTTGTATGAAAAAGATACAGGATCCTGGGGAGAATATTCATTTTTATAACCGCTATCCTCCCAAGCCATGATATGTGCGCATAGTTCCATCTCTTTAAATCTCCAAGGATGGTGGTTAGGAGGGGTGTGTAGTTGTGCGCGTAGATGTCCTTTACGTCATGTGTGATCCATAGTCCCAAGTATTTCATTCGTTCATGGCACCAGTGAAATGGGAGTTCTCGTTCCAGTTGTGTGCATTCGGTCTTGGGTACGGAGACGTTAAGAATTTCACACTTGGTCAGGTTGAGTTTTAGCCCCGAGAGGCGTCCATAATTTTCGAATTCGGTCAGTAACTGTGGTATGGACTCTACTGGATTCTTAAGGAAAAACAGCATATCGTCTGCGTATGCAGCGACTTTGTGTTCTTGCGATTTGTAGCTGAGCCCTGTGATCCCTTGGTTATTCCGAATGCGGTCCAGAAGCGGCTCCAGGGTTAGGGCAAATATGATCGGGGATAGCGGGCATCCCTGTCTTGTGCCGTTCCGTATATCAAAGCTATCTGTGAGAGCTCCATTCACCCTGACCCTGGCATTCGGCTGGTTGTATAGTGCGGTTATCCAAGTTAGTAATCCATGACCCATGCCCATCTTGCGTAGTGTCTCCGTCATGAAGTTCCAGTCCACTCTGTCGAATGCTTTCTCCGCATCTGTGGAGAGTAGAAGTAGCTTCGTCTTTGTTTGTTTGGCTAGATGTTGTACTGCGAATAGTCTGAGGGTGCAGTCCCTGGCCTCTCTCCCTGGTATAAAACCGGTCTGGTCTGGATGTACTAGTTTCGTCAGGTGGGTCTGGAGTCTTGTAGCTAGCACTTTGGCGAACAACTTTACGTCGGTGTTAAGGAGTGATATTGGGCGGTAGTTTCCGACGTGCTCCGTGTTCTTACCCGGCTTTGGGATGACCGTGATGATTGCTGCTAAGGTTTCCCTGTTGAAGGTGTGTCCTTCGTGTATGCTGTTTAATGCCTTGGTTAGGTGGGGTATGAGAATGTTTCCGAATTTCTTAAGGTATTCTATCGGGAAACCATCCGGTCCTGGCGCTTTCCCCGTTTTTGCTGCCTTCAGTGCCTGTTTGAGTTCCTCTTCGGTGATCGGCCTCTCTAGGTCCTCTGCTTCCTCTGGTGTGAGGGTATCCGGTTGAAAGCCTCCTAAATAGTCTGCCGTTTCTGCCTTCCTCGTGGTTTGGGAAATTCCGTCTTCATCTCCACGTGTATTGTATAGCTGTGTGTAGAACCGTTGGAATTCGCTCGCGATTTCTTCTGGAAATTGAGTTAATGTGCCCTGTGTGGTGCGCAGTGCGTGTACCTGTGCCCTGCTTTGTGTTCCTCTCAGCATCCTTGCTAGCAATTTACCCCCCTTATTGGCGTGCATGTAGAAGAATGCTCGTGTTCTTCGGATCGTTCTGGCGTGTTTGCTCTCAATAAGTTCTGAGAGTTGCCGTCTGTTTGACATTAGGTCCCTGTAGGTCTGGTCTTGTTGATCTCGTTTGTGGGCCATTTCTAGGTCAGATATCTTCTGCGTGAGGTTCGCTAGCTGTTGTCCGATTTCCTTTTTCCGTCGGGAAGCCATACGAATTAGGTGACCTCTGATGACACTTTTGTGTGCTTCCCATATCGTCATATCTGAGACCTCCTCGGTGTTATTCTCCGCGAAGTATTGTTGTAAGTGTTCTTCGAGTTGTGTCTTGAGTATCTTGTCCATCAGGAGTGAGTCATTCAGCCGCCATGCGGTTCTAGTTGGTCTGAACATGGGCGATGTCATCGTGACTTGTGCTGCACTGTGATCTGACCACGGTGTTGTGTATATGTCTGCCCCCTGCATGTACGTGAGGCCTTCCTGTTGAATGAATACGTAGTCTATTCGGGAGTATCTTTTGTGAATCGTGGAGTAGTACGTATAATCCCGGTCGTCTGGATGTCGTGCTCTCCATGAGTCCACCAGACGTAGGTCCCTGAGTGCCTTGTGTACCGTCCTTATCGCCGAGTGTGGGATGCTACTCCGACCCGTGGAGGTGTCGATGTGGGGATCTAGTGGGATGTTGAGGTCTCCTCCGAATACGAGGATCCCCTCAGTGAACCGTGATAGCTTCGTGAGTGTTCGTCTGATGAAGCTAGCTTGTCCGGTGTTGGGCGTGTAGATTGTGGCGAAAGTGTACGTTTTTAGTGCTATTTCTCCCTTGATGAAGAGGTATCTGCCTCCTTCATCAATCTTTGATTCCCGTAGGGTGAATTGCAGGTGTGTCGCCAGGAGTATCGCTGTTCCCGCCTTGCGAGATGTCGGATGATTGCTATAGTAGTTTACAGGGTAGTTTTTGTCCTTTAGTAGTGCGTTTGCTTCCACTCTGAGGTGAGTTTCCTGTAGAAGGGCAACGGAGATCTGTTGTCTCTTAAGGCTTCGTAGTAAGTGAGATCTCTTTTCCGGGGTGTTGAGACCTCTGCAGTTTTGCGACCTAACCACCAATGGCGCCGGGGTGTAAGCCATGTGTGAGCTCTCGGTGTCCGCGTCGGGTACCACTATTTAGGTTCAATCCTCTTTCCGACTGTTCGAGCTCTGCTCTCTGTGGTCAGGAGGATCCGGGCGCGCCCCAACGGGCCCCCGTTTAGGTAGGTGCGGGAGGAGGGGGGGAAGGAAATGAGAAGAGTAGAAGAAAAAGAAAGAAAAATAAATAAATAAATAAATAAATAAATAAATAAAATAAAAAAAATAAAAAAAATAAAAAAAAAAAAAGAGAAAAAGGGGATAGTTGTGGTGAGGCAGGTGTCAGTAAAGTACTCTAGAGCTTGGTGCCCAGGTGCGTCGTGTGTGGCTCTTTCTTCTAGGTGTGTCAGTGTTTAGGTGTATAGTCTGCTCGCTGCCTTGTGTAGTTCGTGTGAGGTGTGAAGTGGTGTTGTGTATTATGTGATACCCCAGTGTGGGGTGACTCCGTGTAACTGGTCGGGCAGTCAGTGCCGTACCGCCGGTTTACGGTCCCGGCTGGGCTTCGGCAGTGGTTCCCGCAGTAGGTTGGTTTACACGGGTAATGTTCGGGTAGTGGCCTGGGGCCTGGAGAGGTGTGTTGTTACCGTCGTTTCCTAGCGTGTGGTATGTGGTTTAAACCGTGTGAGCCAGGAGACTGTTCGTCCCCACAATGTTAGTGGCGCATGCAGTGCACTTCGCTCTAGTGCATGTTTGGCTAATGTAGGTCCCTACTGAAGGGTCGGTATGTTGGCGTGGTCAGTGCGGTCGATGGTCCTCCGGTCTCTCCGTCAGTAGTGTTGGTGATCATCCGTGTCTGTTCTGTCTGTCGGTTGTCATGGTTATGGTGTTCGCTGAATGTATGGCCTAATTCCAGTGGGTTTCTCGATCTGTACAGGATTGTCTCATCTTATGTTCGGGGTGGGCGTGCGGAGGTCTCGCAGTGTGCCCTGTTGGTTTTGGCTGCGATGTGGGGGAGGGTCACAAGTCCCCAGGGAGTCTGCATCCCCCTCCTCAACCTTGGGTTGGGATCTTCCGTCTTGTCTCTACACTTCTCCCTAATCTGGGCTGTAGTCTGCTATGGGGGGGTCCCTAGATTAGCTCGTCAAGCGCCTTCTCTTGGCTTAGTGTTGTACCCTTCGCTCTCTACGTGCCTCCCATGTCCTGCTTGCTCCACCCCCCTCTCTTTTCTTCCCTTGCTCCCCCCTTCCCATTTGGTGCCTGCTTCAACTTCGTCTGTCGCTTCCTTTTACTGTCGCATCAGTATCGTTGGGTGCATGTAACCTGGTGTAGGTGTGAGTTATTTATTTAATTTCCCCCCCCCCCCATTCCTCCTCCTCTCCTTTCTCTTTTTCTCTCTCCCCCCCTCCCCTCTCCCCTCCCCTTCCCCCAGTTACAAGTTGGGAAATGTGCCTTTGATTGTGTGCCTGAGCTGGTCCCCAGGTTCTCCCCCCTCCTTCCCCTACCTCCGCTCTCGTCATCGTAAGGAGCTACCCCCACAGTGGTATATCAGGCACATAAGTCATAGGATTGTACATCAATGTTGATTGGGTCCAGTAGGCATCGAAACCATTTACTCAGTTCAGGTGTTGCATCTGTGGCGTCCTGTGTGAAGCCCCCTACCTCCCTCCAATGCCCCCCACCCCAAGTTATGACCTCGTCTGAGGATGCCTCCTGGGAATAAAGCGGTAGTTGCAATCCCCCTTTAAGTTCAGATCATTCCCTGTGTCGCTGCCCCCGAATAATGTGTCTCCACCTGTCAGTCCCCGCACCTCTAATCTAAGTGCTCCAAAAGTTGGCAAGCGAGACAGTGGTTGGTGCGTTATATGTCAAAGTCCATAGTCCTGTCGGAGATCAATAGTTATTTGTACTTATCTGAAAGTCCCGTGAATGTGCTAGCTGTCGGTGACCATCTTCACATCTCCTGTTGTCCCCTCACTGCCGTGTGCCATTTCGGGTACGGGAGGTGTTAGTCTCCAGGTTGTGCTGGGTGTTGCGCCGGATTGAGAGGTCTGCGGTCCGGCCGTCGGAGCGGTGAGTCTTCCCTGCGCCGTCTCGGTGCTCTCGGGGCTGGTTGGTTGGGTCTCTGTTCCAGCGGGTTCAGGATCCAGTCCGTAACCTCCGTGCGTGGAAGGCCCATGCCTTGAAGAAAAGCCGGTACCTCATCCGGCCAACGCAAAGGCCGCCACTCATTATTATGTCTGGCCAGTAAGCAGAAAGGGAATCCCCACTTATACGGTATATTGCGACTGCGTAGCAGTTGTGTCACTGGTCTCAGCGCTCTGCGGGCCTCAAGTGTGAGTGGGGAGAGATCTTGATATAGGGCTACCTCCGCTCCTTGGAACCGCCATGTTGGTTTCAGTCTGGCTTTGTTCATGATCATCTCCTTTACCCTGTATTCATGGAGACAGCATATGACATCTCTGGGTGTATTGTCAGCGTTGCGCGGTCTCAGGGCTCTGTGTGCGCGGTCCAAGTCAATGCGCGGCGGCGAGTCCGGGCCTAGGATTTCCCTGAACAGGGCAGTCAGCGTAGCCTGGACATCCTCTTCTCCTGCTGCTTCTGGTAGGTTTCGGATTCTGATGTTCGACCTTCGGCCCCTATTATCTAGGTCCTCAGTCTGCCTCCTTAATTGTAGCAGCATGTTGCCTTGCCTTGTTACTGCAGCATCAGTGGCATCCAATCTGCTACTTGCTGTAAGTTGAGTTGCTTCCAGGGTTTGTATGCGTCCATCTTGAGCTACTATGTCCCTCTGAATTGTAGCTACCTCCGATCTGATTGCCTCATGGAGCGTGGCTGATAGTGCCTGCAGGTCAGCTTTCGTGACCATGGCTCCCGTTAAGGCTCTGATGTCAGCCCGAATGTCCGACAGTGAGGGTTCCTGCGTGTCGGGCGGCTGTGCTGAGGTCCGGTCGTCGGCCATTTTGTGGCCTGTGGCGGTGCGCGGCTGTCTGCTCGGCGTGTGTAGGTATTCGTCGAGCGGTCCTTTCTCCGTGGCCCCCTGTGATCCCCTCGTGGTTTGGTGGGAATCAGACCTCTTGGCACGACCCATCAGGTAGGTTTCCGTGCCCTATATGCGGGATTTGTGCGCTTGTTGTGGCTATGTGGGTCGGAGCTCCTCAGTTAGGCGGCCATCTCCATCGGCGTTCAGGCCACGCCCCCCCCAGTTTAGCTCTTTTAACATGTCACAGTGGTGGGTAAAGTAATTACATTCTAGCACAAAGCGGAAGAACCAATTATATAACGCATTAAGTTTATTAAGGTGGGTTTGCGGTGCGGGTGCATACACTACATCCCCATAATGAATGACCGGCATTATCATTTGTTACACTATCTGTTTCCTTACAGTAGGGCTTAGGCAGGATTTGTTTTTGTACAGGGCACCTAGTGTTTTGAAGAGACTTTTTTAATGTGAAGGCCAAAGGATAGATTGGAGTCTAGCAACATACCTAGATATTTAAAAGAGCAGACTGCTGTTAGTGTGTTATTTGAATTTGTTCTGATACACAGTTGTTGATTTTGTAGTTTACGTAATTTAGATACAGTTCCACGATCATTGTAACAGTTTTGTCAGTGTTTAGGAAGAGTTTGTTATCCGCTATCCACTTTTCTACCTCTGTGAATTGGTTTTGGAGCATAGGCTCAAGCTGCGGTAGCTTGGGTTTACTAGCGTAGATTATAGTGTATTCTGTTAGAAGTTAGAAGCAAATGATATATCATCAGCCATACCAAAACTGCATTGTAATTGAGACTTGTTTGCAGAGGTAAAACCTAATGGCAAATAATATAAATAATTATATACATTTAGTATTTATAATTACCACTCATGACAAAGTAGCATGATGATAGATGGGGGCACTTTAAAAATGTTTTCTTTCTAACGTTCTTTCAGTGATGGATTTATCCGGTTAAACATCTTTAGGTAGAACAAACTGGCCAACATGTGGATTTTGTAGAACCACCTCATCACTATAATTGTGCCGGAAAGAGCTGTTATTAAAATCAGCACTAATAAGGCAGCACTCTCTCTGCAGTCTGGATCTCTGCCTGTAATGATAGCTGCTGAAAGTTGTTGACTTGATGTTAAAGAGAAGTGATTGCTTTAGAAGGGAAACTGAAATTTAACTTGGAACATTCAGGAGCAATCTATATAAAAGGCACGATTTATAGGGATTCTTTGAAACATGTTAGCGTTCCAAGGCAATGTACTGCTAAATAAGTGTGATCTAGCCTTAGGTAGGATAAATAGAATCCTGTCTTAACATTCCAAAGTTCCATTAACTGATTTCATTCTTACTCATCACATAGAACTCATTATGTGCTAGCTGTCCATAGTGTTCTCACTCACTCAGTGTTACAGTACCCCCACTCACTCAAAACCATAGTGTTTCCCACTCAAAGTTACAGTACTGGTATATCCCATTCACTCACAGTTACAGTATATTCCATTTACTCGAAGTTACACTGTTTCCCACTTACCCAAAATTATAGTGTTTCCCACTGGCTTACTTTTTTTATTTTTATAAATCTTTAAAAACAATAATCCACTCACTTACTGTTACAGTACCCCCACTAACTCAAAACTGTAGTGTTTCCCACTCAAAGGTACAGTATATCCCATTCACTCAAAGTTACAGTATATCCAATTCTCTCAGTGTTATCCTATTCACTCACAGTTACACTGTTTGCCATCCATTTAAAGTTACAATGTTTCCCTATCATATGATTTTTGCAGTGTTTTGCACTTATTCAGTATTACAGGGTTTCCAAATCACTCAGAGTTACAGCAGTTACCTCTCGTTTGTAAGGTTATTCACTTAAGTGAGAATTGTTGGGAATTCAAAGTTAAATCAACATGAATTTTAAATCTTAGACCAGAATAGTTGAAATGGAAACATAACTGACCTGGAGAATTTTTCTAATTCACTATTTTGGCCCCACATTTTAAATTTGCATTGAAATATCCTTGACTTTCCAACAATTCTCACTTTAGTAAGTAACCCTGTTATACGTACTGTGTTCTGAACTTACTCAAAATTACAGCTTTTCTCACATCATTAATATTACAGTTGTATCAGTTGATTCAAAAACAGTGTTTCCCATTCACTCAATGATGCAGTGCTTCCCATTCACTCAGTGTTACAGTATTTCCTATTTACTCAGTGGTATAATATTTCCTATTTACTCAGTGGTATAGTATTTCCTATTCGCTCAGTGTTACAGTGCTTCCTATTTACTCAGTGGTATAGTATTTCCTATTCGCTCAGTGTTACAGTGTTTCCTATTTACTCAGTGGTATAATATTTCCTATTCGCTAAGTGTTACAGTATTTCCTATTTACTCAGTGGTATAATATTTCCCAGTCACTCGGTATTACAGTATTTTCTATTCACTCAGTGTTACAGTATTTCCTATTCACTCGGTGTTACAATATTTCCTATTCACTCGTTGTTACAGTATTCCCCAGTCACTCAGTGTTACAGTATTTTTTATTCACTCAATGTTACAGTATTCCCCAGTCACTCGGTGTTACAGTATTTCCTATTCACTCAGTGTTACAGTATTTCCTATTCACTCAATGTTACAATATTTCCTATTCACTCTGTTACAATGGTTCCCATTCACTCAGTGTTACAGTATTCCCCAGTCACTCAGTGTTAGAGTATTTCCCAGTCACTCGGTGTTACAGTATTTCCTATTCACTCAGTGTTACAGTATTTCCTATTCACTCAATGTTACAATATTTCCTATTCACTCTGTTACAATGGTTCCCATTCACTCAGTGTTACAGTATTCCCCAGTCACTCAGTGTTAGAGTATTCCCCAGTCACTCAGTGTTACAGTATTCCCCAGTCACTCAGTTTACAGTATTTCCTATTCACTCAGTGTTACAGTATTTCCTATTCACTCAATGTTACAATATTTCCTATTCACTCTGTTACAATGGTTCCCATTCACTCAGTGTTACAGTATTCCCCAGTCACTCAGTGTTAGAGTATTTCCCAGTCACTCGGTGTTACAGTTTTTCCTATTCACTCAATGTTACAATATTTCCTATTCACTCAATGTTACAATATTTCCTATTCACTCTGTTACAATGGTTCCCATTCACTCTGTGTTACAGTATTCCCCAGTCACTCAGTGTTAGAGTATTTCCCAGTCACTCAGTGTTACAGTATTTCCTATTCACTCAGTGTTACAGTATTTCCTATTCACTCAATGTTACAATATTTCCTATTCACTCAGTGTTACAGTATTTCCTATTCACTCAGTGTTACAGTATTTCCTATTCACTCTGTTACAATGGTTCCCAGTCACTCGGTGTTACAGTATTCCCCAGTCACTCAGTGGTACAGTATTTCCTATTCACTCAATGTTACAATATTTCCTATTCACTCTGTTACAATGGTTCCCATTCACTCAGTGTTACAGTATTTCCCAGTCACTCGGTGTTACAGTATTTCCTATTCACTCAGTGTTACAGTATTTCCTATTCACTCAGTGTTACAATATTTCCTATTCACTCTGTTACAATGGTTCCCATTCACTCAGTGTTACAGTATTCCCCAGTCACTCAGTGTTACAGTATTTTCCAGTCACTCAGTATTACAGTGTTTCATATTCACTCAGTGTTACAGTATTTCCTATTCACTCAATGTTACAATATTTCCTATTCACTCAATGTTACAATATTTCCTATTCACTCTGTGTTACAGTATTTCCTATTCACTCAGTGTTACAGTATTTCCTATTCACTCTGTGTTACAGTATTTCCTATTCACTCTGTTACAATGGTTCCCAGTCACTCGGTGTTACAGTATTCCCCAGTCACTCAGTGTTACAGTATTTCCCAGTCACTCAGTGTTACAGTATTTCCTATTCACTCAATGTTACAATATTTCCTATTCACTCTGTTACAATGGTTCCCAGTCACTCAGTGTTACAGTATTTCCCAGTCACTCGGTGTTACAGTATTTCCCATTCACTCAGTGTTACAGTATTTCCCAGTCACTCTGTGTTACAGTATTCCCCAGTCACTCAGTGTTACAGTATTTCCCAGTCACTCGGTGTTACAGTATTCCCCAGTCACTCAGTGTTAGAGTATTTCCCAGTCACTCAGTGTTACAGTATTTCCTATTCACTCAATGTTACAGTATTTCCTATTCACTCTGTTACAATGGTTCCCAGTCACTCGGTGTTACAGTATTCCCCAGTCACTCAGTGTTAGAGTATTTCCCAGTCACTCAGTGTTACAGTATTTCCCCAGTCACTCAGTGTTACAGTATTTCCTATTCACTCAATGTTGCAATATTTCCTATTCACTCAGTGTTACAGTATTCCCCAGTCACTCAGTGTTACAGTATTTCCCAGTCACTCAGTGTTACAGTATTTCCTATTCACTCAATGTTACAATATTTCCTATTCACTCAGTGTTACAATATTTCCTATTCACTCAGTGTTACAGTATTTCCCAATAACTCAAGGTTACAGTGTGTTCCACTTCCTAGATGTTACAGTGTTTCTAAGTCATTCAAATTTGCAGTGTTTCCCACTCACTCTAAGTTACTTTGTTTCCCATTTACTTGAAGATTGTCTAGAAAATGCAAAGATTTCACTTATCCGATTTTTGTCACATTGCTCGAATGATTTCACAAAATATGAAAATAATGGCACCCAAGACTCTTTGCATCGTAACTACTGCAATAAAACGTAGTTGTCATGGTTCTAATACTGCTTTTTAAATGACTATTCTGCCAGTGTTACACAGTAAAACGGATCCCATGTTGCCTTTCAAACTGTCAGAAAGGAACAATTAGTTATTAAAAGATAGATAAGTTAATATCCCTTCATAAAATGATTTCTAGTGATATGTGGGAAGAATACAACTTTTAGAGAATAAAACAAAGCCTTTGAAAGCATATGAAAGGAAAGACAATTAATGTAATAATGCACCCTAATAAATGTTCATGTTTTGTGTAAATAATTTTAATTGTGGCACACTTTGACACTGATGTGCCTCAAATAGCCATGTTTACTGGAGATAATGAGCTAGAAGAAGCAGCGAAACTGAATCAATGTCCATTTCTCTTCTTTCAGTGCTTCTAAAAACTAATTAAGAGTATCTGTGAAATATCAATTGTCATTCCAATTGGTGGCCTGTTGCCCTTTAAACCTTTTGCATCCCATCATTTTTTTTACACGTGTCACTGTTATGGGAACATACCTGTTTGATGCCTGTTAGACTGCTTTATAATTATTATTATTATTAACTCTTTAAGGGCCCAACGGATTGCAAAGTAATGGGTGTGGACACACTTCTGGCATCAAAAGGGTTAATTCTTGCTGTTAAAGGAGCACTATAGTGTTAGGACTACAGCGCTGTATTCCTAAGGCTATATTGTTCTTCTCTTTATTTAGTTCCAGCCCCACCATCTGAATAAAAATTGTGTAAAAAATGTTCTACTTAACTTTTTTTCCAGCTGCTTGACCTGCCTCCTGTGACATCGTACCAACGGTTCTAAAATTCCTCAGAGACATTGTGACTAGATCCACCATGTTTTCAGGAACATATAACAGGTATATATATTGATGGGCAGCACATGAAAAGGGTTGCCCTGTAGTATGTAGAATTCAGAAGAAGATGTATAAGATTAAGTACTTAGGCAATGAAGAATCTTGCAGAATATGCATTATACATATTGCGGAGAAACCCTTTTCATGCATTTTCATAGAGGAGCATTGAGGGATAAATGTGCATGCGCAGCACTGCTGCACTCCTAATTGAAAGTTAGCTGTGAGAACTAAGATTGACATGATACACACAGCAGAAGCACCCCTTGTGGCTGTCAGGAAGACAGCCACTAGAGGCATATTTAACCCTGCAATGTAACTATTACTATATCTACTCAACTGCAATGCTTTACATTGCAGGATTAAAACTAACAGACCCATGTGCCCAGACCACTTCATTAAGATTAATGGTCTTGATGCCTTTAGTTATTCTAAGCACTGAAAGAAGGTAACCAGCTCTTGATTCTTCCAGCTGGTAGTTCTCTGCTAGGTTTGCCTGTCCACAGACCTATTAATAATACCATACCTCCTTTTGGTGCTTAGGAACAAATTCTATTGCAGAGCCTTCTAACTGGGGTGTTTGACATAGAATGCCATGAAAACTCAATGAATGCAGCCGCTGGCATATTTAGCCTAAGGCAAAATAGGCATACCAGGGAAACACCCACTCATGCTTCCCTGGTGCTCCCCCTGTCCCTGGGGTCCAGTGGGGCTGCTAGGAGGCATGTGGCTGTGTTCGAATCAGAGGCGGCGAGGAAGCTGTGATCTCTCTGCTCAGCTCCCTCGCATGCCGTATGCTGATGCTGCGGGAGCTGGAATATGATGTCATATTCTGGCTCCCGGCATCAGTAGAAAGCCTGCGAGGTGCACGAGGGAGCAGAGCAGGGAGATCAGAGCTCCCTTGCCACTTCTGATTTGAACACAGCCGCACGCCTCTCAGCAGCCCCGCTTTGATGATCATAGCCCCACTGCACCCCAGGGACAGATCCATGCCACCTCTGCAGGTAGGGAGGCTGGGTGGAACATTTTAATTTATAATAATTGTAATATTTTGTGAGTGTATGTGTGTCTGTGAGTGTATGTGTGTGTGTGTATGAGTGTATGTGTGTCTGTGTGTGTATGAGTTTGTGTGTGTCTAAGTGTATGTATGTGTATGATTGTATATGAGTGTGTGTGTGTGTGTGTGTGTATGAGTTTGTGTGTGTCTAAGTGTATGTATGTGTATGATTGTATATGAGTGTGTGTGTGTGTGTGTGTGTGTGAGTGTTTGTCGAATCAGTGAGAGTCTGTTTGTCATTGAGTGTGTGACTATCATTGAGTCTGTCAGTGTTTGTGTGTCTGTTAATGAGTGAGTGTGTGTCAGTTAATGTGTGTGTGTCAAATCAGAGAGTTTGTGTCTGTCAGTGACGTCTGTGTGTGTGTGACTGTCAGTGTGTATCTGCCAGTGTGTGTCAGTCAGTGAATGTAAGTGTGTCAAATCAGTGAGTCTGTGTCTGTCAGTGATGTGTGTTTTTGCATTGAGTGTGTTTGTGTGACTGACTGTCACTGTGTATCAACCAGTGTGTGTCTATCAGTGAATGTGTGTGTGTCTGTCAGAGTGTGTGCTTAAAGGGACACTATAGCAATCCAGACCACTTCAGCTGATTGAAGTAGTCTGAGGGCAGTGTTCAAGTCCCCTTAACCCTACAAGTGTAATTATTGCAGTTTCTCAGAGTTAACTACACCTCTAGTCTACCAGAGGGACTTCAGGGCGGTTAGACGACTTTTGGTAAACTAATGCTGGACGTCCTCAGGCTGTACATGAGGACATCCTGCGTCTGCTAAATCCCAATAGGAAAGAATTGATACAATGCTTTTTTAATGTATTTGCATGTTATATATTAACAAATGGCTCTCAGACATTGTAGTAAAATAGAACTTCTCTTTACTTCAGTACACACACATAATGACATAACACAAGAGAGACTAACACAACAGAACAAGTGCATAACTTCACTATGCTGCCAACTACTGGAAGGTAGACTGCATAAACCCCAATACATAACCTTCCTCCCCCCTAGACCTCAAAGTCTTTGAGATAACTGGGAGGTTTAATATTTCGTCTTGGGCGTCCCAAAACCATGTTTGGAACTGCTTCACCTGGACCTTCAGTTGTGCCCATCCCAACCCCTTCAGTGCCGAGTGGGTGGCGAGGGGGAATGAGGGCACGATAGTATCCCTTTAAAAGGAGTAGGAAAAAGTGAAGTCTTAATCAGGAAGAGGTGGTACAAATTATGATTAGGAGGGTGCCCAGGTTTAGTCATGCCTAGGGCAGCACAAAACCAAAATACGCCACTGAGTGCAGCATAAATGTTTCCCACACCATGAGATCTGAATTATTAATCGCATATAGCCATTTCTCTTATTAAATATTCTGTTCATAAAAACAGTTTCTGTTCTAGACTTCCCCTGTAGTGGTTTGCTATTTATTTGTACTCATGATTTTTAACCCCTAGGTTGGGACCCAAAATCAAATCAGGCAGGTCATATTCATCAGGCTGTAGGGAAAGGACCAAATTAAACTTTACATTTCAATATATTGCTTTATAATTATTATGTGAATGACTGTTGATAAGGAGGTAATATTGAAGCGATGACAATCTCAGCTTTCCAATGCTTTTAATCAGTACTCCTAACAAAGGTTTAAAAATAATATCCAGAAGTATTACTTTACTGAGAGGGTAGAGGATGCATGGAATAGGCTTCCAGCTGAAGTGGTAGAGGTTAACACAGTAAAGGAGTTTAAGCATGCGTGGGATATGCATAAGGCTATCCTAACTATAAGATAAGGCCATGAACTAATGAAAGTATTTTGTTAAAAATGGGCAGACTAGATGGGCCGAATGGTTCTTATTTGCCGTCACATTCTATGTTTCTATTATTAGTTCATGAAAAATACCTCTATACAATACTTTACACACTCAAATATAAGCTCTCATAATCCTTTGAAGAAGATTGATCAACACTTTAACTGAACCATTGGACACTAGTGCTTAAAGAAAATGAAGAGAATCAGTATTGCTTGGTTCTGGGTATGTGAAGTGAGGCCTAAGAAACAGAGATAGAGATAAAACAGTTATATGGCTAGAAGGGGCAGAGACGGAGAGAGGGTGGTGGGGTGATAGATTAAACATTTGTTGTATACCATTCAGAAGTTTGCAAACCAAATTCCATCACCCAACTGTGTACAAGAAATATTGGTGAAATACTTTCAATGACAATAAAATAAAACATCGCATGCACAGAAATTACAGTGTCAATCTGCCAAAGTAACAAATGATAATATGGTAACAAAAAATAAATAAATGTAGAGCAATACAGTCTTTTCAGAGAAAACTTTTAGATTTAAAATGTATTTCACTCACATTTAGAGGAGCCTTAAGGAAATACATTCACATTGTTTAAGTATGGTGTGGTTGTGCGGTACCCAAGTGTCTTGTCTATGTCTTTAATTTATGGAGTAGCCTTAAATATGAGGTGAATGTGCTTATACTAGTAAGCTCTTACCCTTTTACGTCATACTTGTCTCCAAACTTAAAACAGTTCTCTCTCATTGTATTCCCAACATGGACTTTCACAAAAGCTTTCTCAAATGGATCCAGCTGAGAACGCTTTGATGGAAGTGAAACACATCCCAGAGGACTTTGGGAGTACAACGAAGGGCAGTGTTTTATGGATGTCATGTTCTAATTCAGTGGTGGCTGGTGATGTTTTACGATGGTGGTGGCTGGTGAGGTTTTAACTTGTCATACTTGTCTCCAAACTTAAAACAGTTCTCTCTCATTGTATTCCCAACATGGACTTTCACAAAAGCTTTCTCAAATGGATCCAGCTGAGAACGCTTTGATGGAAGTGAAACACATCCCAGAGGACTTTGGGAGTACAACGAAGGGCAGTGTTTTATGGATGTCATGTTCTAATTCAGTGGTGGCTGGTGATGTTTTACGATGGTGGTGGCTGGTGAGGTTTTAAGATGGTGGGCACCAGACTCTTCCCTCTTTTAATCTTATAGAGTATTTCATGTTTCAGCTACAGAGTGACTGAGTACTGTAAAGAAGATAGTAAGCGCTGGGCAGCTGAGTCTATGCAGTGTGGTGTAGGACTTACGTATTCAGACCCTTAACTCAATACTGAGTTGAAGCACCTTTGGCAGCAAATACAGCATCAAGTCTTTTTGGGTATGACGTGATAAGCTTTGCACCCATAGATGTGGATAGTTTATGCTGTTCATCTCTGCAGATCTTCTAAAACTATGTAAGGTTGGATTAGGTCCATCAGTACACTTTTATAGGTCTCTCCAGAGATGTTCGATTGGGTTTAAGTCCGAGTTCCGGCTTTACCACTCAAACTAATGTATGCAGCATCTAATTTGTATTTTTAATATAGGATTAGGTTTATTTTTATTGAGATCCCTTGTCACTTCTATCTCGTAAACTGGGATCTGGGATTTTTTTGAGTTGTGTAATATTTTGATTAAACCAATTAAGAGATGAAAGAGACACACACATTTGCAAACCCCCATCTGGAACTCCATGTTCTGTTTTGGTTACTTCTGATATATGCTCTTTTGTTGATGGGTTAAACCCTATTTAGGGCATTTTTTTGTGTGAATAATACTGCTTCTGTTATTTAATGGCAGGTGACTTTATTTGAACGTGATGTATTCTGACAGTTGATGGTATATTTAGATTTGTTCTCTATACCATGTGAGAGAAGAGCGTTGTCATTCAGGGAATGCTAAACTAAAACTATATGATCTCATGCGTGAGATGTTTTTTTTTTTTTTTAGCTTTTATGATCTGTACACCTCTCAGAAATCATAGACCAACCTCACCTTAAGGTAATAAAAAACTCAAAGATCTATACATCCTGATTTATTAAGCTCATCTCCACTTCCATGCTTTTAGTTTGAGGAATGCACTCATTCAGTGGAAAGTAGGTCACCAAGTTGACTATATAATCGTCTGTTAATTAACACCTTTTATCTTGACGACAGCAATCTGCCAGAAGGCTTCAAGCATGGCTTCTCATTCTCAGGTTACAGTGAATAATTTGCAAAAGGTGTGTGAGAAGTAATCAGGGAATAAATATCTTAATTGTACCTTTTTTTTTTCAGCTATAATTTTTCAATGGGATTTTATTAAGGCTCTGTTTTAATATATGGTGAGATCTGGTGAAATTCATACAGCTTTACCTTTTACCACATCAGGTGGTATTTCTTGTTATTGTTTGTGTGCTCCACATTCTCAGGTCCTCTACCAGAGGGTTCTGCGCAGTTTCGTATTTGCTACTAGAACTACACTCATCTGAACAGAGATGTCCCACATGGAATCTGCTGTAGCCACTCTCCCAGTTTGGGGCTTTCATCCTGTATCATAACTGAGACTACTACTGCCTTTACTTTGACTTCTACTGCTTTTACAAAATACTGTGGGTGTTTTTCTACTTACTCATGTTTTTCTTTTTGATGTTGCTGTCACTGGGTATTGCCACATCCACCACTGCAGTCATACATTCCAGGTCTACCACCACAATGTCTGCTTGGTTGGCCAGTACTTGCTTGTCTGTCTTGATTTGGAAGGATCTACAGGATTTGTCATTCTCAACTACCCTTTGGGTTGTCTCCTATCTAGACTTAGTCAGGTACAGCACATATTCTGTGAAGATGTTTCGGTACACAATCCCAGCAACTTGGTTGTGCCTCCCAGTGTATACTGTCTGTGCTTAAATTTTTTACCCAGCTAAAATGTGCTGGATGCTCTTAGAGGCCTCTCTGCACAGTCTGAACTTTGGGTCTAATCTGGTGGGGTTTACCCCTGCTTCTGTTGATCTGATGCTAAGAGTCTGTTCCTATGCGTACAGGATTAGTTCCTCTAGAACAGCAGCAGACCCAATGAGTTGCGCCACATGAAACATTTATGAACTATGATTGAATGAGTAACCACTAATTCCAAAACAACTAGTTGCACAATATTTGATCATGGCCAAGCGGAAACTAGTGTCACAACTGGAAATAAATATATACAAAAATAAACCTGGGTCGAAAAAGGGAATTGCGATGATAGGTAAATTTTAGACAGTTTATGGTAGGTGTTAGCTGGTTAGATTTCTGTTGTATAGCTAACTCAATTAGTGATTTCACGACTTTGATGATATTAGTTGTGAAATTAGCTTATCGTATTACTTCTAATACTTACTTATCGTATTACTTAACATTTTAAATGTGCTTTCTGCTTTCGTCTTGTTTCTGCCTTCTTGAACTAACATCCTGAATGTTGAAAATGCCTATAAATACCCAACTTGCGTATTTGTTGTCCATCTTCTTGCTGTAATCTTGTTTTTCTTCCAACATATCTATCAACTCTTTCAGAATTCTAGGGAAAACATTATGTTTCACTGTCTGAGCCTGCTACCTGGTTAAATACCTATTCGTTTAATTGAAAGGACGTTTTACAATTGTCAATAGTTTTGATATATATTTATTTCACAAGTTTTTGATTGATTCTATAAATTTTAGTATGTACTGGTTCTTTTAACTGATGTTATTTCTCTTTCAACCTTTTATGATAAATAAGTTGGACTCTGTCCTTTTCATTACATACTTAAACAAACAGTCCCTTCCATGTAGTTCAACAGCCATAAATTGCATGCACCCCCACACACAAACTGACCCCCTCACACAGACTGAACCCCCCCCACACACAGACTGACCCATTCACCCTGTGCAGAGCTGAGCTTCCTCTTCCTGTCTCTCCCTTTGCCCTGCTCTCTATGACCCAGTAAGCAGTCCTCCCAGCACAGTGCCCCCTCCGGCCGTACGTTGGAAAAGGATGGAACTCAGTTCCACAGTGACAGTGCTGCTGCAGCTTGTGTAGGGAGACACAGTGCTCCCAACTTCAATTTCAATTGGGGGGGGGCTCAAGGTGGGGCACTGCATAATGTGGGGGTGGGGGGGCATGGCCCCCTCTGACCCCCCTAGGGCCGCCACTGGTTCTGGGCTGGCTAACGACACTGCCAGAGGAGGAGTTACACTACCAACAGCCAAAGGGTTATTCTCTGTATGTGTAACATTTCAAAGCGAAACACTACATCTACATACTCCAGGCACCATGAGCACTTCAAATCAATGAAGAGGTCATGGCTCTTGGAGTAACCCTTTAAGTATATTTTGTCTCTGTGAAAACTGTAAGATATTTTTCTTAACTGTGTCAGACTGCTTGACATACACCTGTTTGTAGGGAACACTGATACCAACACCTACTAGTAAAAGAATATTTGTTAGCAGCAAGGATGGTCGGAACAGAACATGAGGCTCATTGCCTTCACTGGGAAGTGTCAGAGTGACATACACAGTACTCAGAGAGTTAACGTGAGGCTGCAATATGTTTATTAATATGTTTTCATTATTCATCATTTTATTATAGTGTGGGAGTAGGAAAGAGCATGCATGAAGACCAACTGTTCAACAAAAGGAAATAAACCCTAAAACAATCAGTAACTAAATACAATGTTATTTGAGCAATACTAAAATGTATTAGATAATTTTTTTATTTAAAGGGTTAAAACTCAATTTCTTCTCAAATAATCATTTACATGACGTAATATGGCAATCTCTATAGAAATAATCTTCTTGAAAGGCACATTATCTAATAATAATATAAGAAGTGTACAGGGATCTACTTTATTTAAAACCCTTGTGTCTAATGCTGATAGATGACGCTGGTTGCTTCTAGCTCTTAATGCTTTGAATACCTGCAGATAAAAGGCAGCTGTCCTCTAATTGAAGATTATGCTAGCTTTAGTGCACTAATAATCTTAATTTTAATAATGACAGGAGGCGAATATTTCGCACTGCTATGTGGAGGCTACCACAACATTGCGGTCTTCCGCATCAACTTCTCATCTCTAATGTTCGCCTTCATGGTCCACTTTCGTTTGCATTAACTTTCTTTATTCACTCCATAGCAGCAATGAAATATAAAGGAAGGTACAAACAAGATGTAAGCAGAAAGCTCAATTAAAATGTTAAGTAATACGATAAGCAAATTTGTTTACTCCCTTAGACCATTAAAGCAAATTAGGATTCAGTTCACTGTCCAAGGATACCTAGAAATGGTTCTCAAGAGCTAACCACTTCACAACTAATATCATCAAAGTCATGGAATCACTAAATGAATTAGCTATACAACAGAAATCTAACCAGCTAACATCTAACTGAGGCACTAATCCCTGCAGCATAGGAACAGACTCTTTGCATCAGATCAATAGAAGCGGGGGTCAACCCCACCAGACTAGACCCAAAGTGCAGACTGTGCAGGGAGGCCTCTAAGAGAATGAAGCACGTAGTAGCTGGGTGAAAAATGTAAGCAGAGACAGCATACATTGGGATGCACAATCAAGTTGCTGGGAAGGGGACGTGAGAAGGAAGACCGAAACGCAAAATATGAAGCCTCCTGTCGTGGTAAAATTGGTAGATGTGATAGTAAGATTACCTGAGTGTGAATTATAAAAGTTAACTCTTATTTGTATTTATTTTTTTATAAATGAAAAAACCTGAAACGATTTGGCAGTATAGTAGAAGCAGTAGATACATTCATGTATTTTCATAAATTAAACTAGTGTTGAGAACTTTTCACCTTCCTAATTTGTTTTCACTTGCCATGTCTTATGATGTTGTTAGTAAGGGAAAAAGGAGGGTTGCACTCGATCATATAATTCAACACAGGGAGCACTGAGCATGGGTCAACAAATCCCATACATCTCAGGCACTCACTGTGATCAGCAAAGCTTGATGGGTGCAGGTCGAAACATTGCTGATCCAATAAAACTGCCTTGAAGATATCACAGTGAGTGCCTGAGATTTTTTTTCATTTATGATGTTGTTAGGACACCTAACACTTTGCTTAATCTCTCTCATTGTGCACCTTTAGTGTAACTACGTCTCCTCTTACTTAGGACAGTAAACTAACATAGAAGTATAGAATGTGACGGCAGATAAGAACCATTCGGCCCATCTAGTCGGCCCAATATATGAGTGGAGCCCTCATCTCCTCCAGCTGCATGTACAATTTGTTTAGCTGTATCATCTCCTCACTGTATTGCATTATGAACTGCTGCTTTATAAATACATTGTAGAAATTGATATAATCAGTTATTTGATCCATTGAAAACAGTAACTTGAAACTGTGAGACGTATTTTTATATTAAGAAATACCCTCGTCTTGGTGGACATTTATACTGGAAATCATGTATCACATAACTTGTAGTGAAAATTAAGTTATTGCCTTAGAAAATATCTAGATGGCCAAATGTCACACATAATCATAGAGGAGAATGCCATACTGTGTTTTAATATATTCATGGTTGTAATAAAGACACAGGAAGAAGGCATACTGTCTTCATTGCAGCAATCATTTAGAATTTTTACATATTTTAAGAACAGATTACATGTTTCTGAGAAAAGTCGCGCTGCATGACAATAAAATAAATGCAAATATGAAAATAAGTGACATTTTCATCTGCAATTAACAGAATTATACCTAGCATTAATAAGACAGTTCAACAGATTTACCAAGGCAGCAATGACTAACATTTAACATTACACTCCTCAAGGACGTGACTTGCAAGGTTATTTGTTAAAAAGAGAATTAAACATGAATTTCATATTTAAGGCCAAAATAGACAAACTGGAAAAATCCTGTTATACTTTCCGTTTGGCTACTTTGGCCTCAAATTTTAGACGCTCCTTGAACTCACATTGAATTCTTACTTTAGCAAAAAAACCTGTTAATAAATTTGTGGCCAATGACTATGGAATGATGTCTCTTGGATCATGAAATGGTGTTACAGACATACTTTTGAGTGACCATTTCACTAGCTTAGAGTGCATACACACTCTCTGAGCTGGCGAGGGTGGGTGCACACAGGAAGCGAGAGGGAAATATTTAAAAAATATTATTAGTGAACTGTAGGAAGGCAGCGAGGACTATTGAGAGGCACAGGTCTAAAATAAATCAGGAAAAAAAGAAGGGAGGCCTGACAAAACATTTAGTTTTTTTAACAGAATTGACATTTAGTAGCCCAGAACTCGCAGCTAAAGTCACTTGTGCTAAGGGTGTAAGTATGCTCGGTACAAAAGTGCAGATTACTCCGGATGTGCAGGACTTCAATCAATAAAACTGTACATACAGATTCCTACCAGCATGACCACTTGAAATCACTAAAGTGGTAATAGTGGTTGGAATAACTCTTTTAGATCAAAACAAAGATAGCCATATTATGTACAATCCAAGCCACAAAACTGTTATATTTCGTTCCAAACTTAAAAAAGAGGAAAAGAACTACTCAGAAGCATCAACATTAACACTATGGCAAATTGTCATTTTCTGGATAATGTAATTTGAATTTACCCACAAATCTGCTCAAAGGTTTGGATGTCAGAAATATTTCAGTAACAATATTATCAAGATGCCTTTTGTGCATTTCTATCAAGGATTGTGCAGAAAAAATGTTCTTTAATGATATGATCAGAGAAGATTTTACATAGGGATGTATAGTTGATACTGTTTGCAATTGATTATTTTGAAGCATGGCAACAAAGCTATGAAATAGACAGGCAGACGCAGCCATCTTGAATGTGTTTATTAACTATTAGTCACAGAAGAAAAAATTGGTTTGTCCAAAATAAATGTTTCTGTTAGGACAGACCACATTCTGTCCATATGGTATTTTGGTTTGGAGAAATTTCACACATGCAAACTCCAGATTATAAAACAAGCAAAAGGCTCATGCATTGAACATTTCATTTGATTTGTAGTTCAGACTAACCGCGATCACCCAAAATTTGAATGAGTCGGAATTCACTTGAAACCGTTGCAATCATATAATTATAATCACTGATCCTTGAGAATAGACATCAAGCTCCAACAAGCAGGGTCATCCCTTCCAATTGTTCCATTTAATATAAATTTGCAGTTCTCTCATACAAAATATTTGTGTTTTATAAACAAAACAAATAAAGTACTGTACCTTTAAAAAAACCTAGCGCTGTATGATGGTAAACTGACAATTTTTACAATTAATGGTATTATTATACAATGCAATATAATACGTATTGATAGGTAGCTTGGAACATAATTTAGCTGTAACTGAATCAGTGTATCAATCCTCTAGTCTTTTTTTTCCTTAAATTATATTTATACTTCCAGTTAGCGGTAAGGATTTAAATTACGGCTTTAAACAGCATCAATATTTCATGCTCCGTGACAACCTATTTTTTCACATAGTGCAAGTATAACATAAATCATCTTAGAATTACATAGTTATGAAATGATATAATGCAAACATGATGTGATTTTTGTTATTAACTCTGCTATAGCAAAATGTGTTCCCTTTATGTTTTATGCAGAGCTGCAGAAAGTCTGCCTAGATCTGAGTTATGTAAGTCTGTGCAATTGAAATTTCTTACAATAGATTTTTATCATAAACTAGATGGCAATCATCTTACGGTTTATCGACAACAATGGAACTTTTTTTAGCCTGACTAGACCTAAGAAATCTTAATGATTTGGTAAATTCCATCTGGGGAAAATTGTATCAAATACATTACCAACTGTCGGGATTATATTTACCCAGCATGCAGAATAGTATTACACCCTAGAACTAAGGGTAATGTCTTACCGGGCCTTAGAATAGCCGGACTTAACATACCTGAGAATAGTTAGAAAACTAGCCGAAGTCAGGAACACAGAACGAGACACAGTGATAAGGAAAAGCCAAGAGTCAAGGGCACCAGAAATTAGGAAAGTCAAAATGAAGCCAAACTCAAAAACCAGAAAGTCACGATGAGGAATACTCTCTCTGATTGCCATCTAAGGGAAACCACGATAGGGCAATGAGCAAGGAATTAGTCAGTTTAAATAACCCTCTTGCAGATCCGATTGGCTGTACTTAACCCTTGACCCCAAAACCTGCATGTGCGTCTTTTGCGCGATGTCACCCACACGTCAACGTCGTCTTTACCGTGGACGGACATGGGGCTACAGCGGCCGGTATGCACTGACATGCCGCACAAGCCAGGCATCATGGCAGAAGACCCTTGAAATGTAAAGGGTTAAGTAACCCAATATTCTCTTACCTTATGTCCATCAGTGCTGGGTCGCAGTTCCCCTCCTCAGACGTCAGTTATGGGGGGGGCCAGGTTTAGTTAATGCCAAGAGGTTTAAGAAGGGGGAGATGAGGAGGTTGTGAATGGCAATAGATTTTCTGGTATTACAAACTGAGCGTGTATTCCAAAGATCACAGCGGAAAGAATGGGATGAGACTGAGTGTCTGGGTATATAAAATACATTATCAGTTGCTCTGGTGGAGCTGTAGGTAGGGTGGGAAGTGGGTTGGTGAGGTTATGATTAGGAGACATCCCCAGTTGCTAAAAGCAAAAGGATTGCCAGAGAAAGATGGTGGGAATGGGACTGGTAGGACAAGCAGATATGTGAAAAGATGGGTGGGTGGAAGGAAAGGTTTCTTTTTGAAAAAGAGAAAAAATAGAAAGGGAAAAGAGTAAGAGTGTACACCAGACAACTTTTCACCCTGAGTCTGACTCCTAGATGTTATTATTTACTCATTTAATAGCATTCATTTTACTAGCCATAGAAGGGGAAAAAATTATAGATGACCTTACCAGGAATCCAATCGGAAACTCTGAGATACTACAGTGGTACCTTACCTAACCACCCACGACCACAGAGCTATCTCTTCAATGTTTGATAATAGTCAGGGCCGGACTGGGGATTCCAAAGCAGCCCTGGAAAAAAAATCTATGCCAGCCCCATAAGTCATTGTGCCATATATTGTCGCATGCAATATGTAAGGCTATGTCTTGCCACCCTAGATGATATATATATATATATATATATATATATAGCTTTTTCCAATATAAAATATTGGTCCTTTCAGAGTAAAATTTAATTATACAGTAAGCATACTCACATGCAGACACATACAATCTCACTGACACAAGCTGATTGATACACAGCCTCATAGACAAACAATCTCACTGATATACATAAGGTCATTGACATAAAAACACAAGCTCACTCAGTAGCAGGCACTCACACACATACACACACACAATCAAGCCCACTCTCTAGCAGGCGCGCACACACACACACACACACAGCTTAATGTAGTGGCTTTGGTGTCTATAGCCTGTCCCTGCAGGCTTTTCAATGTAAACACTGACTTTTTAGAGAAAAGGCAGTGTTTACATTGCTTCCTAGTGACAGACACTCAGACGGTCACTAGAGGTGCTTCCTGTGTCAGTGCGGATTGGCTGAGATCATCAAGCTTGATGATCTCAGCAGAGGGCAGGGCCAGTCAAGGGGAGACCAGCACGTGGGGAAAGGTGAGTATAACACACATACATACCATGAAAGACACACACCATGACACAGACAGACCGTGACACAGACACACACACACCATGACACAGACAGAAACACAGACACACCATGACAGACAGACACACCATGACACAGACACACACAAACACAATGACAGACACACACACCATAACACAGACGGACTGTGACACAGACACACACACACCGCGACACAGACACACATTACATGACACAGACACACACACCATGACACAGACACAGACACACACCACGACACAGAGAGACTGTGACACAGACACACACACAGTGACACAGACACACACACATTACATGACACAGACAGACACACACACACCATAACAAACACACACATCACCGGTATCCCGGTGGGCCAGTCTGGCCCTGATAATAGTTCTACGGAAACTGATGGTTTAATATGAATTGTCTGACTCAGTAATCCTTTACTGTGAATGCAGTGTAAGAAACTATTATTTTGATGTTTTTAATCATGTCATGTGCTTGGGTGAATGATGTATTAATACACTTTTGTTCAGAAAAGTAGTTATCTCTAAGGCTGCAGAGAAAGGAAGGTATAAAAGCATGCATGTTTATTTTATTTTGTTCATTTATCACAAAAGACATCAAGAGAGGATCTGTACAGTTCAGCACTTTGCTTAAATATATTCTTAACAGACACAGTACAAAAATCAGTTTCGTAATCCTAAGCAATTTTCTCTTCACAGATCTGCGGTACACAACATATAATCTCTGTGCCCAGATTTTTACAGAGCAACACACTGTTTCAATATAGTAGTTGGCTTAAATCACACAAATGACCCCGTTGTTGCTGATAATAGTTTAATCTATGGATTTTTTTATTGTTTTGACCCAGTACATTGAAATGGTTTATTGATCTGGAATCATTTCACCAGTGACCGTTTTTCCCTTCTATAATGCAGATCGGCCACAACATTAAAACCACTCTCTGTGTTTTTATTACTTTTTTTTAATATTAGTTTCTTATGATTTAATCATAGTCATATGTAATACTTGACGGATAGTACTTCTCATTTTCAGAAAGGGAAAGCAAAACAACGCATTCATAATTACTGGTGGTAACAGGCTTTGGGAGAGAGCAGACATCAAACTAGGGAGCTGTCCGGGATCTAAACAAAATTCAACAGGGAATAATGGGATCCATACTAGGACTGGGAATTATGGAAATCATGCCTGGGCTGGGAATCATGGGATCATGCCAGGGCAGGGAATCATGGGAATCATTCCAAGGCAGGGAATCATGGGATCATGCCAGGGCAGGGAATCATGGGAATCATTCCAAGGCAGGGAATCATGGGAATCATGCCAAGACTGGGAGTCCTGGGATTCATGCCAGGACTTGGAATCATTAGCTCAAACAGGTTAACAGATGGAAGTAGGGATGAACAGCTGTGCTATCACAAGCACTCAAGTGGTGGGATCTGTGGCTATCACATGAAGAAAACCAGAAATGTTTACTATATTGTGGTTGATGTTTGTGGCTGTGTGCTGTTTCGTGATACTGGGTGGCTTTTATCTCTAGTATGAGCACATCGGTTGTTTCTGGGATAACCTATTCCAAACACAAACTTTATATTCAAAATTCCTAACCAGATAACAAATGTTTCAGCACAGGAGTGATTTGTCAAAGGCTTGGCTGTTACAGTATGAAAGTCAATGCTCTCTCAACCCTGGGATGTCCAGTGGCTACCAGGTATACTCCGAGTACGTTGATTTTGAGCTGGTTTGTCAAAAAACACTTTTATGTGTTGCACAGTGAGTTGTGGTATGGTCAGCTCTAACTACTGTTTGCCATAATGTTCTCACTCATGCAAAGACATCATGGTCACCGTCAAGCAGTTGGTGCATTGCATTGGTCGCTGGCAGTGCAGTGAGGCAGAGAGCTGCAGCAGATAGAAACTTGTCTTCTTGTGCTCTGCAAGACAGACTGAGAACTGAACATGGCTGGGCTCATGTTGGGTGTCTCTGTTTCTTCACACACTCCGGGACTTCATATATGACTCCCAAAGGAGTTAAGTTCTCAGGCTTCCTCCGCTACACCCAAAGGGGAGCTGAGTAAATTGGATGAAGGCTGAATTAATTTTTTCAAAAATGTAACGGTTGTGTTTCTTAGGGTACAGTATGTGTGTGTGAGTGTGTGTGTGTGTGTGTGTGTGTGTCTGACAGTGTGCCAGTAAGAATATCTTGATGTGTCTGTGACTGTGCTCATTAGATCATCGACAGTCATCTTATGTAATTAATGTGTTTGCAATACTGTAGAGGATGGGGAGCTATTACAAATGTACATAGCAATATAACTAAATACAGTGTGTCTCTCCTCTCCATATATCTATGATTAACTAACCCTCCGGTTCTCATAAAGTGTATTGCTGCATTTATCTGAATCCACTTTCAAGTGCACCTATCATACCTTACAAAATAAAACCTTAGTGACATGTTAACTACACTAAAGAGATACTATAAACATCATAGCCTCTACAAGTTACTGTGCTTAAAGCCTTCAGCTGCCAACATGATAAGGTAGATGTTTAACAGTGAGAGGCTGTGAGTGCTGTGCTAGGCGCTGAGCCTATGCATGACAAAAGGTGAAGTGTATTAAGAATGAGTGAGAGCCAATAGCTTTAATGTTTATTTTTACAGCATTTTAATGGTAGAGATGATTGGATTATTGAATCAATAAGGGCTCTTAATAGTTGACAATGTATTCCTTTTAAATTGTGGAAGTAGTCTCTTAATTTTCTTGTCAGTCATCTTGAAGTCAGGTCAGTGAAGACTAACCTTGTCACTTCACACGTGTGTGAATTACATTTTCCATTATGCCTAAAGACCTCTGCGCATCATGGGACATGAAGCTCACAAATGTGATGGTCAGCCATCTTTAATTTATTGTTTTGATTTTCATTGAAATGGTTTAACATTTTTTTACTGATATGCAAGTGTGAAGGATAGATCTCTGCACTCCCCCACACTCATCCAAGCCTTACAATTTCAATAGTAAAACTTGCATTAACATGTATTTATATAATAGCAGTTCATATTCACACTGCATGTATTACAGTAAAGTGTATAATAAAAGACTGCTTAAGAGGAGGAAAAACACGGCTATTCGGAGGATTTTAAATGGATCCATTGAAACAAAAAATGAAGGACGCTCTCCTCTTTTATGTCTGGTTCGGATTACACTGTGAATTTTTGGCTTAGTTTGTACAGTATATTTCAATTTACTATATCATTTTAAGGTAGGAATGCTAAATTAGATTTCAGCTGACTTAGCCACTTGGCTCGGGGAATTTGAAGTATTGAAGCCAACTGTGACTGATGGAAAAGGACACGTTGAAATGAAAGATCTTGGAGTTGATTTACTAGAGCCCGTCACCATAAAATAAGCTGATGTTGTGGCAAAGCTACAACAAATGCTGTTGACTACTAGCACATCTCAGCCATACTGGAAAAAAAACAAAAAACAATCTGATAGTAAACATTCTTAGAAACGCATAGCAACTGTAACATTGATTCCTGTTTATTAGGAAGGCTGAGAGATTTTTCATATTAAATTGATAAAAAAAATGTAATGTAAATGATACAGTTCCTCTGATTGTGTGCAGTAATCAGCAAGACCATTTTTGGATTTCTCAATAATAATTAATTAAGTTATTGTGCACCACAAAATGAAGAGAAAATGTTATACCTAAAAACAACATTTGTCAATATTCAAACATTACAGCAATCGTTTGCTAACTCTAGATTAAACCTAGATACATTTTAAAAGAATGAGAGTGAATACAAATTTTACAAATCAGGACAATAATGGGGAAGGAGGATGGCACCTTTTACATTAGTGATAAGGCCATAAGGGTCAGATCCAATTGAAAAAAAAAGGGTGTATCAGATTGGCATGAATACACGACAGGCAGGCTGACATTGTGCTGACCACCCCCACCTTTGGCTGTACATTTGCCTTGCACTGTTGAAGCATTCTCTCCATGGTCTGGATATCATATGTGCATTTTGTGCAGTGCAGGTGTGCCTCGTGATGCTCATGCTGCACTTATTCCTGGTGTGGGACACCTATGAGCCAACCATGGACAGTGCAAAAAGGTCCCTGGATTTGAGACAGTCCTGCACAGAGGGTCTTCAGCAGAACTGAGTAAAAAGGCTCATGCTAAAAAACATACCTGCTATAGAAAGATGACATCTTTTAAATGAGCTCCACTTGCCACCTTGCAAAGTCAGCCTCTTTCGATTACATTGTTCATAACATTAGATAATGTTTGAGGCTCAGGTGCTCAAATTTTATTTGTGAAAAACTTGAATGAAAACTCTGATTTTTTTAAGAAAAAAAAAATGGACCTGTGATTTTGAAAATAATATTGTACTTTTTTACTCAGCGTTCGTGAAAATTACCCATTATGAATCTCTAAAGACTCCGTTATAAAATGAACCTGCAACCAAAAAAAAAAAAACTAACTACCTACAAATAAGTAAATTACTAGTCAAATCCTACTCTAAATTTTGGTCCACCCTGTATTTAATGGATCAAGTTCCAATGTGTTGAGCTATACAAAATAAATATTATTTATATTTTGTGTCTCAGTTAATGCATATACTTTTCTTATTATTTCCAGGTTTAGATTTCTAAATAAAAGTATTAAAGGAAGAAGACACACACACACACACACACACACACACACACTCTTAAAGATGAAACAGCACAGCATTTGTCTGACGTTGCATCTTTAACCATCCTCATAAATTGGAGTACTTGCTAGGTTTGCATTAATCGCACAGATGGAAAGAAACCCAAAAACCATTTTTATTCTCTTTTTTGCTCAGAGTTCATCAAAGTTCACAAAATTCATTTTTTTTCCATTTGGTGCAATTCGTCTTTTATTGCTGACTCTTCACAAAGAGAGAAAAAAAATGCAATGGTTGCCACGACTCTATTTAGAAGTTATTAATACATTTCTCTATCCATCTATTGACACTTTCTACTGATCACAAAACTAGACTCAATTTAGAAATCAGTACTGCAATACAAAAAAATAATGAATGATAGGCTTCCTTTATCTATGTTGTTATGTCAGGCCTGTCATAACTTGGTGTCACTATAAATGAATCAAAGCATGTGCATGGGCACCTGATATAAGTATTTTCGTTGTTACAACTTGCTTATTATTTTGCAGGACAGAGATATAGGTCTCAATTTATTAGTGCAGATGAAAAAGTGTGTAAGCAAGGAAATAGTTTACGCTAGTATTTCTTTTAAAAGATCTGTGAGATTTACTAGTCTGGAAATCAGTATCGGAAAATAGCATAAATGTACAGCTCCAGCATAATAATTGACCTGGTGTAAAGTCTTCAGAGTAGTAATGATATTAGTTACCCCAGAGATTCCAACAATCTCCCATTGCATTTATACCAAGAGCAAGATCACACACGTTATCAATTAGTCAATATGGAGGCTTAGCGGCAGCCATTAAATGTAGTGACAGGGTTGGGAGCAGTTGCTGAGTTTTTCCCACAGAGAGTAATGGGAGCTGTCAGCGGTGTATTTTTATTAGCAGTTGTCAGTAGCTCCAAAATATTTTTTTTTATATATATTTATTATTTTTTGTGTGTGTGCGTTTTCACTTTTTTGTATGTTGTATTAATTGGTATTTTTTTATAATTTTTTAGTGATTGGTTCATGGGTAATATAGCTGCACCATTTGGTGCCAAGCTACTATTCTTTTTTCTCTGTGGGTAACTTGCTGTTGTTACTTGTGACATTTGGCAGATGTTAAATAGACAATGCTTGCTAAAAGTAGGCAGGTATATTAGCAAGTAGCAGTTGTCTCGTGGAAAGTAATGACAGGTATGGAGATTCGCCAGCCATATACCTGCCTAGGGCATGCATAGGATTTATTGCATAAATGATCTGATAGCTTGTCTTAATTTGCTCCGTTTGTTTAGTAAATACAATTCCTCAGGTTCACGAATGAGAGAGTGTATAGAAGTGAGGAGTGATTGAGAAAGCACATGGCTCTTGGTACTGCTGAAGTGTATTATCAGTGTCACTGGAGATGGGTTTTTGGTGCAGGGCAGAGCCCCCAATAACACCCTGAGATTCTTGGCACCATAATCACTGATCCAAAGCAGCTGCTTAATTCTCTACTATTATAATACTTATAGAGAGTTTACATAATGTATTTAGCTGCAGCTAACAACGCATTGCTACAATACTATAGATTATTTTTCTTTGTTACACAATTTACGTTCCACAGACACAAAATACATACCTTCTCAATCTCGCTTACCTTTTTTATTTTATATTATCTCTTCTTATCACTCTAATTGCTTTCGGTCTTGTGTTTTCACATCACTTGCTTCCTCCACAGTTGTACATTCTGCAGGGCTCTGATAACAAAAGACAGAGCATTCGTGACATTTATTAGCTAAGCTAAAGGCTGAGTAAAATTAACATAAAGATTTATCCACGTGCCAGTTAATTAATTTTATAAGTGTGTTTATGGAAGTGTTAAATGGCATAATTGTGAAGTCTGAATTTAATCATGTAAAAGCATGTAAAAGTGGCGTGGCATCTAAAAAATAATTAAAACACATGTTTGTACTTTGCAATACCTCATAATAATGATGATTATTATACTGGCCTAAGAGTACAGTAATTAACACAAGCATTGTTATTGATGGTTTTAGGGGCTAAATCACCAGATCTGCACCTCTTTAGCCTGAATCCTCATCCTTTGCTCTGCTGCCGCAGCCTTCTTTACTTCCCGTTTAGTCACTTAATGGCCCAATCACAACATGACCTGTCAGAAAATGGCAGGATCTTTCCCAACATATCAGGATGAGACCCAGTGGTGACCACAGTAAGACTTTTTTTTATTCATATATAGCGAGAGTGTCTGGTATTTCCAGTTACTATTGTCTATTGGAGGTGGGTACTGCATACCTGGATTAATGACAAACCTGGATCTCTGTTGGTTTGTTATTGCACCGTAGTGTATCCATGGTAATGTGGGAGGAGAGAAATAATCAAAATGACCAGTGATACCTTATATTCTAAATGACTGTATGCATTCCATTCATTACACACTGCATACATTACAAAAACACACTGCATCCACTATACACTGCATCCACCACACACACTTCATCCACTACACACACCCTCACTCACACTGCATCAACTATATACACACTTCACCCATTACACATACACAAGCTTTGCATTCCACCGCACACACACACACACTCACACACACTCTCTCTCAGCATCCACTGTAAAACACACACTCTGCATTCTCTATACACACGCACTCTTCATACACTATAAACACACTGCATCCACTGCACACATACACACTACATTAATTATATACTAACTGTATCCACTATATACAGACATTACATCCACTACACACACACACACATTGTATCCACTATACACATTCTCTGCATCCACTATACACACACACACATTGAATCCACTATACATTGTACTGTAAACCCACTCTATACACATTGCATTAATTCTGCACACACACACTCCTTCCTTGTGACCAGCATTGGGGGACAGGACCTGGGGAGACAGCCCTTGAGCTTTGTAACGGGCCCCAAAATATCTAATGGCAGCCCTGTTTATGTATGCAAGTTTTGCAGAGATAGGAAGCTTTCCTTGCCTTGGTCTGTCAATAAGACCTTTTTTTCTGCAGTTAATGATAGAGAATCTGATAGTGAGGAATTTTCTCTGTCAGGCCTTTTCCCTCAATTTGCTAATCTCTGTATTTCTCCTCATCCCCAAACCATATGGTGAGTAGCCCCAATGAAAGATACAAGACAAGGTAAGGTTCAAAGTGACTTCTGAGCATTTATTGAGCTGTGTAAAAGTTTATGTTGAAGAGGAAACAGGGGTGGTCTTACAAGCATTATCCAATCCTAAGAAAATCATCTATCTTATCTTAGCATCTTAACCTATAGCAAGCTTGCAGGTGTATCTTCATGTTCGGACCTTGCACAAAGCTAAGTTTCACTATAACCACACTCTCCAAAGTAATATGCATGCGCACTAAGAATTAAAGATATTTACTACTAAGTTCTAAATTATACATTATTATGCAGTTATGATCAAAGGGAGAAAAACAGGAAATAAGGCCGACAGACAGAAGAATACAGGATATAACACCTATTTCTTGATACATGATGTTCTACAGCTCTTAACACCTATTACTTGTTAATTTATTGTCTAGGGGTATATTCACTAAGCATTGGATATAGATAAAATATATTATTGCAAATAGCTGACATGTTAACCAATTTTAAACAGACTGGCCAGCTGGTCATCTGTATTTTAAGCCCTGGGTAAATATAGGCAAAGTGTATTATTCCCAACAGAATCCAACGACCATTACTATTTTATAGCAAGCTACTGCCTTGCAATGGACAATCAGATAGTACCTGGACTAACTACAGTGAAAATATACCCACAGGCATGACAGTATTGCCAAATTTTGTTTTAAAAAAAGAAAAGAATTGGCTTCATTTTTACTGATGCGATCAGAGAAATACAAGCACAATTTACTTACCCAGCACACATAATTCCTCATAACTGGGGTTCTGTAAATCAGACTAATTGATCATATATTATCCGAATGTAGCAATTTTCTTGAAATACCAGCATCCGCAGGAGGATCAATATCCCGTGTCTCTATCAAAACTTGATACAGTGCGCCATGATTCAGTGAAGAAAGAAGTACTACTCATTATTAAGTCTACAAGACACAAATCATTCCAACTGAAAACACTGTCGAAGGTGATGTAATTAAAGTGAAACAATTACTTTCTGAAATAAGAAATAATGCCCAGAGCAGCAATAGCCTTTGCTCAATTGCTGGTAAAGCATTTGGAAGCTAATGTGCTTCTGGCCATAGTGTACATCGAAAGCCATGGAGCCAAGCATAGATTTCACAACACATTATACTTAAAAGGTTTGAGTGCAGTTGATACATTTTCTCCTTTTTCATTTTTTTGTCGTTCTCATCAAATTAATACAATTTCAGAAGCTTTTATAGAAGCAAATTGACCATTCAGCAATCATAACAAAACTTTTGAAAGTACCATTTACTACAGCCAGAAAGCTAGTCATGTCCCTTTTGTTTCAATTTCTATTAGTTAGTTAGTGTGTGTGTGTGTATATATTATGTTATAGTTCACTAGTATTCATTTCAGTATGTGTGTTTAAGTATGTATGGTTGTTTATGTTTGTTAATATTGAAGCCCATTATTATTATTATTATTATTAGTATTAGTATTATTACTATATATCTGGACCTTGAGCACCGATTTTAAGACCTTTTACTACAACTGCTAGAATGTTTACAGTACATCATAAAGCACTTGTACTCATTTTTATGTATATATTTGTGAGAGAGAGATTGTGTGCGTGTGCGCGTATGTGTGTGTTTTTATAAATCTAATGTTTTGAAACTTATCCGTCTTATTACTATATAAGACTGGTCAGTTTTTCACTTAATGTACCAATTATAGAAAATTTTCAAAGTCACACCCACCTAGGGTCAACCTTTCAATGTTAGTAAAGTGCGTACCATTGAGTTCTTTGATGTTAGCTGTTAATTTTGGTATATGTGAATACTAAATCTTTCAGGGTGCAGAGTCCTATGCAAAAAATAGATAGTAATGTATTGTGTAGACATGTGATAATGTATTAATGTGTTATAAGAGTTTTGGCTTAATAATCAAATACATATGATGTTGATCTATACACAATGTTTATGACAGGGGACTGGCTGAATAATGGCTCGTTTAAAGCCATGTGAAATTGCCATTATTACTTTTCGTTACCTAAAATTGTAGTGAATCATCAGAAAAAAATCTTAATAATACTTATTTTGCTAGAAAATTAGATATTTAGGCAAAGTATACATTTGTCCTGTGTTGCCTTATTAAAAATAAAATAGCATTTTAGAGAAATATTATATTATCATCACTTATAGCCTTTACAAAATAACTTTATAGAGCTAGAAAAACATACTGCTTGTATTCAACCGAGCATAGTCAATTTAAGTCAGGACACCAGGACACCAGACACAGAATTCATAGATGTACCAGACTTCAGATGGCAGCAAAAAAAATAGACAAAGTGAACACAAAAAAAACAAGCCTTTTTGAACATGCTTAAAGGACCACTCTTGGCACCCAGACCACTTCAGATTAATGAAGTGGTCTGGGTGCCTGGTCCAGCTAGGGTTAACCCATTTTTTGAGGGGCTTGTGCGCTTCTCACTATGAGACTGGCTGAATGCGCGCGCAGCTCCTGCCGCGCATGCGCATTCAGCCGAAGAGGAGGAGAGGAGGCGGAGAGGAGGAGGAGAGCTCCCCGCCCGGTGCTGGAGAAAGGTGAGTGTTTAACCCCTTCCTCTCCCCAGAGCTCAGCGGGAGGGGGTTCCTGAGGGTGGGGGCACCCTCAGGGCACTGTAGTGCCAGGAAAATGAGTATGTTTTCCTGGCACTATAGTGGTCCTTTAAGAGTGACATAATGAAAGAGTAGCGGTCCCAAAATGGATAAGGCTCAGTTTGTCAAAGAAAGACTAGTGCCAGTTTTGCACCAAAGACATAGAATAGATCTTGAATGTGAAAGTTCAGTACTACAAACTTCAGTATCAACATTAGAAATTGTGGTGTGATGATTGACAGTGAACCTTTCTTGAAACATGGATTAACAGCCACAGTCCAAACCTTATTCTGAAGACTGACGCCAGGATTACAGACTTGATTCCTGAAGATGATTTTCCCTTTAGAAATACATGCATCAGTAACATCTTTTCTGGACTACTGCAATACAGCAATTATTATGGCCTTGGAGAAATTACTTAATAACCTCCGGTTGACACAAAAGCTTGACAAAGACCTGGTCAGGTCAAACGTTGCTGCTTGTTTACTCCAATAAAACTGCATTTTTGGCTATCAACTTGAGTGCATGGACCACTACTCTATTTCATATAATTTACTTGGGATTTGGCCATCCTTGGACCCGGTGCACGCTGGCAGCCTGGTGAGTGCAGTTTCCTCACTACTACAGTCCTCCAAGGACCATTGCTTTGATGGTGGGCCAAAGTTCAACATTGGATAAGGCAGCCCTGCATGAAAATGTGTGCATAATATTCACATACTAAAAGATCTCTTTAATATCCTTTTTTAATTTGATCATTGTGTCAAGGAGATGTTGTCTGGCTTGATCAATCAGTGTAATGGGTACATTTGCTTAATCTAGCTCAAGAAAACGGATTGCTCGATCAAGTCTATCAGGCAATTCAAACTAATGCACACTGCTAAGCCATCAATATACTGGACTCAGCTTTCTTTACACTTATGGAAAACATCATTCTGTCATTTGTACCTGACAGTGATGAATACAAATAATTAGAAATACTCTTTTTCTGCACTTTCACAAGTAACCAACGTGGTAAATGATTTCATTAATTGTGTGTTAGAAAGGAAAAATGGTAAAAAGCATAAATCATGCAACACTTACTAGTTTTTAAAAGCAAGCTTTCAGTCTGTCAATGAGGAATTAAGGGCTTTATAACACTGCCAGAAAAACTGGGATAAATGAGTAGTTTATAAGGTATGGGTAAACCCTTTTCTTATATTTGTTGATGTCTATAGAAATATTTTTGCAATAAATGAGAATAGAATCATTTGGAAGTCATATGTTATAGTTTATTGCTAGATGAAATCAAAGAGGCACAAAATAATATATAACAGGTACTGTAATAAATACTTCTAGAATTGCCAACATATTCTGCAAATTAGGGGGTGCGACAATGTGTCTGTCTGCTTATAGCATTATACTGGTACCTCGGCAAATCATTGGCCATAATAAGCTTACTATCACTGGCCATATTAAGCGTGCTATCATTGGCCATATTAAGCTTGCATAATATAGGCCTAGTTCCCACATGCTTCTATATTGTGCCATAAATAGAGCAATTTACATCACCATAGTAACCCAGCTTTGATTGATGCATGTCCTGCTGCCTGCTGCATTTCTGTCCTGCACTTGCCACTATGCTGATCAGAGGTGGATTATCCATAAGGCGGCATTGGAGGCTGCCTAGGGCACACACACAGACTCCTCCACACACAAAATCAAGACACCACACATACAACACTCATCCTATGCACATGCACATTCAGCCTGTACCCCTACAACTCTCAGCTTTCTCAGCACACAACACTGAGCCACTACATACACTCTCACACACAACTCTTAGTATCCCCACACAATACTTACAGAGCAGAGCCCTGGACTCTAAGACGGAGCCTCAATTTGACATCCTGCCTAGCACTCTGTACAACCAAGCTGTGACCCAACTATTTTGAATACATTTGTTCCAGATAACCTGTTCCTGCCTTGCAGCCAGTATGCCACATTATATACATGATAATCAAGGACACAGCCACATCCAGCCCATGAAGCTCCTCCCTGAAATGTGGAAATTAATTAAACAAAAGAAAATCTTAGAGATACCATAAGCACCAAAACAACCGTAGCTTAATGAAGTAACTTTAGTGCATAGATCATTCTCCTGCAGTTTCACTGTACAGTTCTCTGCTATATAGGAGTTAAATTACTTTGTTTATGCAGCTCCAGCCACAGCTTCCCTGACTGTGACTCACACAGCCTCCATACAGGCTTCTTGAAAAAAAAGTCTACATTTTATAGCTTCCCTTCTTGCACAGTTTATTTAATTTAGAATTCCCTATTCTGCTAATTGACTGCTAGAGCCTGCAGCAGCTTCATGGGTGTGATTAAAGTACTATTAACAGACCAGGTGGTAAGAACTTCTAAAGTAAACACACTTTGCTGTAAAAATAAAATAGCAAAATGGACTCCGCTGTCACTGGAGCAATTCCACTACTATTCTTTCAAACAAACTGTAATCTTTTTTCTCTTATTAATATCCAAGCAGACATACAGTAAAATCAGCTCACATGATTTACTGCATGTCGTTCAGATTTACATTAAAAAAACAAGAAGATAAAGGTAACCAGGGCCGGACTGGGAAAAAAATTCGGCCCGGGCATTTTTTTATTACAGCGGCCCACTAAGAAGGGGGCGGGGCAGAGAGGGTGTGTTTTGTCATCACTCATGACAAACACGCCTCCTCTCAAAGTGAGCATGTTGGTTCAATGCTCTTCCAGGGCAGACCATGCACAGAGCTCTGCTGAAGAGCTCTAGCATGAGAAAAAAGCCCTGTATTTGTTCTGCGCAGTGCAAGCAAATTTAATAACATGCTTGCACTGTGTTTCCTTGCAACTTGTCTCTGGTGTCTCTATAAATGGATACCAGGATACCAGGAGACAAAAGGGCCAGGAAAGAGTATTGTGCATGTGTTTGGAGCCTGCTTAGGGTATTGCGTGTGTGCAAAGTGAGCTGGTCGTGGTGTGGTATTGTGTAATAAGGTCGGTTTTAGTGTTGTGTTTGTGGTGTAATGTAATGCATATGGGGCTAGGGGCTTTAGAGAATGTGTGTTTAGGGGATGTAGCAAGTTTGTGTATACAGGCTATAGTGTGTGTGTGTGTGTGTATAGGTGATGTAGTGTTTGTAGAGAGTGTGTGTTCAGGGAATGTAGTATGTGTTTGCTAGGAATCTAGTGCGTGTATAGGGGATCCAGAGTGTGTGTGTGTGTGTTTGAAGGACCCAGAATATGTATAGGAGATCTAGTGAGCGTGCGTATATAATGGATTCAGAGTGTATATAGGGATCTAGTGTGTGTATGTGTGTAGATGATCCAGAGTTGGGTAGAGGATCTAGTGTGTGTCTGGAATGAAATGTGTTTAGGGGTGCTGTGTGTGTGAGAGGGGTACTGTGTGTATATTTATATCTGTATATATATATTATATAAATATGTTTGGAAGTATTGTGTATGTGTGTGATGCAGTGTATCGGGGGGTTGTGTGTGTATGTGAGGGGTGCAGTATGTGTGTGTGATGGATCCTGTGTGTGAGGTGTGGGTGCTGTGTGTGTGAGGGTGCTGGATGTGTGGGTGCTGTATGTGATTGATTTGTGTGAGGGTGCTGTGTGTGTGGGTGCTGTGTATGATGTGTGTGAGAGTGTTGTGAGTGCTGAGTGTGATAGTGCTGTGTATAATGTGTGTGAGTGCTGAGTGTTATGTGTTTGAGAGTGATGTGTGAGAGTGCTGAGTGCTGTGTGTGATAGTGTTGTGAGTGCTGTGTGTGATAGTGTTGTGAGTGCTGAGTGTGATAGTGCTGTGTATGATGTGTGTGAGTGCTGAGTGTTATGTGTTTGAGAGTGATGTGTGAGAGTGCTGAGTGCTGTGTGTGATAGTGTTGTGTGTGAGAGTGCTGTGTTTGTTGTGTGTGAGAGTGCTGAGTGTGAGAGTGCTGTGTGTGTTATGTGTGAGAGTGCTGAGTGTGATGTGTGTGAGAGTGCAGAGTGTGATGTGTGAGAGTGCAGAGTGTGAGAGTGCTGTGTATGATGTATGTGAGATTGCAGAGTGTGATGAGTGTGAGTGCTGTGTATGATGTGTGTGAGAGTGCAGAGTGTGATGTGTGTGAGAGTGCAGAGTGTGATGTGTGTGAGAGTGCTGTGTAGGATGTGTGTGAGAGTGCAGAGTGTGATGTGTGTGAGAGTGCTGTGTATGATGTGTGTGAGAGTGCAGAGTGTGATGTGTGTGAGAGTGCTGTGTATGATGTGTGTGAGAGTGCAGAGTGTGATGTGTGAGAGTGCTGTGCATGATGTGTGTGAGAGTGCAGAGTTTGATGTGTGAGAGTGCTGTGTATGATGTGTGTGAGAGTGCAGAGTGTGATGTGTGAGAGTGCTGTGTATGATGTGTGTTGGGGGGTAAATAAAGAAATTAAAAAAAAACTAAGTAGGCATTAAATCCCCCCCTCCCTCTTACCTTTAGCCTGGGAGGGGGGGACAGGCACGTGGTAGCTGGGAGGAGGGGGACCGGCACACTCACATCATCCCTGGTGGTCCAGTGGTGAGTGAACTCTAGCCTGAGGGCTAGAGTTCACTCTCGCGAGATCGGGGCGTTGCCATGGCAACGCGCCGGATCTCGCGAGAGGAACTCGGCGGAGCAGCAAGATAGAGCTTCGCCGGGTCCTCTCCCTCCCTCCCCAGCCGCAGGTCTATTTAAATGGGCCGGTGAGGGAGATCTTTGATCTCCCCACCGGCCCTCCATGGCAAACAGCGGGGCCGGCGCTCTGATAGTGCCGGCCTTGCATAGACCGGCAGGGGAGATCCTGGGACCTCCCCTGCCGGCCTCGGCCCATGGCCACCGCGGCCCACCAGGCATTTGCCCGGTGTGCCCGATGGCCAGTCCGGGCCTGAAGGTAACAATTTGTTTTTAACGAGTAGTGGAATTCCTCCAGTGAATGCTGGATCCATTTTCTATTTCAAGTTTGAAGTATTATTTGAGTTAACTGCTTATTCAGATACCTGGAGGTAGGGGTCATTGAGTTAATTTATAAGAAACACCGTGGCGAGTATGACACTTGCGATTTGAAATAATGGGAATCACATAAATGCTATCTAGTGTCTGGTGAATTCTATACATATTAAAGTGTAAAAATTGAACTTTACAATTTCTTAACAACGTGAGAATGAGAAAAACGTAATCAATCTCCATTAAATGCAAAAAATTAATGCTCTATAACAGTGATGGCGAACCTATGGCACGCCGAGCCCACTCTGTGGGCACGCGGCCATAGGTCGCCGGAGGGAGGAAGGGTGCGCTCCGCCGGCGCATCCATAAGGCGGCACAAGTGGCCGCCTTAGGGTGCACCGGCCCGGCGGGCGCAAAGCCGGAGTGACCGGCAGGAGGTGAGCGCATAGAGCACAGCGCTCCCTCCTGCCAGGCACTCTGTGTAGCGTGGCCACGCTACAAGGTAGGAGCTCAAGGAGGGGGGAGGGGGGACCTGAGTGGGAGAGTAGATGGGGAACTGAGGGAGAGCCATGGGGGAACTGAGGGAGAGCCATGGGGAACTGGAGTGGAGAGCCATGGGGGGAACTTCGAGGGAGAGCTGGCGAAGGAAACTGGAGGGAGAGCTGGGGAAACCGAGGAGAGCCATGGGGGACCAGAGGAGAGCCATGGGGAGAACTGAGGGAGAGCCATGGGGAACTGAGGAGAGCTATGGGGGAACTGAGGGAGAGCCATGGGGGAAACTGAGGAGAGCCATGGGGAAACTGAGGGAGAGCTATGGGGGAACTTAGAGAGCCATGGGAGGGGGGGAAACTGAGGGAGAGAGATGGAAGGGAACTGAGGGATAGATATGGGGGGAAACTGAGGGAGAGATATGGGGGGGGAACTGAGTGGGAGAGAGATGGGGGGGAAACTAAGGGAGAGAGATGGGGGAAACCTGAGGGAGAGAGATGGGGGAAACTGAGGGAGAGAGATGGGGGAAACTGAGTGGGAGAGAGATGGGGGGGCTAAACTGAGTGGGAGAGAGATGGGGGGGCTAAACTGAGTGGGAGAGAGATGGGGGGGAAACTGAGGGAGAGATATGGGGGGGGGAACTGAGTGGGAGAGATGGGACGGAAACTGAGGGCGAGAGTTATGGGGGGGAACTGAGGGAGGTATAGGGGGAGAAAACGGAGTGTGGGACGGGGGAGAGGGGGGACGACATACACACAGCACCCCTGCCCTACACATATCACCCCACACAAAGACACCCACACATCACATCACCCCACCCACACACACAAACACATACAATGTACCCCTCAATGCAGTGTGTGTACACTCAGCAGTCTGTCTGTGTGTGTACACTCAGCAGTCTGTCTGTGTGTGTACACTCAGCAGTCTGTCTGTGTGTGTACACTCAGCAGTCTGTCTGTGTGTGTACACTCAGCAATCTGTCTGTGTGTGTACACTCAGCAATCTGTCTGTGTGTGTACACTCAGCAATCTGTCTGTGTGTGTACACTCAGCAGTCTGTCTGTGTGTGTACACTCAGCAGTCTGTCTGTGTGTGTACACTCAGCAGTCTGTCTGTGTGTGTACACTCAGCAGTCTGTCTGTGTGTGTACACTCAGCAGTCTGTCTGTGTGTGTGTGTGTGTGTGCTTGTGTATTTAGCAGTCTGTGTGTGTATTCAGCAGACTGTGTACTCAGCAGTCTGTGTGTGTATTCAGCAGTCTGCTAAGTACACAGACAGACTGCTAAGTACACAGACAGACTGCTAAGTACACAGACAGACTGCTAAGTACACAGACAGACAGACTGCTAAATACACACACAGAGATGTTAATTAGTTCGGACAACTGTATGAGTTGTTTTTTCGAAACTTAAACCTCAGTATTCAGGTTTAAATGCCGTTTTGGCACTTTGAGGGGAAAAAAATTGGCATGTATTACGGTTTGGGCACTCGGGCTCAAAAAGGTTCGCCATCACTGCTCTATAATAATGTAAAAATAAATAAATAATAATAATAATAGCAAACTCATATCTAGCCTATACTGGGTACCACATTCAAATTAAACACCAACAGATGTTTACAGGGGCTACAGATAAGTGTCAGAGATGATAATCAATAGAGTACATGTCTTTTTTCGGTGGCAATGTCCACAGCTGAAAGGTTAATGGCAGAATATGTTTGAAGTAATTAAAGTTCTATGAGAAGTTGATATTTCTGGTTCAGAGTCAGCAGTTTTATTGCATCCTTCTTCCTTGTCAGTCTCAAGGTACACAAATCCAATAACAGGAACATACGTACACCACTGGCAGTAGCTCATTTCTTTTCACTGCGGTTATTAAATAATATCTTCTTTTTTAGAATGGTGAAACAAAATGAATGAAGTATATATATATATCATGTGAAATTGATTACATTTATTTTAAAAGCACACTCCACTGCTTACATAAAAACACATTTTAGATGATCACTGTTTAGTAGATATGTCCCCAATGAAAACATTCATGCATACATTTTTTTTACTTTTTTCATTGGGAGTATGTATTTAAAAACATATCAGCTTTCGAAAGCTGTGGATATCTTCTTTGCAGCTTTTGAAAGCCCCTCTCTTCTAACCCAGCCCAGACTTTACATGGCTGTTCAATCACAGCCTTCCCAATGCAACTCAGTAATAAGTATTTCCAAAGCAGGTGCTCTGGGCAATTGGCTGCCTCTTAAGTATAGCTTCAGAGAGCTAAACAAACCAGGAAGTAACAGGACTTGCTGTCTGACTGCCATCCACGGCGTGTAACAAGGTTAATTTATAAAAGTGTCAATTTCTATTTACATCTGCAATTTACTCTCTGCACTGGAGTGTTCCTTTAATACTTATATCAACATACATTTGTTGATATTGAGCATTGTTTAAATAAAAAAATAATTGTATTGCTTTTTCAATGCAATATGGAAATGTAAGTATGATAGTATAACCCAGTGGTTTCCAATTCCTCATGGCCCACCAGCAATCCAGGATTTATGAATGTCCTTGTTTTATTCCAATGGAGATACTGAAAAACATGAACCTTATCATATTTCTTACAGTAAATAGGCAATAATTGATGAGTGTGGTTGAGCAGTATTTTTCTTCATTGTCCTATCTTGAATATAACAAGCCTTAGTGAAAGGAGCTGTGATGCCACGCGTTGCTCAGTAATTAACTTATGTAACAGTATGATTTTGATCTGTTAATACTGCCCTATGTAGTTGCCATGGAAATGCGGAATTCTTGATTTATAATGTCAAAGAATCATATCTTAAAGTTGTTTTCCAGGTCCATCTTAATACAACTTAGGTTAAAAAAAAAGTCACATACTGTTTTTGTGACTGTGCAATACAATTTATCATGTTATTCATTTAATTATATTATTTTTTTAATTCCCAAAACACTAAAGACCTGATATGTAAAATTCCATCCCCTTATACTATTTAAGTGATGTGTTTATTAATGAAAAACATCTTGCCACTAGGAGTAGGAATGGATGGTCAGAAGGTGTTCTAGTTATATTACAAAGTATAGGTTCCAAAACAATGTAGAGAGGATTAGCATAATCGTCACGTTACATCACAAATTATGATTGGTAAGACCAGTGAACATTTTCCTATCTACAGTTTCATGGTGAGCCTATGCCATCTGTAATCTTCTCTACCACTTCTTTGTAGACAAGAGTAGGATGGAGCATTGTCTTCTGCTCCTGTAGGCCATTTGCATCAAGGTGTGATGTGTTTCAGAGGTATCCTTCAGCTAAAATTTCTCTGTGATCTTACCTGACTTAATGAGCTGTATTTATTGGTCCATTCCCTGTGAAATTTGAAGAATCTAGACAAGTGGATCCCAAGCCTGTCCGCATAGCCCACCAACAATCCAGGATTTATGTATTTCCCTTTTTTTTTTATTCCAGTGGAATTCCAATTCCAAAACCTATACTGTTGCTGGGTCGTGAGGACTAGTTTGGGAACCACAGCTCAAGACAATGGGAATCCAACAAGCTCTATATGGCTCATTTCTCAGATCCTTGCGTTATCAATTGTCTTCTGTACTGTACTAAGAGTTCACTTGATAGGTACACCACCTAATGGGGAAAGAAAGAAATGAGATAAAATAATGAAAGAAAGGTAAAGGGAGAGAGAGGGGGGAGGTGGGAGTGAGGGAAGGAGAGCGGAAGGAAGGATTTATTTTTTACGGAAGGTAGCAAAATCAGAAAATATCAAATTATTTATTGCATTTCCTTCCAAACGAAAAAGAGCTCTAATTAATTAGCAGTGCAAGACAAAAATAATTTATTTTAAATTGTATGTCTAGGTCATAATTTGTTTGAACTTCCGTGGGCCTATTTCATTATAAATCTTTGTCTAGATTAATTATAATATTCCTTCTTATAGTCAGTCATTCCTTTGTATCAAATTTGCTGTGAGAACACCGTTCTTAGTTCCCCTATTAGCTATAACCCATTTTGTTTATCATGTTTAGATTATCTGATTTTACTATAGTAAATGTCATGTTCCGCTAGGAGAAAAGGTTCATGGTGGTTGTTGGCTTAGGAAAGGTACACCTGGTAATTATGACCTTGTATGAATCTATTTTCTTTCGTCACACTGATATTTACCAGTTAGCCAAATATGCCTCCTCTTATTTTAACTATAGATATTACTGTTTATATGAAATACAATATAGAGAACTAATATCCATACATTATACTCATATATTATGCAATTTATATTTCAAGCTGTAATTGATACACAAATTATCATCACATTTTCCTGAGCGATAACCTTTGCTCATAATGTGCATGCTGGTTCTATAGTGTGATATTCAAAGGGATGACGTGATGGATAATATGAGGTTTATCAGTAGACAATTAATGATGAGGAGTTGAAAAACCAAATTTAAAACGTCACTAAAATGGCTCTCTTCATGCTCTATGAGTTTGTCAGTCTTTGGGGTGTATTCACCTAAAATCCAAATTGTATTAAACAAAAAACTGAATTTCAAAATATAAAATAAGTCCAAAAATTTCCAGATAAGTCACAGAGATAGTCTAAGTGTTTTATGCTGCATTTTGCAATTTTATAGTTTTATTTTCGATTCACTTTAATTTAACATTTAGCTATGACTGCTATTTCTATATATTTCTGTGAAATATGTTAAACTGTGTCTGTTTTATTGATCTCCTAATGAAAAAAAAAAGTTTTTTTCCCACCTATTATTATTAATATTGGTTTTATATAGCGCCAACTAATTCTGCAGCACTTTACAATATAATGAAGGGAGGGGAGGGGGGGGGTTTACAATACATGAGACAATTACACAGTGACACAAAAAACAAAAGGTAGATGAGGACCCTGCTCAGACAAGTTTACGGTCTAGATGAGGTGGGGTACAAATACACATCAGGGCCTTTGGATTTAGCTATGATTAGGTCATTTGTAACTTTAATAAGAGCAGTCTCAGTAGAGTGGAGGGGGCGAAAGCCAGATTGAAGAGGATTGAGGAGGGAGTTGGAATTTAGTAAGTGAGTCATATGAGTAAAGACAAGTCTTTCTAGATGTTTTGAGGAAAAAGGAAGCAGGGATATGGGACGATAGTTGGAAGGGGAGACGGGCCTTGGGATGGCTCTTTTAGGATGGGTACGACAATTGCATGCTTAAGGTAAGCAGACAGCCACTAGAGGTGCTTTCTGCAGTTTCACTGAGTTTAACTCTGTGAAACAATGCTTCACGTACTCATGCTGTGCATGAGCTAATTCAGCATCTTGCAAAGCACTGATTCAATGCTTTCCTATAGGGAAGGCATAATGCACGTGCAGCACTCGCCACTCATGCGCATTATATTCCACTTCGCACTGACGTTGAAGAAAGGTCTAGACGAAGCCAGCACAAAGGGACCTTGATGCTGGAAACAGGCAAGTGACTACAGGGTTCTTAACTTTTCTATTGACGTGGGTAGTTCGCTGTGTAGGTAGAGGGACACTATAGTTTAAGGAATATAGGTTTGTATTCCTAATACTCTAGTGATACTTTAAGAAAACATTTGCTTACAATTAAAGTTTTGTCAGTTTTTTTAAATATATTTATCATTACATAATTACAGTTATCAAAGAGAACATATGACTGTGTTTACAATAACTAAAAATGTTACATTTGTGTATATTGAATAGAAAGGAAAAAATAGATGTGGGGTGCATGTATATATATTTACTACATTTGGGGGGCATGTATTTTTTTATACACATTTTAAGGTGAGCATCAAATGGACGTATTTTTGAAATTCTGAAACAAATTATGGAAGATTATGGAGAAGTTTTATGATAACTTGAAATGATCTCTTTATCACCTGCATATTTTACAGCTACTTAGTTCCAATGATAAGTGGATAATTCACACAATCAACCAAAATAGCTTTGTCATCAGTGAGTTTCTCTCCTAATTAAACCAAGAGCTCTGCACAAACATTCATCTCTGTCATTATTTTATGATTGCAAGTTGCTGATTAGGTTTCCTGTGTAACAGATGTCTGCCTGTGTATTGACATTAACATCCTCTAGCATGTAAGCTCATTGAGCAGGGCCCTCAACCCCTCTGTTTCTGTGTGTCCAACTTGTCTGGTTACAATTACATGTTTGTTAGTCCACCCATTGTAAAGCGCTACTGAATTTATTGGCATTATATTATGTGGCCCTAGGAGATTATTATTATATTATTAATAATAATAATCTTCTAGGGCCACATTTAATGCTGTAATTGGGTGAAAAATCACAAGACAATAAAAATTCCAGGAGTCTTGGAGTTAACCTGCTAGACAATCTATCGCCAGTTAGGGGAAACTCAAGTAACCCTTCAGCTAGCATATAGTTCACCCATAAAAATATTTTAAGGGGCTTAAAGGACCACTATAGTGCCAGGAGAAAACATACTTGTTTTCCTGGCACTATATACCCAGTGCCCCCACCCTCAGGGTCCCCTCCGCCCGGGCTGGATGGCCGAGGAAAGGGTTAAGAATCGCACGCTTTTATCCAGCGAGGCCGAGAATGCTCACTTTCCTCCTCTCCCGCCTCCTCTTACATTTCAGATAGCGGGGGCTTTCTGTAGCGCATTCGAGAAGCCCAGTCGGGAAAACATTTAGCGTGCTTTCCCTGAACACTGGCGTCTTCTCACTGTGATTTTTCACGGTGAGAAGCACCTACCTCTAACTAACGGCCTGTCTATTGGGGCGACACTGGAACTTTGAAATTTGGATTAACTTCTTAAGAGCACGCGGCAGGTTTCCTGCCAAACTGCTATGTTTTAATAAAAAAAAAAAAAAAGGGTTAATCCTTGAGGGACCTGGCACCCAGACCACTTCACTAAGCTGAAGTGGTCTGGGTGCCTAGAGTGGTCCTTTAAACATGTAAGACATGTAAAACATGTAAGACACTATGTTAGGAGAGTCCATGTTGTCCTGTATATTATTTTTCAACCTCTAAAAAATCTAGCAAGCTGGTCTTCCATCTCATGTGGACAAAACAGTGGACAAAAGGGTCCAAAGTCATTGACCAACATAGAGTGATTCCCTAAATTTCATGCCAGTAACCAAGTAGCCAGGAGCCTCTAAAACTCCAACCACCTACTTGTTCAACAATCTATATGCTCTACATAACCAAGATCCCATAAATAATAATAAAAATAGGAGTTCCCATCTAGCTCTCTGTATTATTAAAAATGATTGATTACTTAACATTTACTCGGATCATATATCACCCGGAGTGCTGGAATTGTTGCTGCCACCGCTTCTCTCCGCTTGATATTCATGGAACATGGACTATTGTTGGTAATGTTGATATTGATGGAAATTTGAATGGTAAAAAAACATTATTTTTGGTGGGAATTCAGTCAACTGAATTCTAATTGGAATTAGCTTCATTAAGAGGACACAAAAATTAACCTATTACTGAAGTGCAAAATAAGTATTTATTTATAAAATATTTTACCAGGAAGGATACGTTGAGATTTCTCCCCCCTTTTAAGTATGTGCTAGGCAAAATATATATAAATATTATTACATGTTTTTTGCATTACAGCGATAAGCTGATGCCCTTATGGTTTGTCTGAATAGGTTTCCCTGAGTCCCTACACTAAGCTGAAGTGGTGATAGTGCTTAGAGTGTCCCTTTCCCACCACATATATTAAATAGTCACCAAAACAACGTTAGCGCAATGAAGCAGGTTTGGTGAATAGATCATGCCTCTGCAGTCTCACTGCTCAATTCTCTGCTATTTAGGAATTAAATTACTTTGTTTATGCAGCCCTAGTCACACCTCCTTGCAACTAATTTGCACAACCTTCTTTCAAGTAAAGTGCACAGTGAGCTCTAATGTTTACACTTCCTTTATTGCAAATTCTGTTTAATTTAGAGTTTCTTATATCTTACTCTGTTAATAGCTTGCTAGACCTTGCAGGAGCCTTCTGTGTGTGAATAACGTTGAATTTACAGAACAGGATATTTTAAAAACCCCTAAAGCAAGTTAACCTCTGATTGAAAAGTAAACATTTTTTTCATGTAGACTGCGTGAGTCACAACCAGGGGAGGATTGGCTAGGGCTGCATAGTCATAAACAAAAGTGTTTTAACTCCTAAATGGCAGAGAATAGAGAAGTAAGATTTCATTTTAGAAGCATGATCTAGACACAAAAATCGCTTCATTGAGCTAAAGTTGTTTTGGTGACTGTAGCGTCCCTTTAAGTGAACCTAAAACGTCTAGCAAAAATTATATACATCTATCATTTTTACCTAGTGGCCAAAATAATGAATAATGTTGCTAAAAGCAGAGGAGCTAAAAAAATGCTAAATGTTTTTCCTTTTGGTTAAAAATAAAATAAAATTGCAACTTTGTGTTTCTCCCCACCAGACTCATACAACTAAAGCTAACACAGAGCATCTCTATGTGGTGGACATGCTAGTTGTACAAGTACAAACCATATTTATAGAACTCACTGCTTTCCAGCTTCAATATTAAAACGCATATTTGGGTTTATTCCTTAAAGTGGAAAGGTACTTGGAAAATCACCTGCGATTTGCATTAACCTTTTTTATAAGAAGCTCTGTTTTCTTTTAAATTTATATTTCACCAAATACATCCAGTTCAGACAAGGCAAAGCCAGGGCAAACATTGCTTATGGAGAGGAGAATTTCTCCTTTCTCTGTATACTTTCTCTATGTTGACTGCCAGGTACAATGGACAGAGCCTGTAACAAGGGCTATCATGGAATCAAGATGGAGGTGAACAGTTTTAGGATCAAGAAGTGTATATTTTGACCTTTAATTTTATTTTTAGTAATACATTTTTAAATTTCTAATTAATGTATGTTAGTTAAATATGGGAATAAGTACACATCATTTACAAAATCCTGGAAAGTGATAGTCTCCCTTTAAAAAAGATTAAAAGCTAAAATAAAGAAATATAAAGGACAACATTTCCAGCTGTAAAAACACACATTTATTTTCTTGTCTATTTTAGCATTACTGCAACAAATTTGGTTTCTGATTCACCACACTAAACTACGTAGTAAATAACAAAAAACTAAATGTTATACAAATCATGCAAACAATCAGGTTCTTTCATGTTCCTGAAAACAGATGTCACTGACAAAATGTATTTCTATAAAAAAACCATAAACACTTTTTTCTGCCTGTCTAGGCTCTTATCGTTTATAGCATTAGAAATATATATTTATAGAATTCATCACTGGTAACAAGGTTTCTGATGGTGCTGTGAAAAGTTATAGGTATTCGGGGGTAAACGTATACTTTAAGATCTACAGACTGACTATCTTCGTTACATGAAATACAGAGACTGAAAGTACATGTTTCAATACGCTGCGGATTGACAGCTCCACTAAACTCTAAGATGTGTGTTTGCTCATGTCTCCTTGCACAGTTCTGTTGAAATGTCACATCAATTTCTTTAATCTCCGAAAGTCTTATGGCATGATTGATGTTCAGCACACAGAAGATGGATACACAGGCACACCAGACGTGCCACAAGGAAAAAAATGACTGTGTGCATTGGGTCCCTTTTATTGACGAGACAATATCTGGGTTGAATAGGGCCCAATCAAACTATATCTGGAATTATGTGAGAGTAATGACTGATACCATGTACATTATTATTTAATAGAGGGTATTGATATGATTATATTGGCTGAATGTGGAAGCAAATATTGATGCAACTTGAGATATACATTTTGAAATTCGCTAATGTTATCCACATGCAAAAAGCCTTGTTTACTAAACTGTGACCTGTAGAGAAATGATAATGTATCAAACTGAAAAAAAAAAAAAATTACAGCAAAATGGCCGGATTTGAAACAGTCATTAAAAAATAAAATATATATTACTACTATATATGTCTGTTCGTCCACCCATTGTAAAGCGCTGTGGAATTTGATGGCGCTATATAAATAACATAATAATAATAATAATAATAATAATAATAATATAACCTGTGGTCGGAGGGAATAGTCCCTTATACACCAATTGTATAGCAAGCAATAACATGAATGGGATAACCTAAACTTCCATACTATAGGGATAAATAAACATATTGAGAATGGGGTAAATCCAGTCTAGATTAAAATTAAACAGGAAATTATGTGAGATTAATTCAATCTACATTCAAATAATGTACAATTAATTAATGCACACATTGGGCAAGTGATACTTATATTCTAGAATGAGACTAATAGAACAGCGGCAGTGATATAGTTGATCTTTTGGATAAACGTTTCTGCCAATGTTTTCACACACAACATTTTCAAAGATCCAATTGGTTCTCCAGTGTTGTTAGTCACTTTATCTGGAACCTATTCATAAACAGGGCTATAAATAGGACACGAGGTCACACATTTAGGCTGGAAGAAAGGAGATTTCATTTAAGGCATAGAAAAGGACAAGGATATGGAATTCTCTGCCTGAAGAGGTGGTTTTGTCAGAGTCTATACAGATGTTTAAACTACAATTGGATAAATACTTGCAAAAAGATAACATACAGGGATATAATTTCTAATTAGTGGGATAATAGCTGCTTGATCCAAGAAGACATCTGACTGATATTTTGGGATCAAGAAGGATTTTTTTTCCTAGTTTGTTGCAAAATTGGAAGCGCTTGCGACTAGGTTTTTTGCCTTCTTTTCTTCTCAACAGCAAAAACATATGTGAGGAAGGCTGAACTTGATGGACACAAGTCTCTTTTCAGCTATCTAACTATGTAACAGTGGATTAAACTTGTTGGCTCTTTAAAAACGTGTATACATATTAAAATAGAATGTGACGGCAGATAAGAACCATTCGGCCCGTCTTGTCTGCCCATTTTTCTAAATAATCTCATTAGTCACTAGCCTTATCTTATAGTTAGGATAGCCTTATGCATATCCCATGCATGCTTAAACTCCTTTACTGTGCTAACCTCTACTACTTCAGCTGGAAGGCTATTCCATACATCCACTACCCTCTCAGTAAAGTAATACTTCCTGATATTATTTTTAAACCTTTGTCCCTCTAATTTAAGACTATGTCCTCTTGTTGTGGTAGTTTTTCTTCTTTGAAATATAGTCTCCTCCTTTACTGTGTTGATTCCCTTTATGTATTTAAATGTTTCTATCATATCCCCCCTGTCTCGACCTTCCTCCAATTTCCACAATTGTATACGGTCTACTCCTGTCTAGTAAGTTATTATTTCACGGAAGAATGAGTGATTTACATACAAATTGCACTATGGATATTTTTTCTTCCATGCATAATATAATATTTAGTTAGGAACATTTGGAGTTTGTATAACCAAGATAAATGAATAAGGGAGGAATAACAGAGGCGGATTATTAACCCCTTTTCTTTGCATTAGGTGTTTTATAGTTTTAATTCTTTGTATAATGGCACAGGCTGAATACAATCTAGTTTAAGGTACATTGAGAATGAAGTAAATACACTATTTAGGAGGACAGGGTAGATAGGAATACAACCTATATTAATACTTCTGTAGGTCCAGATTCTGACGGCAGCACAGAATATCATTTGTTTTTAATAGTAAGAAATGGCAGTAGGATTAAGGTGTACAGGCCTGGCAGAAGGCAGAATAGGGTGAAAACTATGTAGATTAACCCCTTAGTGACCAGACTGCTTTTCAGTTTTCTTACCGTTAAGGACCAGGGCTGTTTTTACATTTCTGCTGTGTTTGTGTTTAGCTGTAACTTTCCTCTTACTCATTTACCATACCCACACATATTATATACCATTAAATGCTTTTTCTTAATATCCCATTATTTTCATCATATCATATAATTTACTATTAAAGAAATTATAAAATATGATGAAAAAATGTAAAAAAAACCACATGGGAGTAATTCTCATTCTTGGGCTACCATACGCTCTCCAAGGCAACATAACCAATCTGGCAAAATTCAATGTGAAAAAAACTGCCTTATATTTGACCCTGTAACTTTCAAAAACACTATAACACCTGTACATGGGGGCTACTTTTATACTCGGGAGACTTTGCTGAACACAAACTAGTATTTCAAAACAGTAAAACGTATTACAACAATGCCATTTGTGTGTGAAAAATGCAGAAAATGTCACTTTCACTGACAATATCATATAAAGTGTATTTTGATATAAATATATTTATATTTATATTAATATCAAAATACGGTTAGAATAAAATTACAAATATATATATATAATTTGTAAAAAAAATATTATTTTTAATTTTTTAATTTTTACATTTTTTATTTATTTTTTATTAATTATTTTTTATAAAAAAAAAATATATATATATATACACAATATATATAGTTATTATATATTAATATGTGTGTAATTTTGTCAGACGTACCTGATATGTCCGCGGTCAGAAAGGGGTTAAAAGAACACTACAAGCACCATAGCCAATACAGTGGACTAGCGACCCCATCGTCTAAGTCAGGGCTGCCCAAAAGAAAGATCACCAGATGGTTTAAAACTACAGCTTCCATAATGCTTTATCATTCTAAAGACATGCAAAGCATTGTGGTAGTTGTAGTTTTACAACATCTGGGCATCTCCCTTTTTAGCACCCCTAGTTTAAGCATTTAAATTGTTTTTGAACATTTTGACTTCTTAACTAGGGTTTGCCAGGTGCTGCTTTCCACCTGCACTACAGGTTACAGATAAACCGGAAGCTCTCTGACTGAGCTAAGACCAGTCGCTCAGGGCGTAGCTCATTGGCTGAGTTTAAGAAAGCCAGCAGAAGTTCCTAAGCAAATGTTCCCAGCCTTCCTAGTTGCTGAGAGGAAGAAGCATTCAGCAGATCACAGGTGACTACTTTCAATTGGAAGGCCCAATGGCACTTCTGACACCATAACCACTACTATGGTATTTGTGGTTAACAGGACAGTGAGATTTAAAACAATATCAGTATTAGAACTACAAGTTATTAAAATACCATTAATTTCTGAAAATAGAATTGAGAAAGTTAATATATAGTTAAGATAACAGTGAAAGTAGTATAAATGAAATGAAATTAAAAATAATGTAATACCATTGCATATTTCAGTATATGCAAAATATTAAATGGAAACTATATTTTTTTCTGGATTTTACACTATTAAAATTAGTTTTAAAATTTATTTATAACGCGTTAACCTTTTTTTTCCACAAGATCCTCTGGTTTCTTTTAAATTTATATTAGATTTAACAAATGGCAGCAAAATCCAGTTTAGACAAGGCAAAGCCAGGGGAAAAAAATTACAAATGAAGAGGACAAACATAAGTATTATTTAATTTTTTCCTTTTCTGTATGTTTTCTCTATGTTGACTGCCTTGTACCAAAGAGCAGAGTTTATAACAATGATTGACAGGGAGCTAAGATGGAGGCATCCAATGCAGGATATAGAGTTATCAATATTTCATTACATTTTTTTTCTTTATTTTATTGTGCATTTAGTGTTTCATTTTATTTTTCACAACACACAAACACATATTATTAAAATATAGAGATAAGTAAAAACAATCTTCAAAGTTCATGGAAATGATTGTTCCCAATTAAACTATAAATGTGAACCCCAAGAAGGTTCTTAAAATATGATCGAGTAAATAATCCTGTTTGGTATAGTTAAGCTTTTGTACTTATTCTCAAGTTGAATTCTCCCTAGAGTAATGGCACCGGAATGTTTTTAAGGACTTTCCGTTATACTCAGTAGGTATAAAGGGACCTCAATTAGTTTCCAAGACTTTGTGTTTGGTAAATACCTAGGGTAACATTGTCCGCTTTGGTACATGAAAATGTTTTTGTCCAGGCCTGAGTGGAAAATAATCACCCTTATATAAAATCTCAAATGACATGAAATTACTTTTTTTTTTTTTTATTCTTTATTTTTGTAGAGCGTACGATTATAACAGTTGCTTATGAGGTACCCCAAAGGCATTCCTCTAGCGCATTATGAACAGTTTAAACAAAGGGGTAGACAGTAGATCTTGCACTTTTTTTTTGCGGTAAAGAGATACAGTATAGGTTTACGTTGCTTAGATAGTTTCAAAACATAGCATAAAATAACATCGCTTTTTACTTTCTAGATAGTAGATTATTATGCCGTGTCATCCTCTAGCTATTTTTATCACGTTTTACTTTTGGGGTGTCTGAGAACACATGCACAATTTTACAGCATTTTTATGGCATTCACAATGTGGCAGTGTAGTCGGCACATTTTTATATGATATGAGTTAACAGACTAGTGGACTACGCCTATTTAAGATAACATGCTTTTAACAATGCTAGTCGCGCTTAAGATTGTACATCTGTAGCTTGTGTGTAGTGCGACATGTATGTCTTAAAAACATAGTGAAGTGGTTAACAAATTACTGAGCCAGCAGAGGCAGCATTATGCTATGGAATTCAGGCTAGTGTTTCAGGTTTCATGTATATGTAGCTTAATGAGGTAAAGAAAATATAAAGGGAAATAAATAAAATTAAACTGTATGCGTATATCTTAAGAGTAGTATACAAGCGAGGTATGCCACCCCGAGGTGCTTTAGTAGCTGGTGCAGTATGAAATTATTTGGGACAATGGCGCAGTCAGCAGGCATACCAGACGTTCAACAGAAATGTCCACCTTAGCATTCAGTTAGGTGTAGAGAGGCGATTTCTCCTGACTGTGGGTGGTGTGATTGTTGGTCCGGCAACCTTCTGTGCAGTCAGCCTGTGCCTGTCATGGGCAGGATGCATTCCCAGGTTTTGGGATGGGTTGGGAGGCTCAGTAACCCAGGCTGGGTCTGTGTTTTTGTTCTTTTTAGGTACTGAAGCAGAGAGAGGAAAGTCATTTGATTAGGGTTGGGTAGAGATCGCAGAAAGTGCATCTTACTGCTGGTTCATACAGGGCTATTCTTTCAGTAAGCATAAGATTAAACCTGTCTGTAAGGAGAAATGCTGGCAGCTCACGGAAGTTGAGTTTTAGAGTCCCTGCTATGGCAATGATGTCCGTGTCACTTAGTCTCATGAGAATGTCCTTATTATTAACGGTTCTCCCCGGTTCTGTCGATGCAGGTGATTAACCTGTAGTGGCTCAGATCTTGGCGCCATCACACATGGCCTCCTGATTTGCTATGCGGTGGTCTGGTCTTGAGGGTGGGGACCGGGATCACCCCCCCGGTCCAAAGGAGGGGGGTACGGAGCCGGTTCCCCGCAGGTCTGGCACATGGTTGAGGGCTGGTTGGCAGGATAGTGGGGCAGCGGCCGTCCGCCCTGCTCACTGCCAGTGTAGGCCTCAATACTGCCAGTGATGAATCTTCCTCCAGGGGACTGTAGCCACTCAGCCCAGCCTCACCCTGGGTCTTGATCCCTCTGCCCGCTGAGGGCCACCGTTGCCGGACGATTTTGTGTCGAAAATCGTATTTTTAAGGCTTATTTAGTCCGGGGTTGCAGGAGCTGGTCTCCCTTGCGGCCGTCCAGCTCGGCGGTCCGGCCCCGCCCCCCGATATGACTTTTTAAAATTAATTATTCCCATAAAAAATAAAATCCTAATTTATATTTTTTTAAAGTATATTGTTGTTTCTCTTGCTGCAAGGAAAGCAGCATATGAAGAGTCTCAACCACAAACCCTTGGAGGAGAAGATCCACTTCAAGTAAAAATAAAATATTACCTTTACATTGTTAAAAAGAAAATATCTGTAAATACATACATTTAAACAATATACTTATCTTGTGTGTGGTTCTGCAGCTACTGACCAGCATTGCTATAATTTATACCTTTCAACTCTAAGATATAATCTTGTACACAAAATAAAAATTTATTTATTCCTTCGTTTGGATAGCACAATTAATAAATTTTATTGTCTAGAAATTGCATACTGGCAGATAGTTGCAACCAGTTACCTGCAGCCTGGTTTATCTTTAAGGACCACTCGGTTAGGTTCCTACATTGCTGACTTAAAGGTATCCAAGCAACATAACCATTACAGTGTGCTGTAGTGGATATGGTAGAATAATTACTCTAGTACCCTCCAGGGTAAGTAATCAAACTATTTGCAACTTACCTGGGGTCCACCAAATCTCTCCTCCAGGAGAGCCGGAAGCTCCCAGCATTGAGTTAACCCCAGCAATGCAGCCATTGGCATCAGTTAACAACCTCATTGGCTAAGTCCACTCAGATAAGGTTCTCAGCCAATGAGATGGCCCTTGCTCCCATGCAGGAGCCTAAGGTTCTCCTGGAAGCTGTAATAGGCACATATCCTGTCAAGCTGTTTTAGTGGCTGTTGTGCTTGAACTGTGCCAGGGCACAACTGTGTACAAATTACAGTGTGGACTAAAGCTTCCTGGTGGTGAGCATACCACAACAAATACATTGAATTAACTCATTAAAAGTGAAAATACATTTTAAACTACTATCTAGCCTCATCTCCTGTTAGAAAAAAGACCTTAATATTTTGTCACTCTAGAATGTGTCCACACCGGTGCACGGAAGCTAGATTAGCTATGGAGTCATGGAGTAGAACTTGCAATCTGGCATGTAAACGCTATACAATGCAGAGACTAATGGGTTAATATTTGCAAGGGTTCTCATGACCACTTAATTTCCAGATATCACAGATACTGTATATACATGACACTCGGATGTATCACCATGGATACGCGATCAAGAAGGATTTCTCTACAGTCATCTGTGTCATAGAAGCATTTATCAAAGGGCCAAGCAGACAAAGGGGATTTTATACAAAAGATAGGAGGCAGATATAGCACTGTTACATCATATATCATTGAACTTACCGCATCATTAAGATCCATAGTGCTTATTGAACTAAATAAATTTGTATTATATATTAAAGCTATTGTCTCACTATTTATTGACTGGTATAGAAGAATGTTCTTCACTGAATGTTCTTCTAGAGCTCATTTTACCTGCTTTTTTTTTCTTCATTTTCCTTACTCTAACGAATACTCTCTTGTGCTGACAGCATGGAAACATTGATACTTCCTTTTTGATAAGTGATTATAATCAACAATTGATTTTGCTATATGTAGGCATATGTGTGGATTTTCATTGTTCCATTATGTCTTCTGAGCCTGCAGGCCAATTTGATTCTTCTGACTGTATTGTTAGTACATATGAAACCTAACACTTAACGTCTTTAGCCTTGCTGCTGTAACATTAGCAGAATCTTATCACAGGATAGAAGCCTCAAGTCTAAATTTAGAGCTATTTTCAGATATACTGCTATATTTTTGAATATTACAGGACAAGATTCTAGTAGAAAAATATGTGAAAAATATGCATTTACTTTTTTTTACATTTTGTTTTAGATTTCAAGATAGATTACAGATTCCAGTTTGTACTGATAAGTTGTTTTACAACACCTTTTATTTAGACTAATGGTCGAATGAACTAACATTTAACGATGCCTTACCTAACTTTGCAATTTGCAGTTCATCAGCATGGTTAACACAGTAAAGGAGTTTAAGCATGTGTGGGATAGGCATAAGGCTATCCTAACTATCAGATATGGCCAGGGACTAATAAAAGTATTTAGAAAATTGGGCAGATTAGTTGGGCCGAATGATCCTTATCTGCCGTCACATTCTATGTTTCTATGATTCTGGTTTTAGCTCACCTTTAAACTACAATGGAAATCTTTCTTACATCATCACATTTTATATACTTATATGTACATGAAATACATGTTTTTAATGTCCTTTTAAGTACATGAAAAATATGAGCATCACTGCTCCCATTCTCTCATTACTGCCTTGAGAAATCTGAGCAAATGTGATTTTTACAATAGATGGGAGTGAAAAAAGAAGGTAAACCAGACAGAGGAGCCGAAGCTGCAAAGGACAATTACAACTAGGAAAGGGAGGAGATTAGAGAAAATGGAAAGGGGAAGAGACAAGAGCAAAAAGGTAGAGAGGCCAAACTTGAAAGGGAAGAATGGATTCTAGAAAATGGATGGAGGGAAATTGAAAAATGTAAGAACACATAGAAAATGATAAACCTTGAAAGTACAATTGACTGTCACATGCATTGGCTACATAGTTGCATAGTTATCTAGATTGAAAAAAGACTAAAGGCCATTAGTTTCAACCTTGAAAGCCATTCTTTTATGCTGTTGAGCCAAAGGAAGTAACATTTTTTTAGCCATTTTCAATTATGCCACAAAAAAGGGAAGAAAATTGTTCTCGACTACATTATGGCAATCAGGCAGATATGCCTGCAAAGTGTGCTTATTAATATACATTGTGTTTTACTGGAGAAGCACAAGGATAACAGATATATGACAGCAGTGAAAGAGGGAATGTTGAATAGAAACATAGAATGTGACGGCCCATCTAGTCTGCCCAATAATGGTATTACATAATGCTGACCGGTGAAGTGATTCATAACTAAAGTTCATCCATCTACATCATACACCACCAGATTGATTACCTATATCCATACAGTGTTGATGGGTGATATGATATTGAATAGAGTCTTTAATGAACAAATCTTCCTCCTGGCATTCACATTACTTGTGCTGAGTTCTGTGTTTAGAGAGGTGTTTAGTACTACATAGATTGTCTTATGTGCCCTCAATACATGTCATCTCAAAACAGATATCGAATGCTACCAGCTACAACAAGTTTAAAAAAGATATATTAGATATATTTTATGCAATGAGTTTGACACATTTCAATCAGATCACAATCAGACTGTAGCATTCCTGAATATCAAATTCATTGAAACATTTTAGAAATATCACATCGTTGTCTTGCTCTTCACTTTATCAGAAATATAGGAACATTGAAAAAAGAATTGCCATCTTTAAGATACATGAGGTAAATTTAAAAAACAATCAGTTTGTTTTATTGGCCAAAGAGACATAATTTTATTCACAAGTTTAGTTTTGCAACGTACAACAAATATATTGCAAAATCTATAAAGGAAGTATGGCTTATTGGCTTGTAAGAGTAACACTTAAGCCTGCCAAAACAGATTTCCATTTAATTTGTTTAAATGCCATACTTGATATTTTTTTACTCAATTAAAATGTTAAAATTGAAGTTAACATCTGTTCCATGTGAGTGACAATGCTCATTTGCAGGTGGAAAATATTCATTTAGCATTTTTCAACTTTGCAATTGGTTGTGACCATGCTTTCTAAAGTTGCTACTATGACTTATTCACTAAAGTGAGAATCGTCAGAAATTCAACATGAATTCAAAGTGAATTTCAACTTTAAGGTCAAAGTAACTAAACTTTGAGAATGTTTCCAATCCAAAATTTGTGGCCTTAAATTGAAATTCTTCCCTTTGAATTCCCAGCAGTTCTAGCTTTAGTGTGTAATTTAGTGTATTTAACTACGTAGCCGGTATCTGAGCAATGTTCTGATAGGAGTTCTTGAAACTAACTTCTTTGCTTTGCCTCTCAAGAATGTTTTTATTCTTTATTGAAATCTAATTTTAAGATTAATAGCTGGCACATAAACTTAGGACACAACAGCAGTTTGTTTTATAGATCGCTGTTCAGGATACCTAAATAAATTCACTTACTGTATACATTATATTCAAGTAATTTTTCAAAACCATTAATCATTTATATGGAGTGTAAAGTGTCACGGCAAGGGTGCATAATTTATTATTACACGATGGAATATTATCCTTTAATGTAATTTGTGTAGTAAATGGCACAAATTACAGAGATGCTATTGCTGAGGTCAACAGGGGTTACATCTTTTGAAGCTGGGACCCCCACAGAGGTCGGATGACAGAAGGGGTAGTATGAATGGCATAGGAATGTGAAAAGGCTTTTACTATATGGATGTGAAGTAATCAAGGCTCTGGAAGGTGTGAGGTTCTACACTTGGAAAAAGTCTGAATGTCTCTTCATCCATTTGGCATGTACCTTGTAAGTGATGAGTAAATCTCTTTGATATGTAAATGCCATTAGCTTTGTTCCAGTATCATATCCAAAGGAAGGACAAAAACATTCATATTTACCCCATAGAATAATAATAAAGCCTCATTTTTGTTATATTTGGAATATGACAAGCGCCATCTTCTAACCAAGTCCAAACATGAGTGGCCTAACTTGACCCTAGGGAAAGGAATTGTGATGTCCGTCCTATTGGATCGTGGGTGGGTGAACAAATTCATAAAGGCAATTATTTCTGTGGCAAGTACAGTAGAGGAGATAAAACCAAAAGTTTATATTTGGTTTGTTGTTTTCTGGAACAAAGGAGGTGGTCACTTAGTATCTCTATAGGTACGCCTTAACTGCACCTCTGGGTGAGGCGTGGTAATTCACAGGCCATATCTCTAATGATCCTGAAGGGTGCTAGTGTACTTGCTTGGGGCCAAGATCTAATTTTGGGTGAGTCACCATCTTTCCTTGCCAGAGACCCCCTGGACAGAAGATGTTCTTTGAAAATCTAAGTGAGTAATTAGGACTTCTGTATTTTATCCTTTTTGTTTTTATATGTTGTTGGTGTAAATAATTTGTTTATCATATATTTTTATATGCACTGTGACTATCTTTTGCTCATAATAAACATTCATTTATTAAGTTCTGCCTTTGTCTGGTTAAGAATCACGTTACCTGAAGAGACTAGTTAGTATTTTTGCAATTCCATAAATATTGTGCTAAGTAATACTTGGTAGGTTTTATTGTTGATTTACCTGGGGGACCAAGGCACCCCATTTATAAATTGTCTTGGTGGTGGCAACGTTAAAATAGTAATAGTTATATTATTATGTTTACGTGTGGGTGGTGTTAAAAGGGGGATTTTGTCATTATTTCCGGTCTAGTGCAGACAAATAGTGGATTTTAACCCTTTCACCACCACAACTACGTCACCCACACTCTTGGAGTAGGGTGCGTTCGTGACATAAAGTATTAGAGATTAAATTGTATTGCATATATTGCTATACTTCAGAAATTATCTGAAACATTTACATATAAGTACAGTTATCAATTTTATTACGTGGAGGAGATGTGTCAGGAAAAAAATTAAAATAATCAAATTATTAAATATACTCTGCTTATGTGTATTTGCAAAGAGTGCTAACAAACAGTAAATACACCTGCCTTGCTATAACCAGGCTTCTCTATTATCTAGGTGCATTGCATGGTGCTAATGTAGTCTTTACAGTTATCTTGACAAATTCTCTAAGTCATCGACCCCCAACTACATAACAATGCAAATGCAGTACTGCACTGCAATGATGATTGCAAGCCAGCAACATAATCAATGGTTTTAATACATTTATTTAAAGTATTTTATATTCTGGAAAGTAAGGTGGATTGCTCTGTAATTTTAACTATTACAATGGTAACATTTACATTGTTTCTAATAATGTTACACAATTGACTTAAATAAAAAATTAAAATTAAATTATATACCAGTAATGGCTAGGTGAGCTGTCGCTATACCAAAGTTGTTAAGCAACATATATTTAAAACACATATGTATCATTACAGGATACGGCTGGACAGGAGAGATATCGCACAATTACAACAGCATATTACCGTGGGGCAATGGGTTTTATTCTAATGTATGACATTAGCAATGAAGATTCCTTCAATGCAGTGCAAGACTGGTGAGTACCTGATAGTTAATCAAAACATTGATCTGTAAATTCACTCTCTGTGGATTATTTACTTTCTACCTGGAGAGATTACTATATTATTGTTATTCTGTTTCTGTTTATTAACTGACAGATTTATGATCATATATACATATTTCAGTATTTCAGGTCAGAAAGATACAATACACGATTTAATGTTTCCTTTTCTAATGTTGTATCCTATATTTTCTTATGACATGATACTTTAACCCTCTGAATGCATAACCTAATTTTATTAAAAATTAAAACGCTTCATGGAAGACTTCCTTATTTTGGGGGGAGACTTAAATGTCCCCCTAGACCCCATCTTAGACTCTTCCATGGGCCACAGCTGCGTTTCTCAGCGACACATCACAGCAATTCATCTCACACTCAGAGAATTAAGGTTAATAGATTGCTGGAGGGCCTGCAATCCCACAAATAGGGACTATACGCACTACTCCCCAATCCATGATCGTTACACCCGTATCGATGACCTGTTTCTTCATCAAGAGGACCTTAACCGTCTACTTAAAGCGACAATAAGACCCTTGACCTGGTCAGACCACGGACCAGTACAGATTGGCATAGAATCCCCCCTTTCTAAACCAGCTGAGAGGACTTGGTGACTTAACAAAACCCTGCTGTTGTACCCTGCCCTTAAGAAACAAGTGGGAAATACATTGACCCTATATTTTGAGGAAAATGACACCAACGATATGTCAGCTCTCACATTATGGGAGGTGCACAAGAGTGTCATCCAAGGATGTTTGATTGGCCTCGCAACAAAGAAGAAGAAGGATGCAGCCCGGCAAATGGCCGAGCTGGCCACTCAGATTACAACTCTTGAACTTCAACACAAAAGGTCACATTTAGAATCCATCTACATGGAATTACTGGACGCTAGACGTCAGCTTACAGTTCTATTGACGCAATGACATTATAGGGGCATCCAGAGATCGAAAGGCTTTTTTTACACACATGCCAATAAAGGCAGTTAGTATTTTGCTTGCATGCTACAGGGACTGCGACAATGCAAAAGAATTTCAGGAATTCTACTAAACGCCATATAAGACCACTGGGAATCACACCCATACAAGGGAAACTGAACATTCCTCAGCTATCCTGAATTACCTTACTGACCACAAGCCAGGCGTACTACCTACTGAGACGGCAGAAACGCAATATGCACCCATGGGGGAAGATGAACGTCTGTTCGCAATCCAAACCGCTAAGATGGAGGTGGGGGGAACCTGGACCAGACAGTTTTTCTCTAGGATACTATAAGGCATTCTTACACTCCTGATACCAAGCTCTGAATAAGCTACCAGAAGATGGAGAAAATCTTTAGCTGCCACGATCACCGTACTACTGAAGCCAGATAAAGACCCCAAAAACTGTGGTACTTACCGCCCGATCTCTCTTTTAAATGTGGACGTTAAATTGGATGCAAACATGTCTACCTGACTTTATTCACCCAGATCAGACAGGTTTTATCCATGGAAGGGAGGCCAGGGAGAGTACTCTCCGCCTGTTCGCCTTGCAACATCTTGCACGCCGCAGTTCTAGATGCCTGTTTTTTTTTTATCCACGGATGCAGATAAAGCTTTCGACCGCATTAATTGGACAATCATGTTTGCTACCTTGAAAGCAATGGGATTTGGTGACAAACTGAGGAGCTGGATCACTGCCCTATATAACCAACCTACCGCTAAGGTACAGGTCAATGGAGCACTCATGGATAATTTTCCGATCCTTAATAGTACGTGGCAAGGATGTCCCCTCTCACCTCTATTTTTTGCTATTTTTTGCCATTATCCTCAAACCTTTCCTCGTTGCGGACCGACAGAACTAAGATTTCTCAGGAGTCCAATGTCTAACTTACCAGCATATGCATATGGCCTCCTATTTTTTGTAACCAATCCACAAATCACCTTGCCATATTTGATTAAAGAGAATTCAATACGTATGGCAGCCTATCTGGCCTCAAATTGAACCTTGCAAAGTGCTCAACATCAATATTCCAGCCGAGAAATTTGCAACACTGCAGCCTAACCTCCCCTTTCGCTGGTGTTTCGAAGGAAAATTAAATACCTGGGTACCTGGGTGATGGAGGACCCGACCGATCTACAGCAAGCTAATTCATGCCATTGCTAAAGAACATCCTGACGGACATCAAACGCTGGTCATACCCGCACTTATCTTAGCTTGGACGAGTTGCAGTCCTCAAGATGAATATCGTGCCACAACTCCTTTATCTTTTTCACAGCGGCGGGATCCCAGGTCAGTCACACATTACGGACCTGTAGGCCTTTACGTGGAGGACGCCACATATCTCCCATCATGAGCCCCTTGATCCCCCTGCAACACAGTAAACATCTGGGGGCTGATTACTCCCTATTGCCTGGTCTTTTATAGAGAGGAATTCCTCCATACAAATCCATGAAGCTTTGGAAAATGCTGATTTGATGGGACTCCAAGACATCTTAGGGGATGAAACCCCAACTATTCTCGTTAAATTTCATCATACTCAACTGCAACACTGTTACCAACAGATCCCCAATAAAGCAATGCTGCATCGCACCTTGACGTGGTTTAAGGGCATCTGTGATGGGGGCATTATCCTGGAGAAGACCGTTTCTGTCCAATACCAACATTTAATAATCGAAGACAGAAACACGAAGATGACTTTTAAGAGGAGATGGAAAGAACTGCTTAACAAGAAGTTCACTGATGTACAGTGGGAAAAAAGTTTTATTTTTG
>OW240916.1:254477017-254521706 GCA_933207985.1 Pelobates cultripes
ACGTGTGTTTGAGCTGCTTTTTTACATTTGTATTATCGCTAAGCGCCTATTTGCACAGAGCACTTTCTTTTTCAACTATTTGTAAATCCCTCCCTTGTACCTGGGAGATAATGGAGTCAAGCACTGTATTAAATTCAATTATCTCCAGGCACAAAAAAAAAAACCTTTCCCAAACACCCCAAAAGTACCTTTAAAATACATAAAACCCCCTAAAAGTAACATCCCCTGATAGCCCCGATCTAGGTGACAAACATATCCAAAAATCACCCAGATCGGTTCAGGATTTTCCTGGAAGTCATAATTTGACCGATCGCACCCATGGTCTTATGCCCAAAATGGTTCCATAGAATCGTGGTTAGGTGCCGCTGGGGACTGACTGGGAACCACAAAGTCTTCATGCTGAAAATAGTTCCAGGGTATTCGCGGCTTAGTCCCCCAGAAGTCTAGGCATGGTTTTGGTCCATGCGAACGGTTGCGAGGGACCTAGCGTTCGGTTCTATGCGCACGAACGGAAAGTGCGGAACCAGGAGGAATAAAAGATTGGCCTTTACTGTCACTGACCTGGCCCATAGTCGGTGGGCAGGAGGTCAGCTTCCATACTCCTCCAGGAGTCCATGGCAAATGTCTGTGGAAAGTGGCGTTATCACATATCTTCCCCCTTCCGAGGAGACTAACCAGACCCCAGACCTCCAATCGGTCTGGGTCTGTGTGAGTCTGGTGACCCTTCCCAAAAGGGTCAGCTGTAAAGAGGGCCTCCTGCCACAAGCAGTAAAACCAATGTCCTGCTGGGGAGGAAAACTGCTGCACTCCACTCTGTGTAGACCAAGTTGTCGCTGGGGACGGAGGGCACAGTTTCCCTCATCCGTGCCTGGTGGGCAGCGGCCAGCGGTGCTCTGCCCCGTAGCCAGTGGTTCAGTAGAGTTAGTTGCTGGGTCGTCAGGCCCCAGAACCAAGGGATAGGTAGGGCAGCGGCCCTCTGACATGTAGTCAGTGTTGTATATACACAAAGGAAATACTTTATTAGATTGCATTCACAGGAAATCAGTAGTTAAAAAGCCCATCAAAATAGCAATGTATATACAGTCGTAAACTTTGTATTTCTCTCTTACCCTAAAAGCATAAAGAGCGAGAGAAAAAAAAAAGTCTTAATTTTGAATTATATATTCTGCCTATTTTATCCATATGTTTGTGAGTGTATTTTTATTTTTTATGGTGTTTAATTTTATCTACACCATTTGTGGCCCCTCTTTGTTCTTATTTATTTTAGGTTGTGTATTTTTTATTCATATCTATATTTGCGAAGTCACAGAGGACTCTTCACACTACCTTTTAAGAGGTAATTTATTATTGTTTAATTCCCAATTTCACTACTGGTATTGCATGCCACAAGGGTAATATTGTATTTTTTTCTATTGGTTTTAGGATTGGACTGATAATGCTGAAATTATATTACGTGTGCAGCAGCTGGCCAGTTTTGAGTATCAAGAGAATGGCACCAAAGACGTCTTGCACCATAACCCCTACATTAAATTGTCATCTAACCTTGTAAAGCATAACTTGGCTTATCCTATAAGCAGTGCTGTAGTGGTTATTGTCCCAGGGCAAGCAGTTAAACTGTTTGCAAGACATAGCAAGGCTTGGCTCAGAGGAGCTAACAGAAGCTGCTTGCAGGAACTTCCTGTTCTTCTGCTCAACAGGAGGCAGCAGAGGGTGCCCAGCAGCTTGACTACTACTAAAATAAAATAAACAAAAATCTGGCAACAGTTTGACTACCAACCCAATGAGTAATGAGTAATGGTTATGGTGCTTATTGATCCTGTCAATGGTCAGCTGTCATAATGGTCAGTCCCGCAAGCAGACTGACAACCTGTCTGGCATGGCACCAACATACAGGACCATGCAGAGAGTGCTGCCTAAAGGACAACACCATGCTGGGGCTATAGGAGTGTAGAGCATCCCATTATAATGACTACTTATAAAGTGCCCATTTCTATGAGAAATCGGATATAAATAATGAAACAACCCCTGGCTGTCAGTCGGTTTCTTCCACCTTAGCCAACAAGAGTGATGGTCTGCCTCTGCCCTCCCTGCATACTTCAGATCAACATGCTGAAAGTGTGGATGTACAGGAGCAAGAGTGCATGGAGGGAGACCTTCAGAGGATTCTCAATGAAAAGCCTCTGATTGGCTAGTTTCCTTGAACAGACTGAAAGTTTATTCCAGGGAAAAGGGGGGTGGCTTGTAGAGGCTGCAGTTCACATTTCAGTGTAGCTTTTGCAATCGCTTTTAAGATATGCCCCCTATGAAAAATGCATGAATATATTCATTGGGGGTGTATCTACTAAATAGTGATTTCTAACATTTTGCCCATTTGGGCAGTGGAGTGTCCCTTTCTGCGCTCTCTGCATTGTCCTAGAGCACACTCAGGAGTGCAAACACATCTAACAAGGTGACCTGCTGTGCGCACAAGAACAGTTCCTGGTGACCCTAGATGCAATGGCACTGGGAACAAAATCTGGATTGTAACTGCTGAACTATAACTCCTACCTACCTAAATAATGACATCATGCCAGCAGGAACAATATGGGAGGCACTACAGGTTGAGAAGGGAGGACAGGAAATGCAGTCTGATGGAGCAAAACGTAACATAAAGTAATTAAGAAAAAACTGTAGAAAAAAAACAAACAGACATTTGTGCAGAAAGTGCCCCTTTAAATACACGCTTATCTTGCATGTCAGGCTTATACCACACACTTACTTGCAGCTGTTACTTGTATACTATATAGCTGTCAGGACAAACTAATGTCAACACCTAACACAGAGGCACATGCTTCAAAGCAAGCACAGGTACAGGGTCAATAGTTCAATAGCCGCCCCCTTGATTATTATTATTAGTGCTCACAATAGAGTTAACTAGCCGCCATCTTAAAGTCGGGCAAAAAGAAAAAAAAATGTGGGTGAGAAATTTCAGGTTTTAGTAGTAAGTACTGAAAACAGCTTTTCATCCCAATACTTTTACAGTGCTTTCATTTGATATTATCTATAAATGGACGTTAGTAAGGAGGTGTGAGACTGATATTGCCCTAATCAAAGATGGAGTATGGGAGGTGCCTTGGATCCTGTGACAACTCCCGGGAACTGCGTGTAGAATGGGAGCGAGGCTTGAGTGCTGCTGTTGCGGATAAGAATTCCATGGAACACTTAGACACCAGGGGTCGCTGTAACACTGTATCTCTTCTAATAATGCTCTGTTTGTAAACGTGTTCTGTTAATGTAACAATTAGTGTGATACATTATTACAGATCCCCCTTTCTCTTACAACTGGCAACATGTATGTACAAAAAGCAGGGCTTGCAGCTTATAACTCAACCATGTTTACTATTTTAGCAGAGAATTGCTCAACACAAAATGGAAAAAACATGATTAGTTTGTGATAGCTTGGAATTAAATGGCATCCAGAGCAAAGAATTGTGTATCCATGAATGGCAGGTATTGCTTATGGGTTTGCACCAAAAAAACAAAGAATTGTAGCTAAACTTACTGTGATTTTCTTTTACTGAATACACGTATGGCAGTTTCACAATATGACATTCTGCAATGATTTTGCCAGGAAAGGGGTACATTTACCATACTTCCCATCATTTTCCATATACATATATAAATATGGCAGCCTGGCATATTGTGATTGTGCCAAGGTTTAGACAGGTAATATACATTATTATAGGGATACATTATACATTCTTGATCTGTAGCAGTAAGGTGATAACTCCTCTCAGAATTAAAGCACCGCCGTGATTAGAAGTGCATGGGCGCTACAGGAATGTAATAATTTGTCCTACTGATTTAATTTGGAAATTTTATTTTAAAAAGTCTTATTCCAATTGCATATTTAAATTATGTAGTTGGTTAATGTTTGTCTATTAAACAGTATTTTATTTTTCATCTAATAAAACCTTAAAGTCTTGAAGTATGCTGTTTTCTTAAAGCGATACAATAGGCATCAAAAGAACTTTAGCCTAATGAAGCAGTTTAGTGTACAGATCATGGACCCTGCAGTCTCACTGCTCAATTACAAAAAAACAAAATATATCTATGGATAGGGCTCCACAGAAATCACCTTTATTGACACTCCAGCAGTGTCATATGGGGCTTAACCCCTTCTCCTAGAGTATTCAAAAAAATTCACAGATCTGAGGACACCCCTCAGATGTGTAAATGATGGCTGGAAATTGAAATGAGTAAATAATATCAACATATAAAAATGATGGTGAATATAATAATAATGAATCAAAAAACCCTCAATACAAAAACCTCCACAGCTTAAATAGCTGTACCTCCCTAATATCTATGTTAATAAGTTTCAAAATCAGACTCCTGACTTTAATATTATATTTATAGTGTCAATATCTGAAAAACATAAGGATACAAATAACATAGATAGCAATTCTAATTATACACAGCATTTGTATCAAAATATCAAATGCTCGGCAGTGAAGCAACAAAATAATGCTGCTACCTCATTGTTTGAGTTATGCTGTGTTATTCCTATGAACTCTATGGGGTGAAAATACCCTGTTAAATACTGGTCAAAAGGCTTATCATTCGTATAGCTGTATGTGGGATTGATATCCTTTGTCTAGGTACCCATCAGATACAGAATATTCAGTCCGAGAAAATAAAGTAAAATAGAAAATTAACGGGCTGATCATGAATGCCTGTGATATTAAATATGAAAAACAGGTATATTATAGTTCAATTCCCCATAGTGTATGGACAGAATATGCAGGAGGAAAAGAAAAAATAGAACAATTAGTGCGTGCTAATGTTCAGGACCATACTTAGAGTGTTGGTCCTTGCACATGTGACAGTGTGCCCTGTGAAGTGAGGAAGAAAGAAGAAAACCCGAAGCGCGTTTCGGTGCCACTAGCGTGCACCTTCGTCAGGGGCATGCATCCCATGCTTATTGGTTAACCACGTGAGCAAATCAGATGATCAGGAAAACGGCGCCAAACAAAGACCAGTATAACGCATAAATTATGCAAATGGTCCTTTTGAACGGTCCAATGAAAAGCTTCTCTTGCTGACTTTTCTTCACCCCTCCCTCCTGATGCCTCTAGGTTCATTAGTTAACCCTTTGAATGTTCTGAGAATAAAATTCTCATAAAGATTGAATTCATGGCTAAACGAATATCTTATGTATAGTTCTAATTAAATATCCCAATAAATCCAAGTCCTTCGAATATGTTCTTATACAATAGACATATTTTTATAGGCTTGGACATAACATCAAATTAATGCCAGTCTAGAGTTAGAGGACATTTATAAACGGAAAAAAACGTACATGTATTAGACCCTAACTAAAAAGAGTTATGATGTGTCACATTTATCTAAATAAAACTGCTAACGCAACTCTCTTTAGGGGTGTCAAATACATATATGCAAAGATAATAATGGTGAATCCGTATATGGCTTTTACACACTAATGATCGATGCTGTTTTAAAAAATACCGATCTCCTAGTAGTTACCTGAACAGCTAACCCAATATGAGAGACTATACAGGTGATGGGTTGTATATACCGAACATTTGTAAATAACTCCGACAAGGGACAAAATTATTATTATAATCGGATGATGTAAGATGCCACCATATTTGGTGTCCCATACCCTTATTACCTATAGAGGTTTTAACCCATATGGGCACTTAAATAATATCAAAAGAAAGGTCAATAACGAACAATTAATTAAAAAATATATCGTAAACCTTTACTAAAATTCATCGCAACTCTCTTTAGGGATGTCAAATACATATATACAAAGATAATAATGATGAATCCGTATATGGCTTTTACACACTAATGTTCGATACCGTTTTAAAAAAGATTACCGATCTCTTGGCGATTACCATCATTTTTATATGTTGATATTATTTACTCATTTCAATTTCCAGCCATCATTTACACATCTGAGGGGTGTCCTCAGATCTGTGAATCACTGCTCAATTGCCTACCATTTAGGAGTTAAATCACTTTTACTTCTTTTTTGTGCAGCCCAATTTACACCTCCCCTGGCTGTGACTCACGCAGTCTTCATGAAAAAATATGTTTAATTTCCAATCAGATGTTAACTTGCTTTAGAAGTTGTATCTCCTGCTCTGTATATTGAACTTTATTCACACACAGAAGGCACCTGCAGGGTCTATAAGGCTATTAACAGAGCAGGAGATGAAACATTCTAAAATAAACCAAACTTGTAATAAAGAAAGAAACATTAGATCTCTCTTTACAGGAAGAGTTTTGGAAAGCTGTGCAATTCACATGCAGGGAGGTCTGACTAGGGCTGCATAAACAAAGTAATTTAACTTCTAAATGGCAGAGATTAGGGATGTGCATGGGCAAAAAACGTGGTTCGGTTCAGTCACCCCCGTATCCCCTACTGTACCGCGAGCAGCAGCCCTTTGCTATCAAGAGGACCCCACAGACTTACAGAGCCATGACAAAGAAGCCTGAACCATCCTGCATGAGGTGAACCCAGTCCAGGCCACCCATGATAACTGGGACCACCACCGACAGGCAGTGCGGCTAAACAGGCGCAAAGTCCAGGGGCTACGAGACACCGGGGCCACCCTCACTCAGGGGAAACCCAAGCTCATCCTAGAAGAAGAGAGAACAGGGGGTACCAACTACAGCACCCTAGCTAAGCCTCTCACTGACTTGACCTGAAAGACATTGCCCCGACAGGTAGAGTGGACACCTTGGTGAATGCCCCTGTCCTGTATGCTCCTAATCCCAGAAAACTTTTTTCTCGTTCTCACAGATGCCTCCATGTTTGGGTTAGGAGCGGTACTAAGCCAGGTTGGTGACGATGGCAGGAAGTTACTACCCAGGAAGGTAAGCTACACCGCTATCGAAAAGGAATGCCTGGAGGTGGGTTGGGCCCTCAAAAAACGGGTCCATGTATGGGACACTGTTTGTGAGTTACCCTGCCAAGCCGCCACTAGTAGCTTTCCCTGGGTGCCCCTGGTTCGGCACTTTCCCTTCATGTGAATAGAACCAAACGTTGGCTCTCTGGTGGCCGTTCGCATGAACCAAACCCACGAATAGTCCCAGCGGTACCTAGCCGCGACCGCTATGGAACTAAATTTGGCATGAGGACTTTGTGAGTTCCCGGTCACCTCAGTGGGACTTAGTGGCGAATATTATGGAACTGTTTTCAGCATGAGGTGACCGTGCGGTTCCCGGACAACTTGGTTTGTGCTTTTGAACCACTTTGAAATCTGCCATGAGAGCGCTTTTTGGAGGGAAGGTGCCTGAGACTAAGGGGAACAAACGCTAAGAGCCAGGCGGAGCATGCCATTTTGCAGCCGCAGGAGCTCTTGAAAGTTGACCGGCAAAAGCACCAAACACAGTGAAACTATTTTGGGCATAGGACCACTTGTGCGGTCAGTCAGAACTTTAACACGGTGGCGTTTCCCTACACTGCATGGATCTGAGTGCTATTTGGAGAAATAGTAGGGTTATTTAACAATGTATTATTTGTGGGGTTCTTTTATGTTTTTATTATGTTTTTGTGTACTTTTATGTTTTATATTTTTATGATTGCCTCTCTGTTCCTGGGAGATAATTATCTTACCGGTCTTTAATGCAATTATCTCCCAGGCCCAGAGATTCCTGGGAGGGGCTTGTGGTGATGACAATGGAGACCCCCTGCTGGGGTCTGTGTATAAAAAGGTCACCGGACCACCACCCGCGACAGGAACATCTCCTGGAGACTTGTTAAGGGATTCAAAGAGGGACAAGAAAAAACTTGAATACAACATAAGGAATACATCACCTAAAACAATTCCTCATTGTGTTGTCTCTATGATTTTACAGTGGGATCTAGAAATAATTCAAACTGTCCTATTGACCTTCTTCCTGGAGCTGCCATACCTTTTGGGCCTATATATCCACTCCCCGAGCCTGAGCTAAAGACGCTTAAAGAATATCTAGAAGAAAATTTGCGCAAAGGATTCATTAGACCTTCTACTTTCCCAGCTGCATCTGCTATATTCTTTGTAAAAAACAAGGATAAAACTATTCGTCCCATCATTGATTACTGTGCGCTAAATAAAATAACTATAAAGAATAGATATCCACTTCCATTAATTACTGAACTGATGGAACGACTAAAAACAGCAACCATCTGTACCAAACATGATCTTCGCGGAGCATACAACTTAATCAGAATAAAAGATGGACATGAATGGAAACTGTCTTCCATACAAGATATGGATTCTCGATGAATTATTTATTTATTCCAATAACCTTCATGAACACAGAAAGCATGTTAAATGGATTCTTTCAAGATTACGTGCACACAGATTATATGCTAAACCAGAAAAATTTATTTTTAAGTATCCAAAGTCTTATTTTTGGGATATGTTATTTCACCCCAATTCCAAAATTCAGTGGTCAATGAAGTGGTCTGATCAAGGTCTGGGTGCAAGGTCCCTCTAGTTTTAACCCTGCAGCTGAAAACATAGCAGTTTCATAGAAACTGCTATGTTTCACTGAGTGTTAATCCAGCCTCTAGTAGCTGTCTCACTGACAGCCGCTAGAGGCGTTTCCGCGGTTTTCAATGTGAAAAAAACGCTGGACGTCCATAGGAAAGCATTGAGATGCATACACACTAGCTAACAGACACACACATTTACTGACAGACACACACCCAGTGACAGACATACATACACACTCACTAACAGACACACACTAACAGACACACACAAACTACAACACTCAGTAACAGACACACACAGTAACACATTCACTGACACACACACACTCACTGACACACAAACTAACACACACACACTGACGCTCACTAGCAGACACACAAACACAAACTAACACACATCTAACACACTCAGCAACAGACACACACACAGTAACACACACACACACTAACACTAACACACATACACACATTTTTTTTTTTTTACATTTAAGGCCTCCCTACCTTTTGGAGTGATGAGGGGATTTCAGCTTTTCATGGGGTCCAGTGGGGCTGCTAGGCGGCCGATCCTGCAGGCAGCGAGGGAGCACTGATCCTCCTGTTCAGCTCCCTCGCACACGCCGCTTACTGATGCCGGAGCAGGAGTGACGTCACATTTCTTCTCGGGCATCACTGCTGTGCGCGTATTTGAGCATATTACTTACATATACCATACTGTGCTGCACTTTTATTATGTCTGTTTTGTTTTTTACTTTGAGGTCAATTATGTTGGAATAATCCACTGGCCAATGTATGTATCAAATTTGTAAACTAAGATTGGGCGTGGTATATTCTGTCTTTATTTATAACACTTTATGTGTCGGGAGCTTGTCACATTTGTGATAATTTTTTAAAAGTAACGATTTCAATAGAAATCTGGACATTTATAATTGGGGTGGGAACACTTCCTTGGATGTCAATCAGACAGGGGGTGTTTCTTCCTGTACAGTTAGCTCCACAGAGCATATGGATGTGGCAGGCAAGGCTAGCAGGTGGATGGCCTGGTACATGGTTTACCTGGGGAAGAGATGGCAGCAGGATGCACTATGGAAAGAAGTCAGTGTTATGCTCTGAGCAATGTTTTGCTGGGAAACCTTGGGTCCTGGCATTCTTGTGAATGTTAATTTGACACGTACCACCTAACTAGAGATAGTTGCAGATCACATATATGATAAAAGCTTAGAATTGTAATTCAGTATACCTACCCATTGCTAAAAAAAATCAGAAAATTAAGGTTTGTCAGATGTGCTATACAGTATCTCACAAAAGTGAGTATACCCCTCACATTTTGTAAATATTTTATTATATCTTTTCATGTGACAACAATGAAGAAATGACACTCTGCTACAATCTAAAGTAGTAAGTGTACAGCCTGTATAGCAGTGTAAATTTGCTGTCCCCTCAAAATAACTCAACACACAGCCATTAATGTCTAAACCGTTGGCAACAAAACTGACTACACCCCTAAGTGGAATTGTCCAAATGTGTCAATATTTTGTGTGGCCACCATTCTTTTCCAGCACTGACTTAACCCTCATGGCATTGAGTTCACCAGCACTTCACAGGTTGCCACTGGAGTCCTCTTCCACTCCTCCATGATGACATCACAGAGCTGGTCGATGTTAGAGACCTTGCGCTCCCCCAAGTTCCATTTGAGGATGCCACACAGATGCTAAACAGGGTTTAGGTCTGGAGACATGCTTAGCCAGTCCATCACCTTTACCTTCATCTTCTTCAGCAAGGCAGTGGCTGTTTTGGAGGTGTGTTTGGGGTCGTTATCATGTTGGATTACTGCCCTGTGGCCCAGTCTCTGAAGGGAAGTAATCATGCGCTGCTTCAGTATGTCACAGTACATGTTGGCATTCATGGTTCCCTAAATAAACTGTATCTCCCCAGTGCGAGCAGCACTCATGCAGGCCAAGACCATGACACTCCCACCACCATGCTTGACTGTAGGCAAGACACACTTATATTTGTACTCCTAACCTGGTTGCCACCACACACGCTTGACACCATCTGAACCATATAAGTTTATCTTAGTCTCATCGGAACACAGGACATGGTTTCTGTAATCCATGTCCTTAGTCTGCTTGTCTTCAGCAAACTGTTTGCAGGCTTTCTTGTGATTTATCTTTAGAAGATGATTCCTTCTGGGACGACAGCCACGCAGATCAATTTGATTCAGTATGCGGCTTATGGTCTGAGCACTGACAGGCTAACCCCCCCACCCCTTCAACCTCTACAGCAAAGCTGGTAGCACTCATACGTCTATTTCCCAAAGACAACCTCTGGATATGACGCTGAGCACATGCACTCAACTTCTTTGGTCGACCATGGCGAGGCCTGTTCTGAGTGGAATCTGTCCTGTGAAACCACTGTATGGTCTTGCCCACTGTGCTGCAGGTCAGTTTCAGCGTCTTGGCAATCATCTTAAAACCTAGGCCATCCTTATATAGTGCAAAAGTTCTTTTTTTCAGATCCTAAGAGAGTTCTTTGCCATGAGGTGCCATGTTAAACTGAGAGATTGTGAGACCGATAACACCAAATTTAACACACCTGCTCCCCATTCACACCTGAGACCTTGTAACACTAACGAGTCACATGACACCGGGGAGGGAAAATGGCTAATTGGTTCCAGTTTGGACATGTCCACTTACGAGTATACTCACTTTTGTTGCTAATTAATGGCTGTATGTTGAGTTGTTTTGATGGGACAGCAAATTTACATTGTTATACAGGGTGTACAATTACTACTTTACATTGTAGCAGAGTGTCATTTCTTCAGAGTTGTCACACGAAAAGATATAATTTACAAAAATGTGAGGGGTGAACTCACTTTTGTGAGATACTGTATATTGGGAGTCTCATTCTGTAGTAGAAACTTCAAACTAGGATGCAATAATTATCAGGTCAGATCAGAATGTTTTCTAAATAGGAAAAAACCCTTTTGTGGTGGTAAAAGAATAGGAAAACAGTTCACGTATAATTATATAAATTAATCGATAATATAGATTTGTCTGTTTTGATTTTTTGTTGAGCATTTTGTACCCAATGCCACCATAATTTATGTACAGTCGGTGCTCAAGTAAAGAGCCCACTAAAGCAGGTGTCCAGAAGGGGAAATAGGACTGCAATGAAGATTTATTTGAGTGGGCCCACTATCTGACTGTAGTGATGGCTCATCTTGCACTTGCATATATGTTTCAAGATGACCACAGGATTTGAAGACCAAGCAATCTGCCCCAGCCCACCCACCATTTGTAAGATTACATGTGAACCCAGTATCATGTCTCCAACATAATCCACTCCTTAGTGACACGCTGTGTCCTTTTCTCTTCACTGACAGCAGTTGTAATGCTTGATGCTACTCTAAGGCCTTGAATTATACTTAATAGACCCTGAGTCACTTGGCAAGCAAGGTCCATGTAGTGTCCTTACATCCAGGGGATGCAATAATGGTGCATGTAGTTTTCCATTTTTAATCCCTCTGCCAACACGGATTATATGTGGTGTGCTGTTTGTGGTTCCATGAAGTTGTATGGTACTCTAGGCTAACACACTAAATATTTAATAGTGACATTGTCCACACGGATGAATATAATCTCTTTATTACGTCTTCTCAATTCAAAAACAAACTCACTATTGTTTTACATAATTCACAAACAAACAATAATAAACAATCTAATACATTGTTTACAGGAATTCTTTCAGTACACATTTGGCCAGCAGTAACAATCATTTCAATCCAGGCAAGAACAGGTGTCAATATATACTAAAGGGGAACATAAAAACTACAATTGCTACTTTGAATCATCATGGAGTAAAAACACAATTACTTTAAAAGTAGAGGTCATAAAGAGATTCGCTGTAACGATTTCACATCAATGCCATGTAAAGACAGGTAACTGCATATCCAGCAGTGTTGGTTATAAGAATTAGTAGGAGTCAGTGTGGTGTATAACAACTTGCTTTGTCTGTATGTGTGTGTGTGCAAAGTCTGCATTATTCAGTAAGTTGAACGTTGATAAAGAGTAGTAGAACTTGTTCAGCAGAATCACCCTTAGGGAGGGGTGAGCAGTGCCCTGGCACTAGGCCCCACATACTGGGAGTCTCCATCTTGATATTTATTTATCAAGCCAAGGTTGTTTTCCTTGAAGAACTTGCGCCATTAGCAATCAACGAGAAGATGGAACAGGAAGCAAGTGTACTTAAGTGTACTTAATATTTCCTGGTTCTTAGTGATGCCTTTGGCTAATGAAATGAAATACCATGAAGTGTACATGCAGTGTATCTGCATCCTGTATCAGGGATTTGGCTAAAGGCAATTTTAACTCTACTCACATCCGGCTGGTAACATGTCATGACTCATAATAGGATCGGAATATACAGAATACATGACTCTCACATACAACCTATGGACAGGGGAGAGTATCCTAATGGCCACATTGTTCTTTCTCAGTTCTCTGGGCCTTGCAACACACCAAACTGCATTTTTTTTTTTATCTTGGACTGACTTTTCTCTGAATTGGGCACCTAGTTATACTTGGGGAAAATCTTGTTATGCATAGGAGTCTGGCAGAAACCTACAGTAAATGCATACACAAACCACATGCATTCATTTAACCACTACATCTCTGCATTCTTACATTGCATGCCTGTATTCACACACCACTAACCTGACTTTACTCACAATCTACAGACCTGGCAAAAGAAATAAAATTACTAAATGTACATAGAAATTTGCTATGTACATATAATTTGCGTCTGTGTTTGCGTACTGTTGTATGTCAGTGTATCGATGTACAGCATGCTTATATCAGGTGTGTGAATTAATTCTGTATATGTGCGGATAATTAGATGTTTGCATGTCTAGCTTTATTTGTGTGTGACTGCATATTCGAAAGGTAACCCTGCAAAAGTATTTTGTCCAAAGCCCTGCAAACGGTAAGGTTGGCCCTCTTGATCACTAGAAATGCAGCAAAGGTACATGATTCACAGCTTAGAAAACAACATAAATTACATAACTGTGACTGAGCTTATAGTCTATTGATATTAAACCATTCATTAGAACATATCCCATTGATGTGAGTTGTATTTAAACAATGCAAATAAGGAATGTGTGTATTTCTGTCCTGATATAGACATAACATTGCACTCAACATATAAATTCAAAGTGATAAAACTGAGCCTATCACATGTTGCTCATAAATAAGTGGTAGCTCGCTAAGCATAGCACAGCTTCTAAGTTCATGGGAGGTGTTCTCTTGTTACCCGCCTCAATGGTTGGCTTAGCAAAAGGAGCATCTCAAATCAAGGATGATTACCTATTGGGATTTCAGCTGCTTTAGACCATATTTTCCTCTCTTATATTTCTGACTCCTATGTCAGAGGACCTGTTGGTCCGAAACGCGTTGGTTGTTTGGTGTGACCCATCCTGTTTTGTTACTTATTGTTTTGTATCCGAATAAACCTCCTGTGGATTTTAAGTGCTTGCAGTTGTGTTATTTCTATTTTTTGTTTTTGACTATATTCCCCAACCTTAGTTTAACACATAGGAAACATAGTCAACATCGTTATAATTTATTTGAACAATTAAATGAGAAACTTATAATAATTTTGTTGTGACATCGATCAACTTGGGAATGTGTGTGTGTGTAAGTAAAGTAGACTGAAATGTCAAGGAAATGAGTTTAGAATAATGCTTCTGAAGCCTGGGGCTTGGCATATTAGCAAGCTTGGACTGAGACACTCCTCCCAGACACTCTCCACTTAACCAAAGTCCCCTGGATTCCCAATAAACTTCAGCCTAAAACGGTCAGAATTCTCTAAAGTAGTTTGAGAATTTTTTTTTTAACTGCTTTTTTTCTAAATATTTCTATTTGGATTTTGATTTGCTACAGTTGGGATTTTTGTGAATAAACCATTTATAGTTTTATGTGCTTGGTTCTACTGCCGTACACAAGCATGATAATGGTAATGCACCAAATGACCCTGTAGATACTTTTATAATTCATGACTCACCTACTGATTTCCTGAAGTGAGAATTGCTGGGAATTCAAACACTTCAGTAAATATCCCTGTTGGATTTAAAATGTGGGAAATTGAAGTTTAAGTAAATTAAATGATTTTTGTTTTACAAAAAAAAAAATGTAAAATACTCAAGTGTCAAAACAATCAAATAAATTTGAATTAATATTTTTTCCATGCTAGCTTCATATGTAATCCTTATACTCTCCTACAACCTACGTTTTAAACAATTCCTAACATTAGAGTGATGTAGGGGCTATTTAGATTTGTGCTCCCCCCAAATAATATTAAGTGATTTATTGATAACATTCTGTTCTCTGGCATGCCAGTCTCGCTACGGCCACTGCTCCTGCCCAGGTCAAGATCATCAATACCAATGTACCAATGATCTTAGCCAATAATGGTTCCAAATATACAAGCATTGGGTGGTTGACTGTGCATGCACAACAATTGCTGTGAAATGCCAATGAGCATTTTCTCTTGCAGATTAATTTACTCAGTGCATCTCTATGGGGAATGTTCAGCGTCTTAATGGAGAGCTTGGAAATGCCCAGTGTTGGTACCTCAAAGACTGCAGGAAGAACCAGGAAGTCCCCCTAGTGGTTGTTGGAGTCACAGCAACTAGAGGTGATATTAGGCAGAAATGGTAGTGTTTACACTGCAGAGACTGCAGGTACAATGCATTTGCTTCATAACAAATGCAGTAAACTGTAGTGGCTCCGAGTGTTCCCTTAAATATAAATTGGTAAAATCTAGTACAGTTATGTTGGAAATATTATTTTGTCCAATTAATCAGTAATCAATGGATGTGTTCCGTGGCAGGTAGATGCAATCTACTACTAGATCTATTGTGTAGTCAGGTCCTCGTTCAATCAGATTAAAAGGATGTTCTAAAAAAAATACAATGTTCAGTCACTGTTTCTTTTTAAGCAATATATTATTTATAGCAGTAGAGTCTCACTGTTATGCTGGCAGCAGATTATAGTAAATTGACTGCATCCATAGCAACTCTCTCCCACTCCCTTTAGACAAAATGTGTTATCTATTACCATTGCCAACATTCACAACATTTACTGCTCAAAACTAAAAACAAAATGCTGGCTCACACTCATATAGCATTTATGAATAAACATATTTTTTGATGAATGACATTAAATTATCATCCAATGCCAAGTACATTTTGAAGAATCCTATGCAAAGGATTCTAGAAAAGGAAAAATAATAACAACACTGTATTATTAATCTAAAATTAGTATTCCCATAAGACCATTTTTGTGCACAGGCCAGCACTGAAATTGTACAGGAAGAGGACAACGCACCTTGCTGTTTGTATGTATATGTGTTTGGATAATATACATATACATGTATATATATATATATATATATATATTATATATATATATATATATATATATTTGTTTATTTTTAAAACAGGCTGATATAGTTCCATTGATTTGAAAAAGGCAAATGAGGATTAAAATTAAGTCTAACTGGATAAAGAGGATTCATTTTAAAGTTTCTCAGATTCAACAACTGTCTGTTCAGAAACTCAATTTAGCAAACTTGGCAGGAATCTACTGTAATATACACAAGGAAACAAAACAGCTTACTTCCGCTGCTAAAGTGTGTATAAAACCATTACCTTTATTAAATGATGATTAAAATCGCATCATTAGGCTGGGACACTGCAGTGTAGGTTGAGAAGAGAAGTGCCTTTAAGGCACGAAACGCGTTAGCGTCTTACCTGTACTGCCTACACTAATGTGTCCCAGCCTAATGATGCGATTTTAATCATCATTAAATAAAGTTGCTGGTTTTATACACTATTTACCAATGGAAGTTTGACTCCTGGCAAATATAGTCTACTCCTAAACTGCATTTCAAATATATCATGTTTTTTGGCTGTCATTATCATTTTCTTTCTTTTTTGGCTCGGCACTTGTACTCTGCAAATTAAGTTAACCCAGCAGGAACAGTGAAAGACTATGATCTTGCAGGGCCCTAGGCAGATTACCAGTTTGGGGCCCACTTTCTTTATGTAGTTATGGTGAATGGGCCAGAAAAGACTTTGGGCTGTTGGGTGACAAAAAAATACAAATCTGAAATGATTGCATCTGAAAATAATTTTGCAACTTGTGCAATAAATTTCTGACTGTAAACAATGTCGATTAACCAAGAGACAAATAAAATAATGGCAAAAAACCATGACAACAATGAGTTTTGAAACCACTGGAAAATTAAAAATAGTATAAATCAGTATTACGTCTCCTAGGGGTGAAATGAACAGCTGGAAGGTCACTCAAGTAGGGCTATTCCATAAATTGTTAATTGGTAAGAATTAAAAGTGAATTTCAAACTATAGACCAAATAACCGAACTAAAAAATATAGCTGACTATTTTTTAATATGGCTATATTGGCTTAAAATTTGAAAGTCACTTTGAATTCCCAACAATTCATAAGTTCTTCAATAAACCTGTGGGATTTTCCTGGGGTTATAGCTACTTCAGTTGACAAAAAATAAATCACCAACATGATTTCAGAGACACAGGTGCTAAGGACGGGAAATATGACAAATTGTTACCCTAATGTTATTACATGTGATAGAATTATAAACCGGGCAGCACTAATAAATAAACGTATTCTGAATATTAGATGCACCACTATAAATATGTCATATTTTGAGTAATAGGAAAATATTTGTATTCACATATTTGTTTTAATGTTACATTTTCTAGGCTAAACTTTTTTCATTTTATTGCAATATGTTTATTTTTACAAAAAGATATATATTTTTTCTGCATCCATAACATACAAATCTATTAATATATTTAACATATATTTAACATTGATCCAGACTTCATATATATTTTTTATTTATTCATATATTTCAGTTCACTCCGGTCATTCATTTTCTGCAAAAACTTACAAATACTAATGTTATCTGCTTGAAACACTAATGGTGTTAATCACTAAACTGAATTGTAATTTTTGGCAGGATTATCCACTAAACTGTTTTGGTTGTAGTAACTCCTTCTGTTCTGGTCCGCCAAAATAAATAATTAAAAATGCTTACACTTACCTCTTTTCTATCTCTGAGGCTATGTTACCCTCAGCCTGACCCTCCTTGGCTGACGTCATGCCCCCTTGCTGAAGCATGATGGATGTCAGCGATGCCAGGCATCCATCCATTGGATGTCTGGTGCCAGATGCTGTGCACAGGACTCACATTAACCAGCCTAGAACTTTGTCCTGGACTGGCTAATCACGCTGCCGCAGGTGGAGTTACACATCTGCCAGTGGAGGGGTTAATCTCTGAACGTGCAGCATTTCAAAGTGAAACGCTGCACATATAGACTCCAGGGACCATGACCCTTTCAAATCACTGAAGTGGTCATGGTGCTTTCTTGGAGTTACCCATAAAACACTGAGTTATGCATATTAAAGAATAGCAAGTAGATGAGCTGGAGATTTTTTCCAGAGTAGCTATTTTAGCCTTTATCATGCCATTCAGATATAATCACACGATAGTTCCTAAAAAAACATTTTGGAAAATTAAATCGGAATGGCAAATTTGAGGCTAGAAAAGTCGATTTGGAAAAATTCTCTAACTCACCTACAGTAACAGTCTGGTTATTCTAGCCTTAATTTGGATCTAACTTGCTAACATTTAGTGTTTTGTAAATAACCCTGATGATGATTTTAACATTTTATGCCAAAAGCCAAACTCAAACATAGCTGACTTCAGAGAATTTCCCATTTCCACTATTTTGTCATAAAAAATAAATTCACTTTGAAATCAAAACAATTCATATTCTAGTGAATAACTGTGTGTGTGTCTTATTCACCTTACAGTGAGCCATGGTGTGTTGATAAGTGAATTAGAATAGTAAGACCAGGCAAGTTTGGAATATTCTTGAGCTGATCTGAAGGGTTTGCCTCCATCAAATCCCTCTATTTGGCTTCTACGTTTCAAATTTGTTATGAATCCACCACAAATCACTGTATAGCAAATAAACGCCAGACATAAATGAGATTTACACATAAACGTATTTGCTACGCATTCACACGGATTTCAGAAACATTAAGTAGGACATCAAATATTGCACTTAGTGGCCCAAAAGCTCTCAAATGAGAGGTAATTACATATAAAAAACAAAGATATACAACATAGATCTATATATACATATAATCATGCAACACTAAGCACATTTAATCTCAAAAGATTTACACAGCACACAACGTTTATTTGATGAGCTTTTGTTTTAGTTATGTGGGTTTTGCTCGGTTAAATACATTTAGCGCACACTGCAAAAATAAAAAAGGAAAAATAAAAGCAGTTCATCTATGATAGTGGTGCGATTTCTGGCCGGAAAATGTAACTTTACTTAGTGATATGCCTTTTGAAACAAGAAGTGAATAATAAAGTGCTGTAAGCTATGCGTTATCGAAATTTGAAAAATAATGAACTGATACTATGTGGTTGACATGTTGTTTTCCGATGACATGCCTATGCTTAAACACACAAGCAGATGCCCTTGGCAAATTTAGTGCATTTCTTCCTATACACTAAGGCTTCAGCACTGCTTTGCATATGTGCAACCCTGATTGGCCACCTCGCGCACAATTGCTTTTACAGCAAGTCAAGTTATGTCATGGTATGCCCCCTGTATGGCGCTGTCCACCCCAAATTTGCCAAAGAGGGCAAGTATGTGTAAATAGTTGATTTTGTATACCCTTTATTTGTAGACTGTTTACCAGTATTGGCATGCATTAAGAAGGAATTGGAGTGAGTTGACAATTTACATACAAAATATAGACCGTACATTGAATTTGGTAAATGTAAGCACATTAACTGCCCTTTTATTATTATTATTATTATTATTATTATTATTATTATTATGTTATACGCTGTTTAGTGTTTTCACTAAAAAGTGAGTTTTGATGAACACAATTACAAACTTTTAAAACAACATTTCGAAGTTCAAAAAATCTATATTTTATTAGAATTGTGCTGTTTTTTTTAAAACGTTGCAATTTTGGTGTAAATTTTGCAAGATGTCTTTAAAGGGATTCTTCTACCACCATGGCCACTCCTGCTTTTTTGGAGCGGTCATAGTGCAAGCAGTCTGTATGTGCAACATTTCAGCCTTAAACCCTACCCTATACTGTATACTCTCAGTACTCTCAGTATACTCTCATTGCTGTCAGTTCTGTACATAAAAATGTCAGTCGTCAGCAAGCACTGAGCAGAGGTGATGGATATAGTGAGTTTCTTCACTTCCACGCAGCGCTGGGCACATAGTCCAATTCAGTTGCTGTATTAAACATTTTTCCACTACCTTTGTGTAGCCCTCCCTCCTTCCATGGCAACTCCAGGACTGGGAGGCGGGCTCTAATGAAAATGCCTGTATTTAATTAGGCGTTGTTTCATTGGGGTTATAGCTAAAACCACATTGCAAAAGCTGCAGATCTCTTGTCTGCAGCCATTGCAAATCCCACTGAGACTTTCTGTAGCTGCAGACATCCAATGCAATTTCCTGCAACTGTCATTTAAAAAAACAATAACATACTAAGTATTCAGTGAATATTATTCTACCAATCTATTCGCTTACCTTTTGTGTCACTTTACCCCACTCCCTGTAGCATGTAAGCTCATTGAGCAGCGCCATCAACCCCTCTGTTCCTGTGCATCAAATTTGTCTGGTTACAATTACATGTTTGTTAGTCCACCCGTTGTAAAGCACTGCGGAATTTGTTGATGCTATATAAATGTGGCGAAGTAGTCTGTAGTAGTGCAGCACCTATTACTTTATATACTAAATAGCCCCATTTAAGGTTTTTTTTAGGTGTTTTTTTTTGGGGGGGGGATCGGGGGTATTTAATCTGGCCAAATTTGGTAGCTACACAATTTGCACAAATTAAAACCTTTGACAAAGGCGATCAAAGGAAGTGATGATTTGTTTTATGTTGATTGCAAGACAGTACTGAAATAGGTAAGGTGAATATTAAAGTGATTTTATGCATATTGCTTCAGCATCTAAGCTTAGGTAGACCATGATGGGACCTACTTGCGCCCTAACCTGTGCAAATGTATAAGTTTATTATGATGGTGCTTCATGTGTCCTTTTAATTGTGGAAGGGGGCGACACTGTACAGTTTTGCCTAGGATGTCAAAAATCCTTGCACCGGCCCTGTATGTACACAATGCAAACCATTGTTTGGTAAATATAAACATTCCAGATACCATTACCTATAGTACATTTTGACCAAGCTAATTGCGGATTATCTAAAAAAAAAAAACAATAATTAATGCCCATCATTTAATGTGTGTCATTGTAGAAGATAAATCCACTTTAAAATCCAAATAGGATTTGTACAGGATCCTACAATAACTGGTTTATAACATACAAAATATTCCTGCCAGCCTTTGTAAATTTGTGATTACATTCTTACAAAGGCTGGATTATAAGAATGGTATATATATTGCATTTTTTTTGAAGTCTAATACGATTTGCTTTTGATGAAAATACAGATCTTTTACGTATATATAATCTCCAAAATATAACTGTCTCATAATGCTACAAATAAAGGAAAAGAAACCAGAAGACACTCATGTGTTAATTTATGTTCCTCTAACCTTAAACAAACAATATGATCTGGTGCAGAGAGAAGAATAACAAGAATGCCAACATAAATGTCAGTGGCAATGTCAGAGACTGAAAGGACAAGAAGACCGGTTTCTGTGGGGGTGACAATAATGTCAGGAATCTATGATAAAATGAGGCTATAGGAAACTGTAAAACACATGAATTAGTTAGCTACCATACATATGGTCGTGATCAGGCAACTTGGCTCGAGGGGAGCCATGTTCTGAAATGCGGTTGATCTTTGAGAACCTCTGCAAATCGCTCCAACCTCTTATCACCCACATACCTTCTTCATATTGGCATTGATAATACAGCATTAATATATCCATTATAATATGATCTGGATGACACTGACTGGCTGAGAGTGCTGGGTGCAAGTTAGTGATTTGCCTTGATAAAATTGAACATTGATAATGTGGATGTGTGAATTGCACATCTATGTGTATCCATCATCAACGTGGCCAAGGTGGGGCATTAACAAAGTTTATTTGTTGAGATTAAAAAGTGAGTAGTAGTTGCCTTTTCTCTTGGGATACCCTGTGCTGTGACATGAATTAATATATCACACACTGACTGAACACTTGCAATAACTATATTCCTTTAGTTATAAGATCAGTTCTATCCCTTCCTCCAGCCTCTCTTTATATCAGTGGAAAATTAGTGAGCAAGGCACTGACCTTCCTCCAATCTGCTCACATCACAGTGCCGCCATACACTTAGAATATACACAACCAAGCAGAATCAGTCCATGTAATAAAAATAAAAACGTAGGTGTCACAGTGAAGTTACGCCAAAACTGCTACTTACTAACTTTGCTGCGATGCCAATTAGTAAAGGATTTCATACGGTGTGTGAGCACTGCATAGGAAACCACAGAGACCACAGCACCATTTGGAATTCCCTAAATGATCTTGCAGTTTCATAGGTTCCAAAGATAAACCCTTATACAGGCAGAAATACTAGGCCTATTGTGACCGTGTGTAATGTCTCGCTAAACGAGCTACATCTGCACAATTAATCTTTTTATTTCTGCAGCTGAGAGCAGCTCCTCTGTGACAGTCAAAGTAAAAGTCTAAATTTCTACTTGCTGAACATGTAATAAGAGAGAACTATTTGGCTTGGTCACCGAGAACCCATCAGATCTCTGCACAGCAATGTAAAAATAGTCATAAAAAAGGTGGGGCCCCAGGAAAAATGGTTCTTTACTTAATTTTTTTTGCTTTTAAAAAGGTTTATCCATCTTACAACCAGATGCATATTATACAATGGAATAACCCGTATGAGCTTACTGTGAGGGGCTCATTACAGGACACAAAGTGTTCAATTAATATTCACAATTAATTAAACTTATACAAATTGGGTTTCAAAAACTGGGAGCTATTTGAAAGATAATGTCGATAACTACAGGACTCATGAATAGAGTGTATTCTCAGTGTTCAGGGATGTCTTGGCAGTATTGCGGGCCAGCATAGAATACATTTCTGGCAAAGCATTAAGCCTTGAAAATAATAACATCAAATTAACTTCTAGCTGGAATAAATCAACAGATGCAATTAATAGACTGAATACAACAGATTGTATAAATAGCTATTATACATCAGCAGATGGCATTAATAGCTGGCATACTTAGACAAATAGGTGGATTTCATCCCTTTATACAAAACAAACTGGAGTTTTCATACCATACCTACAGATTTCCTTTAGATTTTAGTTTACCAGAATATGCTCCTGACTACCTGTTCTGTTAAATTATATTTTAACTGCAATTCACATCATCCCCTCCCATTCTTTACTCAGTCACAAGCCTAGTAATTGCACACAATAGCTTGGAGTTATCACTTATCTGAATGTGATGTGATTAGCAGATTCCAGAGTGCATTCTAGCATAGCTCACAAATTCTCCCAATGCATACCTGACAACAGTCTTGGGTTCTGAATTCCGGTCCTGTCCTACGGCCTATGCATTGTTTTCTGCTGTACTGGATCTGGGGACAATGGAGACCAAGTCCCTGAAAAATGCAGCAGCAGTGCATGTGCTGCCCTTAGTATGGCTGGGAAGAGTGGTGGCCAGTAAGCCTGGCATGCTAACCCAAGGCTGAGCTGTCTATTTTAATACAGGCTTGCTACATTGAGCAGTGATGCAAGTCGCGTTACGGATAATATGTTTTAGTGATCCATACAAGCAGCAGATAAAACATGATTAATGTTAAAAACTTGTACTGTACTCCGGTGAATTACCTAGGTAGTATGATCTCCACTTCAAATACAAGCAAAGAAAAGTAAACTCAAACTATTAGATTAAAAACCCCCATAGTACAATGATATATCTTTTACAAGTTTATTAGTGATATGTTTATACACTAAAGTGTGAATTGTTGGGAATTTAAAGTTATCCAATTCACCAATCTTACCATCACTCACACCAGCAGGGTAACTGACCATCTATACATATAGAGTTTGATGCAGGATATGGGTACCTGTTAGGGCTTATCTAATGTCTCTGCCAGGAATCTGTGTCTTATAACATCCAGCTTTCCTGTATAAAGCGAAGGCATCCTCAGGAAGTTGGAAAGTTGAGCTTACATGAACAAGAATCCACATTCCCAAAGTTCTCCAGTTGGCACATTAACTAAATGAGCTGTCTCATCAGCTTTTACACATAAACTCATGCATTAAAAGTTCTATGTATTCAATGATTGATAATTTGTGTCATAAGAACCTTAGTCTACAGCAATTGGAGTGCAATGAAGATGACCTATCATTTGTCTATTGGATATAAGCACTTCACTGTCATAAGCCATAGTCATGACATGTTAGGGTGGGAGCTCTGAAATAATTTGTAATTCATTGTTTTAAATTAACACTTTAGACACTATAACACTTAATCTCATTAAAGCGGTTATAGAGCCTGGATTCTCCTGGTGCTATCCCTCCATTTTGGAATGATTTAATTATCAACTAAGGCCCTACTGGGGATTACACTTCATATTAGCCACATCAATTCATACCAGCATTTCAATGCCACCAACTACAGTGTTACCTAAAAGAGCACCACAGAGGAACAAGGCTGTGGATGCCTGGGGATCTTCACTCAGTGTTAAACCATTCAACAAATATTTAATATGGGATGGAATGACCGCAACAGAGGGCTCCAGGCACTACTACCACTTCAATGTGATTAAGTGGTTATAGTACTTTGTGCCCCTTTCGATGAATAAATATAAATATAGCCTTCCTTAAAATGAACCTGCGTCAGATTTCAATGATATGTTTTGCATACTTCCCAACATTGGAGTGTTTGAAATGTTGCATTTTGCAAGTTACCTACACCACCCCATTTAGTACATCAATCCCCTGTCACTGCAATATGAAGTCTAGTTTTGCTGACTAATAGGTACACAGAGACATTACCAGACAACATATTTTTTGCTGCTTTTTAAATGATTCATCCTATGTACGCTTGTAGTCACATTGAGTCAGCAGTTTAACTGTGAAAGAGATCTGCAGTGCATGCAAATATATTGCAAATGACTATTTCTCCTCTTAATCCTAATTAGTACAGCATTTAAATGAGCTTGCCAATTAGTGGAAATGAAACACCTTGTTTAATTGAGGTCATTGCACCATTCATATAATGCCAATGACATAATCCTTCATAATGATGTATGTATTTACTGTGCCTTCTTCAGTTACAGCTTCGGCTGTTCTTAAGGTCATCGAGCCTCTCGTAGGGTACTTTGGAAACACACCTTTTATTTTTTATTATTTTGCATCATGGAATAGGTTTTCCTGCTCCACTCAATAAGGGGCGTAAATAAGAATGCCTGAGCAGCCATAATGCTAACATAAATATAAACAATAACATAAGGGTAAAGCCCTTAATAAGCTTGCCTGGATAGTGAAAGTCATGAATATAACAATAAACATCATGGGTGATATTTGGACATCAACTTTGTGTAAATGTCCAGATCGAGGTAATTACATCGGCTTAATAAATAACCTAAAGGGATAAAATATAATAAATCCAATGAGTCATTCCACAAAGGAATAAAGACCCAGGGAGTTCGATAAAAATAACCACACAGGGAAAAAAATAATTCTTTGAACATTTTGTGGCTATTAACTCGCCCATGTTATGCAAAGTGAACACCAAGGTTACGAGAGATCATTCTAATTATTAGAGCGTACACAGCCAGTCTAACTTGCAAACAGCAGGAACATTTATTATGATGTCTTAGCCTCCAGGCCATCATCAGCTTACTATACAAAAGAAGAGCTATTTCTTTCTGTTTAACCTCTTGAAATATATATTTAGAGAGGAGAAATGAAAAAGAAAAAAAAAAAGAAAAAGCAAATGAACGTTTTTTTTGTTTTTTTTTAAATACTTGTTGGCAAGAGAACACACTGAAGATGCCTGGCTAAAGTTATTAACATCCGCAATTTGGCTGTTGTGGTGGTGGTTTGTCTGTCAGTCTTGTGGTCTGTTTTGCGGTGGTGACGGTCGGGTCCGTTTCCAGGTTTTCCGACATTTTGTCACAGATAATATCCACCAGCCTCTCAAACGTCTGCTTGACATTGAGGTTATCCTTAGCACTTGCTTCAAAAAATTCAAAACCTGAAAGAGAATGAGATTATTTTATACAGATGCTAGGAGAGGGCTGCATATTTATTTAATGAAGGGTTTGTATTTAAAAAAAGGTCAGAACTTGTTCAATTCACTAAGTGATATGTTAAATAAAACAATGAAATATTTAGTGCAGAAATACCATATCTGTTCATATTAAAAGAATATCTTTTTTCGTGTATTGTATATTCATCTGGGAGCTTGATGTCCATTGGTGTTTAATCTTCAGAGCACGGGTCAATGATGAGAACAACTAATACAATCTCATGGAACGAGTCGAAATTGAAAGTGCTCTCTAAGCACTACAACCATTATAGTTGATTGTAGTCAGTGGCGGACTAAGGGGGGGTGGAGGGGGCGGTCCGCCCCGGATGCCACTAGGGTGGGCTGCCATGACCCTGGTGTGGTAGCTGGAGGGGGCTGTGTGAGCTGTGGCCGCACAGTGCCCCATGGCAGTTAGGGTGTCGTGTGGCCAGAACAGCTCACACACTAAGAGCAGCTGAACTGGCCAAACGGAGGTAAATTGGGGACGGAGCCAAACTGGCAGCGGGGGCGGGGCTTGATATGGCCCTTACCGGTTACTGCTGTCTCTCTCCACAGGCTTCAGGGAATCCAGTCCTCCTCCAGCCCACTGTCTGTAAGTAATAGTGTGTGACAGTGTGTGTGTGTGTGTGTGTAAAACTGTCTGTAACTGTGTGTGTATGTATGTGTGTTTGTGTATGTATGTGTGTGTGTGTAAAACTGTCTGTAACTGTGTGTGTATGAATGTGTGTTTGTGTATGTATGTGTGTGTGTGTGTAAAACTGTCTGTAACTGTGTGTGTATGTATGTGTGTGTGTGTGTAAAACTGTCTGTAACTGTGTGTGTATGTATGTGTGTGTGTGTGTAAAACTGTCTGTAACTGTATGTGTATGTATGTGTGTGTGTGTGTGTGTAAAACTGTCTGTAACTGTGTGTGTGTGTAAAACTGTCGGTAACTGTGTATGTATGTGTGTGTGTGTGAGACTGTCTTCCAGTAACTTTGTGTGTATGTATGTGTGTACGTGTCTGCCTGTAAGTGTGTGTGTGTGTGTGTAACTCTCTGCTTGTGACTGTGTGTGAGTGACTATATGTCTGTAACTGTGTGTGTGACTGTCTGGCTATGACTGTGTGTGACTACCTGTAACTGACTGAGTGTGTAACTGTCTGCCTATAACTGTGTGTGTGACTGCATGTGACTATGTATGTGTGGCTGTCTGCCCGTGACTGTTTGATGTTGCCTGTAACCGTGTGTGTGACTATCTTTCTGTGACTGTGTGCTTGTGACTGTCTACTGCTGTTGTGTGTGTGTGTCAATGTATATGTGACTGTCTGCCTGTAACTGTGTGCATGACTGTCTGTGACTGTGTGACTGTCTGCATGTGACTGTGTGTCTGTAACTATAAGTGTGTGTGCAACTCTCTGCCTGTGACTGTGTGTGTGAGTGACTGTATATGTGACTGTCTGTCTGTAACTGTGTGTGTGACTGTCTGGCTATGACTGTGTGTGACTACATGTAACTGACTGTGTGCGTAACTGTCTTCCTATAACTGTGTGTGCGACTGCATGTGACTATGTATGTGTGACTGTCTGCCTGTGACTGTTTGATGTTGCCTGTAACCGTGTGTGTGATTATCTGTCTGTGACTGTGTGCTTGTGACTGTCTGCTGCTGCCGTGTGTGTGTCAATGTAAATGTGACTGTCTGCCTGTAACTGTGTGCATGACTGTCTGCATGTGACTGTGTGCGTGTGACTGTCTGCCTGTAACTGTGTGTGACTGTATGCCTGTAACTGTGTGTGTGACTGTCTGCCTATAAATGTGTGCGTGGGTCTGCAGGGATTTTGTAAAAGGGGGAAGGGGTTTTGTATTGGGACAGGAGTCTTTATAAGGGGGATAAGCAGGGGATTTGTGGAAGGGGGTTGCGGGGGTTTTGTAGATGGGGGCAGTACAGGATTTGTAGAAGTGGGCAGGACAGGGGTTTTAAAGGAGGGGGCGGAGAAGGACAAGGGTTTTGTAGGAGGGGCTGACAGCGGTTTTGCAAAGTTTACAAATTGTAACAAAAAGAAAACTTAAATTTTTTTTTTTACAGGTTTTTTTTTTGGGGGGGAGGGGAGGCGAGGCGAGGGCTTGCCAAGCACAGGATCCGCCCCGAGTACCAAATGCTCTAGGTATGCCCCTGATTGTAGTGAATGTGGTGTTTTGAGTTTTTGGGTATAATGCCCCATTCTCTGTCAAACTGCTTTCGAGTGGAATCATTTCTGCATTATTTGTATCATGGATAGGCTGTAGACACTGGGATAACTTGTCCCCAGAGGCTGCAATCTTTCACTCCTACCCAAGATTGGTCACTAATGGATGGATAATGTGGAAGTGAATAAGACTTGATGCAGAAGGTCAAACATTGGGTGCTTAGAGAGCCCTGGTATTTATCAAAGTGCTCAAACAAGTTTCACAAAAAAACATGATTGTAGCCAAAGATCAGATATAGTGGTTATGGTATCCCTTTAACACTAATCTCTGTGAGATGTAATGGTAGGTTAAAGAGTAAAGGAGAATAGGCACCAACCATAATACAAATTAAAGGATTCGGATGTCTAAAGTTTCTAAAACCTGCAAATCGGGAAGAGAACTCATTTTTTTCCAAAGACCATTTAAGCACCTGCCATCATCAGAGTGACTTTACAACCAGGTCAGACAGGATTGGAGGTGAATAGATGAAGAGATAAGTCTGGATCGTAATATTCAGACATAAGAAAAAGGGTACCAAAAATGGGAAGAAATATTCTATAACTGGGACCCCAATTATATTGCTCTACTGAGATGTTCTGCCCAGGGCAATCCGATGTCTTAAATAGTTCTCCATTAGATTACAAGAAAAGACACTTTATTCACTTTTTGTTAATCATATGAGTTGCACATTCTGTTTTATTCGTATAAAGGCACTGAACTTTGCTTGTCTTCTTCTGTTAAGCTAACACAAGCTAAATACTGTGTGAGAGTTTTTGAAAAATGGATAAATAGCATCACAGCTTAATACCTTAATACCCTGAGCGGCGGGTGGGGGCCCTAAAGTAAAATGATGGGGGGACCTATTGTCCTCCCCCCGGCCCCCACCCCTGAGTGGCAGGTGGGGGCCCTAAATCAGAATAAGGGGGGGACCTATTGTCCTCTCCCCTGGCCTCCACCCCTGAGTGATGGGTGGGGGCCCTAAATAATAATAAGGGGGGGACCTAATGTCCTCCCCCCTGGCCCCCACGCCTGAACAGTGGGTGGGGGCCCTAAATTAGAATAAGGGGGGGCTCTAATGTCCTCCCCCTTGGCCCCCACCCCTGAGCGGCGGGTGAGGGCCCTAAATACCAATGGGGGGACCAATTGTCCTCCCCCCAGCCCCACCCCTGAGCGGCGGATGGGAGCCCTAAATAAAAATGTTACCCCCCAGGTGACTAGGGGCCCCCAAGCCCCTAATCACCCTTCTCCCAGAAAAATATTAACCCCTACCTACCACCCTCACCCTAACAATAATGAGGGGGGTGGGGCCAGAGGGGAGGACATTAGGTCCCCCCTTTTATTCTAATTTAGAGCCCCCATTCACTCATTCACCCTCAGGGGTGGGGGCCAGGGGGGAGGAAATTAGGTCCCCCCTTATTCTAAATTCTAATTTAGAGTCCCCACCGCTCAGGGGTGGGATCTAGGGGGGAGGACATTAGGTCCACCCTCTTATTAGTATTTAGGGCTCCCACCCACCGCTCAGGGGTAGGGGCCAGGGGTGAGAACATTAGGTGCGACCCCTTATTTTACTGTAGGGCCCCCACCTGCCGTTCAGGGTTGGGGGCCGGGGGGGGACAATAGGTGCCCCTTTCAGGTTAGAAGCCCCCACTCGCGCGGCAAGGGTGGGGGCTTGGGGGGGGACATGCCCTTACTCACGCTATAGCGAGTAGGGGCATAATTTACTAATACTAAGTAATCTTTACTTAGTATTAGTAAATTTGGCTGAAATACCAATTTAGGTCTTTCAGCTTTTTAGTAGATAGATCCCTAATACCGTGGGACTTAGGGAGTTATCTACTTATTCATTCCTGTCATTACATTGACTGGCCAAGTAAATTACATTTTATATGAATGTATGTTACTTGATTGTTGTAAGTGTTGCAAATGCTTACAGCTGAATCCTGGCTGTTTGTATACTTTTTATTTTAAATTGTATACAGTGAAACATTCTTCATTCTTCCACTGGGTAAGTATATTAGTCCTTAGGCAATACTGTGCTTCTGAACTTTGGCACTTCGGCAACTTTGGAACTTCGGCAACTTCGGAAATTCAGTAATTTCGGTACTTCAACAATTAATCTATTCGGACATTCGGAAGCACCCGAATGTCTGGATTGCCCGAAATTCATCCGAATTCACATTCGGACCAAAACTAATTGCACATGTCTAGTGATAAAGTATAACACACCAGGAATGGAAGGGACACAAAAACAATGTAAATCAATACAATCATATTGATTGTGTATGTAGATATTTGAAGATGGAGGTTGTGTCACAAATGCGATAATCACATATATCATTATTATAACCATATAGCTATTAATAATCATTTGATATCTTTCTTACCAAGTTGCTCTGCAAGGTGCTTCCCTCTCTCCGTTGAGATTACTCTTTCATCCTCCATATCACATTTGTTACCAACTAGTATAACTTGGGCATTATCCCATGAGTACGTTTTGATTTGGGTTGACCTAGAAATAAAGAGAGCGTCGTTAATCTTGATTTTACAAAACCTTTATAGTATGCAGTTTTATGTTTCAAATTCTTATTGTGATACATAATTAAAGAAAACATGATCAATAAGTGACAGCTTCCATGGTTACGTAGGAGAATAGTAAAGCTAGTTTAAACTTTCAGGACACCAATCACACGGATACATACCCTGTACTATCCCAGTTATATATGTTAAAGTAAGATATAATTTATTTATGGCAGCAAATCAGTTACAGCTACATAATATATGTTACGGATATTATATAACATTCACAGACAAACAGGCACAGTATGTTGAAAAAATGGATGTATTGTATTATGTATAAGCTCAAAAAGCAAAGGAAGGCAAAACCAGCAAAATTAGCTGGAAAAGCCTTTAATTGTCATCAGCCATCAATCAATGACTGCTTATAAGATATCGTCTCATGAGATGGGTAAAAGTATACACATCAAAATGATTTTGGAAGTCCCCACTGATGACAACTATCTTTCAGGGTTTTTCTATTCCATAGGTCACAGTTTTGTTGTTGTTTTGCACATGGGACAGAATACAACCACAACATGGAAAAATGAAGAGGGATTATGATGGCAATTTCACGGCTACTAATGTGATTCAACATGCAAAACATCTACATAGACTAGAAAAATAGACAGAACGTAAATCTGTCCTTAGAATGGCTGGATTAATACGTTGACAGACCAAGAATGGTCAAGGGAAGGCCGAGGTCAAGGAAGCCAGAAATACACAAGATCGATAAGAAAGACAAGACAGGGAAACCAGAGATCAAAATAGTCAGGAATAACCAAGGTCAGAATACCAGGAATATCAATAACAAGGACAAGAAAACGCACTCTCGGGAACCTGGAACGGAAACCACGACAGGGCAATGAACTAGGGAAATTCAGGGGTTTAAATATCCCTCCTTGGGCTGTGATTGGTCAGGGCTTGGCCTCTGACCCCAGAACGTGCGTGTGTATTGACTTCGTGACGTCACAAGCACATTCGTGTGAACTTTGGAGGCGGAGCTACAAATGGCCGCGACCTCACGGTCGGCGCAATTTTGGATCCCGCGTGTGACGGGTCGGCTCCCGGCTCATTGCTGAACAGGTAATTCCTGTGGAGTGAAGTTATAGAGATGATTAGATTGCAGGATATGTGGCTGGGCAATTTAAATTAAACATATTTATTATTCTTACTATTATGCAACTTCTTTACATTGAGCCTCAAATCCAGAATAGGTAACTACATGTACTTTGTACGGTTCTGTTAAGAAATAACACCATATATTTTTCTACCATGCTATATAGCAGTCATATATCTAAGGCAACATTTCCAAGCTGGTTATATAGTCCTACACCTCGCTTGTGGTGATTTTAATTATTTTACTAACTACTTGAGAGGTGATTTAGGAATCAGTTCATTAAATCTCTTCACAATAAAAAATTATAGAAGTAAAATTTCAACAAAATAACTTTGCTTTGTGATGATGATACCATAACATTACTTTAATTAGAAGCTATAAAATATTCCTCAGCTTGTGCTGTCAAAATTATTTCCCTTCGGGCAATTACTTAGAAATGGAAATAAACAATTTTCAACATCTTTTTACTGGCACTGGAGAACAGAGAACTTTAAACAAATCTCATTAAATGAAACTATTTGAAAGAGTATGCAGTGTTTCGTTTTATTTATTTATTTTTGTATTTTTTACATTTTAACTGTGCTAAAGAGCTCATTAACAGCAAAAATGGTCACTAACAAAATACCATTACTTTGTAAGCAGTCAGAACGTTTGATAATACTTTCACAAAAACCAAGCAAGGTAACTCAAGACTCTCCTTTTACCCATCTCAAATCTAACTTGCCCTAACAACTACCTCACTCTACAACTCAACTCTCTCCTCTCAACTCGACATCATGGCACCTCCTACAATTAAAGCAAGCACCCCCAATTACAACCCTGGCACACCAAGCTGACCCGTTACCTCCAAAAATGTTCTAGAACTGCTGAACGCTGCTGGAGAAAGTCACACTTTGCATCTGACTTCCTCCACTATAAATTTATGCTGCGCTCCTACAGCCTGGCTCTCGCCGCTGCAAAAGTAAATTACTTTAACACCCTCAGAAACACACTGTCCCATCAACCCAAACACCTATTTCACACTTTTGATGCTCTTCTTCGCCCTTTTAATCTCCCTCCTTCTACCACCTTGTCCGCCACAAACTTTGCATCTCTCTTCACTGAGAAGATCTCTACAATCAGAGAAGAGATCGCTAATTTCTGTCATTCCCCTACTATTACATCACCCAACCCCACTCCCTCCACCATTCTACACTCATTCACACCTGCTACAGCAGAAGAGGTTTCTGCTCTGCTCTGGTCCTCCCGCCCCTCCACCTGTTCCCTCGATCCTATTCCTTCATATCTCATCCGCACGATGTCTCCCTCTCTTGCTCTTCCCCTCACTAAAATTTTCAATTTCTCCCTTTCCTCTGGCACATTTCCCTCACCCTTCAAAAATGCAACTGTAACCCCAATTCTGAAAAAAGCCCAGCCTTGACCCCAACTCCCCATCCAACTACCACCCTATCTCGCTACTGCCATTTGCCTCCAAGATACTCGAGAGAGTTGTGTACACCAGACTGACTGACTTTCTCGAAACCAACTCTCTACTTGACCCCTTTCAGTCTGGATTCTGCGCTGCTCATTCTGTCGAAACGGCTGTGGCCAAAGTATCCGATTTTATTGCTGCTTACTCTATCCTAATTCTCTTTGATCTTTCTGCTGCCTTTGACACTGTTGATCATAAACATCTTCTTTGCATTCTCCGTAATTTTGGTTTACGGGATACTGCTCTCTCCTGGTGCTCCTCCTACCTCTCCCAGTGCTCTTTCAGTGTTTCTTTCTCTGACTCTGCCTTTTCCCCCCAGCCACTCTCTGTCAGCGTCCCCCAAGGTTCTGTCCTTGGTCCCCTACTGTTCTCTATCTACACTGTCTCCCTTGGTAAACTCATCAGCTCCTTTGGCTTACGTTATCATTTCTATGCGGATGACACGCAAATCTACCTGTCCTCTCCTGATCTCTCTCCGCCCATCGTGACTCGTGTCTCTGACAGCCTCTCTTCAATTTCAAATTGGATGGCTGCTCACTTCCTTAAACTAAACCTGTCCAAAACAGAACTTCTGGTCTTTCCTCCCTCAAGTGTTGCTACTCCTGTGTCTGTCTCTCTCCAAGTCAACGGCGATACCATCACCTCTACCTCGCAGGCTTGCTGCATCTGTGTTCTTTTTGACTCCAACCTCTCCTTCACCCCTCATGTCCAATCAATCGTCAAATCCTGTCTCTTCCATTTCAAACACATAGTGCGCATCCGCCCCTATTTAACCCCGGATGCGGCTAAGGTGCTGGTCCATGCTCATGTTCTCTCTGGCCTGGACTACTGCAATACTCTTCTCAGTGGTTTTACATGTTCCCAGATTGCACCGCTGCAATCTATAATGAATGCGGTGGCTAGGCTCATTTTCCTGTCCGCCTGCACCTCTCACGCCTCCCGCTCTGTCAGTCCCTGCATTGGCTTCCAGTTAGATATAGGGCTCAATTTAAAATTCTGGTGCTTGCTTTAGGCCCAGTTATCATCCTGCTCAGTGCCCTGTCGTGGTTTCCCTTGTGGTTGTCCGAGAGCTCGTTTTTGATTTTGGTTATTCTGGTTATTTGACTTTGGCATTGTTTTTGACTTACCTGTTTTCTGGCATCCCTGACTCCTGGCTTTTCCTTATCATTGTGTCTCTTTCTTTATCCCTTGACCTCAGCTATTCCTGACTATTTTTTGGTACGTTAGTCTGCCCATTCTAAGATCCGGTATACGTTACATATCAGTCCTCTGTGTTACACAATTCTACGTGCTGGATCATTCTGTAATCCTGACAACAAGTATGTCCCATCGAGGCCCCTACACTCTGCCAAAGACCTACGTATATCCTCTGTACGTACTCCCACCTCCAACGCTCGCCTCCAAGACTTTTCCAGGGCTGCACCTCTTCTGTGGAACTCTCTTCCATTCTCCGTAAGAATTTCACCCAGTCTCTACTCATTCAAAATATTATTGAAAACTCACTTCTTCAAGAAAGCTTATCAATTAAACTGTTAGCAGATTTTCATCCCCCACCCTCCATGACTCCTCTCCTGCAACTGTCAAAAATTACCTACTAAGCCCTCAATTAATGCTTTTCTAACAACCTACTTCGTACCCCTACTTTTACCCTCTGCGTCACTATACCCCACTCCCTCTAGAATGTAAGAGAGAAAACCGCAATCTTCCTCCCTTTGGAAATGGTGTCTCTCGCCATTGTATCTTGATGGGATCTGTATGGGCAATGATGGGTTGATGGTATCTGTATGGGCAATGATGAGTCAGCAATGTAGCCCTGAAGCAGCATTGTTCCTAGATCTTTATGACAAGAGAATCAGCAGTCTGGATAGGAAAACCTCATATTCAGTAGGACACCGAGACTAGAGCCAGAGCAGGTGTATTTGTAAATACTGGGAAGGGAAAATAACAGGACCAAAACCTACCAGGCATGCAAATCAATACAGAAATCAACAAAAAGGGACCAGGACCAAAAGACCATGCAATACAAAATTCTACATAGATCATTTAATATCTGAAGGTTGACTGTCAAGTTTATAATTATAGCTAACATACAGAGGAGGAACAACTGCCGGTGCAGACTGTGCGGTTGCTCCGGGGCATGCACTCTGTGTACTTAGGGTATTTCTGAACACAGTGGACAGCACAATCGAGCCCCTGTAGTTTCAGCAGCAGTGGGAGGAAGTGACTGCTGGTCACTCCCACCCAGCTTCATACAGAGAGCCTGCACAGGGAGGAAAAGAGGGGAGTTAATAGCAGAGACCCAATACCAGTCAGTGACACATTCCTATCTCACTCAGCCAGCAGCAAGACCCAATGGAAGCCACCCTCCTTGCACATAAAAGGTATGTTAACAGGAGGGTGGTCAGAAATGTAAAATTATGACATGTGTATGTCTGTGTGTGTATCTATGTGTCAGTGTGTGTGTCTTTGTGTATCTGTGTGTCATTGTGTGTTTGTGTGTAAGTGTGTTTATATGTGTGCGTGCGTGCGTGTGTGTGTGTGTGTATGTGTTAGTGTGTATCTGCGTGGGTGAATGTCAGTGTGTATATCTATGTGTGTCTCAATGTTTATGTGTATCTGTGTAAGTATGTAAGTGGCAGTGTGTGTGTATATGTGCATACATCCCAGCAAACACCATAACTACATGCAAACACACCCTCGCAATCAAACGCAACCATTACGTACATAACCCCGTAGTAAAATGCCAAAATGTTAAAAAACACCCCTTCATTAAATCAAAACTCTACACATAAAACTAAACCTGCAATTAAAAGCTAACACTATATACAAACACAATCCTGCATTTAAATGCAAACATTACATACAATTGCAGTGGCAAAGATACATGCACACATATACGCATACAAAAACATTATTACATTCATATGTACAAACACTACTCACAAATACAGCCCTTCAAGAATAGGCAAATAGTAGATCCCCAGTTGGTATAGCATTGGTGAGTTGTATGACAGAGGGGAATCTACCTATGTCCACCCAATTGCTGAGGAGGTGGAGACGAGCCAGAACTGAGGGACCTGTTGTCATATGTGGAAGTTGCACAAGAGCCATGGAAAACAATAAATTCAAACGTTTCATAACAGGTAACAAAGAAATGAGAGAACACTTTCACTGGCTTCTGTCAGTGCCAACTGGTTGTTTAGGGTCCATATGGACTGCTACACTTAATTTCTTGTTGCTACTATGTTGGCAGGTATGTCTGGCAGTCCCATCTTAACTAGAAGTGCGGGTGCATGTCAGAGCATATCTTGTGGGTGATTAACAGGAATCTCTGTGCTCTGTGACTTGTGAGATGGTTTGGTGACTTGCGCCACTGCAATTTGGATCAGGTTAAGTCCTGAAAGAACAATAATTGGACAGTTTTTAAGGTAAGAGGAGTTTTGTCTCAGGTTGCGGACATAACAAGGTTCCAGTCATGAGAGGTGGCACAGCGCAGTATGACATCCTTGTTGGCTGCGGTGGGTACTTTGGGAGTAGCTGGTAGTCGGTATAGGCCGTTCAACACGATTTTACGGCTGACTGTAAAATGTGGTAATTCGTCTGCATGTATGTCAGCAGGTATTCCACAGATTTTTATGTGGTTGCGTCGGGCGTGGTCTTCATGAGTGGAAATTTGCAGCGTTAGCCATTGCTGGGAGGTTTGTAGTTGATGTATTGTGTGTTTCATGTTTGTCATGCCGTTTTGTATGTCCATGATGTCTTCTTCTGTCGCTCGCACACGGTTACGGTGGCATTTTGCATGTCAGCTTTTAAGAGTCCCGCATCTGTAGTCAGCATTTTCTGTATGTCCTGCACCCAGGTTTGTAGGTCTTGCTTGGTAGCAAGTGAGGTGCCACCCGGCACTGCAGTGGTTGCTAGCATCGTGATTTCTGTGTCCGTAGATGTGTGGGTCAGAGGGGGCCATTTTAGGTTGCACCTGCCGCTGAAATAAGGAGCAGATGTTGTGCTGTTCTGTAGAGGGTCCAGGGTGAGTCCTTTGTGTGCGTCTCCCCATGGTCTCTGTGTTTTGTTTTGGTATAGGTAGAAGTCATTGTGTGGATCAGAGTCACCATGTATGTAGGCTCCGCCGATTAGTTTCTCCAAGTTGTGAATGGTCGGTGTTTGGTAGGCCTTTGGTCTACGTTTCAGTTTGCCAGACCTCGGTGTATGCAGTAAAGGCATCTACCGACTCGGTGTTCTATCCCGGTATCGATCCTGTTGTGCGAATGGCTGAGTGGTGAGCGCTTCTCAAGGAAATTTACAGATTTCAAGATAGGAGCCCGCAGATATGGCGTCTGCCCAGCTTCAGGTCTCAGCCAACAGCCTCAATACAACCTATTTTTAATGTTACTGTCAATGCATTTTAAAAATTGTTTTCTAAGATACAAAATGTGATTACTAATTTACAATATGGACAAAAGTCCTGTGAATGTTAATCAGTTCCCCACTGAGAAGCCTGTAATTAAATTATATGCATTAATGTTAATGTCATTGGTACAGAACTGGGCAATACAAAGACATGAGATCAAACAACAGGTGTTTGCTTTGATTTATTTATATTACAGATTTTAGAGCTGCCAGATGTCTGTAAAATTGGATATTAAACATTCCATGTTAATGACCTGCCACATAAAGTTCTACATTAGCTACAACAATTGTGAATCTCATCCAGCAGAACTGTTGCCATATTTTAATATCATTCAGATATTAAAATACGTGATTACTAGCAAGAGAACATATTTACAGTAATTACTTCCCATGTAATTGGGGACATTTATAAAAAACACTGCATCATACAGGGTAATATTTGAATCCACAAAATTTCACGTTTAAAAGTGTCTCTTGGTTCTCCTATATCAAAATGATGATGTTTGAGCGATTTTTATACTATTCAATAGAGCACGTGAAATATTGGGTAACAACCCTACCAGCAGAGAGTAGAAAAATGTCCAATGTCTGTGTGATAATGTAATGTCATTAAAAACATGGGCTATGAATTGGTCAGCAGGAGTTCAAATATATATATAAATATATATTATAAAAATATATATAATATAAAAATTCAAATATAAGCATAGCTTATTCACAATTAATTAAATTTATCCATAATATCCAGACTTCCGGTCATAGTTGAAGTCAATTTTTAAAAATCTGTCTGTGTTCTTGGATGTTTGTCCCTGTAGATTGAGTTAGAGGTACATCCTTCCCGGTTGATCTAAGGATCCTAGTAGGATATTGGGATATCTATCTCAGAGGTTCTCACCTATCTTTATCCCTAATATATCTGCTAGGTCCTGCAATAATGCAATATTTAAAAACAACCCAGAAAAAATGCTATATAAAGGCACATACTTGGCACCCATTAGTATCTGAAGATAGTATATCTTATCACATATAAAGTAATTTTACTATGCCTTAAAAGAAAATCAATACATTAGGATATCTTGAAAGATTGTTTCATAAGCAGAGAAACAAAACTTCAAAAACCTTAGGAACTGTATCAAGACCCTAGTTGTTGGGGACTGAAGAATAAAATTATTTAACATTCAGGTTAATCTAGGTGAAAATGGTTTACCACTTAATCTCTTATATGCAGATATCTGTTTGGTAACACCATATCATGACCAAAGATTGTTAATACAATTCAACCTAATGAGAAAGGTCTTCAAGGTCCTAAGGAACCAACTCCAAGAAAGTGAGCTGCCCTATGGATTGGTAAATCAATTTGTGAATTTTCAGCAAATTATAGAAATTGGGTATACCGGGATTAGGATTAATTATATATTTAAGGAGAGAAAAAACAAGTAGCAACATAGGTGAGAACAGACAACAGCTCAATTAGCCTGCCCTTCGGTGGGTCCCCGCTCAGATCTCAAGCTGGTTTTAGCTCAATTTGTGCCATTACAGAGAGAACATATCTGGAGCATATCAGACTGGACCCACCCATACGGGCAGTCCAGATCCGAAATGTCACCAAGTTCCCTCTGCATGAGAGATACAGCAACCCCAGACGAATGGCAACCCTTGCACACGGTGCCTAGAGATATCAGCTATGCCTCACTGATGATGCCTAACAAGGCTGAAACGATCGTCTGGGGCTGCTGTGGCTCTTGTGCATTGGGAACTTGCTGACGCTTTGGATATGGAATGCCCGTATGGGTGGGACCGGTCTGATATGCTTCAGATATGTTCTCTCTGTAATGGCACAAGATGAGCTAAAACCAGCTTGAGATCTGAGCGGGGACCCACCGAAGGGCAGGCTATTTCAGCTGCTGTCCATTCTCAGTACACTCTTGCGCCTTGTTTTTTGCTCTTAATAATTTTTTTATATGCGGGATTAATGATAAATCATTAAGTATATCCCCCTTTCTTCCCCTTCTCTCCCCCTAAACTATAGAATCACATGAGAAATGTTTCCCATTTCTCATTTTTTTTCTTTTCAATTCAAAAAGTTAATTGTTAACTACACAAGGAAACAAATGACATAATGAAGTAATTGTATTGTTGTTACTATAAACAATTTTTTTTGTTTTGTTTGTACCCTTTTTGTACATTTGATGTATGTATCTCCATATTCAATTTGTCTTATATGTATTCAATATAAAACTACTGCATATATTGATGTAAAAGTATAAAACCTTTACAAAAATATTTTAAAAGAATATCCATGTTTCCACAAAGAACAAAGATAATCCTGAGTGGGATCCCCCTAGATGGAAACCATGTTAAAGGATAGGATTGTTGAATATCTACAATCAAATGGATTTCAAGATCAGAGACAACATGGGTTTACTTCAGGGAGATCATGCCAAACTAATCTTATTGATTTTTTTGATTGGGTAACTAAAATAATAGATCAGAGTGGTGCAGTAGACATTGCTTACCTAGATTTCAGTAAGGCTTTTGACACTGTTCCACATTGAGGGCTCATCAATAAACTGCAATCTTTAAGTTTGGATTCCAATATTGTTGAATGGCTATATGACAGGCTACAGAGGGTTGTTGTCAACAGAGTATATTCGAAGCAAGGTCTAGTTACCAGTGGGGCACCTCAGGGATCTGTACTTGGACCCATTCTCTTTAATATTTTTATTAGTGATATTGCAGAAGGTCTTGATGATAAGGTATGTCTTTTTGCTGATGATACTAAGATATGTAACAGAGTTGACGTTCCAGGAGGGATAAGCCAAATGACAACTGATTTAGTTAAACTAGAAAAATGGTCAGAGCTCTGTCAACTGACATTTAATGTGGATAAGTGCAAGATAATGCACCTTGGACATAAAAACCCTAGGGTAGAGTATAGGATATTTGATGCCCTACAAACCTCAACATATGAGGAAAGGGATTTAGGAGTAATTATTTAAGATGACTTAAAGATAGGCAGACAATGTAGTAGAGCAGCAGGAAATGCTAGCAGAATGCTTGGTTGTATAGGGAGAGGTATTAGCAGTAGAAAGAGGGAAGTGCTCATGCCATTGTACAGAACACTGGTGAGACCTCACTTGGAGTATTGTACACAGTACTGGAGACCGTATCTTCAGAAGGATATTGATACTTTAGAGAGAGTTCAGAGAAGGGCTAACATACTGGTTCATGGATTGCAGGATACAACTTACAAGGAAAGGTTAAAGGATCTTAACATGTATAACTTGGAGGAATCACGAGACGGGCGGGATATGATAGAAACATTTAAATACATAAAGGGAATCAACACAGTAAAGGAGGAGACTATATTTAAAAGAAGAAAAACTACCACAACAAGAGGACATAGTCTTAAATTAGTGGGGCAAAGGTTTAAAAATAATATCAGGAAGAATTACTTTACTGAGAGGGTAGTGGATGCATGGAATAGCCTTCCAGCAGAAGTTGTAGAGGTTAACACAGTGAGGGAGTTTAAGCATGTGTGGGATATGCATAAGGCTATACTAGACTTAAGATAAGGCCAGGGACTAATTTAATAGTATTTCGAAATACTGGGCAGATTAGACGGGCTGAATGGTTCTTATCTGCCGTCACATTCTATGTGTCTGTGTTACACCCGAACATAAGTTTCCAAATCTCTAAATTGCCACATGATGTTCTTGGTGAAACCTATACACATCCATTGCCACTATTTCACTTCCTTTATCTGAATAGCTCATTATGAAGTCAGTATTTGCTCTTAGCTGAAACATGACAAAAAATAAGCATATAAATCCTGATTTGATTAATTTTAGAAAAGTATGATCTATATTAGATCGAAGACAAGATTATAAGAAGACAAGGGGTGTATCTGAGCAACTAGCTAATTTTCACTGGATTGTATTGTGTATATTGGTTAGATAAAAGTAATTATAAATCATGCAAGTAAGAATATTCACTATTCATGTAAAAAAAATGGACAGCTTGCTATTAAAAAAAGACAGCATGGGAAAATAATAAATTGGACACTTTCCTGGTCACATCTACAGAAACACAACAAAAGATATCCAAATGTATTGTATTGTTTCTTCCCCTAATAGCGTAAAGGTAGGCTTCTTCTTCCACCAAGATAAAACATTATCTAAGCCAAGAACTGATTTAAAATAAATAAATAAATAAATAATAATAATAATAAAAAAAAAATATATATAATATTATATATTTGTGGTTATATATATCACCCTTATTTGTGAGGAGGGAGGAAGTCAGTTGTGGTGTCGTGGAGAGAAGTGAGTCTCTAAGGGGAAAGGTTAAATTTAAGGGAAAGTTGGGATGGATCATTTGCCCCATGCAATCACATCTTTCCATTGGCCAGATGCATAAAAATACACTTGAAGAGACGGCAAAACCCCTACCACAGCTCTAGGCCTACAGCCTTCTCATTTGTGTCCAAGGACTGAGGCTGAGGATTACACCATTAGTAGTAAGGGGGAGTTAGTTGTGGTGTACCAAAACTGCTGTATGGGCAAGCCAATGGAAGAGGGAAAAATATATAGTTACCATAATGCCATATGGAGCTATATTTTTTTTTTTTTTTGAGCAACTACTTCCTTAGCTAAAACGTCTCTCTAGTCTTATGCAGCACAAACAAACTAACATCCCAACAGTTCTGAAACTGAAACCTGTTTTCATGGTCATGGGTTTACTCCAGGCTGACATACTCATGTGAGGTCAGCCCACCCCATCCCGATTACATACCTCCCAATGATGGGAAATACAGTTCTCAAAACATCTGAAACACTTGTACATGTGTATGAAGGATCATTGTGTTGTAGTTTGGATGTGTGTTCACTTGTGATATACACAGTATGTATATATGTATTAAGGCCATTTGGCCTGTATTTGTGGGAGGGGCTTAAGTTAACGCATTCCCCTATATAAGGTACACCCCTTACCTGACTCCTTACCGATCAAGGTCAGCTTCTGAATGACCCTCAATTATAACACTCTATCTTACCTTTCTTTTTCTTACTTTACTTTTCTACTCCTTGGTGGGCCCTCTTTATTTACAGGCCTACCGTATCGTCGGTATCGGCACACCACAACCAACTTGCTCTTTTATACTATTCCAAGTTCCTACTCGAACCTTACTCCATATATGGCTATTTTAACCCATTACACAAATATATATATATATATGCAGTAAATGTCCAATTAAGAAGAGTGGAGCTGAGAGAGGGGAAACTTGGAGAGGTAAAAAAGTCATTATTCCATTCCCAAATAATGAGTTGTAAAATTGAATAATATAGCCCCATATTTGTTCAAATTAGTCTTCAATCGCTTTAGAAATATAAAACTGGCAGAACAATTTTGTCACCTGCAGATAGAACGTTAATTTCCCTCACATACATAATAGCTACACATGAAAAAAAATTGCTACTGATTTACTGTTCAAGTTAAAATGCTCACTCTTCTATGTATCTGTCAATGTAGTCACAGTATATTTTTACAGCCTAATGAGCTAACCTTAAAGGTTACTTATTCTCTGTATGAATATTTCTTGGGCTCATTATTGAAACATTTTTAATGACTGGTACATAGAAAGTACCCATGTCTGAAGTATTTACATCATAGTATAGCAGGAATGGAGATACGACATGATAGATCTTCAAAAACAGGCCTGTTCATTGAACATGGAAAGAAAACTATACATTTGCTATATCATTTATTTTTTACCATACTTTTCTTAGCAGATCACGCACTGGTAGAATTAACAAATATGTTAGCTCTGTCCACAAGCAGTACAGCAGTAAGGACAGTCAGCAAAACTCTGAAAATAGTTGAACAATGACAGCTTATTCCCTGACAGACAGCATTTGATGTATTATAGTTGTTATTTAATTAAGACATGTATTTGTTTTACCTTCTTAATATAGGGCCTGTTCTATGGAAATAACAGCACTGTCTTTATGACAATGTTCCCTCTATTGGAAATTCTTACCAAATATTTTGGACTGGGGCATTTCCCAACATCTTGAAATATTACCTTACCATATTCTTGGTTACCCTTGCTTATACTATGTACATGCCATATTTTTCAAATAAACTTTGGAAAAAAACAAAAAAAGTGGGAACATGATGCTAATATTTTGATGCTAATATTTTGATCATGAAAATTACTGTGAGTATGGAAATATTTATCCCCAATCAACCCCCACATTTACTATTAGCTAATACGCAAACAAAACCAAAAATGGGAGAGATGTAAATTTCTAAGAAGAGATTGGTTAATATGATTAACAACCTCCATACTGTTTGATTGTAAAGAGACATTCCTAAATGGGTTTTCTTACAGAGTAGATGAACACTGAGAGATTAGAGAACCAAATAATCTCCATTACCATTCAGTGCCCTCCAGAAATAGATGACCATAGCTTTGAGTTCTAAAAACATTTATCGGATTGAAATTTTTTTTTAATTTTTGCAATTTCATTGACGTTTTACTTGATTGTCCTAAATAATTTTTTTTGTAAATCAGTTTTTATTGAGGTTTTCTTTGTATTTTTTTGTAGTAGTACAGACAGGGCAGGACTGGCCCACAGGGATACCGGGAAATTTCCCGGTGGGCCGCGGCACCTGGGGGCTGCGCTGCCACATAGGTGGCACACTGAGAAGGGGCCGGCCGTGTTCCAGACTGGAGCCGCCGGGCCGGGTGGCAGCTTCGACGGTCCGGCGGCACTCCAGTCACTGATGGTTGAAGGAGGAGGAGCCTGTCTACCATGCTCCCTCGCGGTTCCCACAATTCCCAGCACAGGAACCGCGAGGGAGCATGGTAGACAGGCTCCTCCTCCTTCAGCCATCAGTGACACCAGTGACTGGAGTGCCGCCGGACCGGCGAAGCTGCCACCTGGCCCAGCGGCTCCAGTCTGGAACGCGGCCGGCCCCCTGCCTTCTCTAAGGTAAATTGGGGGCAGAGGGAGAGATAGGGAAAGGGAGGAGGGAGGGAGAGGGGAGAGATACAGGGA
>OW240916.1:254521806-254548518 GCA_933207985.1 Pelobates cultripes
GAGACACAAGGGGAGAGGAAGAAAGAGGCAGAGGGGGAAGAGAGAGACTTGGAAGGAGAGGGGAGACATTGACACATACACACACTGCCCACACACACACACACACACCATACACATTCACACACTGCCCACACACACACACACACACACCATACACATTCACACACTGCCCCCACACACCATACACATTCACACACTGCCCCCATACACACACACCATACATATTCACACACTGCCCCCCACACCCACACACTGAACCTTTCACACACATTGCACCCCTCACACATTGCACCACTGCTCCTATACCCTACTACAGCCCCATATGCCAGTAGACTCCAGGTAAGTTGTCAAACTGTTCTTAAACGGTTTGACTACTTACTCTGGGAGGGGGTGCCGACACTCCTGGCACCATAACCACTACACAGAGGAGTAGTGGTTATTGTGCATGGAATATTTCTTTAAATAATCTACAAGTGCCCCTCCCGGGCTCAGGCTCTGGATCCGTCACTGGTATATGACATGTATATTAATGTGTATATTTGTTATATATATATATATATATATATATATATATCTATTATATTTACACATATTAATGTACATTTATATATGCATAATACACAGAGAAATTTCATTAATATGTACCATATGTAATGAGCAGATATTGGCCCAATCTTGTTGCTAGGTGCATACTCAAGCACAATAACATATTTAAAGTGAAGAGCACACCCACAGGACTTCAAAATAAACATTTTTACAGTTGTGCCCTACATACATTCACCATTTCAGTCCCATTAACAAGCTTTCCTTAATATGTCCAGGTAGTTGGACTGAAACATTGATTACATGCAAAGGCACGTCTGCTTAAAATAAATCTGCACTTTTGTTTATTTTGAAGCCTATGAGTGCGCTTTTTACGTTGAAGTACTTTTTAATTTTAAATTATCTGTTCTAACTCTGTATCTGCACACTATGCTGGCGTGACGCATTATGGGGCTGGTAAATAATTTTTTTCCAGGGCTGCTTTTAATTTCCAGTCCGGCCCTGAGTACAGAGAAGCTACATTAATAGAAAATAGGCTTGCAGGCCTCTAGATATATAACGATAATGAAAATGAAGGTGGCAGTTTTGGCTAATGAGACAAAGTACAGTATCAGCGTATTTAACAAACAGTATCTGAGACATAATTTGAGATCATCAGCAGTGTAAAACCTTGATGTTATAGTCCCCTGATATCAATATTCTGGACTAATTTGGAGGCATTCTCTACCCCAGATATGAGTAGGAGTATCGTAAGGGACATTAAGAGCGATAACTCCCTATGTCAACAATGAAGGCGTTGGTGGCAAAAACTACCTTCCAGTAGGCGGGGTTAATCCCTGTTATTGCCAAGTCCCCCATATACACTTTAGTGGGTTTCATGAACACTATGTTATGATATAGTTTCAGAAGTAAAGATCTGAGTCTCCCTCATAGTGGGAGGCGATCCATACAAAATTGTTGTGCCACCAGAAAGTTAAAGAGAATCAGAATCTGGATGGTGGTGGTATGGGAAGAAAGGGGGACAAAGAGGAAATAAAAAAAGGGGGGGGGGGAGATATGTTTCCCTCCCTCTCCCCTCCCTTGTAAGTAAGCAAGGGACATGAGGAACTAACTGTTATGTGTAGTGCAGCATAGTTGGGAGGGGTGGGGTATGAATGCGAGTTCCTGCCCCTGCGATGTCAGCCATCTACCTTCTTGTCAATGTGAGCTGGGTTTGTGGCAGGAGTTGTGCTAACTCTCAACCTGTCAGCCATGTACATAAACCAGGGTCGCCAGCACTCAACGTGTTTGTCACTTGTGCCCAATAGTACAGCTTGTATGGCTTCCGCAGCTTGTATATACTCTACTCGGTCTAACCAATGTTCCCTGGTTGGGGTCCTGTCTTGTTTCCAGAGGGCAGGTATCAGTGATTTTCCCACCTTTAAGAAGGTGTCTAGTGATATATTTTCTGTAACTCGATATTGGGGTCACAGTAAGGTGCAACAGTGCTTGTTTTACATTAAGTTGTTGTGGTTTTCCGAAGACTTTTGTTAGTTCTCCCTTGACCATCTCCCAGAACGTCGCTATCTAGGGGCACCTCCACCAGATGTGTTTGATCATCCCTTCACCTGCGCCACACCTCCAGCAGGATGATGATACACTCGGGATATCCGATGACGACAGCAGTTTGTAATTAGTTTCTTGATAGCTAGAGCTAATCGAGCTCTTGTGATCCAAAAATAACACTTTTTTCCCACTGTACATCAGTGAACTTCTTGTTAAGCAGTTCTTTCCATCTCCTCTTAAAAGTCATCTTCGTGTTTCTGTCTTCGATTATTAAATGTTGGTATTGGACAGAAACGGTCTTCTCCAGGATAATGCCCCCATCACAGATGCCCTTAAACCACGTCAAGGTGCGATGCAGCATTGCTTTATTGGGCATCTGTTGGTAACAGTGTTGCAGTTGAGTATGACGAAATTTAACGAGAATAGTTGGGGTTTCATCCCCTAAGATGTCTTGGAGTCCCATCAAATCAGCATTTTCCAAAGCTTCATGGATTTGTATGGAGGAATTCCTCTCTATAAAAGACCAGGCAATAGGGAGTAATCAGCCCCCAGATGTTTACTGTGTTGCAGGGGGATCAAGGGGCTCATGATGGGAGATATGTGGCGTCCTCCACGTAAAGGCCTACAGGTCCGTAATGTGTGACTGACCTGGGATCCCGCCGCTGTGAAAAAGATAAAGGAGTTGTGGCACGATATTCATCTTGAGGACTGCAACTCGTCCAAGCTAAGATAAGTGCGGGTATGACCAGCGTTTGATGTCCGTCAGGATGTTCTTTAGCAATGGCATGAATTAGCTTGCTGTAGATCGGTCGGGTCCTCCATCACCCAGGTACCCAGGTATTTAATTTTCCTTCGAAACACCAGCGAAAGGGGAGGTTAGGCTGCAGTGTTGCAAATTTCTCGGCTGGAATATTGATGTTGAGCACTTTGCAAGGTTCAATTTGAGGCCAGATAGGCTGCCATACGTATTGAATTCTCTTTAATCAAATATGGCAAGGTGATTTGTGGATTGGTTACAAAAAATAGGAGGCCATATGCATATGCTGGTAAGTTAGACATTGGACTCCTGAGAAATCTTAGTTCTGTCGGTCCGCAACGAGGAAAGGTTTGAGGATAATGGCAAAAAATAGCAAAAAATAGAGGTGAGAGGGGACATCCTTGCCACGTACTATTAAGGATCGGAAAATTATCCATGAGTGCTCCATTGACCTGTACCTTAGCGGTAGGTTGGTTATATAGGGCAGTGATCCAGCTCCTCAGTTTGTCACCAAATCCCATTGCTTTCAAGGTAGCAAACATGATTGTCCAATTAATGCGGTCGAAAGCTTTATCTGCATCCGTGGATAAAAAAAAAACAGGCATCTAGAACTGCGGCGTGCAAGATGTTGCAAGGCGAACAGGCGGAGAGTACTCTCCCTGGCCTCCCTTCCATGGATAAAACCTGTCTGATCTGGGTGAATAAAGTCAGGTAGACATGTTTGCATCCAATTTAACGTCCACATTTAAAAGAGAGATCGGGCGGTAAGTACCACAGTTTTTGGGGTCTTTATCTGGCTTCAGTAGTACGGTGATCGTGGCAGCTAAAGATTCTCTCCATCTTCTGGTAGCTTATTCAGAGCTTGGTATCAGGAGTGTGAGAATGCCTTATAGTATCCTAGAGAAAAACTGTCTGGTCCAGGTGCCCCCCACCTCCATCTTAGCGGTTTGGATTGCGAACAGACGTTCATCTTCCCCCATGGGTGCATATTGCGTTTCTGCCGTCTCAGTAGGTAGTACGCCTGGCTTGTGGTCAGTAAGGTAATTCAGGATAGCTGAGGAATGTTCAGTTTCCCTTGTATGGGTGTGATTCCCAGTGGTCTTATATGGCGTTGAGTAGAATTCCTGAAATTCTTTTGCATTGTCGCAGTCCCTGTAGCATGCAAGCAAAATACTAACTGCCTTTATTGGCATGTGTGTAAAAAAAGCCTTTCGATCTCTGGACGCCCCTATAATGTCATTGCGTCAATAGAACTGTAAGCTGACGTCTAGCGTCTAGTAATTCCATGTAGATGGATTCTAAATGTGACCTTTTGTGTTGAAGTTCAAGAGTTGTAATCTGAGTGGCCAGCTCGGCCATTTGCCGGGCTGCATCCTTCTTCTTCTTTGTTGCGAGGCCAATCAAACATCCTTGGATGACACTCTTGTGCACCTCCCATAATGTGAGAGCTGACATATCGTTGGTGTCGTTTTCCTCAAAATATAGGGTCAATGTATTTCCCACTTGTTTCTTAAGGGCAGGGTCCAACAGCAGGGTTTTGTTAAGTCACCAAGTCCTCTCAGCTGGTTTCTATGCCAATCTGTACTGGTCCGTGGTCTGACCAGGTCAAGGGTCTTATTGTCGCTTTAAGTAGACGGTTAAGGTCCTCTTGATGAAGAAACAGGTCATCGATACGGGTGTAACGATCATGGATTGGGGAGTAGTGCGTATAGTCCCTATTTGTGGGATTGCAGGCCCTCCAGCAATCTATTAACCTTAATTCTCTGAGTGTGAGATGAATTGCTGTGATGTGTCGCTGAGAAACGCAGCTGTGGCCCATGGAAGAGTCTAAGATGGGGTCTAGGGGGACATTTAAGTCTCCCCCCAAAATAAGGAAGTCTTCCATGAAGCGTTTTAATTTTTAATAAAATTAGGTTATGCATTCAGAGGGTTAAAGTATCATGTCATAAGAAAATATAGGATACAACATTAGAAAAGGAAACATTAAATCGTGTACTGTATCTTTCTGACCTGAAATACTGAAATATGTATATATGATCATAAATCTGTCAGTTAATAAACAGAAACAGAATAACAATAATATAGTAATCTCTCCAGGTAGAAAGTAAATAATCCACAGAGAGTGAATTTACAGATCAATGTTTTGATTAACTATCAGGTACTCACCAGTCTTGCACTGCATTGAAGGAATCTTCATTGCTAATGTCATACATTAGAATAAAACCCATTGCCCCACGGTAATATGCTGTTGTAATTGTGCGATATCTCTCCTGTCCAGCCGTATCCTGTAATGATACATATGTGTTTTAAATATATGTTGCTTAACAACTTTGGTATAGCGACAGCTCACCTAGCCATTACTGGTATATAATTTAATTTTAATTTTTTATTTAAGTCAATTGTGTAACATTATTAGAAACAATGTAAATGTTACCATTGTAATAGTTAAAATTACAGAGCAATCCACCTTACTTTACAGAATATAAAATACTTTAAATAAATGTATTAAAACCATTGATTATGTTGCTGGCTTGCAATCATCATTGCAGTGCAGTACTGCATTTGCATTGTTATGTAGTTGGGGGTCGATGACTTAGAGAATTTGTCAAGATAACTGTAAAGGCTACATTAGCACCATGCAATGCACCTAGATAATAGAGAAGCCTGGTTATAGCAAGGCAGGTGTATTTACTGTTTGTTAGCACTCTTTGCAAATACACATAAGCAGAGTATATTTAATAATTTGATTATTTTAATTTTTTTCCTGACACATCTCCTCCACGTAATAAAATTGATAACTGTACTTATATGTAAATGTTTCAGATAATTTCTGAAGTATAGCAATATATGCAATACAATTTAATCTCTAATACTTTATGTCACGAACGCACCCTACTCCAAGAGTGTGGGTGACGTAGTTGTGGTGGTGAAAGGGTTAAAATCCACTATTTGTCTGCACTAGACCGGAAATAATGACAAAATCCCCCTTTTAACACCACCCACACTTAAACATAATAATATAACTATTACTATTTTAACGTTGCCACCACCAAGACAATTTATAAATGGGGTGCCTTGGTCCCCCAGGTAAATCAACAATAAAACCTACCAAGTATTACTTAGCACAATATTTATGGAATTGCAAAAATACTAACTAGTCTCTTCAGGTAACGTGATTCTTAACCAGACAAAGGCAGAACTTAATAAATGAATGTTTATTATGAGCAAAAGATAGTCACAGTGCATATAAAAATATATGATAAACAAATTATTTACAACAACAACATATAAAAACAAAAAGGATAAAATACAGAAGTCCTAATTACTCACTTAGATTTTCAAAGTACATCTTCTGTCCAGGGGGTCTCTGGCAAGGAAAGATGGTGACTCACTCAAAATTAGATCTTGGCCCCAAGCAAGTACACTAGCACCCTTCAGGATCATTAGAGATATGGCCTGTGAATTACCACGCCTCACCCAGAGGTGCAGTTAAGGCGTACCTATAGAGATACTAAGTGACCACCTCCTTTGTTCCAGAAAACAACAAACCAAATATAAACTTTTGGTTTTATCTCCTCTACTGTACTTGCCACAGAAATAATTGCCTTTATGAATTTGTTCACCCACCCACGATCCAATAGGACGGACATCACAATTCCTTTCCCTAGGGTCAAGTTAGGCCACTCATGTTTGGACTTGGTTAGAAGATGGCGCTTGTCACATTCCAAATATAACAAAAATGAGGCTTTATTATTATTCTGTGGGGGTAAATATGAATGTTTTTGTCCTTCCTTTGGATATGATACTGGAACAAAGCTAATGGCATTTACATATCAAAGAGATTTACTCATCACTTACAAGGTACATGCCAAATGGATGAAGAGACATTCAGACTTTTTCCAAGTGTAGAACCTCACACCTTCCAGAGCCTTGATTACTTCACATCCATATAGTAAAAGCCTTTTCACATTCCTATGCCATTCATACTACCCCTTCTGTCATCCGACCTCTGTGGGGGTCCCAGCTTCAAAAGATGTAACCCCTGTTGACCTCAGCAATAGCATCTCTGTAATTTGTGCCATTTACTACACAAATTACATTAAAGGATAATATTCCATCGTGTAATAATAAATTATGCACCCTTGCCGTGACACTTTACACTCCATATAAATGATTAATGGTTTTGAAAAATTACTTGAATATAATGTATACAGTAAGTGAATTTATTTAGGTATCCTGAACAGCGATCTATAAAACAAACTGCTGTTGTGTCCTAAGTTTATGTGCCAGCTATTAATCTTAAAATTAGATTTCAATAAAGAATAAAAACATTCTTGAGAGGCAAAGCAAAGAAGTTAGTTTCAAGAACTCCTATCAGAACATTGCTCAGATACCGGCTACGTAGTTAAATACACTAAATTACACACTAAAGCTAGAACTGCTGGGAATTCAAAGGGAAGAATTTCAATTTAAGGCCACAAATTTTGGATTGGAAACATTCTCAAAGTTTAGTTACTTTGACCTTAAAGTTGAAATTCACTTTGAATTCATGTTGAATTTCTGACGATTCTCACTTTAGTGAATAAGTCATAGTAGCAACTTTAGAAAGCATGGTCACAACCAATTGCAAAGTTGAAAAATGCTAAATGAATATTTTCCACCTGCAAATGAGCATTGTCACTCACATGGAACAGATGTTAACTTCAATTTTAACATTTTAATTGAGTAAAAAAATATCAAGTATGGCATTTAAACAAATTAAATGGAAATCTGTTTTGGCAGGCTTAAGTGTTACTCTTACAAGCCAATAAGCCATACTTCCTTTATAGATTTTGCAATATATTTGTTGTACGTTGCAAAACTAAACTTGTGAATAAAATTATGTCTCTTTGGCCAATAAAACAAACTGATTGTTTTTTAAATTTACCTCATGTATCTTAAAGATGGCAATTCTTTTTTCAATGTTCCTATATTTCTGATAAAGTGAAGAGCAAGACAACGATGTGATATTTCTAAAATGTTTCAATGAATTTGATATTCAGGAATGCTACAGTCTGATTGTGATCTGATTGAAATGTGTCAAACTCATTGCATAAAATATATCTAATATATCTTTTTTAAACTTGTTGTAGCTGGTAGCATTCGATATCTGTTTTGAGATGACATGTATTGAGGGCACATAAAAGACAATCTATGTAGTACTAAACACCTCTCTAAACACAGAACTCAGCACAAGTAATGTGAATGCCAGGAGGAAGATTTGTTCATTAAAGACTCTATTCAATATCATATCACCCATCAACACTGTATGGATATAGGTAATCAATCTGGTGGTGTATGATGTAGATGGATGAACTTTAGTTATGAATCACTTCACCGGTCAGCATTATGTAATACCATTATTGGGCAGACTAGATGGGCCGTCACATTCTATGTTTCTATTCAACATTCCCTCTTTCACTGCTGTCATATATCTGTTATCCTTGTGCTTCTCCAGTAAAACACAATGTATATTAATAAGCACACTTTGCAGGCATATCTGCCTGATTGCCATAATGTAGTCGAGAACAATTTTCTTCCCTTTTTTGTGGCATAATTGAAAATGGCTAAAAAAATGTTACTTCCTTTGGCTCAACAGCATAAAAGAATGGCTTTCAAGGTTGAAACTAATGGCCTTTAGTCTTTTTTCAATCTAGATAACTATGCAACTATGTAGCCAATGCATGTGACAGTCAATTGTACTTTCAAGGTTTATCATTTTCTATGTGTTCTTACATTTTTCAATTTCCCTCCATCCATTTTCTAGAATCCATTCTTCCCTTTCAAGTTTGGCCTCTCTACCTTTTTGCTCTTGTCTCTTCCCCTTTCCATTTTCTCTAATCTCCTCCCTTTCCTAGTTGTAATTGTCCTTTGCAGCTTCGGCTCCTCTGTCTGGTTTACCTTCTTTTTTCACTCCCATCTATTGTAAAAATCACATTTGCTCAGATTTCTCAAGGCAGTAATGAGAGAATGGGAGCAGTGATGCTCATATTTTTCATGTACTTAAAAGGACATTAAAAACATGTATTTCATGTACATATAAGTATATAAAATGTGATGATGTAAGAAAGATTTCCATTGTAGTTTAAAGGTGAGCTAAAACCAGAATCATAGAAACATAGAATGTGACGGCAGATAAGGATCATTCGGCCCAACTAATCTGCCCAATTTTCTAAATACTTTTATTAGTCCCTGGCCATATCTGATAGTTAGGATAGCCTTATGCCTATCCCACACATGCTTAAACTCCTTTACTGTGTTAACCATGCTGATGAACTGCAAATTGCAAAGTTAGGTAAGGCATCGTTAAATGTTAGTTCATTCGACCATTAGTCTAAATAAAAGGTGTTGTAAAACAACTTATCAGTACAAACTGGAATCTGTAATCTATCTTGAAATCTAAAACAAAATGTAAAAAAAAGTAAATGCATATTTTTCACATATTTTTCTACTAGAATCTTGTCCTGTAATATTCAAAAATATAGCAGTATATCTGAAAATAGCTCTAAATTTAGACTTGAGGCTTCTATCCTGTGATAAGATTCTGCTAATGTTACAGCAGCAAGGCTAAAGACGTTAAGTGTTAGGTTTCATATGTACTAACAATACAGTCAGAAGAATCAAATTGGCCTGCAGGCTCAGAAGACATAATGGAACAATGAAAATCCACACATATGCCTACATATAGCAAAATCAATTGTTGATTATAATCACTTATCAAAAAGGAAGTATCAATGTTTCCATGCTGTCAGCACAAGAGAGTATTCGTTAGAGTAAGGAAAATGAAGAAAAAAAAAGCAGGTAAAATGAGCTCTAGAAGAACATTCAGTGAAGAACATTCTTCTATACCAGTCAATAAATAGTGAGACAATAGCTTTAATATATAATACAAATTTATTTAGTTCAATAAGCACTATGGATCTTAATGATGCGGTAAGTTCAATGATATATGATGTAACAGTGCTATATCTGCCTCCTATCTTTTGTATAAAATCCCCTTTGTCTGCTTGGCCCTTTGATAAATGCTTCTATGACACAGATGACTGTAGAGAAATCCTTCTTGATCGCGTATCCATGGTGATACATCCGAGTGTCATGTATATACAGTATCTGTGATATCTGGAAATTAAGTGGTCATGAGAACCCTTGCAAATATTAACCCATTAGTCTCTGCATTGTATAGCGTTTACATGCCAGATTGCAAGTTCTACTCCATGACTCCATAGCTAATCTAGCTTCCGTGCACCGGTGTGGACACATTCTAGAGTGACAAAATATTAAGGTCTTTTTTCTAACAGGAGATGAGGCTAGATAGTAGTTTAAAATGTATTTTCACTTTTAATGAGTTAATTCAATGTATTTGTTGTGGTATGCTCACCACCAGGAAGCTTTAGTCCACACTGTAATTTGTACACAGTTGTGCCCTGGCACAGTTCAAGCACAACAGCCACTAAATCAGCTTGACAGATATGTGCCTATTACAGCTTCCAGGAGAACCTTAGGCTCCTGCATGGGAGCAAGGGCCATCTCATTGGCTGAGAACCTTATCTGAGTGGACTTAGCCAATGAGGTTGTTAACTGATGCCAATGGCTGCATTGCTGGGGTTAACTCAATGCTGGGAGCTTCCGGCAAATAGTTTGATTACTTACCCTGGAGGGTACTAGAGTAATTATTCTACCATATCCACTACAGCACACTGTAATGGTTATGTTGCTTGGATACCTTTAAGTCAGCAATGTAGGAACCTAACCGAGTGGTCCTTAAAGATAAACCGGGCTGCAGGTAACTGGTTGCAACTATCTGCCAGTATGCAATTTCTAGACAATAAAATTTATTAATTGTGCTATCCAAATGAAGAAATAAATACATTTTTATTTTGTGTACAAGATTATATCTTAGAGTTGAAAGGTATAAATTATAGCAATGCTGGTCAGTAGCTGCAGAACCACACACAAGATAAGTATATTGTTTAAATGTATGTATTTACAGATATTTTCTTTTTAACAATGTAAAGGTAATATTTTATTTTTACTTGAAGTGGATCTTCTCCTCCAAGGGTTTGTGGTTGAGACTCTTCATATGCTGCTTTCCTTGCAGCAAGAAAAACAACAATATACTTTAAAAAAATATAAATAAGGATTTTATTTTTTATGGGAATAATTAATTTTAAAAAGTCATATCGGGGGGCGGGGTCGGACCGCCGAGCTGGACGGCCGCAAGGGAGACCAGCTCTTGCAACCCCGGACTAAAGAAGCCTTAAAAATACGATTTTCAACACAAAATCGTCTGGCAACGGTGGCCCTCAGTGGGCAGTAGATCAAGACCCAGGGTGAGGCTGGCCCGAGTGGCTACAGTCCCCTGGAGGAAGATTCATCACTGGCAGTATTGAGGCCTACACCGGCGGTGAGCAGGGCGGACGGCCGCTGCCCCACTATCCTGCCAACCAGCCCTCAACCATGTGCCAGACCTGCGGGGATCCGGCTCCGTACCCCCCTCCTTTGGACCGGGGGGGTGATCCAGGTCCCCACCCTCGAGAACAGACCACCGCATAGCAAATCAGGAGGCCATGTGTGATGGCGCCAAGACCTGAGCCACTACAGGTTAATCACCTGCATCGACAGAACCGGGGAGAACCGTTAATAATAAAGACATTCTCATGAGGCTAAGTGGCACGGACATCATTGCCATAGCAGGGACACTAAAACTCAACTTCCGTGAGCTGCCAGCATTTCTCCTTACAGACAGGCTTAATCTTATGCTTACTGAAAGAATAGCCCTGTATGAACCAGCAGTAAGATGCACTTTCTGCGATCTCTACCCGACCCTAATCAAATGATTTTCCTCTCTCTGCTTCAGTACCTAAAAAGAACAAAAACACAGACCCAGCCTGGGTTACTGAGCCTCCCAACCCATCCCAAAACCTGGGAATGCATCCTGCCCATGACAGGCACAGGCTGACTGCACAGAAGTTTGCCGGACCAACAATCACACCACCCACAGTCAGGAGAAATCGCCTCTCTACGCCTAACTGAATGCTAAGGTGGACATTTCTGTTGAACGTCTGGTATGCCTGCTGACTGCGCCATTGTCCCAAATAATTTCATACTGCACCAGCTACTAAAGCACCTCAGGGGGGCATACCTCGCTTGTATACTACTCTTAAGATATACGCATACAGTTTAATTTTATTTATTTCCCTTTATATTTCCATTAAGCTACATGAAACCTGAAACACTAGCCTGAATTCCATAGCATAATGCTGCCTCTGCTGGCTCAGTAATTTGTTAACCACTTCACTATGTTTTTAAGACATACATGTCGCACTACACACAAGCTACAGATGTATAATCTTAAAGCGCGACTAGCATTGTTAAAAGCATGTTATCTTAAATAAGCGTAGTCCACTAGTCTGTTAACTTCATATCATATAAAAATGTGCCGACTACACTGCCACATTGTGAATGCCATAAAAATGCTGTAAAATTGTGCATGTGTTCTCAGATACCCCAAAAGTAAAACGTGATAAAAATAGCTAGAGGATGACACGGCATAATAATCTACTATCTAGAAAGTAAAAAGCGATGTTATTTTATGCTATGTTTTGAAACTATCTAAGCAACGTAAACCTATACTGTATCTCCTTACCGCAAAAAAAAGTGCAAGATCTACTGTCTACCCCTTTTTTTAAACTGTTCATAATGCGCTAGAGGAATGCCTTTGGGGTACCTCATAAGCAACTGTTATAATCGTACGCTCTACAAAAATAAAGAATAATAAAAAAAAAAAATAATTTCATGTCATTTGAGATTTTATATAAGGGTGATTATTTTCCACTCAGGCCTGGACAAAAACATTTTCATGTACCAACGCGGACAATGTTACCCTAGGTATTTACCGAACACAAAGTCTTGGAAACTAATTGAGGTCCCTTTATACCTACTGAGTATAACGGAAAGTCCTTTAAAACATTCCGGTGCCATTACTCTAGGGAGAATTCAACTTGAGAATAAGTACAAAACCTTAACTATACCAAACAGGATTATTTACTCGATCATATTTTAAGAACCTTCTTGGGGTTCACATTTATAGTTTAATTGGGAACAATCATTTCCATGAACTTTGAAGATTGTTTTTACTTATCTCTATATTTTAATAATATGTGTTTGTGTGTTGTGAAAAATAAAATGAAACACTAAATGCACAATAAAATAAAGAAAAAAAATTTAATGAAATATTGATAACTCTATATCCTGCATTGGATGCCTCCATCTTAGCTCCCTGTCAATCATTGTTATAAACTCTGCTCTTTGGTACAAGGCAGTCAACATAGAGAAAACATACAGAAAAGGAAAAAATTAAATAATACTTATGTTTGTCCTCTTCATTTGTAATTTTTTTCCCCTGGCTTTGCCTTGTCTAAACTGGATTTTGCTGCCATTTGTTAAATCTAATATAAATTTAAAAGAAACCAGAGGATCTTGTGGAAAAAAAAGGTTAACGCGTTATAAATAAATTTTAAAATTAATTTTAATAGTGTAAAATCCAGAAAAAAATATAGTTTCCATTTAATATTTTGCATATACTGAAATATGCAATGGTATTACATTATTTTTAATTTCATTTCATTTATACTACTTTCACTGTTATCTTAACTATATATTAACTTTCTCAATTCTATTTTCAGAAATTAATGGTATTTTAATAACTTGTAGTTCTAATACTGATATTGTTTTAAATCTCACTGTCCTGTTAACCACAAATACCATAGTAGTGGTTATGGTGTCAGAAGTGCCATTGGGCCTTCCAATTGAAAGTAGTCACCTGTGATCTGCTGAATGCTTCTTCCTCTCAGCAACTAGGAAGGCTGGGAACATTTGCTTAGGAACTTCTGCTGGCTTTCTTAAACTCAGCCAATGAGCTACGCCCTGAGCGACTGGTCTTAGCTCAGTCAGAGAGCTTCCGGTTTATCTGTAACCTGTAGTGCAGGTGGAAAGCAGCACCTGGCAAACCCTAGTTAAGAAGTCAAAATGTTCAAAAACAATTTAAATGCTTAAACTAGGGGTGCTAAAAAGGGAGATGCCCAGATGTTGTAAAACTACAACTACCACAATGCTTTGCATGTCTTTAGAATGATAAAGCATTATGGAAGCTGTAGTTTTAAACCATCTGGTGATCTTTCTTTTGGGCAGCCCTGACTTAGACGATGGGGGCGCTAGTCCACTGTATTGGCTATGGTGCTTGTAGTGTTCTTTTAACCCCTTTCTGACCGCGGACATATCAGGTACGTCTGACAAAATTACACACATATTAATATATAATAACTATATATATTGTGTATATATATATATATATATATTTTTTTTTTTATAAAAAATAATTAATAAAAAATAAATAAAAAATGTAAAAATTAAAAAATTAAAAATAATATTTTTTTTACAAATTATATATATATATTTGTAATTTTATTCTAACCGTATTTTGATATTAATATAAATATAAATATATTTATATCAAAATACACTTTATATGATATTGTCAGTGAAAGTGACATTTTCTGCATTTTTCACACACAAATGGCATTGTTGTAATACGTTTTACTGTTTTGAAATACTAGTTTGTGTTCAGCAAAGTCTCCAGAGTATAACAGTAGCCCCCATGTACAGGTGTTATAGTGTTTTTGAAAGTTACAGGGTCAAATATAAGGCAGTTTTTTTCACATTGAATTTTGCCAGATTGGTTATGTTGCCTTGGAGAGCGTATGGTAGCCCAAGAATGAGAATTACTCCCATGTGGTTTTTTTACATTTTTTCATCATATTTTATAATTTCTTTAATAGTAAATTATATGATATGATGAAAATAATGGGATATTAAGAAAAAGAATTTAATGGCGAGAAAAACGGTATATAATATGTGTGGGTATGGTAAATGAGTAAGAGGAAAGTTACAGCTAAACACAAACACAGCAGAAATGTAAAAACAGCCCTGGTCCTTAACGGTAAGAAAATTGAAAAGCAGTCTGGTCACTAAGGGGTTAATCTACATAGTTTTCACCCTATTCTGCCTTCTGCCAGGCCTGTACACCTTAATCCTACTGCCATTTCTTACTATTAAAAACAAATGATATTCTGTGCTGCCGTCAGAATCTGGACCTACAGAAGTATTAATATAGGTTGTATTCCTATCTACCTGTCCTCCTAAATAGTGTATTTACTTCATTCTCAATGTACCTTAAACTAGATTGTATTCAGCCTGTGCCATTATACAAAGAATTAACTATAAAACACCTAATGCAAAGAAAAGGGGTTAATAATCCGCCTCTGTTATTCCTCCCTTATTCATTTATCTTGGTTATACAAACTCCAAATGTTCCTAACTAAATATTATATTATGCATGGAAGAAAAAATATCCATAGTGCAATTTGTATGTAAATCACTCATTCTTCCGTGAAATAATAACTTACTAGACAGGAGTAGACCGTATACAATTGTGGAAATTGGAGGAAGGTCGAGACAGGGGGGATATGATAGAAACATTTAAATACATAAAGGGAATCAACATAGTAAAGGAGGAGACTATATTTCAAAGAAGAAAAACTACCACAACAAGAGGACATAGTCTTAAATTAGAGGGACAAAGGTTTAAAAATAATATCAGGAAGTATTACTTTACTGAGAGGGTAGTGGATGTATGGAATAGCCTTCCAGCTGAAGTAGTAGAGGTTAGCACAGTAAAGGAGTTTAAGCATGCATGGGATATGCATAAGGCTATCCTAACTATAAGATAAGGCTAGTGACTAATGAGATTATTTAGAAAAATGGGCAGACAAGACGGGCCGAATGGTTCTTATCTGCCGTCACATTCTATTTTAATATGTATACACGTTTTTAAAGAGCCAACAAGTTTAATCCACTGTTACATAGTTAGATAGCTGAAAAGAGACTTGTGTCCATCAAGTTCAGCCTTCCTCACATATGTTTTTGCTGTTGAGAAGAAAAGAAGGCAAAAAACCTAGTCGCAAGCGCTTCCAATTTTGCAACAAACTAGGAAAAAAATTCCTTCTTGATCCCAAAATATCAGTCAGATGTCTCCTTGGATCAAGCAGCTATTATCCCACTAATTAGAAATTATATCCCTGTATGTTATGTTTTTGCAAGTATTTATCCAATTGTAGTTTAAACATCTGTATAGACTCTGACAAAACCACCTCTTCAGGCAGAGAATTCCATATCCTTGTCCTTTTCTTTGCCTTAAATGAAATCTCCTTTCTTCCAGCCTAAATGTGTGACCTCGTGTCCTATTTATAGCTCTGTTTATGAATAGGTTCCAGATAAAGTGACTAACAACACTGGAGAACCAATTGGATCTTTGAAAATGTTGTGTGTGAAAACATTGGCAGAAACGTTTATCCAAAAGATTAACTATATCACTGCCGCTGTTCTATTAGTCTCATTCTAGAATATAAGTATCACTTGCCCAATGTGTGCATTAATTAATTGTACATTATTTGAATGTAGATTGAATTAATCTCACATAACTTCCTGTTTAAATTTAATCTAGACTGGATTTACCCCATTCTCAATATGTTTATTTATCCCTATAGTATGGAAGTTTAGGTTATCCCATTCATGTTATTGCTTGCTATACAATTGGTGTATAAGGGACTATTCCCTCCGACCACAGGTTATATTATTATTATTATTATTATTATTATGTTATTTATATAGCGCCATCAAATTCCGCAGCGCTTTACAATGGGTGGACGAACAGACATATATAGTAGTAATATATATTTTATTTTTTAATGACTGTTTCAAATCCGGCCATTTTGCTGTAATTTTTTTTTTCAGTTTGATACATTATCATTTCTCTACAGGTCACAGTTTAGTAAACAAAGCTTTTTGCATGTGGATAACATTAGCGAATTTCGAAATGTATATCTCAAGTTGCATCAATATTTGCTTCCACATTCAGCCAATATAATCATATCAATACCCTCTATTAAATAATAATGTACATGGTATCAGTCATTACTCTCACATAATTCCAGATATAGTTTGATTGGGCCCTATTCAACCAAGATATTGTCTCGTCAATAAAAGGGACCCAATGCACACAGTCATTTTTTTCCTTGTGGCACGTCTGGTGTGCCTGTGTATCCATCTTCTGTGTGCTGAACATCAATCATGCCATAAGACTTTCGGAGATTAAAGAAATTGATGTGACATTTCAACAGAACTGTGCAAGGAGACATGAGCAAACACACATCTTAGAGTTTAGTGGAGCTGTCAATCCGCAGCGTATTGAAACATGTACTTTCAGTCTCTGTATTTCATGTAACGAAGATAGTCAGTCTGTAGATCTTAAAGTATACGTTTACCCCTTTCCCCCCCCCGAATACCTATAACTTTTCACAGCACCATCAGAAACCTTGTTACCAGTGATGAATTCTATAAATATATATTTCTAATGCTATAAACGATAAGAGCCTAGACAGGCAGAAAAAAGTGTTTATGGTTTTTTTATAGAAATACATTTTGTCAGTGACATCTGTTTTCAGGAACATGAAAGAACCTGATTGTTTGCATGATTTGTATAACATTTAGTTTTTTGTTATTTACTACGTAGTTTAGTGTGGTGAATCAGAAACCAAATTTGTTGCAGTAATGCTAAAATAGACAAGAAAAGAAATGTGTGTTTTTACAGCTGGAAATGTTGTCCTTTATATTTCTTTATTTTAGCTTTTAATCTTTTTTAAAGGGAGACTATCACTTTCCAGGATTTTGTAAATGATGTGTACTTATTCCCATATTTAACTAACATACATTAATTAGAAATTTAAAAATGTATTACTAAAAATAAAATTAAAGGTCAAAATATACACTTCTTGATCCTAAAACTGTTCACCTCCATCTTGATTCCATGATAGCCCTTGTTACAGGCTCTGTCCATTGTACCTGGCAGTCAGCATAGAGAAAGTATACAGAGAAAGGAGAAATTCTCCTCTCCATAAGCAATGTTTGCCCTGGCTTTGCCTTGTCTGAACTGGATGTATTTGGTGAAATATAAATTTAAAAGAAAACAGAGCTTCTTATAAAAAAGGTTAATGCAAATCGCAGGTGATTTTCCAAGTACCTTTCCACTTTAAGGAATAAACCCAAATATGCGTTTTAATATTGAAGCTGGAAAGCAGTGAGTTCTATAAATATGGTTTGTACTTGTACAACTAGCATGTCCACCACATAGAGATGCTCTGTGTTAGCTTTAGTTGTATGAGTCTGGTGGGGAGAAACACAAAGTTGCAATTTTATTTTATTTTTAACCAAAAGGAAAAACATTTAGCATTTTTTTAGCTCCTCTGCATTTAGCAACATTATTCATTATTTTGGCCACTAGGTAAAAATGATAGATGTATATAATTTTTGCTAGACGTTTTAGGTTCACTTAAAGGGACGCTACAGTCACCAAAACAACTTTAGCTCAATGAAGCGATTTTTGTGTCTAGATCATGCTTCTAAAATGAAATCTTACTTCTCTATTCTCTGCCATTTAGGAGTTAAAACACTTTTGTTTATGACTATGCAGCCCTAGCCAATCCTCCCCTGGTTGTGACTCACGCAGTCTACATGAAAAAAATGTTTACTTTTCAATCAGAGGTTAACTTGCTTTAGGGGTTTTTAAAATATCCTGTTCTGTAAATTCAACGTTATTCACACACAGAAGGCTCCTGCAAGGTCTAGCAAGCTATTAACAGAGTAAGATATAAGAAACTCTAAATTAAACAGAATTTGCAATAAAGGAAGTGTAAACATTAGAGCTCACTGTGCACTTTACTTGAAAGAAGGTTGTGCAAATTAGTTGCAAGGAGGTGTGACTAGGGCTGCATAAACAAAGTAATTTAATTCCTAAATAGCAGAGAATTGAGCAGTGAGACTGCAGAGGCATGATCTATTCACCAAACCTGCTTCATTGCGCTAACGTTGTTTTGGTGACTATTTAATATATGTGGTGGGAAAGGGACACTCTAAGCACTATCACCACTTCAGCTTAGTGTAGGGACTCAGGGAAACCTATTCAGACAAACCATAAGGGCATCAGCTTATCGCTGTAATGCAAAAAACATGTAATAATATTTATATATATTTTGCCTAGCACATACTTAAAAGGGGGGAGAAATCTCAACGTATCCTTCCTGGTAAAATATTTTATAAATAAATACGTATTTTGCACTTCAGTAATAGGTTAATTTTTGTGTCCTCTTAATGAAGCTAATTCCAATTAGAATTCAGTTGACTGAATTCCCACCAAAAAGAATGTTTTTTTACCATTCAAATTTCCATCAATATCAACATTACCAACAATAGTCCATGTTCCATGAATATCAAGCGGAGAGAAGCGGTGGCAGCAACAATTCCAGCACTCCGGGTGATATATGATCCGAGTAAATGTTAAGTAATCAATCATTTTTAATAATACAGAGAGCTAGATGGGAACTCCTATTTTTATTATTATTTATGGGATCTTGGTTATGTAGAGCATATAGATTGTTGAACAAGTAGGTGGTTGGAGTTTTAGAGGCTCCTGGCTACTTGGTTACTGGCATGAAATTTAGGGAATCACTCTATGTTGGTCAATGACTTTGGACCCTTTTGTCCACTGTTTTGTCCACATGAGATGGAAGACCAGATTGCTAGATTTTTTAGAGGTTGAAAAATAATATACAGGACAACATGGACTCTCCTAACATAGTGTCTTACATGTTTTACATGTCTTACATGTTTAAAGGACCACTCTAGGCACCCAGACCACTTCAGCTTAGTGAAGTGGTCTGGGTGCCAGGTCCCTCAAGGATTAACCCTTTTTTTTTTTTTTTAATAAACATAGCAGTTTCAGAGAAACTGCTATGTTTATAATAGGGTTAATCCAGCCTCTAAAGCCTCTAGTGGCTGTCTCATTGACAGCTGCTAGAGGTGTTTGCGTGCTTCTCACTGTGAAAATCACAGTGAGAAGACGCCAGCGTCCATAGGAAAGCATTAGCGCCCTGTTGTCTGAAGTAGTGTTCCGATATTGCATGTATATTACAGATTTAATTCTGTAATTCAAGGATTGGTCTTGGTCTGTGTCTCCCTGTGAGTGTGGAGGTTAATCTACATGTGTTAACTATATTTGCTCAGGTTTTTTAGTGGAAAAACCTATTTGGGGCTGAGGCAGGGGGAAACAACTCTCATATTAGATGGGTACGCTAGTTTTACGCATGGGCCCATAATTCACCTCAATGCTGTACTCTCATGCTGGAGAAAAAGAAGACCGTTTAGAAAACCGTGAGGGGCAGGTTCAGGTAAGTTAAATATTGCCTGCTTAAAGGACCACTCTAGGCACCCAGACCACTTCAGCTTAATGAAGTGGTCTGGGTGCCAGGTCCTTCTAGGGTTAACCCATTTTTTCATAATTATAGCAGTTTCAGAGAAACTGCTATAATTATGAATGGGTTAAGCCTTCCCCCTAATCCTCTAGTAGCTGTCTCATTGACAGCCACTAGAGGCGCTGCGTGCTTCTCACTGTGATTTTCACGGTGAGCCTCCAGCGTCATAGGAAAGCATTGCGTGCTTTCCTAGAGACTAACTGAATCTTGTAGGCTCCTGCAGCGCATGCACATTCAGCAGAGGCGGAGGAGGAGAGCTCCCCGCCCGGCGCTGGATAAAAGGTAAGATTTAACCCTTTCCTCGCCATCCAGCCCGGCGGGAGGGGGACCCTGAGGGTGGGGGCACCCTCAGGGCACTATAGTGCCAGGAAAACAAGTATGTTTTCCTGGCACTATAGTGGTCCTTTAAGCCCCTTAAAATATTTTTATGGGTGAACTATATGCTAGCTGAAGGGTTACTTGAGTTTCCCCTAACTGGCGATAGATTGTCTAGCAGGTTAACTCCAAGACTCCTGGAATTTTTATTGTCTTGTGATTTTTCACCCAATTACAGCATTAAATGTGGCCCTAGAAGATTATTATTATTAATAATATAATAATAATCTCCTAGGGCCACATAATATAATGCCAATAAATTCAGTAGCGCTTTACAATGGGTGGACTAACAAACATGTAATTGTAACCAGACAAGTTGGACACACAGAAACAGAGGGGTTGAGGGCCCTGCTCAATGAGCTTACATGCTAGAGGATGTTAATGTCAATACACAGGCAGACATCTGTTACACAGGAAACCTAATCAGCAACTTGCAATCATAAAATAATGACAGAGATGAATGTTTGTGCAGAGCTCTTGGTTTAATTAGGAGAGAAACTCACTGATGACAAAGCTATTTTGGTTGATTGTGTGAATTATCCACTTATCATTGGAACTAAGTAGCTGTAAAATATGCAGGTGATAAAGAGATCATTTCAAGTTATCATAAAACTTCTCCATAATCTTCCATAATTTGTTTCAGAATTTCAAAAATACGTCCATTTGATGCTCACCTTAAAATGTGTATAAAAAAATACATGCCCCCCAAATGTAGTAAATATATATACATGCACCCCACATCAATTTTTTTCCTTTCTATTCAATATACAAAAATGCAACATTTTTAGTTGTTGTAAACACAGTCATATGTTCTCTTTGATAACTGTAATTATGTAATGATAAATATATTTTAAAAAACTGACAAAACTTTAATTGTAAGCAAATGCTTTCTTAAAGTATCACTAGAGTATTAGGAATACAAACCTATATTCCTTAAACTATAGTGTCCCTCTACCTACACAGCGAACTACCCACGGCAATAGAAAAGTTAAGAACCCTGTAGTCACTTGCCTGTTTCCAGCATCAAGGTCCCTTTGTGCTGGCTTCGTCTAGACCTTTCTTCAACGTCAGTGCGAAGTGGAATATAATGCGCATGAGTGGCGAGTGCTGCACGTGCATTATGCCTTCCCTATAGGAAAGCATTGAATCAGTGCTTTGCAAGATGCTGAATTAGCTCATGCACAGCATGAGTACGTGAAGCATTGTTTCACAGAGTTAAACTCAGTGAAACTGCAGAAAGCACCTCTAGTGGCTGTCTGCTTACCTTAAGCATGCAATTGTCGTACCCATCCTAAAAGAGCCATCCCAAGGCCCGTCTCCCCTTCCAACTATCGTCCCATATCCCTGCTTCCTTTTTCCTCAAAACATCTAGAAAGACTTGTCTTTACTCATATGACTCACTTACTAAATTCCAACTCCCTCCTCAATCCTCTTCAATCTGGCTTTCGCCCCCTCCACTCTACTGAGACTGCTCTTATTAAAGTTACAAATGACCTAATCATAGCTAAATCCAAAGGCCCTGATGTGTATTTGTACCCCACCTCATCTAGACCGTAAACTCGTCTGAGCAGGGTCCTCATCTACCTTTTGTTTTTTGTGTCACTGTGTAATTGTCTCATGTATTGTAAACCCCCCCCCCACCCCTCCCTTCATTATATTGTAAAGTGCTGCAGAATTAGTTGGCGCTATATAAAACCAATATTAATAATAATAGGTGGGAAAAAAACTTTTTTTTTTCATTAGGAGATCAATAAAACAGACACAGTTTAACATATTTCACAGAAATATATAGAAATAGCAGTCATAGCTAAATGTTAAATTAAAGTGAATCGAAAATAAAACTATAAAATTGCAAAATGCAGCATAAAACACTTAGACTATCTCTGTGACTTATCTGGAAATTTTTGGACTTATTTTATATTTTGAAATTCAGTTTTTTGTTTAATACAATTTGGATTTTAGGTGAATACACCCCAAAGACTGACAAACTCGTAGAGCATGAAGAGAGCCATTTTAGTGACGTTTTAAATTTGGTTTTTCAACTCCTCATCATTAATTGTCTACTGATAAACCTCATATTATCCATCACGTCATCCCTTTGAATATCACACTATAGAACCAGCATGCACATTATGAGCAAAGGTTATCGCTCAGGAAAATGTGATGATAATTTGTGTATCACTTACAGCTTGAAATATAAATTGCATAATATATGAGTATAATGTATGGATATTAGTTCTCTATATTGTATTTCATATAAACAGTAATATCTATAGTTAAAATAAGAGGATGCATATTTGGCTAACTGGTAAATATCAGTGTGACGAAAGAAAATAGATTCATACAATGTCATAATTACCAGGTGTACCTTTCCTAAGCCAACAACCACCATGAACCTTTTCTCCTAGCGGAACATGACATTTACTATAGTAAAATCAGATAATCTAAACATGATAAACAAAATGGGTTATAGCTAATAGGGGAACTAAGAACGGTGTTCTCACAGCAAATTTGATACAAAGGAATGACTGAATATAAGAAGGAATATTATAATTAATCTAGACAAAGATTTATAATGAAATAGGCCCACGGAAGTTCAAACAAATTATGACCTAGACATACAATTTAAAATAAATTATTTTTGTCTTGCACTGCTAATTAATTAGAGCTCTTTTTCGTTTGGAAGGAAATGCAATAAATAATTTGATATTTTCTGATTTTGCTACCTTCCGTAAAAAATAAATCCTTCCTTCCGCTCTCCTTCCCTCACTCCCCCCCCCACCTCTCTCCCTTTATCTTTCTTTCATTATTTTATCTAATTTCTTTCTTTCCCCATTAGGTGGTGTACCTATCAAGTGAACTCTTAGTACAGTACAGAAGACAATTGATAACGCAAGGATCTGAGAAATGAGCCATATAGAGCTTGTTGGATTCCCATTGTCTTGAGCTGTGGTTCCCAAACTAGTCCTCACGACCCAGCAACAGTATAGGTTTTGGAATTGGAATTCCACTGGAATAAAAAAAAAAAAAGGGAAATACATAAATCCTGGATTGTTGGTGGGCTATGCGGACAGGCTTGGGATCCACTTGTCTAGATTCTTCACATTTCACAGGGAATGGACCAATAAATACAGCTAATTAAGTCAGGTAAGATCACAGAGAAATTTTAGCTGAAGGATACCTCTGAAACACATCACACCTTGATGCAAATGGCCTACAGGAGCAGAAGACAATGCTCCATCCTACTCTTGTCTACAAAGAAGTGGTAGAGAAGATTACAGATGGCATAGGCTCACCATGAAACTGTAGATAGGAAAATGTTCACTGGTCTTACCAATCATAATTTGTGATGTAACGTGACGATTATGCTAATCCTCTCTACATTGTTTTGGAACCTATACTTTGTAATATAACTAGAACACCTTCTGACCATCCATTCCTACTCCTAGTGGCAAGATGTTTTTCATTAATAAACACATCACTTAAATAGTATAAGGGGATGGAATTTTACATATCAGGTCTTTAGTGTTTTGGGAATTAAAAAAATAATATAATTAAATGAATAACACGATAAATTGTATTGCACAGTCACAAAAACAGTATGTGACTTTTTTTTTTAACCTAAGTTGTATTAAGATGGACCTGGAAAACAACTTTAAGATATGATTCTTTGACATTATAAATCAAGAATTCCGCATTTCCATGGCAACTACATAGGGCAGTATTAACAGATCAAAATCATACTGTTACATAAGTTAATTACTGAGCAACGCGTGGCATCACAGCTCCTTTCACTAAGGCTTGTTATATTCAAGATAGGACAATGAAGAAAAATACTGCTCAACCACACTCATCAATTATTGCCTATTTACTGTAAGAAATATGATAAGGTTCATGTTTTTCAGTATCTCCATTGGAATAAAACAAGGACATTCATAAATCCTGGATTGTTGGTGGGCCATGAGGAATTGGAAACCACTGGGTTATACTATCATACTTACATTTCCATATTGCATTGAAAAAGCAATACAATTATTTTTTTATTTAAACAATGCTCAATATCAACAAATGTATGTTGATATAAGTATTAAAGGAACACTCCAGTGCAGAGAGTAAATTGCAGATGTAAATAGAAATTGACACTTTTATAAATTAACCTTGTTACACGCCGTGGATGGCAGTCAGACAGCAAGTCCTGTTACTTCCTGGTTTGTTTAGCTCTCTGAAGCTATACTTAAGAGGCAGCCAATTGCCCAGAGCACCTGCTTTGGAAATACTTATTACTGAGTTGCATTGGGAAGGCTGTGATTGAACAGCCATGTAAAGTCTGGGCTGGGTTAGAAGAGAGGGGCTTTCAAAAGCTGCAAAGAAGATATCCACAGCTTTCGAAAGCTGATATGTTTTTAAATACATACTCCCAATGAAAAAAGTAAAAAAAATGTATGCATGAATGTTTTCATTGGGGACATATCTACTAAACAGTGATCATCTAAAATGTGTTTTTATGTAAGCAGTGGAGTGTGCTTTTAAAATAAATGTAATCAATTTCACATGATATATATATATACTTCATTCATTTAGTTTCACCATTCTAAAAAAGAAGATATTATTTAATAACCGCAGTGAAAAGAAATGAGCTACTGCCAGTGGTGTACGTATGTTCCTGTTATTGGATTTGTGTACCTTGAGACTGACAAGGAAGAAGGATGCAATAAAACTGCTGACTCTGAACCAGAAATATCAACTTCTCATAGAACTTTAATTACTTCAAACATATTCTGCCATTAACCTTTCAGCTGTGGACATTGCCACAGAAAAAAGACATGTACTCTATTGATTATCATCTCCGACACTTATCTGTAGCCCCTGTAAACATCTGTTGGTGTTTAATTTGAATGTGGTACCCAGTATAGGCTAGATATGAGTTTGCTATTATTATTATTATTTATTTATTTTTACATTATTATAGAGCAGTGATGGCGAACCTTTTTGAGCCCGAGTGCCCAAACCGTAATACATGCCAATTTTTTTCCCCTCAAAGTGCCAAAACGGCATTTAAACCTGAATACTGAGGTTTAAGTTTCGAAAAAACAACTCATACAGTTGTCCGAACTAATTAACATCTCTGTGTGTGTATTTAGCAGTCTGTCTGTCTGTGTACTTAGCAGTCTGTCTGTGTACTTAGCAGTCTGTCTGTGTACTTAGCAGACTGCTGAATACACACACAGACTGCTGAGTACACAGTCTGCTGAATACACACACAGACTGCTAAATACACACGCACACACACACAGACTGCCGAGTACACACACACACTGCTAAATACACACACAGACTGCTGAGTGTACACACACACACAGACTGCTGAGTGTACACACACACACAGACTGCTGAGTGTACACACACACACAGACTGCTGAGTGTACACACACAGACAGATTGCTGAGTGTACACACACAGACAGATTGCTGAGTGTACACACACAGACAGATTGCTGAGTGTACACACACAGACAGATTGCTGAGTGTACACACACAGACAGACTGCTGAGTGTACACACACAGACAGACTGCTGAGTGTACACACACACAGACAGACTGCTGAGTGTACACACACTGCATTGAGGGGTACATTGTATGTGTTTGTGTGTGTGTGTGTGTGGGTGGGGTGATGTGATGTGTGGGTAGGGTGATGTGTCTTTGTGTGGGGTGATATGTGTAGGGCAGGGGTGCTGTGTGTATGTCGTCCCCCCTCACCCCCGTCCCACACTCAGTTTTCTCCCCCTATACCTCCCTCAGTTCCCCCCCATCTCTCCCTCAGTTTCCGTCCCATCTCTCCCACTCAGTTCCCCCTCCATATCTCTCCCACTCAGTTCCCAACCATATCTCTACCTCAGTTCCCCCCCATCTCTCTCCCTCAGTCCCCCCATCTCTCTCCCACTCAGTTTAGCCCCCCCATCTCTCTCCCACTCAGTTTAGCCCCCCATCTCTCTCCCTCAGTTTCCCCTCATCTCTCTCCCTCAGTTTCCCC
>OW240916.1:254550512-254564998 GCA_933207985.1 Pelobates cultripes
TGTTTAAAAAGTTAAAATGTTGTTATAAGTTTGATTGAAATAGCTTTTGATTTCAGTAAATATGCTGCAAACACAACAAATGACAATTTTCAGTTCTTTACAAGCTATAAACTGTTTTGCAACTTACTGTGTGTAATAATTTGGAACAGTGCATTGTAAGTTTTTCATGTTTAAAAAAAAATACTGTTATCATTAGGAGGTTTGATCAATAAAATTTGAATTGTACTCTTAATAATTGATAACATGAGAATTATGCTGACTTATTTACATCAATTATTTAGGTAAATGAGAAAAATATAATTTGCATAATAATTTGGAACAGGGTGTAGTATTAATTAAAATAAAAAATGTTGTAGACAATGATATTTAGAATTGAAATAAATTGAAATTGGTTTCTTGAGGCTGGGGTACTTAGGATTTATTTTTTATTTTTTTTTAGACCTGCAGGAGGTATATCTCTGTAAAAGATTGATAAACATTGCACTACATAGCCACTCCTTCAGCTATATAATTTGTGAGAAAATCTGCCTTTTCTACATTTATTTGTGCAACTTTTCAGATTTTTGTTTATATTTTGTTTATTTGTTCGGTAGTTTTTAAACTACCAAACGACCGATGACCCCTCTGGCTCATTATCACTGCAGGAAACCTTCAATTAAGCGCTCTCCATGTGTGGCCAGCATTCGTATAATCGAACGCCACGTGGAAGAGAAAATGGCAGCCATCTTGTTTTGCACGAAAGGAGGCAGCGGGACTTGGTCGTTCAATGTCTGGAACTAAAATCGGATACTCTACTTCCCGAAACACCGGTCAAACTGACGAACGCCTGCTTCCTTTTTCGCGAACAGCTAGGAGAGCGCTGTTCGGTAGTTTGATTCCCACGAACCAGGGGAACAATCGCTGCTATGAGCCAGAGGGATCCATTCGTGTATTTTGTTCGGGTTTATTACCTAATAAAATAGACCGACCGCACAGCCTAAACTTATGGAACTGTTCTGGGCAGGAGCCTTGTGTACGGTCGGTCAAATGGGACTTCCATTTGATCCGATCTGGGTGATTTTTGGATGTGACATTTGTGGGGGTCCTATATGTTTTGGGGTGTTTTCCAGACATTGTGAAAATTGTGTCTCCTCTGCCCAGAGATAATTGTAACGGCACCCTGAGCATAAAAGGGTTAAACCGCCGTTTAGTAGATCTTCCCTTCCAGAGACACAGGCACAGCTACTGCAGAACACCAATCCACCAAACAGGAAACCATATGAATGCCGTTAACAGCCGAATAGGAAAAATCATACGAATAGGTTTACACTCCTAGCAGTCAAACTGGAACAGCATACAATAAATCCCCCCAAGAACGAGACAAAGCTCTGTGTTGAGGGTCAAGCAGTGAACAGTCAGAGCTGTGGGTTTATTGTGCTTATGTACACATTAGTACCACCCACAGGGTTTTGGAACACAACCAATAAACACATACAATACACTCAGACACTCCCACACAAATTCCTCCCCTCTGCCTGTGATTCAATTACTTTACACAATGGGTAATGTAATTAGCACAAGCAGAGAAATATTTTTTTTCCACATTATTCATAACTTGAAAAGTATGCATCACATTCACATAAAACTTACATTTTCAGAATCAGCATACTCCAAATACAAACATATGTCAAATTGATACAAATTGGTCCAATGGTTCAAAAGATAGATCGTAGTCCTTTGTGACAAAAGGAAGCATGGTTTTTCTGCCCAAAACCAGTTCCACAGAGTCTTCTATCCTGGAGATAATTGGGAAGTAATCCAATTATCTCCAAAGACAGAGGCAAAACTCCATTGAACACATGGCAGCAAAAGACAATAGAACACATTAAAACATATAACTGTGCAGCCATTGCTAAAAACAGGTACATTCAACATATCCCCAGACAGCTCAGATCTGAGCGCACATTATTACTGAATGGCGCTCAGAGCACACACATACAGATCAATTGCCATGGAGCCAAAGTCTTTCCCATAGTCTTTCATTATACGAATAGGCTCCATGGCATAGCTATCTGGGGTATCACCGCTCAAACAGGGCAAGCACCAAATGACCCGGCTTTCATGTCTTTGCAGGGGAAAATCAAGCCTTTTAACATGGGGCCATAATCCAAAGGCAACAGGTGAGCAACCAGGATTCTCCAATGCAATGTGGCGAGATTGGTCTCGTCACAATAATTAAGTTATTACTTTATCTGACCCAATTATCTCCAGGCAGAGAGGAGAGGATTAACTGTTTGTACTGGGAGTGTCACTGTTTTGCTCCGTGTTACTATTGGTTGTACTAAGTTGTGTCCCTGTTTTCCACAAGTTCCAGGGGGTGTTCCCCTGGCCTGAAACTTGCATAAAAGCCAGTGTGGCACAATAAAATTTCATTCCTGTTACACCCTTCATCATGTTTCGGCTGATGTTTGGGTACCTGATTTCTGCTTTGGGGAAATTCAGCTTGAGCGCTTCATTTACTCTGGAATACTAGACAAACGAAGAACCGAATGGCGAGCTATAATCACCCTTGCTCTTAGCCGTTCGGGTAAAAACTGACGAACCCCCAAGCTACCACTTCAGGGTTCGTTACATCATTAATCATAGGAGACTGGCCAGTCTAAAGGAGATATAGGAGGGTGAATACTTTGTAAATAACCCTTCAACTCAAACTCCAAACTCTAAAACTGAAAATGCAATAAAAAATTTTAACTCCTCTTAAGAACTAGACAGCTCATGTACCTCAATACTAAAATTAACCCAACTCTGGCCCTACACTCTAGGATTAATCTTCTTAATACTAGACACCCTAACTCTGACATTATACCCTCTCTCTGTTTAACCATTTGTTCACTTCCAAATGGCATACTCTCACTATATTCTGTCTGCCCTGATAATTACCAGATTTTACTAATTTGATGATGTAAAGTCATGATTTTATTACGGACACGAGTATTACACTTCATCTCTTTCTTTATTCCTCAGCAACAAAGAAAGAATACTGTAATATTCATATGTACCCTCAATGGGTTTACAACATAACATGACATCACATAATAATGCTCCTTGACAATATACCTCCATGTGACCCTAAGCCACTCCTCTTTCTTGATTATGTCGACAAACATCCCAACATAAATGCATATGGTCAAACGTGAAGAAGAAAACAGCAACGCCGTGGGTGAACAAAGCACACTCCAAGGAAGCTGGGATCCTCTGCTAAAACTTGGAAGGATCTGGTGCAAACGGTGCCAAATCCAATTAGGAGGCTGCAAGGGATAGAGAAACAAACTGGTAAAATATGTTTCTAGGCATTAAAATACCTTCATAATGCATTTTTAAAGTGAAACTCCAGTGCCAGGAAAACGGATTGGCCCCTCTCCCTCCCACTCCCCCCCCCCTGCTGAAGGGGTTTTCACTTAACTGAGGCAGCGACAATGTCCCAGGTCACTGCTTCTTCCTCCGCGCCGCTCATCCCTCTGATTGCGTCGGCCGGTGGGCGAGACTGATCCGGCCCACCAGCCAGGGAGTCCTAATGCGCATGCGCGGCAATGCCGTGCATGCGCATTAGCGCTCCCCATAGGAAAGCATTGAAAATACATTTTAATGCTTTCCTGTGGGGAAATGAGCGACGCTGGAGGTCCTCACATGGCGTGAGGACGTCCAGCGACGCTCTAGCATAGATTTCCTGTGATAGAAACTAGGCAGTGCCCTCTAGTGGCTGTCTAGTAGACAGCCACTAAAGGTGGAGTTAACCCTGCAAAGTAATTATTGCAGTTTATAAAAAACTGCAATAATTACACTTTCAGGGTTAAGAGTGGTCTGGGTGCCTGGAGTGTCCCTTTAAGCATAATAGCATATTGAAATATAAACTGAATAGCATTGTAATAGAATCTTTAAATTAAGCGAATACACGGTTGTATCATAAAGACTGTATAATAACTTCATGATAATCAGACGAGGTAGGCCGCAACATACCTGTATCTGGTGGGATAATACTCGCCCCCGTGTCTTTAATAAAGTCATGAAATTAGTAAAATCTGGTTAATTTATTTAAGAACATGGAGGCTTATATCATGCTAGTTCAAAGCTGTGAAACGACCATATTAGAAATTGGACGAATATACTGTTCTCTAAACATTGATTCATGGGAACAATCAGCAGCCCAGAGCAGGTCTTTTAATCTGCATCCCCTGGAGAATGCTTTAGATGCCATGGCTCCCCTGACACAGTGTGCCCCATATGCTGAAGTGTCAATGCCAGCCAACGTCATAATCCATTTTACCCATCAAGACAATGGAGCTGCAGAAACCAGATGATGTGGGCGTCTGAGCGCCAAAAACAAATTTGGATATGTAGGAACCCGAATTGAGGAAGTCCTACATTTCTTTGAGACAAGCCGAATACAGGACTGAGGTGATCGATATTTTCGTACGTCTTGAAATATCAAACAAAACACCCTCAGGAGTTAATGAACCTGCTGAAAGGTCCAGAGCATGAACATCTGACACCGTTTACAGGATATCAGGCATAATATCATCACCAGCTTCGCTGTGAGTTGTTTGAATGAGAGGTGTTCATTCCTCGGCCACAACAAGATGACACACCAAGAGATGTTTACCTGCCGGGAAGCCGTCCAATCCTTGGTGGCCTGCAGAAATAGTCGATCGGTATAGATTTATTATACCATATGCTAAGCCATGGTCAAATAGCGAAGTAAGGAACCTCAAAACATGACTTACGTGTGCAGATATGGGATCCATGTGTTGTTCCATTCAGCAACTATTCATTGAATTCCAGGCATGGAGATAGAATTTTCATGTTCCTGGAGCCCAAGCTCCCACCAGGAGGTCAGGAGATGACTGTGGAACATTTGGGATGAAGCAGAGTCCCCAGAGAGGAGCCATGCACGTAACCTGAGGTGCCCCTGTAATAGAAGGGAGTGTGAGTTCCTGCTGGGGTCCAGCAAGAGGTCTTGTGAGGTAGGGAGTAATCTCAGATAGTCTATGGCCATCACCATGAGAGTAGGGAACCATGGTTAAACCATCAAGAAAGGAGATGAGTACCAGGTGACTACTGAGGTGTAGCCACGGCTGAAGGAAAGCATCTGTTTCCAAAGCCTCTACAACTGAAGAACTTTAGCAGTTAGGAGTTCAACCGTAATGCAAAAAGGTTGATATCCAGAGGGCCCCAGGGTGACTGCAGTTAGAGGAAAATAACACGATTCAGCCACCAATCACTGGCATCCGACAGATATCTGGAGTTTCAATCCATTACTATGTTGGAAAGCCCGGAAATGTATTCTGTCTGAACAGAGTTATTGTGATATAGGCAGAATTACCAGAATTGTTTTGCCAGTTCCGCCAAGACTGTTGACCTCATACCCCGAGCTCGTTGATGTAATGAATTGCTAATCCCTAAGAGACTCCACAGGGCAAACGAGCCTGCTGGTAGTTCGAGGCAGTTGATGTGACGCTCCTGTTCGTTGAGAGACAATTTTCCACTTGTGGAGCAAGGACCGTAGCACGTGCCCCAACCAAGCATGCTTAGATCTGACTCCACCACGAAATTAGGAGCAGTTCTAAAAATTGCTCAGCTGTTCCACGCCTCCATGTGTTGCAGCCACCACGTTAGTTTTTCTTTGGCTGCGCAGTCGAGAGGAACAAATGCTGAGTAAGAGTGTCCCAAACAAAGGTGCTTTGCTTTTAGGGCTCTGTAGTGAAGTGGACCTGGGCAAATGGCCTGGATTGAGGCGATGTCCGACGACTCTGGCCAGTTGTCTCAGTGTTAGAACAGGATGTGCCAGTGTCCGATGGATTTTCTTCTGAAGTTGAGGTTGGCAGTATGAGTGCCCTGCACACAAAATCAATGGTGAAACCCAGGACTGAGAAGGCTCTAGAACTGACTTGTCCCAGTTGATGAGGAAGCCAAAGTCATCATCCAAGATAGGTGTTTGCGGAGCAGATGAGGATCCTGTGCCATCAGCAGTATATCGTCCAAGTATATTATCAGACAAACTCCTCTGCTGCATAGGAGGGCAACCACTGGTTTCATTAGCTTTGTGAAACACCATGGGGCTGATAAGAGGTCGAAGGGAAGTCATCTAAACTGCCATATGGTATCTTTCCACTGGAATTGTAGGAAATATTGGCAGTCCTCGGCCATTGGAACAGTGAAATATGCATCTTGTAGATCAAGCTTGACCATCCAATCCCCTGACAGGAGTATGTCTCTCAGAGAGTGAATACCTTCCATCCTGAAATGGTGGTATGTGATAAATGCATTTAGAAGGTATAAATTGATTACCGGTCAAATACCCCCACCTTTTCTTGGGGATTAGGAAGAGGTTGCTGAAGAACCCTGGAGCGTGAGGGTGTATCTCCCCAATTGCGTCTCTTGAAGCCAGAGACTGTATCTCCATTGCTACTAAGGACTGCTCATGTGTAGAGAAAACTATTTTGTTTGGTAGAAACATTTGAGTAGGGTATTGTACAAAATCTATGGAATAACCCAAAACAGATTGCAGGACCAAAGCGTCTGCAGTTAACATGCGCCATGCATTTATAAAATGGCATTATCTGCCCCCCACAAGTGATATTGAAGAAAGATGGGACAGAATTAAACTTACTATAAGGGCATTGGCCATAGGAAGAATTGTTGGTTCCACGAGACTGCCAAAGCCTGCCGTGAACTAGGAAGAATGGTGAGGTGGACTTGGGTTCAGTAATCTGGAATCGTGAACAGATGGAGCCTCTAGAACCCTGGTATAAGCCCTGGGAGGGAGGCCCTGCCAAAACTCTTTGGAAGAATACCTTTTTCATATTGGCTTGCACCTTTTCAAGTGCAGTAAAAGTCCTGACATAAGTGCCCAGTTCTTTTATAAAGTTGACTCCAAAAAGGAGACTTTCTGCTTGTGGCCCAGGCTCAGATATAGCCAAGTTAACCAATTTGGGCTAGATTTTTATAAGGATAGCCTTGCGTCTCTCAGTGGCTAGTGCCGAGTAAACATATGGATCATTGGATCCACCCCCGGATGGCCAGTAGGTCTGCAGGAGTACCACTGTTTCAACCGTGTCGAATATTTTTGCACTGAGACCAAGGACATCCAGTATCTTATCTTGGCAGTTATGTAATGGAAAATCAAGGCCTTCCACCCCATTTTGCTCTAGAAATTGGGTTATTTTGGGGTTTACATGTGGGGTGATGCATGCCAAATAAGCGATCGTGGGGCCCGAGCACTCCACCCGAAGTTTGTTCCATTCCACTTTGTCAAGTGGCTTCTTTATACATTTCGCCACGTGCTTCAATGGATACCACTCAGAAGATCTCGTATGCTGCAGGGTATCTGGATCAAAGAGTAGTTTGTCCTAAGGGTCAAGGAGGGTGGTGGAGTCATCCACACCATCCTTAATGTCGGTCCGAGTCACAGAAAAAGGACCATGGTTAGGAAAGAACATTCTCGAATTTTAAGACTCATCATCGGACTCACTCAGTGCCTTCTCTTGTTCCGACTCAGATGAATCAATTAGAGCTCACTGATTTTGCCAGGTGGGTGGCTCTTTGTTGTTGTGCAACCACATTATCTATGACAGGATGTTCCCTGTCCGACTGTACATTTATCGAGGCATCCTCGTCCAGGTGATGAGATTTCTTGGAGGATTTGTGCCCTCTGGCAGCCACCAGTTTACTTTCAGGGGGATAAGGAAAAATGTGGGCATATGTCTGCTGGGTGGACATAAGGGCATGGGTGATAGAGTAGGACAGAGTGTCCAACATAGCACCCATAGTGGAGTAAATGGCTTGAGTTAGTGACTTAGTAGCGTCCAGGAGGGAATGAAGCTTTTCTGATTTGAATTGCTCCTGTGACGCCTCATCCGAACCACTTTGGTTAGGCGGTCTAGGCCCAACTTGGGATGTAAGGTGTCTAGTGGCACCAATGGAAGAACCAGTAGCAACAACTTCCAATTCCCTCTGCATGATACAGATAATAAGGAAGTATTAACAGAAAACCCACAAAAGGGACAAAAAGTGTAGCCTGACAATTAGTGCAGCGGAGGTTAACAGCACTGGACAGGCAAGGACCAGCAGGGCTCTAAGGCACCAATATAAATCAAGTATATATAAGCCAATAACTGTCAAATATGAAAAAGTCAAGCTCACCAAGGGAGAAATGGAATTGTACTTAGCTGAGGTGGCAGCAGCAAAGAAAGAGGAGTGGCTTAGGGTCACATGGGGGTTTATTGTCAAGGAGCATTATGGGATATCATGTTATGTTGTTAACCCTTTGAGAGTACATGTTTGATTTTTTATGAGAATAATATAATATGAGAAATACAATCAAAATAGTGTATGGCGCTTCACAAATAGTATTTCAAAAATAATAATATAGGTGGATGATGTGACTGATATAAAATCCGTCAACTCTCTTCTCAAAGGACCCTGTCCTAAAAAAGAGGGAGATAAATTAATTTTCGGATTAACCCAAAATTAATTCATCTCCCTCTTTTTTAGGAGAGGGTCCTTTGAGAAGAGAGTTGACGGGTTTTCCACAAAAATAAAAATAGGAGAGGAATCAGGGCAGGGAGAATCTTGGAAAGAAAGAAAAAGAGGTAGATTTGTAAACCAATAAGAATTTTTAATTTAACTGAAAAGGTTTTAACTAAACCCCAGATTGAGGTTTTAGAAAAAGGTTTCAAATTCGTCCCGTTTGATTCTAATAAACCATTTGATACTTTTATCGATATTAATAAGTTTATACGTAAGATGTGTATCAAATTATTTTTTAACAACTCACCCTCCATAGAATCGAGTGAATGCATTCAAGAGTTCACTCATACGCTTCTTAAAAAGCAATCTACTTTTTTTCCTAGGCACTACATAAAAGGAGGCATGAAAGTCTTTGAACGTCTTGTTATAGACGAAGTAAGAAATTTAAATAAAGGGAGACGTACTAAGGATAATTTAAATTCGGATCAAAGAAATGCGATAAAGGAACTCCAATCAGATAAATGAGATTGTAATAAAACCGGCCGATAAAGGTGGGGGAGTTGTAATACAGAGTAGAGAAAAATATATTCAGGAGATATACAGGCAGTTAAATGATTGTACCACATATAAGGAACTTGGGAATGTCCCTACAGGCCAAATAAAGAAAGAATATTCTGTACTTTTGGATAAAGGTAGGTGTAACAAAAAGAACAGTTTGCCTGAAAAGACTTATGAATTAAAATGCAGTTCAGGACTTTGCAAGCATTCTCCATGCGAATGCTTGCTAACCACTAACAGGCCACCCTGACTCTAAATTGAGACTAATTTACCTCCCTGCTTCATGGGCATTTTCGTCGAAAAACCGCACGAATGCTATGAGAGCTGTAAGCCCAGCTGCCATTTCGGGACTTCCACGTGTTCGCAACCATTTTAACTCCCGAACAGTGGTGTTTGCCGCCGAGTGTCTGGAACTAAAATCGGACACTCAAATAGGCGAACACCGCTGAGACCTCCATACCTTCGGGAAAACCTCGCCAAAACTACCGAACGACCAGACATTCGGTAGAAAGACTCAGCAACGGATGGGGATCTCAGCGACCCCAGGATGGCATGCGGATGGCCGGCCGTTCGGGAGTTTTTATACATGATCTAAGACCGACTGCAGGGCCAGCATTCATGGAACGGTTTTCGGCTACTCTGCCCGTGCGGTCGGTCAAAACTTCTAAGTCCCATGTCTCCCGAACAGCTAAACCGAATGGGCTGATTTTTAAATATGTTAGTCCCCCAGAAACAATGCCTGTACCCCAAGTATTTGGGGTACATCCAAACTTTGGGGAAAATATATTCCTTTTTAATTATGTTATTTAGTTATCTAAGGGGAGGGGGATGTACAGAATGTATATTGTCTTGATTGGTTATACTGTTTATGTGGGTGTCTCCCTTGCGTGGGCAGAATCACATAAAAGAGAATGTCTGTCAATAAACGCTCAGTTATTCTTGACCCTTCAAAAGCCTTGTCTCATTCTTGAAAGGGGAAGCATAATCACTCAGCTCTTTTTAGAGATGCACTTGACTTCTACTCCTGATCCAGCAGAAGGGAATAGGCGACTCCATCACTACACAGCGACTTGCCGGGAAGAAAAGGATGTCCCCAACGGCTGATACCCTCACCATACCAGGGTAGCCGTTACAGGAGGATACTGGGTATTTTAAATAAAAATGAATTTCAATATTTGGATGTCAACACTTGTAAGATCCCAGTGTTCTACATACTTCCAAATATACATAAAGACACCAAGAATCCACCAGGCAGGCCAATAGTATCTGGTGTGGGATCACTCCTTAGTAATTTATCAGAATACATTGATAAACAACTACAGCCCCTGGTCCTATCACAACCTTCATATTTAAAAGATTCCACCTCATTATTGGAGCTTCTTACCAATATTAAATGGAAGGATGACTTTTTGTTAGTAACCTGCGATGTTACGAGTTTATATACTAGTATACCACATAGAGCAGGATGTGAAGCAGTAGAACATTTCCTGAGGCAGTCAGGTCAAATGAAGGAGGAACAGATTTTGTTTATTCTGGAAGGCATCAAGCTGATTTTGTGTAACAACTATTTTTGGTTTGATGATAAATTCTTTCTACAACTTAAAGGAACCGCGATGGGGACCAGATTCGCGCCCAGCTACGCCAATTTATTTATGGCTCATTGGGAACATTCATTTTTATTGGATGGTAGTAGCAGGGCACAGAATCTGGCTCTCTATCGTAGGTTCATAGATGTTTTCTTCATTTGACAGGGCAGTGAGGAGTTACTAAAGTCCTTCATCTATTTTTTGAATTTTCTTCATCCAGATATTAAATTAACAAGCAAGTCCAGTAGGTCTAATATTAATTTTATTGATCTAACCATATATGTTGAAAATCAGGAGATAAAAACAAACACCCTTCTTTAAGAAGGTAGACGTGAACGGATATATTGACACATATAGCGGTCACTATAGCGCGTGGCTGCAGAACATTCCTAAGAGCCAATTTTTGAGGCTATATAGGAACTGTAGCGATGTTACAGTATTTGAGGAACAGGCTATTCTGTTGAAAGAAAGATTTATTCAGAAAAAGTATGATCCGGAAAAGTTAGACAAGTGTATTAGATCAGTAAAAAATATGGATCGTAATGACATATTAAATAGAAAGAAGTTTGTAAGAAAAGAAAAAGGTAATGAGGTCCCAATGATTTTAAACTATAGTGAAAATGCCAAGCAAATTAGACACATTATTAATAAATATTGGCATGTGTTGAAATGCGATCCGAATTTAAGAGGAATAATTGGAGAAAGGCCATATATAATATTTAGAGGAGCTAAGAATTTGAAACAACATCTAACTACAAGTTTTATTAGAAAGAAAAGGGAGGAAAAAACTTTTTGGATTTGGAAAAAGGTTTTTATCCGTGTAAAACATGTATATCGTGTAAAAAAAGAGGTTTTAAAAAAAAAAAAAAAATAATAACATCCTTTACTTCATATTTTACGAATAGAAGTTTTAAGATACATCAAATACTTACCTGTCACTCCACTAATGTCATATACCTCCTCTGGTGCCCATGTGGTCTCCAATATATTGGGATGACCACTAGGGCATTTAAAACCAGGATTGCGGAACATATCGGCAATATCCAGAGGGGGTATATGAAGCACAGTGTTTCAGCACATTTTGTTGAAAAGCACAGAGGCGATCCAACTATGTTATCATATATGGTGATTTATAAAAGGCACACAAATTGGAGAGGAGAAAATAATGTCAAAGAGCTGGCAAAGGTAGAAATGGATCTTTGATGTCGACACCCTATCTCCAAGAGGATTGAATCTTGATTTTGAGTTTGTTCATTTTTTATAATTTATTTTTTATAATATATTTTTTACAGTATTAAAAAACTTTCTTATAATATATCTTTTAATATAGGAGAAAAAGAAGGAAAATAATCTCCCTAGAATTATATTGGTCTACAAGTTTAAGTATATATATTTTTATACATTTTTTTTTTAGATATTAGTTTTTGTATATATTTTTTTTTCAATGACCTATTTCTTTTTCAATTACCAGCTTTTTGAACATCTACAATTGCATATGTGTATGTATAACTGTTGAGGATTGTCTATTGAATTAGATGTACATTCTGTTATAAAGAAATTCTAATTAATTTTCTTTGTATTTATTAGTGATGTCGCGAACCCGAAATTTTCGGTTCGCGAACGGCGAACGCGAACTTCCGCAAATGTTCGCGAACCGGCGAACCGCCCGAAACGCCATTGACTTCAATGGGGAGGCGAATTTTAAAACACACAGGGACTCTTTCTGGCCACAATAGTGATGGAAAAGTTGTTTCAAGGGGACTAACACCTGGACTGTGGCATGCCGGAGGGGGATCCATGGCAAAACTCCCATGGAAAATTACACAGTTGATACAGAGTCTGGTTTTAATCCATAAAGGGCAGAAATCACCTAACATTCCTAAATCACAATCAATATGGATTGACACCTGACATATGACATATTGACACCTTGACATATGGATTGACACCTGTCCTCAGAGCCCCTGATGCACACGGACACAGAGCAGAATAGAGACTGGTCCCCTTACATAGGGTCACTTGGCAGATATGGATTGACACCTGTCCTCAGGATCCCTGATACACACTGACACAGAGCAGAATAGGGACTGTTCCCCTACATCGGGTCACTTGGCAGATATGGATTGACACCTGTCCTAAGGATCCCTGATACACACTGACACAGAGCAGAATAGGGACTGTTCCTCCTACATAGGGTCACTTGGCAGATATGCATTGACACCTGTCCTCAGAGACCATGATACACACTGACACAGAGCAGAATAGAGACTGTTCCCCTACATAGGGTCACTTGGCAGATATGGATTGACACCTGTCCTAAGGATCCCTGATACACACTGATACACACCTACTTGGATGGTATAGACATTTTTAGCTGCTCCTGGCCCGAACACCTGACCCACATAGGAGCCGTAATAGACCGGATTAGGGAGTCCGGACTGACCCTAAAGCCCAGTAAGTGCCATATAGGAACGTGTAAAAACCTCCCCAAGATAGTAGTATGGGCCCCAGAGTGTGAACAGGCCTTCCAACAGCTCAAGACGGCGCTCATTAAATCACCTGTACTTTCTTCTCCTGATCCAACTAAACACTTTCTCGTCCATACAGACGCTTCTATGCTTGGATTGGGAGCACTACTGAGCCAAGTCGGAGCAGATGGTGGCGAGCAACCCGGGGCTTATCTAAGCCGTAAACTTTTGCACAGCGAAGTATATTCACTGCCATTGAAAAGGAGTGCATAGCGGTGGTGTGGGCCCTCAAAAAGCTGCAACCTACTTGTATGGACAACCGCTTACCTTACTCACAGATCACAACAAATTTGGGGCACTGCGCGTGCAATCTAATGTGCCACCAGATAGGAGTGGTGTGTTTAGTACTATTGTTATCAGTTTAATCACTGTTACGTCCCCTATCCGCTGATGTGGAGCAAGACGCAGCAGCAGAAGAGGACTCAGCCGAGGAGGTTATGGAAGAGGATGGAGTAGGAGGAGTAGAGGAGGTGGCAGCGTACTGGCAGAGTACACGCTGTAGGGCTGACACACCTGCTTGAAGATAACTAACTGCTATTCAATCTATAATTGATGTTTGTTTCACAGGCAGAAAGTGCCCTAAAACATGGCGGCTTGAACCCTAGTTGGTGGCGGATAAGTCAAGTCAACCGGCATTCAGAGCTAAAATACAGCAGCGTGTGGACCATTTTTTAGCCCAAGGCAGCTCATCTCATCAGGCCTTTTTTAATCTAATGTATCGCCCAGTGTCAGTCCCTTCGGGATCCATCCCTCATTCATCTTAATAAAGGTGAGGTAATCTAGACTTTTTTGACCTAGGCGACTTCTCTTCTCAGTGACAATACTTCCTGCTGCACTGAAGGTCCTTTCTGACAGGACACTTGAAGCGGGGCAGGCCAGAAGTTCTATCGCAAATTGGGATAGCTCAGGCCACAGGTCAAGCCTGCACACCTAGTAGTCAAGGGGTTCATCGCTCCTCAGAGTGTCGATATCTGCAGTTAAGGCGAGGTAGTCTGCTACCTGTCGGTCGAGTCGCTCTCTGAGGGTGGATCCCGAAGGGCTGTGGCGATGCGTAGGACTTTAAAAGGTCCGCATGTCCTCCATCAACAACACGTCTCTAAAGCGTCCTGTCCTTGCCGGCGTGGTCATGGGAGGAGGAGGATGACTTCCACCTCTCCCCCTGTTAGATTCCCGTTGTGCTGTGACATCACCCTTATACGCTGTGTAAAGCATACTTTTCAATTTATTTTGCAAATGCTGCATCCTTTCATACTTGTTGTAATTCGGCAACATTTCCGCCACTTTCTGCTTATACCGGGGGTCTAGTAGC
>OW240916.1:254565098-254585909 GCA_933207985.1 Pelobates cultripes
CCCCTCTGTGTGCCTTTTTGTCTCCCCCAGTCACTCTGTATGTTTCTTTCTCCCCCTCACTGCTCCTCTGTGTCAATGTTTCCCCTCTCCTTCCCAATCTCTCTCTCCCTCCTCTGCCTCTTTGTTCCCCTCCCCTTGTGTGTCTCTCTCTCATTTCTCCCTCTTTGTCTCTCTTCCCCCTCTGCCTCTTTCACCCCCTTTCCCTGTGTCTCATCCTCCCCCCTCTCCCTGTGTCTCTCCCCTCTCTCCCCTCCTCCCTTTCCCTGTGTCTCTCCCCATCTCTCTCCCCTCCCCTTTCCTGTGTCTCTCCCCATCTCTCTCCCTCCTCACTTTCACCGTGTCTCTCCCCATCTCTCTCCCTCCACTTTCCTATTGATGCTCTCCCCATCTCCCCTCCCCTTTCCTGTGTGCTCTCCCCATCTCTCTCCCCCTCCTCCCCTTTCCCTATTGTCTCCCATCTCTCTCCTCCTTTCCTGATGATGCTCCCCATCTCTCTCCCTCCCCCACTTTCCTGATGCCGTCTCTCCCTCCCCGCTTTCTCTGTGTCTCTCCCCCCCTCCTCTCTCCCTCAACTTTCCTGTGTCTCTCCCATCTCTCTCCTCCCAAAACCCACCATTGATGCTCTCCCAATCTCTCCTCCACACTTTGTGATATATACCCATCTCTCTCCCCTCCCCACTTTCCTGATCTCCCATCTCTCTCCCTCCCACTTTCCTGATGATGCTCTCCCCATCTCTCTCCATCCCAGCTTTCTCTGGTGTCTCCCTCCTCTCCTCCTTTCCATCTCTCCCTCCTGCATCCCTCCCAGCTTTTCCTGGTGTCTCTCCCTCCTCTCTCCTCCTTTCCACCCAGTGATGCTCTCCATCTCTCTCCACCTCCCTTTGCTTTCATTCTCCCATCTCCACTCTCCTCCTTTCCTGTTGGTGCTCTCCCCATCTCCTCCCCGCTTTTCTTCCTGGTGTCTCTCCCCTCCTCTCTCCTCCCCAACTTTTCCTATTGATGCTCCTCCCCTCCTCTCTCCCTCCCCTTTCCTGTTGATCTCTCCCATCTCTCCACTCCCAACTTTCCTGTCGTGCTCCCCCCCATCTCTCTCCTCCTTTCCTGTGTCTCTCCCCAATCTCTCTCCCTCCCCTTTCCTGTGTCTCTCCCAATGCTCTCCCTCCCCTGCCTTTCCCTGTGATGCTCTCCCCATCTCTCTCCCCCCCCTTTCCCTGTGTCTCTCCCCATCTCTCTCCCTCCCCATCTCTCTCCCTCCCCAGATACATTGAACTATGGACTCCAAGCAGGATATATAGATCTGGAGCTATTTCAATATTTAAAGAAGGCACACCCACGAACCCCAATAATTTATACACTCCCCAAAATTCATAAAAACTTGGAAAAACCTCCCGGACGTCCTATTGTTTCAGCAGTGCAAGGGCTGTTAGAACCAATAGCTAAATATCTGGATTATCTATTCAAAGACCCGGTCACATCTTTGAACACATGTATAAAAGATACTCCAGATTTGATACAACGTCTGAAAGAAGTAAAAGATTTTAATGGCATCTTGATTACAATGGACGTTGGGAGTTTGTACACCATTATACCACACGAAGAGAGGGTACAGGCAATGAGAGATCTCTTGAGTCACTCACAACACTACCATGGTCCATCTATTGAATTCATTTTGGAACTGCTCAATATGGCTTTACAGAACAACTATTTCCGTTTCGAAGTTGATTGGTACTTACAGATAGCAGGCACATCAATGGGGGCGGCGATGGCCCCTATGTATGCGAATGCCTATATGTACCAATATGAGATGCAAAATATCTTACAGAAATATGACCGATTCATCACCCAATATTTCAGGTTCATCGATGATATACTCATTTTATGGAACGGTTCTAAGGAAGAGGCGATTCAGTTTACAATGAATCTAAATACACTACCAACACCGGTGAAGATGATCTCACATATTGATGAAAAAAGTGTACAATTCCTTGACATTGAAATCATGATCATCAAGAATCAATTGGAGTTCAGACTTTTTACAAAACCTACTGATCGAAACACCATATTACACTTTGATAGCTTCCATCCGAGGCACTTGAAAACATCGTTACCTTACTCACAATTTTTGCGAGTACTGCGAAAAAACTCTTTAAGTCAACAATGTAATATCCAATTGGAAACTATGTGTAAGAAATTCCTTACCAGATGATATCCACGGAAAGTATTGGAAATGGCCCTTAAGAGAGCAAAAACAACTTATTCATCATCTGAGGCACCAAGGGATAGAGTAACAAATACTAGACTCATTTTTCCAATGCAGTTTAATACTGCAAGCACAGAGATTACTTCATCTATCCGGAATAATTGGAATACTCTGGCAAGGGATCCTACTCTTCCAGAGAACTTTCATCAAAAACCCCTGTTCTGTTATAGACGGAACAGGAATTTGAGAGACATGCTGGTCAAGACGGATCCCCAACATTGTTATGGAACAGCCAAGGGCAATGTTAGGAATGTGGGGTGTGTAAGGTGTTTGGGATGTGTCACGTGTGGTCATATAATCCCTTCTAAAACCTTTAATCACCCACACGCAAGATATATAGAATTCGATATCAAATTCATTGTAGGAGTGACTTCGTGATTTACAAATTAACCCGCCCCTGTGGTTTGAATTACATTGGTAAAACAGAGACAGCCCTCTGTGAGAGAATTACTGGATCATACAACTTGATACCCTTTCACCCAGGGGTTTAAATTAAAAATGTTCCTTTTCAGCCTTTATATGATATATGGTTCAGATCTATAATAATGGGGTGCTTATTCCAAAAAATATACATTTTAGTCTTTGTGAATTTTAAATGTATGATACTGTTTTTTAATATACTATTTATGTAATCATTTTTTTGAATACTTATGACTCATGAGACGACTTTGTAAGGGATTATATTTGAATATGTAACTCTTTAGTAAAATCTGCGGATCTTCTATGTATAGTTAGATAGGTGTAAATATGCACTTTTAATATATTCTTTCACTTCCTGCACTTTAAATTCTTTATATTTTTAGAAGAATTAGAACTAGAAGAGGTCATACAGCACTTCTCAATATTCATTAACTCTTATACATAATAGCACTGGTCACAGCATGATTAAGATGTGAACACTGCCACTTTAGATGTATGCACTGAAACAAAGTGTTCACTTAATAAATATATCAATTCCTCTTGTCACTTTTTCTAGGCTTGTTTACACATAGCTTGTTTACACATTTTTTCATACATTTTATATTACTTATACATATCAATAGTGCACTCAGTCCCTAAGTAGTGCTTTGGTTTTGAATTATATTTAATCATGTTACATGTCTTCTCATGGTGTCCCCTGTTGGATCCCCCCCTCTCTTGCCGCTTGGCCTGCTGCCCGGTTGCCATGGTGACGCAATATTTTTTGGAGGATTTTTTGTTTTTTGGTTTGCAGTGGCCCCGTAGAAATGGGAGGTTCTTAGGAGACAGGCTAGTCTCCAGCTACCCAGAAACGAGGCTTTCTGCACCAATTAAAATTGTTTCTTTCTCCGCTCACGTGACAGGCACCCGGAAGTAAATTCACTTCCGCATTGGCGACCGGTGCGAGTCTGGCGGCGGGAAAGAGTGAGGACCACCTGTGCTGTAAGTACACTTATTATTTGTTTCCTATATAAGCTTTGTTCGTTTTGTATTTGCTTTATGTCATGATGAAAGCTCGTTCGAGGAGCTGAAACGTCGATACTCGGAATAAAAGTGATATTACTTGAGAAAACCGTGAGTGCCGGTTATTTTTTGAATCTACCAATTTTTGCAACCAGAGCACCAGGTATTTATACATTTTGAAGGTTGGAGTGCAGGAATTACTGTTCTTTTTGTTCTATATATATATATATATATATATATATATATATATATATATATATTATATTTACACATATTAATGTACATTTATAAATGCATAATACACAGAGAAATTTAATTAATATGTACCATATGTAATGAGCAGATATTGGCCCAGTCTTGTTGCTAGGTGCATACTCCAGCACAATAACATATTTAAAGTGAAGAGCACACCCACAGGACTTCAAAATAAAATTTTTTTACAGTTGTGCCCTACATACATTCACCATTTCAGTCCCATTAACAAGCTTTCCTTAATATGTCAAGGTAGTTGGACTGAAACATTGATTACATGCAAAGGCACGTCTGCTTAAAATAAATCTGCACTTTTGTTTATCTTGAAGCCTATGAGTGCGCTTTTTACGTTGAAGTACTTTTTAATTTTAAGTTATCTGTTCTAACTCTGTATCTGCACACTATGCTGGCGCGATGCATTATGGGGCTGGTAAATATTTTTTTTCCAGGGCTGCTTTTTGAATTCCTGTTGGTAATTATAAGGCATTTGATTTGATTAAGCTAGTTACCTGCTATTGATTGCTGGTTAATTAGCTATTGTTTGCAAATAAGCAGAGGCCTACCCAGGTGTTAAACATTCCTAGTGGGTGGTGATTTTAGGAGTTATATAAGGCTTGGTGACATTAGCTTGTCTAATATAGCTTGGTGCTACTTCTAAGTGCTGTTTCTAAGTGTGTAGTTGGAGATATTCTGGAGAGTGCTGTTTCTAAGTGTGTAGTTGGAGATATTCTGGAGAGTGCTGTTTCTAAGTGTGTAGTTGGAGATATGCTGGAGATAACCTGGAGGTAATCTGAGGTATTCAGGAGGATAAATACAAAGTTAAGATTTGTTAGATTTAAATTATTCTCCTAATCGGAATGGCAGACTTAGTTCAGTGTAATAGTTGCTATGCATTTGTTTCACGTTCCACTTTTTGGAGGTTTGGTTGTTGTCTAATCTGTAGACAGTTATCTATCTTGTGGCAGGAGATTGTATTTTTGAAGTCTGAGATTTGTAAATTATCTGGTGAACAAACTCAGACTGGAACTGCTGCAAAGCCACTGCCGCAGAGACATACTAGGAAAGGCAGATGGATTACTGTAGGATCTGGTAGACTTAGAGTTGTGGATAAAAGACATTTTGCAAAGTCTGTTGCTCTTCATAATTCATTTTCTGCACTTTCAAAGTATAATGGTGTTGTGGAGAGAGGCACTGAGGCTAGTGGTGTTGTGGAGAGAGGCACTGAGGCTAGTGGTGTTGTGGAGAGAGGCACTGAGGCTAGTGGTGTTGTGGAGAGAGGCACTGAGGCTAGTGGTGTTGTGGAGAGAGGCACTGAGACTAGTGGTGTTGTGGAGAGAGGCACTGAGACTAGTGGTGTTGTGGATACCGGCTTGGAGACTATGGTGAGGCCTAATAGAAAGCAGTTGTTGGGGGATTCCATTATAAGAGGTGTTGAGATGGACAATGGTGGTCTTGTGAGGTGTCTTCCCGGAGCTACTGCTCACAGAGACAGGAGACGTATCTGTAATATTGTTAAGCAAGCAAAGCAGGAAGGGGAATTGGATGTACTTGTCCATCTAGGGACAAATGACTTGGCTTGCAATGAGGTTTCAGAGGTTAAGGAAGTTTTTAGTGTTTTTGCCAATGATATACGGCAGGTTGCTTCCACACTGTCATTCTCTGAAGTTTTGCCTGTGCATAACACTCAGAACGACAGGCGGATGCGTATTAGGGACTTTAATTTGTGGCTTGGTGAATGGTGTCGGGAGCAAGGATTTGGCTTTATTTCTCATGGTAGCTCTGTTTGGAATGTAGATAAGCTGTACAAAAAAGATGGTTTGCATCTTTCTCAAAAGGGAACAAATGTTCTCAGTGAGCAGTTCAGAAGTTTTGCAAGGATGTATTTAAACTAAGAGGGGGGGCAAAAGGGTGATAAAACATTAATCCAATTGTCCCCCAAAACAAGGACAGAAGGTGCCTGTAGCAAGTGTGTTAAAAAATGATAAGCTTAGAGTCATGTCTACAAATGCTCGCAGTTTAGGGAATAAGATCCATGAACTTGTGGCAATAATGGCAACTGATAGTGTAGATTTAGTCGCTGTTACAGAGACATGGTACAATGAGAAAAATGACTGGAACATAGCAATACCAGGGTACTCTTTATATAGGAAAGATAGGGAAGGCAAGAAAGGGTGGCCTTGTATGTGAAGGATAGCATAAAATCTAGCCTAATAAAAGTTAGTGAGGCAAACATAGAGTCCGTTTGGGCTACGTTAGAATTTGGTAATCCCACAGTAACTCGTGTAGGTGTGATTTATAGGCCCCCAGGACAAATTGAAGAGTTAGATAATCTACTAGTTGAGGAAATAACTAAAATGACAATGAAGGGGGAAGTTATCATCATGGGTGACTTTAATCTTCCTGATGTAAATTGGAAAACAAAATTAGCTACTTGTGCCAGGAGCACACATATTCTAAACTCCCTACTAGGATTGTCTCTAAAACAAGTTGTTGAGGAGCCAACTCGTAAAGAGGCCATACTAGATTTAGTGTTAACAAATGGAGATTTGGTATCAGATATTACTGTAGGTGAAAGTTTAGGATCCAGTGATCATCAGTCAGTGTGGTTTAATATAAGAACAGTGACTGAGTCACACCACACAAAAACAAAAGTTTTAGACTTTAGAAAAACAGACTTTTCTAAAATTAGAATATGGGTAGAGGAGTCATTATCAGACTGGAGCAATTTAAATGGAGTCAAGAGAAATGGGATTATTTAAAAGTTGCACTATTGAAGGCAACAGAAAATTGCATTAGGCTTGTCAGTAAAAGCAAAAAATTCAAGAAACCACTGTGGTACTCCGCAGATGTGGCCAAAATAGTTAAAACAAAAAGTTAGCATTTAGGAATTATAAAAAAAAACTAGAGTGAGGAAGACAAAATGATCTATAAGATTAGGCAGAAAGAGGCTAAGCAAGTTATAAGAGCTTCCAAATCACACACAGAAGAGAAAATAGCACAGTCAGTAAAAAAGGGGGACAAAACATTTTTTAGATACATAAATGAGAAAAGAAAAGTAAAACAAGGATTAGTTAGATTAAAAACAAAAGAAGGAAGGTATGTAGAAGAGGATAAAGGTCTAGCTGACTGCCTCAATGAATATTTTTGTTCTGTATTTACAGATGAAAATGAATGAAAGGGACCTTAGTTGAGAAAAAGGATAAATGAGTCATTTATTACACGTGAGTTTACAGAGGAAGAGGTTCTATTTCAACTGTCAAAAGTAAAGACAAATAAGTCAATGGGACCTGATGGAATACACCCAAAGTGAGCTTAGTGGTGTACTAGCAAAACCATTAACAGATTTATTTAACCAATCATTGTTAACAGGAGTAGTCCCAGAAGATTGGAAGTTAGCGAATGTTGTGCCCATTTACAAGAAAGGTAATAGGGAGGAGTCGGGCAACTATAGGCTAGTAAGCCTTACTTCAGTAGTGGGGAAAGTGATAGAAACCATGTTAAAGGATAGGATTGATGAACATCTAAAAACACATGGATTTCAAGATCAGAGACAACATGGGTTTACTGCAGGGAGATCATGCCAAACTAATCTTATTGATTTTTTTGATTGGGTAACTAAAATTATAGATCAGGGTGGTGCAGTAGACATTGCTTACCTAGATTTCAGTAAGGCTTTTGACACTGTTGCACATAGAAGGCTTATCAATAAACTGCAATCTTTAAGTTTGGATTCCAATATTGTTGAATGGGTAAGGCAGTGGCTGAGTGACAGGCAACAGAGGGTTGTAGTCAATGGAATATATTCGAAGCTTGGACTTGTCACCAGTGGGGTACCTCAGGGATCTGTACTTGGACCCATTCTCTTTAATATTTTTATTAGTGATATTGCAGAAGGTCTTGATGGTAAGGTATGTCTTTTTGCTGATGATACTAAGATATGTAACAGGGTTGATGTTCCAGGAGGGATAAGCCAAATGACAAATGATTTAGGTAAACTAGAAAAATGGTCAGAATTGTGGCAACTGACATTTAATGTGGATAAGTGCAAGATAATGCATCTTGGGCGTAAAAACCCAAGGGCAGAGTACAGAATATTTGAAAGAGTCCTAACCTAAACATATGAGGAAAGGGATTTAGGGGTGATTATTTCTGATGACGTAAAGGTAGGCAGACAATGTAATAGAGCAGGAGGAAATGCTAAAAGAATGCTTGGTTGTATAGGGAGAGGTATTGGCAGTAGAAAGAGGGAAGTGCTCATGCCATTGTACAGAACACTGGTGAGACCTCACTTGGAGTACACAGTACTGGAGACCGTATCTTCAGAAGGATATTGATACCTTAGACAGGGTTCAGAGAAGGGCTACTAAACTGGTTCATGGATTGCGGGATAAAACTTACCAGGAAAGGTTAAAGGATCTTAACATGTATAGCTTGGAGGAAAGACGAGACAGGGGGGATATGATAGAAACATTTAAATATATAAAGGGAATCAACACAGTAAAGGAGGAGACTATATTTAAAAGAAGAAAAACTACCACAACAAGAGGACATAGTCTTAAATTAGAGGGACAAAGGTTTAAAAATAATATCAGGAAGTATTACTTTACTGAGAGGGCAGTGGATGCATGGAATAGCCTTCCAGTTGAAGTGGTAGAGGTTAACAAAGTAAAGGAGTTTAAGCAAGCGTGGGATAGGCATAAGGCTATCCTAACTATAAGATAAGACTAGGGACTAATGAAAGTATTTAGAAAATTGGGCAGACTAGATGGGCCGAATGGTTCTTATCTGCCGTCACATTCTATGTTTCTATGTTTCTATGCTTTTAATTGCCAGTCCCAGTGTCTCTCCCCTCCTCTCTCCCTCCCCCCTGTCCCTGTGTCTCTCCCCTCCTCTCTCCCTCCCCCCTTTCCCTGTGTCTCTCCCCTCCTCTCTCCCTCCCCCCTTTCCCTGTGTCTCTCCCTTCCTCTTTCCCTCCCCCCTTTCCCTGTGTCTCTCCCTCCTCTTTCCCTCCCCCCCTTTCCTGTGTCTCTCCCTCTGGCTTCCCTCTACTGAAGTCCAGAGGCCGGCCGCGTTCCTGGCTGGAGCCACCGGGCCGGGTGGCAGCTTCCCCGGTCTGGCGGCCCTGCTCCTGTCACTGCTGTGGCTGATGGAGGAGGAGCATGTCTCTGTACCATGCTCCCTCGCGGTTCCTGTGCTGGGAATTGTGGGCACCGCGAGGGAGCATGGTACAGAGACATGCTCCTCCTCCATCTGCCACAGCAGTAAGAGGAGTGCCACCGGACCGAGGATGCTGCCACCTGGCCCGGCGGCTCCAGCCAGGAATGCGGCCGGCCCCTAGGTGCCGCGGCCCACCGGGAAATATCCCGGTATCCCAGGGCCAGTCCTGTCCTGCATGGAACGCATAGCAGTCTCGGCTTCATGCCGTGTATGTAGATCCAATAGGCATATTATACAGGGGTGTCCGCACCCAAATGTAATGGCACCAAAATATAAGTAGGTCTTCATCCAAGCTCCCAGGGTGATACTTAATGCTGACATCAAAGCCAAATGGAGGCATTCCATTCATACTCGGCCAGTAGTAGATTCCGCTATATTGAAATAAGGCAAAAGTGTGAGCAGAACATAGAAGAATAAAATCGGAGCTGGTCTATATTATATTATATAATTAAATACAAGATGTAATTTACTATAAAACTAAGTATCATAAAAAGCATATGTGGAAACATAATTAAAAATATATATTGACTATATATGGATAAAAATTAAATATATATAGTAATAAATATTATTAATTAGCATTAGCGCTCCCCATAGGAAAGCATTGAAAATACATTTTAATGCTTTCCTGTGGGGAAATGAGCGACGCTGGAGGTCCTCACATGGCGTGAGGACGTCCAGCGACGCTCTAGCATTGATTTCCTGTGCTAGAAACTAGGCAGTGCCCTCTAGTGGCTGTCTAGTAGACAGCCACTAAAGGTGGAGTTAACCCTGCAAAGTAATTATTGCAGTTTATAAAAAACTGCAATAATTACACTTTCAGGGTTAAGAGTAGTGGGAGTTGGCACCCAGACCACTCCAATGGGCAGAAGTGGTCTGGGTGCCTGGAGTGTCCCTTTAAGCATAATAGCATATTGAAATATAAACTGAATAGCATTGTAATAGAATCTTTAAATTAAGCGAATACACGGTTGTATCATAAAGACTGTATAATAACTTCATGAGAATCAGACGAGGTAGGCCGCAACATACCTGTATCTGGTGGGATAATACTCGCCCCCGTGTCTTTAATAAAGTCATGAAATTAGTAAAATCTGGTTAATTTATTTAAGAACATGGAGGCTTATATCATGCTAGTTCAAAGCTGTGAAACGACCATATTAGAAATTGGACGAATATACTGTTCTCTAAACATTGATTCATGGGAACAATCAGCAGCCCAGAGCAGGTCTTTTAATCTGCATCCCCTGGAGAATGCTTTAGATGCCATGGCTCCCCTGACAGAGTGTGCCCCATATGCTGAAGTGTCAATGCCAGCCAACGTCATAATCCATTTTACCCATCAAGACAATGGAGCTGCAGAAACCAGATGATGTGGGCGTCTGAGCGCCAAAAACAAATTTGGATATGTAGGAACCCGAATTGAGGAAGTCCTACATTTCTTTGAGACAAGCCGAATACAGGACTGAGGTAATCGATATTTTCGTACGTCTTGAAATATCAAACAAAACACCCTCAGGAGTTAATGAACCTGCTGAAAGGTCCAGAGCATGAACATCTGACACCGTTTACAGGATATCAGGCATAATATCATCACCAGCTTCGCTGTGAGTTGTTTGAATGAGAGGTGTTCATTCCTCGGCCACAACAAGATGACACACCAAGAGATGTTTACCTGCCGGGAAGCCGTCCAATCCTTGGTGGCCTGCAGAAATAGTCGATCGGTATAGATTTATTATACCATATGCTAAGCCATGGTCAAATAGCAAAGTAAGGAACCTCAAAACATGACTTACGTGTGCAGATATGGGATCCATGTGTTGTTCCATTCAGCAACTATTCATTGAATTCCAGGCATGGAGATAGAATTTTCATGTTCCTGGAGCCCAAGCTCCCACCAGGAGGTCAGGAGATGACTGTGGAACATTTGGGATGAAGCAGAGTCCCCAGAGAGGAGCCATGCACGTAACCTGAGGTGCCCCTGTAATAGAAGGGAGTGTGAGTTCCTGCTGGGGTCCAGCAAGAGGTCTTGTGAGGTAGGGAGTAATCTCAGATAGTCTATGGCCATCACCATGAGAGTAGGGAACCATGGTTAAACCATCAAGAAAGGAGATGAGTACCAGGTGACTACTGAGGTGTAGCCACAGCTGAAGGAAAGCATCTGTTTCCAAAGCCTCTACAACTGAAGAACTTTAGCAGTTAGGAGTTCAACCGTAATGCAAAAAGGTTGATATCCAGAGGGCCCCAGGGTGACTGCAGTTAGAGGAAAATAACACGATTCAGCCACCAATCACTGGCATCCGACAGATATCTGGAGTTTCAATCCATTACTATGTTGGAAAGCCCGGAAATGTATTCTGTCTGAACAGAGTTATTGTGATATAGGCAGAATTACCAGAATTGTTTTGCCAGTTCCGCCAAGACTGTTGACCTCATACCCCGAGCTCGTTGATGTAATGAATTGCTAATCCCTAAGAGACTCCACAGGGCAAACGAGCCTGCTGGTAGTTCGAGGCAGTTGATGTGACGCTCCTGTTCGTTGAGAGACAATTTTCCACTTGTGGAGCAAGGACCGTAGCACGCGCCCCAACCAAGCATGCTTAGATCTGACTCCACCACGAAATTAGGAGCAGTTCTAAAAATTGCTCAGCTGTTCCACGCCTCCATGTGTTGCAGCCACCATGTTAGTTTTTCTTTGGCTGCGCAGTCGAGAGGAACAAATGCTGAGTAAGAGTGTCCCAAACAAAGGTGCTTTGCTTTTAGGGCTCTGTAGTGAAGTGGACCTGGGCAAATGGCCTGGATTGAGGCGATGTCCAACGACTCTGGCCAGTTGTCTCAGTGTTAGAACAGGATGTGCCAGTGTCCGATGGATTTTCTTCTGAAGTTGAGGTTGGCAGTATGAGTGCCCTGCACACAAAATCAATGGTGAAACCCAGGACTGAGAAGGCTCTAGAACTGACTTGTCCCAGTTGATGAGGAAGCCAAAGTCATCATCCAAGATAGGTGTTTGCGGAGCAGATGAGCATCCTGTGCCATCAGCATCTTGCTGCATAGGAGGGCAACCACTGGTTTCATTAGCTTTGTGAAACACCATGGGGCTGATAAGAGGTCGAAGGGAAGTCATCTAAACTGCCATATGGTATCTTTCCACTGGAATTGTAGGAAATGTTGGCAGTCCTCGGCCATTGGAACAGTGAAATATGCATCTTGTAGATCAAGCTTGACCATCCAATCCCCTGACAGGAGTATGTCTCTCAGAGAGTGAATACCTTCCATCCTGAAATGGTGGTATGTGATAAATGCATTTAGAAGGTATAAATTGATTACCGGTCAAATACCTCCACCTTTTCTTGGGGATTAGGAAGAGGTTGCTGAAGAACCCTGGAGCGTGAGGGTGTATCTCCCCAATTGCGTCTCTTGAAGCCACAGACTGTATCTCCATTGCTACTAAGGACTGCTCATGTGTAGAGAAAACTATTTTGTTGGGTAGAAACATTTGAGTAGGGTATTGTACAAAATCTATGGAATAACCCAAAACAGATTGCAGGACCAAAGCGTCTGCAGTTAACATGCGCCATGCATTTATAAAATGGCATTATCTGCCCCCCACAAGTGATATTGAAGAAAGATGGGACAGAATTAAACTTACTATAAGGGCATTGGCCATAGGAAGAATTGTTGGTTCCACGAGACTGCCAAAGCCTGCCGTGAACTAGGAAGAATGGTGAGGTGGACTTGGGTTCAGTAATCTGGAATCGTGAACAGATGGAGCCTCTAGAACCCTGGTATAAGCCCTGGGAGGGAGGCCCTGCCAAAACTCTTTGGAAGAATACCTTTTTCATATTGGCTTGCACCTTTTCAAGTGCAGTAAAAGTCCTGACATAAGTGCCCAGTTCTTTTATAAAGTTGACTCCAAAAAGGAGACTTTCTGCTTGTGGCCCAGGCTCAGATATAGCCAAGTTAACCAATTTGGGCTAGATTTTTATAAGGATAGCCTTGCGTCTCTCAGTGGCTAGTGCCGAGTAAACATATGGATCATTGGATCCACCCCCGGATGGCCAGTAGGTCTGCAGGAGTACCACTGTTTCAACCGTGTCGAATATTTTTGCACTGAGACCAAGGACATCCAGTATCTTATCTTGGCAGTTATGTAATGGAAAATCAAGGCCTTCCACCCCATTTTGCTCTAGAAATTGGGTTATTTTGGGGTTTACATGTGGGGTGATGCATGCCAAATAAGCGATCGTGGGGCCCGAGCACTCCACCCGAAGTTTGTTCCATTCCACTTTGTCAAGTGGCTTCTTTATACATTTCGCCACGTGCTTCAATGGATACCACTCAGAAGATCTCGTATGCTGCAGGGTATCTGGATCAAAGAGTAGTTTGTCCTAAGGGTCAAGGAGGGTGGTGGAGTCATCCACACCATCCTTAATGTCGGTCCGAGTCACAGAAAAAGGACCATGGTTAGGAAAGAACATTCTCGAATTTTAAGACTCATCATCGGACTCACTCAGTGCCTTCTCTTGTTCCGACTCAGATGAATCAATTAGAGCTCACTGATTTTGCCAGGTGGGTGGCTCTTTGTTGTTGTGCAACCACATTATCTATGACAGGATGTTCCCTGTCCGACTGTACATTTATCGAGGCATCCTCGTCCAGGTGATGAGATTTCTTGGAGGATTTGTGCCCTCTGGCAGCCACCAGTTTACTTTCAGGGGGATAAGGAAAAATGTGGGCATATGTCTGCTGGGTGGACATAAGGGCATGAGTGATAGAGTAGGACAGAGTGTCCAACATAGCACCCATAGTGGAGTAAATGGCTTGAGTTAGTGACTTAGTAGCGTCCAGGAGGGAATGAAGCTTTTCTGATTTGAATTGCTCCTGTGACGCCTCATCCGAACCAGTTTGGTTAGGCGGTCTAGGCCCAACTTGGGATGTAAGGTGTCTAGTGGCACCAATGGAAGAACCAGTAGCAACAACTTCCAATTCCCTCTGCATGATACAGATAATAAGGAAGTATTAACAGAACACCCACAAAAGGGACAAAAAGTGTAGCCTGACAATTAGTGCAGCGGAGGTTAACAGCACTGGACAGGCAAGGACCAGCAGGGCTCTAAGGCACCAATATAAATCAAGTATATATAAGCCAATAACTGTCAAATATGAAAAAGTCAAGCTCACCAAGGGAGAAATGGAATTGTACTTAGCTGAGGTGGCAGCAGCAAAGAAAGAGGAGTGGCTTAGGGTCACATGGGGGTTTATTGTCAAGGAGCATTATGGGATATCATGTTATGTTGTTAACCCTTTGAGAGTACATGTTTGATTTTTTATGAGAATAATATAATATGAGAAATACAATCAAAATAGTGTATGGCGCTTCACAAATAGTATTTCAAAAATAATAATATAGGTGGATGATGTGACTGATATAAAATCCGTCAACTCTCTTCTCAAAGGACCCTGTCCTAAAAAAGAGGGAGATAAATTAATTTTCGGATTAACCCAAAATTAATTCATCTCCCTCTTTTTTAGGAGAGGGTCCTTTGAGAAGAGAGTTGACGGGTTTTCCACAAAAATAAAAATAGGAGAGGAATCAGGGCAGGGAGAATCTTGGAAAGAAAGAAAAAGAGGTAGATTTGTAAACCAATAAGAATTTTTAATTTAACTGAAAAGGTTTTAACTAAACCCCAGATTGAGGTTTTAGAAAAAGGTTTCAAATTCGTCCCGTTTGATTCTAATAAACCATTTGATACTTTTATCGATATTAATAAGTTTATACGTAAGATGTGTATCAAATTATTTTTTAACAACTCACCCTCCATAGAATCGAGTGAATGCATTCAAGAGTTCACTCATACGCTTCTTAAAAAGCAATCTACTTTTTTTCCTAGGCACTACATAAAAGGAGGCATGAAAGTCTTTGAACGTCTTGTTATAGACGAAGTAAGAAATTTAAATAAAGGGAGACGTACTAAGGATAATTTAAATTCGGATCAAAGAAATGCGATAAAGGAACTCCAATCAGATAAATGAGATTGTAATAAAACCGGCCGATAAAGGTGGGGGAGTTGTAATACAGAGTAGAGAAAAATATATTCAGGAGATATACAGGCAGTTAAATGATTGTACCACATATAAGGAACTTGGGAATGTCCCTACAGGCCAAATAAAGAAAGAATATTCTGTACTTTTGGATAAAGGTAGGTGTAACAAAAAGAACAGTTTGCCTGAAAAGACTTATGAATTAAAATGCAGTTCAGGACTTTGCAAGCATTCTCCATGCGAATGCTTGCTAACCACTAACAGGCCACCCTGACTCTAAATTGAGACTAATTTACCTCCCTGCTTCATGGGCATTTTCGTCGAAAAACCGCACGAATGCTATGAGAGCTGTAAGCCCAGCTGCCATTTCGGGACTTCCACGTGTTCGCAACCATTTTAACTCCCGAACAGTGGTGTTTGCCGCCGAGTGTCTGGAACTAAAATCGGACACTCAAATAGGCGAACACCGCTGAGACCTCCATACCTTCGGGAAAACCTCGCCAAAACTACCGAACGACCAGACATTCGGTAGAAAGACTCAGCAACGGATGGGGATCTCAGCGACCCCAGGATGGCATGCGGATGGCCGGCCGTTCGGGAGTTTTTATACATGATCTAAGACCGACTGCAGGGCCAGCATTCATGGAACGGTTTTCGGCTACTCTGCCCGTGCGGTCGGTCAAAACTTCTAAGTCCCATGTCTCCCGAACAGCTAAACCGAATGGGCTGATTTTTAAATATGTTAGTCCCCCAGAAACAATGCCTGTACCCCAAGTATTTGGGGTACATCCAAACTTTGGGGAAAATATATTCCTTTTTAATTATGTTATTTAGTTATCTAAGGGGAGGGGGATGTACAGAATGTATATTGTCTTGATTGGTTATACTGTTTATGTGGGTGTCTCCCTTGCGTGGGCAGAATCACATAAAAGAGAATGTCTGTCAATAAACGCTCAGTTATTCTTGACCCTTCAAAAGCCTTGTCTCATTCTTGAAAGGGGAAGCATAATCACTCAGCTCTTTTTAGAGATGCACTTGACTTCTACTCCTGATCCAGCAGAAGGGAATAGGCGACTCCATCACTACACAGCGACTTGCCGGGAAGAAAAGGATGTCCCCAACGGCTGATACCCTCACCATACCAGGGTAGCCGTTACAGGAGGATACTGGGTATTTTAAATAAAAATGAATTTCAATATTTGGATGTCAACACTTGTAAGATCCCAGTGTTCTACATACTTCCAAATATACATAAAGACACCAAGAATCCACCAGGCAGGCCAATAGTATCTGGTGTGGGATCACTCCTTAGTAATTTATCAGAATACATTGATAAACAACTACAGCCCCTGGTCCTATCACAACCTTCATATTTAAAAGATTCCACCTCATTATTGGAGCTTCTTACCAATATTAAATGGAAGGATGACTTTTTGTTAGTAACCTGCGATGTTACGAGTTTATATACTAGTATACCACATAGAGCAGGATGTGAAGCAGTAGAACATTTCCTGAGGCAGTCAGGTCAAATGAAGGAGGAACAGATTTTGTTTATTCTGGAAGGCATCAAGCTGATTTTGTGTAACAACTATTTTTGGTTTGATGATAAATTCTTTCTACAACTTAAAGGAACCGCGATGGGGACCAGATTCGCGCCCAGCTACGCCAATTTATTTATGGCTCATTGGGAACATTCATTTTTATTGGATGGTAGTAGCAGGGCACAGAATCTGGCTCTCTATCGTAGGTTCATAGATGTTTTCTTCATTTGACAGGGCAGTGAGGAGTTACTAAAGTCCTTCATCTATTTTTTGAATTTTCTTCATCCAGATATTAAATTAACAAGCAAGTCCAGTAGGTCTAATATTAATTTTATTGATCTAACCATATATGTTGAAAATCAGGAGATAAAAACAAACACCCTTCTTTAAGAAGGTAGACGTGAACGGATATATTGACACATATAGCGGTCACTATAGCGCGTGGCTGCAGAACATTCCTAAGAGCCAATTTTTGAGGCTATATAGGAACTGTAGCGATGTTACAGTATTTGAGGAACAGGCTATTCTGTTGAAAGAAAGATTTATTCAGAAAAAGTATGATCCGGAAAAGTTAGACAAGTGTATTAGATCAGTAAAAAATATGGATCGTAATGACATATTAAATAGAAAGAAGTTTGTAAGAAAAGAAAAAGGTAATGAGGTCCCAATGATTTTAAACTATAGTGAAAATGCCAAGCAAATTAGACACATTATTAATAAATATTGGCATGTGTTGAAATGCGATCCGAATTTAAGAGGAATAATTGGAGAAAGGCCATATATAATATTTAGAGGAGCTAAGAATTTGAAACAACATCTAACTACAAGTTTTATTAGAAAGAAAAGGGAGGAAAAAACTTTTTGGATTTGGAAAAAGGTTTTTATCCGTGTAAAACATGTATATCGTGTAAAAAAAGAGGTTTTAAAAAAAAAAAAAAAATAATAACATCCTTTACTTCATATTTTACGAATAGAAGTTTTAAGATACATCAAATACTTACCTGTCACTCCACTAATGTCATATACCTCCTCTGGTGCCCATGTGGTCTCCAATATATTGGGATGACCACTAGGGCATTTAAAACCAGGATTGCAGAACATATCGGCAATATCCAGAGGGGGTATATGAAGCACAGTGTTTCAGCACATTTTGTTGAAAAACACAGAGGCGATCCAACTATGTTATCATATATGGTGATTTATAAAAGGCACACAAATTGGAGAGGAGAAAATAATGTCAAAGAGCTGGCAAAGGTAGAAATGGATCTTTGATGTCGACACCCTATCTCCAAGAGGATTGAATCTTGATTTTGAGTTTGTTCATTTTTTATAATTTATTTTTTATAATATATTTTTTACAGTATTAAAAAACTTTCTTATAATATATCTTTTAATATAGGAGAAAAAGAAGGAAAATAATCTCCCTAGAATTATATTGGTCTACAAGTTTAAGTATATATATTTTTATACATTTTTTTTTTTTTAGATATTAGTTTTTTTATATTTTTTTTTTTCAATGACCTATTTCTTTTTCAATTACCAGCTTTTTGAACATCTACAATTGCATATGTGTATGTATAACTGTTGAGGATTGTCTATTGAATTAGATGTACATTCTGTTATAAAGAAATTCTAATTAATTTTCTTTGTATTTATTAGTGATGTCGCGAACCCGAAATTTTCGGTTCGCGAACGGCGAACGCGAACTTCCGCAAATGTTCGCGAACCGGCGAACCGCCCGAAACGCCATTGACTTCAATGGGCAGGCGAATTTTAAAACACACAGGGACTCTTTCTGGCCACATTAGTGATGGAAAAGTTGTTTCAAGGGGACTAACACCTGGACTGTGGCATGCCGGAGGGGGATCCATGGCAAAACTCCCATGGAAAATTACACAGTTGATGCAGAGTCTGGTCTTAATCCATAAAGGGCATAAATCACCTAACATCTCTAAATCACAATGGATATGGATTGACACCTGACATAGCGAGCCATATTGACACCTTGACATATGGATTGACACCTGTCCTCAGAGCCCCTGATGCACACGGACACAGAGCAGAATAGAGACTGGTCCCCCTACATAGGGTCACTCTTGGCAGATATGGATTGACACCCGTCCCTCAGAGACCATGATACAATAATTGACACAGAGCAGAATAGCACCCTGTTCCCCTACATCGGGTCACTTGGCAGATATGGATTGACACCTGTCCTAAGGTTCCCTGATACACACTGACACAGAGCAGAATAGGGACTGGTCCCCCTACATAGGGTCACTTGGCAGATATGGATTGACACCTGTCCTCAGAGACCATGATACACACTCGACATAGAAAGCAGAATAGAGACTGTTACCCCTACATAGGGTCACTTGGCAGATAAGTGGGGATTGACACCCGTCCTAAGGATCCCTGATACACACTGATACACACCTACTTGGATGGTATAGACATTTTTAGCAGCTCCTGGCCCGAACACCTGACCCACATAGGAGCCGTAATAGACCGGATTAGGGAGTCCGGACTGACCCTAAAGCCCAGTAAGTGCCATATAGGAACGTGTAAAAACCTCCCAAAGATAGTAGTATGGGCCCCAGAATGTGAACAGGCCTTCCAACAGCTCAAGACGGCGCTCATTAAATCACCTGTACTTTCTTCTCCTGATCCAACTAAACACTTTCTCGTCCATACAGACGCTTCTATGCTTGGATTGGGAGCAGTACTGAGCTAAGTCGGAGCAGATGGTGGCGAGCAACCCGGGGCTTATCTAAGCCGTAAACTTTTGCACAGCGAAGTATATTCACTGCCATTGAAAAGGAGTGCATGGCGGTGGTGTGGGCCCTCAAAAAGCTGCAACCTACTTGTATGGACAACCGTTTACCTTACTCACAGATCATATTAAATTTGGGGCACTGGGCGGTCAAGCTAATGTGACACCAGATAAGAGTGGTGTGTTTAGTACTATTGTTATCAGTTTAATCACTGTTACGCCCCTCATCCGCTGATGTGAAGCATCACAGCAGCAGAAGAGGACTAAGCCGAGGAGGTTATGGAAGAGGATGGAGTAGGAGGAGTAGAGGAGGTGGCAGCGTACTGGCAGAGTACACGCTGTAGGGCTGACACACCCGCTTTGAGACAACTAACTGCTATTCAATCTATACCTGATGTTTGTTTCACAGGCAGAAAGTGCCCTAAAAGATGGCGGCTTGAACCCAAGTTGGTGGCGGATCAGTCACGCAAGTCAACAGGCATTCAGAGCTAAAATACAGCAGCGTGGACCATTTTTAGCCCAAGGCAGCTCATCTCATCAGGCCTTTTTTAATCTAATGTATCGCCCAGTGTCAGTCCCTTCGGGATCCATCCCTCATTCATCTTAATAAAGGTGAGGTAATCTAGACTTTTTTGACCTAGGCGACTTCTCTTCTCAGTGACAATACTTCCTGCTGCACTGAAGGTCCTTTCTGACAGGACACTTGAAGCGGGGCAGGCCAGAAATTCTATCGCAAATTGGGATAGCTCAGGCCACAGGTCAAGCCTGCACACCCAGTAGTCAAGGGGTTCATCGCTCCTCAGAGTGTCGATATCTGCAGTTAAGGCGAGGTAGTCTGCTACCTGTCGGTCGAGTCGCTCTCTGAGGGTGGATCCCGAAGGGCTGTGGCGATGCGTAGGACTTAAAGGTCCGCATGTCCTCCATCAACAACACGTCTTTAAAGCGTCCTGTCCTTGCTGGCGTGGTCATGGGAGGAGGAGGATGACTTCCACCTCTCCCCCTGTTAGATTCCCGTTGTGCTGTGACATCACCCTTATACGCTGTGTAAAGCATACTTTTCAATTTATTTTGCAAATGCTGCATCCTTTCATACTTGTTGTAATTCTGTAACATTTCCGCCACTTTCTGCTTATACCGGGGGTCTAGTAGCGTGGACACCCAGTACAGGTCGTTCTCCTTCAGCCTTTTATACGAGGGTCCCTCAACAGGCACGACAGCATGAAAGACCCCATTTGCACAAGGTTGGATGCCGAGCTACTCATTTCCCGTTCCTCCTCCTCACTGATGTCAATGAAGGTATGTTC
>OW240916.1:254595043-254631165 GCA_933207985.1 Pelobates cultripes
GGTGCTGTGTCTGGGTGCTGTGTGTGTCTGGGGGGTGCTGTGTCTGGGTGCTGTGTGTGTCTGGGGGGTGCTGTGTATGGGGGTGCTGTGTGTGTGAATGTATTTTTTTATTTAAATTTAAATATTTTTTTTACTAATAAAAAAAAAAAAAAATTATATCCCCCCCCTCCCTTCTTACCTTTATCCTGGGAGGGGGGGGAGGGAGAAGATCAGTTCTCCCTGGGGGGTTGGGAGCCATGCTGCCTTCCCTGGTGGTCCAGTGGTGAGAGTGAACTTTAACCTGCGGGTTAGAGTTCACTCTCGCGAGATCTGAGCGTTGCCGCGGCAACGCTCAGAATCCCGCGAGAGGACCGGCGGAGCTGCTTGTTGGAGCTCCGCCGGGTCCTCCCTCCCTCCCTCACCAGCCGGCGCGGCCGCATCTCACTGTCTGTGGGCCGGTGAGGGAGATCTTTGATCTCCCCACCGGCCCACGGAGGCACTATGCAGGGCCGGCGCTCGGATAGCGCTGGCCCTGCAGGGGCCGGCCGGGGAGATCCCCTGCCGGCCTCGGCCCCACGGCCATCGCGGCCCACCGGGCATTTGCCCGGTATGCCCGATGGCCAGTCCGGGCCTGATGTAGAGGAAATATTCTATTCTTTTTTTATAGTGTCCAAAGATATCTTAAAAGGATTAAGTGACTGGCATTGATTTATCATAGCATTCATAACTACACTACTTGTTTATAGAGTTCTAGATGGTAAATCCTAGAATGAATTTGGACGATAATAAATTTTGTTTTGTTCAAACAAATTGAAGGCAGGTACATCTTTTTTGCACAATAACTAGAAATGAAGATTATTACACTTGAAGTCCCAAAATAAGTATAACATCCAAAGTTTATTGATTTTTATATAATGCCTGCTGAATACAACATTTTGAGAAAAAATACCAAACTTTGGTTTAGAACAAGCATGTCAAACTTGCGGCCCACAATGACTATCTTTTCGGCCCCCCTACCCTGGGGCAGCTTTGTGCTATGGCAAGCTGCAAGACAAGAAAGATCTTCCTTTCTGCCCTGCCATGGCTGATTGCGTGTTCTGGCGTTCGGAAGAGCATTAAGCATTAGTCCACGTCGGCCGCCAGATATAGCGCATACAGTGAGTGAAGCTGCTGAACAGAGTGGCTATCTGTCTGCAGAGCAGGCCAGCCACTCCCTCTTCCCTCCTGCTCATAGTGCTAGAGTAGCGTCTAGCTAGCTTGAGCAGAGAAGAGCAGGGATGGAACTGGAGGACGGGTGGCTCATCTTAAGGTAAGGGAAGAGGGGCTTTGGGGACTTTCCTGTGTAGTGTGTTAAATTGTGGAGGGGGAGTGTATTAAATTGGGGGAAGGAGGGAGCAGTGAATTAATTAGGGGGAGGAATAGGGGCAGTGTATTAGAGTGGTGGGAGGGGGGCAGTGTGTTAAATAAGATTGTTGGAAGTGGTGGCAGTGTATTCAATTAGAGTGGAGGGATGGGGGCAGTGTATTAGATTAAGAGGCAGTATATTAGATTGGGGCAGTGTATTAGAGTGGAGGGGGATGTGTATTCGATGGGTGGGGCAGGGCTGCAGGAAGCTGTGTATGAGAGGGGGGCAGTGTATTAGATTGGGGGCCAGTGTATTAGCTGGGAAGGCAGTGTTTTAGAGTGGGTGGATGGGGCAGAATATAAGAGTGGAGGGAGGGTGGGCAGTGTATGAGAGTGGAGGGAGGGAGGGTGGGTAGTGTATTAGATTTGGGTTCAGTAAATTGGATTAGAGGGCAATGTATTAGAATAGGGGGACGAAGCAATGTATTAGATTGGAGACACTGAACGCACCCCGTGGAGATGCTGACTGGCTGCGCAGCCTTTTGCCACACATGCACAATACATAGGAAAGCATTGCACTGGCGGAGATCATCAAGTTTCATGAAGCCAAAATGAAGAACACACTCATAGGACTACAAAATCAACAAGATAACGTAATTTGGTTTTTACAGCTGTGCAGCAGCATACATTGACAATTTTAGTCCCATTACCAAACTTTTCTTAATATGTCAAGGTAGTTGGACTGAAACGTTGGTTATATGCAAATGCAAATTTGCTCTTTTGTTTACTTTGAAGCCCTACGAGCGTGAGGATGTCCAGTGTCAGTTAGGCAACTTTTACTTTTTTTTATACTGTGCTTTTCTAAATAAACCTACGTTTCTATGAAAACTGAAGTTTTAGTTTTTTTGCCGCCCACATAAACTTAAACCTTGTTTATTTGGCATGTGTTAGCCTTTGAGTTTGACATGTTTGGTTTCGAAAGTATAGAGGTCCCTACTTTAGTAACCCTATCTGGGATTGCCATATTTAAAGGGATTCATTTAGGGAAGAAGCTGTGCTTTATAGATAACTATTTATTGTGGTATCCTTAAATATGGCACTCACATAAGGATAACAAATTAGGGAACTATCAACTGAACACAACAGTTCCCCAATTTGGTAGTGGTACCCTTAAATATGAATTAGTAATCCCACATAAAGGTCCTGATTTTAAAAGAATTAACTAATGAATGAATCAAGCAAACTTTTTTGTTTCAAGTGATGCGTTAATTGAAGATTATGCTAGCTTTAGTGTACTAATAATCTTAATTTTAATAAGGACAGGAGGCGAGTATTTTGCATTAACTCTCTTTACTAAACTCCACAGCAGTAAAGAAAAACGTAAAGAGTAACAAATAAATCACTGAGCAGCATAGTATATAAGGGTCATGCTGCCTGTACACTTCCTCTTTCTTAAAGCGACATCCAAGTCCAGATAGAGCTCGAACATCCAGAAACTCAACGAAACAGTAACTGCGGTCTCTGGCGAGCGGAACTTGAGGAGACTCCTGGTAACGAGATAGGAGGAAAGACCAAACGAAGCCGTCATCCCATCTTACGGAGTTGTGAGGTTAACGAACCATCGACCAGTGGAGGTCCTGAAGAGGGTTACACTGAAAGGAGAGTATAAAATCGGTTAGGTACTGAACCGTAACTGTTCATGCCTGTGGGCTTTAACAGAATGGTGTAAATTAAACAGTACAGACAGATTGTAAGCTGGCCATAGGCTAAATATGTGTTAGGTGTAAGCATGTTGTACAACTAAACTGTCCGTCTAGGTGGAAACACTGGGGATAGAGATGGAAGGGATACCGAATATGTCCAGAAGATAGTGGAACTACTAATATGAATCCCAAAGTCCATCACCTTAAGATCCACTCCCCCGAGGAGTCAGGGTAGGGAACAAAAGGGAGGGAAAATACTCGCCTCCTGTCCTTATTAAAATTAAGATTATTAGTACACTAAAGCTAGCATAATCTTCAATTTTATAACATGACAGGAGGCTTCCTATTTTGCAATTTTAACGCTGAAGAAGTGACATCCCAGCAGAAGGGGGAGTGCGAAAATAAAATGTACGGAAAGTGGATTCCCTAGACCAGTCCGCCGTTCGGAGAATATCCGAAAGGGACGCCCCTGCCAGGAAGGCTGATGAAGCCGCCGCACCGCGAACGGAGTGGGCGCCGAACGCGGGATCTATACCTGCGAGGGAAAGGATCCAGCGGATCCATCGGGCCAGTGTGGTGACCGAGACTGGGGCGTGAGGGCGCACGTAGGAGACTAGGAGTTGGCCCGACGTAGAGGATCGGAGTGAGGAGGTAACGGAAACATACCTGCGAAGGGTGGACACGACACAGAGTTGCGGGTCGTCGGGGAAAAAGGGGTAGAAGACCGAAGTCGAACCCGACTTAGTGCGACGGGAAATGTGGAACGTGACCCCTTCCGGGGCCACCTCGAAAGCGTCCACGTCGAAGGCCCTAACATCCGAAACCCGTCGGAAAGATACTAGACAAAGGAGAAAGCGCACTTAGCGGATAGTTGGCGTAGGGAGAGGCGGTCATTCGGAAGCCAATCCCTGAAAAAACGGAGAACCAGTCCCACATCCCATAGGTGAGGGTATCTGGGGGCCGGGGGGCGGCGGAGCCGCATACCACGGAGTAGACGGCAGACCAGAGGGTCTTTGCCGACCGGGAGATCCCCGACGGGGTGTGAGCCGCTGAAATCGCGGAGCAAACGACGTTGACCGAACGGTAAGAGCGGCCAGATGAAAACAAGGAGGAAAGAAAATTAAGAATCATGGGAATAAATGCCGTAAAGGGATCGGAGTCCCGTTCCATGCACCAAGTAGACCCGGAGGCCCAAGCTGAAAGGTAACAGCGTCTAGTTCCCGGGGCCCATGAGTCCCATAAGAGGTCCCTAGCAGTCTGCGATAGTCCGCTGACTCGCCAGGAACCCCGGAAAGAGACCAAGCCACCAGGGGTAGCCGGTCTTCCAGGAGTAGTGGGTGGAGATACCCTTTGGGATCCGTGAGCAGGTCCGGGAAGGATGGAAGGAGGAGAGGGTCCCTGTAGGAGGAGGCCAGGAGGTCCGGGAACCATGGTTGGCTCTGCCACAAGGGCGTTATGACAACCAGTTTGATCTGTTGCGTCCGCATCTGGTGTAGTGTTCTCGCAATCATGGAGAATGGGGGAAAGGCGTAGGCTCCTGTCGTCGGCCATTGTTGGAGAAATGCGTCTGTCGCCTTGCTCTCCGGGTCCGGGAGCCAGCTGAAGAACTCCGGGGTCTGGTGATTGTTGCGAGGGGCAATAGTCGAAGATGTCCCTTGTGATATCCGACAGTAGGCGTGAGCGAGCGCCTCCCAGATGGTTGATGTACTGGACTGCGGAGACATTGTCCATGCGCAGGAGGATGCAGCAGTTGGATCTTTCCCGGGCCAGGCTGCGGGTCGCAAAGGATCCCGCCAGGAGTTCGAGACAATTGATGTGCATGGAGAGCTCCTGTGCCGTCCATGTCCCTCCCGTGGAGATGGTTCCGTTGGTGGCACCCCATCCCCACAGGCTGGCGTCTGATTCCAATACGAAGTCTGGAGTGTCTCCGAATATGGCCTTGCCGTTCCAGGCTTGCATGCTGTCCAGCCACCATGATAGTTCTTCGCGAACCTCCGTCGTCACCGGGACGGGTTGGTCGTAAGTAGGTCTGTGGCGTAGGTATTTCGCCTTGAGACGTTGCATGGCCCTGTAGTGGAGGGGACCTGGAAATATGGCTTGAATGGGAGCAGAGAGGAGACCTACAATCCTGTCCATGTTGCGTAGTGGAATGGAGTCGAGACGGAGAACCCTGCGAATCTCCTTGCGAATGGCTGTGATCTTTGAGGCTGGTAGTCTCAGAGTGCATGTCGTCGAGTCGATCTCGAAGCCGAGGAATTGTATCGTCTGAGTAGGGGTCAGTTCCGATTTGGGTTGGTTTACCACGAAACCCAGAGATTCCAGTAGGGACACTGCCAAGTGAGTGTGTTGGCGTAGTCTGTGTTCGTCGGAGCAGAAAAGGAGAAGGTCGTCTAAGTAGATGATGTATCGACTGCCCCTGGATCTCAGGTGGGCCACCACTGGTTTTAGAAGCTTGGTGAAGCACCATGGGGCTGAGCTGAGCCCGAAAGGGAGGCAAGTGAATTGCCCAGGGCGTCCGTGCCAGAGGAAACGTAGGAGTGCTCGACAGTCCGGGTGCACCGGGACTGACAGATATGCATCTTTCAAATCGAGCCTGGTGAACCAGTCGTTGCTTCGAAGAAGGTCTCGCAGGAGGTGGATGCCCTCCATCTTGAAGTGGCGATAGACCACATGTGCGTTGAGGGCGCGTAGATTGATGACTGGTCGGTATTCTCCTGACTTTTCCGAACCAGGAAGATGTTGCTGAAGTAACCACCCTCGTCATGGGCCGGCTGGATGGCCCCTTTGTCTCTGGGCTCGCGTAGCTCCGCGTTGACGAGGTTGTGGACGGAGGACGACATGTGGATGGGGCGAGGGGCTGAAGCTGAAAGGGGGTCCCCACTAGGTCTATGATATATCCCTGTACTGTTTGTAGGATCCATGTGTCTGAGCATAGGGCGGCCCAATTCTGGAAAGAAAGGGAAATACGGCCCGCAGTGCGGGTGCATGGTAACAGTGGAGGAATATGGGTCCTTACCTGCAGCAAAGCGGGAACGCCCGCGTCCGCGGGGTCCACGACCTCTATCCGAGCCTCTGGAAAAGGGTTGCTGCCGATAGTCCCTTGTCGGGTAGGACGGTGTTGGTTGAGTGCTGGGGCCTGAAGGCCAAAAGCGGCTGGCGGCACGGCCCCGCTGCCGGCCAGCCCTTCCAAAAACCCCTCTGGTAGGGTTGCTCCTGAAAACTCTGTGCATAGAGGATTGCGCCTTATTAAGGGAGGTGAACACGTTTACGTGTTTATTAAGTTCCTTGAGGAACGGTTTGCCAAATAGTTTTCCTTGTGCCTGGGGCCCAATCTCCTTTGTGCCAAGGTCTGCCAATTTACCGTTAATACGGTATAACGCTGCTTTTCGTCTCTCCGAAGAGAGCGTAACATTAGTGTTTCCAATGAAACAAAACACCGTTGTGCCCATTCACGAACGTCATGTGCCCATTCCCTGATGTCCTCGGCAGAGAAGGAGTCGGCTTTGGCGTAGGCATCATCTGCCAGATACATAATGCGAGCCAGGGGGCCTACGGAATCCAGCAGGTTATCCTGGGCGCCCCATAGGCCTTTCTCTACCCCTCGGCGAGGGTCTCTACCACTGCGCATCATGAAGGTCGACATGACCTTGTCAAATTCAGGGGTCTGAGCGACCTTATCCGGCAGGGAAGGGCGTGGGCATTCAGACCTGAGTCGGCTGCGGACCTCCTTCTCCAGAGGTTTGCGGAGCCACAGGTGCATAAACCTGGAAAGGTGTTCTGGAGGTGACCAGTCACCCGATCTGGGGTGCCATATGTTGCGGGGGTCGAACATCGCCTGACCTGAGGGGTCCAAAATGGTGTCTGATTCTAGAGGAGGTTCTGCGTCCGCAGTGTCCTCAACACCTCCAGTCTGGGCAGCACCCAGGAGGGTCTCCCGCATGAAAGCGGAGACAGATTTCTCGTCCGAGCCCCATGCGTCGTAGTCCGACTCACAAGCGTCAGCTTGCCACTCATCCAGCACTGACATGGACTGGGCAGGGCCCTGCTCTTCATCTGAAGAGTACTCCTGACGCGGGGCCGGGGTGTGTAGTTTGGCAGATTTGCGCTTGGCAGGTGCCTTACCCTTAGGCGGTTTGGATGCATAATCCTCGCCTTTGTCATGGCGCTTTTTAGGGCGGGAGTCATCCCTTGTCTGATAGTCGGACAAGTCGGAATCCGATTCGTGGCGTGTACGTCTGCGGGTTTTGGTACGTCAGGAGCCGGAGCTCGGGCCTTGGAGAGTGCCTTCTCCACAGAGGCAGCGACAGCTGCGTTAATCATAGCCTGGAAGTCCACAGGGACGTTCTGGGAAACTTCCATGTTAGGGTAGGCTGATACGTCACTGAAAGGCACAGCAATAAACGGGCACCCAGGTCTTGATAATAGGCGTAGGGTCAGATTTGATAGTATGGTGGGACCAAGCCCAGAATAACCCCAGCAGGGTATAGTAGTGACCTTATAAACTGGGGCTCACCCAGTTAGAGAGAACTGCAACAGCTAGTCTCCCAGTAAGCAGCGTATTTATAGTGGGGGCTCACCCCGGTTGCACAGGGTTGGGACCCTTAAGTGCAGGTCACAGTAATAAACAGGCAGCAGCACTGACCTGACTGACCCAGCCACAGGATATAGCTTGATAGAAGCAGATGAGGCACAGAGGCTGAGTAGCAGAGTGATAGCAGCTAGATGGAGTGCTGAGCAGGTAATCCTTCAGTCACAGTGTGAGACACAAAAGGTGTGAAAAGCAGCAATGCAGAGGTAACAGCAAGTTAGCACAGCCACACTGAGTCCCCAGTGAGATGCACGAGGCAAAACTAAGGTGGCCGCGGGAATCTTGCGATGTCCGCGATCCAAAATGGCGGCCGCGAGTGTAGGCCGCAAGCCGGGGACTAAATTTTGAGGCCGGCCGCGGGCGGAAGCCGGCCGGCGCGAAAACGGCCGCAAACGATTCCGGCCGCAAGGAGGGAGCCCAGGAGGGCACTCCAGGTTAGGGGGGCAGTGGGGGGACCTGGGGAGACTGAGGGGAGGCCCAGGGAAGGTCCCAAAATAAACAGAGTATAGAAACCCACAGATAGCCCCTAGTCCCACAGCCCAGTACAGAACAGAAATAAAAGGGAATAAATTAAAGTAATGATAGTGATAATAACAATAGAATGGAACAAATAGCTAATGACAATAAATGTATAAATGTATAAAGCTCCAGAGGAGCAGATATTCTGACCTGTCTGCGATGGAGCAGTAAAGAAAGAGGAAGTGTACAGGCAGCATGACCCTTATATACTATGCTGCTCAGTGATTTATTTGTTACTCTTTACGTTTTTCTTTACTGCTGTGGAGTTTAGTAAAGAGAGTTAATGCAAAATAGGAAGCCTCCTGTCATGTTATAAAATTAGTTAATTCTTATATATGGCCATTTGGACTTTGGACATTTTTATCTTAAAATTGCGATTCTTTAAGAAAACAAATGCCTAAGTCTAGTAAGTACTGCCCGAGACCTCTCATATGTTAAAATTTTACTGTGAAGTGTTTGCAGTATACAAAGGGTTCTAGGTGGTTAATATTGACTAAGCTATCTCCCTTCTTCACTTTCACTGAGAATTCTTAGCATTATACATGGGGTTCTAGGTGTTTAATATTAACTGAGCCATCTCCTTTCTTCACTTTCACTGAGATGTCTTAACATTATACATAGGGTTCTAGGTGTTTAATATTGACGGTGTTATCTCCTTTCTTCACTTTCACTGAGAAATGTAAGTACTTGTGGTTCTATATAGTAAATAATGACTGAAACATCATAGACGAATAAACATTGCACAAATAGAATTTGAACAGCATGCTAACTTTTTCTTAGGTTTTATTTTGTATTAACAAATTAAACCTTATGGAAAGAGTAACCAAATATTTGATCAGAAGCCAACTCATATAAAGTTTCAATAACCATTCGGAATTTACCTTTTGGCCACCTTTGTTGTGGGAGAAAATAACTGAACAGCAAAATAACTCCCTCTAATTTACACAAGGGACTTTCCAAATCACTATCTTTAACAGAACCATAGAAAGAAAGAGAAAAATGAAAATGAGAATGAAATAGAACTCACATGACAAATAACACACATTACATACATTACATACTGTGAGTGCCAAAACGACATGGCCTTTCTTAAATCTGTTTGTCATTAAATATCCTAACTACCTTTTGAAGATTTACAGACAGAAATAATCTCAGAGAAATGAGAAAAAGAAATGTAAGAGGTAACACTGATCATTTAATCATCCTCATTCCGGAAGCAAAGAAATGTAAAAAAAGAGAAAGTAAAGAAAATCATTTCTGTAGCCTGCAGGTATATCACAAGCCCGAGAAAAAATAATCACAAAAGCAACTGCCATCAAATATACAGCTTTATCTCTTAAAAGAGCTTAAAATTATATCTATACATTATGCTTGCAGTTTTGAATCTGTCCCTCGTGACCCATCTTGGTAGCACTGCTCCTCTTCAACTGCTGGTGCATCAGCGCCAGGAGCCGACATCACTGACCAGTAATTTCTGATGAAAGTCCAGAGCGGGGACTGTGAAATAAATGTTCAAACTTTATGAAGACCATGAGTGCAGTTATCTTTTTACACAGTGTATTTCATTAGCCTTTGGGCTCATACAAGTATGGATTTATTAATGCCTTTCCTTCTATTGTTACCGTACTTTCTTTCACATGATCTGTGAACCAAATGACAGGAAAATATGGCTATCGTTGTACTGCAAAATATATACATAATATTTTAGGGTGCCCATTTTCTCACCATTTTAATTCTTCTGATTCCTTTCCCCAAATATTTTTTGGTGGACGATATTCTGATGGACCAAACTACAACATATACAAAATTCTGCCGACCTGAATTTTAAATTTTTATTTTTTGGTCACACCAAATTACCCATCAAGGTAAGTGGCACAAAATTGGAACACAAAAGGACAAAGAGCAACAAAAAATGGAGCATGCCACCCAACATTGGTGTCCTGTAAAGTGGGATGCTGGTGAGCGGATAAAAATGGAGTAGGCCAGTGATGCGACCCTGGCTAACTGCCAATTATGCATGCTAGCCCACGTCTAACGATGCACTACGCTTTCTGAGACAGCAGGAGAGGGCTCTGAAACAATAAAACCGGGTAGTTGGGAGTCCTGATAAAGGCAGAAGGCATTCCTGAAGGAACATATGAACATATATGATATGGTTATGTCAGGAGTTATAGGCAAAAATTGTTGCATTCACTTTCATAATTAAGTCAGGTTTGTTCACATATGTTTGGTGACAATTGCTTATCTTTTACCAGCCAATCTGACCATAGTGGCGAGTATGTTGCATTATACCCCACTCTCCCATTATACCCCACTCTCGCTGTGTCTGAGCTAAACCCGGTGATGCAGAACTAAGCTAATGGGCAGAGATTAATCAGATGATGTTCTCAGCCAATGAGCTGGCCCTGCACTTTAGGGCTTAGCTCAGGAGAACTAACGTAAGCTCCTAAGTAGGGGTGTTTCAGCTCTCCTGTAGCTGTAGTGGAGGTGGGAGCAGCAACTGGTGGTAAGAAGTTAAACTGTATTTAAACAGTTTGTTTACAATGTAACAATACAATGTGCTGTAGTGGTTATGGTGCTTGGAGTGTTCTGGATGCTTTGGGTAGTTTATTTTTTCCCCAAACCCCTAGTCACCCCCTCCACAAAAAAATTAACCTCTACCTACCTCCTTCACCCTAAAAATAATGAGGGGTGCCCATTTAACTAAGTACCTGAAAAAAATAAAATAAAACTTACCATTTGATGTTTTCTTTCTTCTAAAATCTTTTTTTCAGCCCCCAAAAAGGCCAAATAAAAAGCCATAATAACAGACGCACTTAAAAAAAAAAATGAGCGCAAAAAAAATAATCCTTCTTCACCCATGGAGGGCTCCGCGCAGACGCATTTTACACAGCGTGGGAAAGTTCTTTGGAATTTTCCCACGCTGTGTAATTTGACTCATAACACTTTGATTGGTGGATTAAGTAACCAATCAGAGTGTTATGAGTCAAATTACACAGCGTGGGAAAATTCCAAATTCAGTATTTTCGGAACTTCGGGACCTCGGTAATTCAGCACTTCGGCAATTCGGCACTTCGGCACTTCGGCTATTCGGAAGTACCCGAATGTCCGAATTGCCCTAAATTTATCCTAATTCATATTTGGCCTGAAACGAATTGCACATGTCTAATAAGATAGTGTTTATACAAAAGGAATGTGGTGTCACTTTATTGTCACTTAGACATTCCATACAAACCTGGAAATTAATAGATACCTTGCACAAATAGCTTTGAATTTAAATCATTTTAGCACTTATAAGTGTAAGAGTAAAGAGAATAATATTTGATTCTATTTCTATGTGTTTGCATTTGATAATTATTCATGTGACCTCCTTTTAAATAGGTCTGTTGTGCTGACTAGACGCCATCTTCTGTAGCTCCAGCCCAAGGGCATTCAATCTATCAATCTGATGCTTTAGATGTCCTGACTTGACAGATATTTGGCATTATCACTTGGGGTATACCGTGAGAAATGTACCGATCACATAATTTTGTCATTTGCCACCTGACTCTGCTAATTTCCATGACTGAGGTGTACCATGCCATGGGAACCCTTCCCAACCATGTGCAATTGTCATGAGACTGGTGGGACATCAATAGAGTACCTATCTGAATATACTCCAAGCTTTCAAGGATAGTGTTAGTATAGGACGAGATGTCTGGTTTAGGATGTGGGACCCCTGGCTATTGCATTCTGCTGTTTGGCTTATTTTGCTCTGTAGGAGCTTGGAGACTGGCCCTGTTCTCCCTGCATGGGCCAGGAGAGATTATCCCAGTTGTAATTTGTCTCAAACGCACCCTACTTCAAGAGTGTGCATGACATAGTTGTGGTGGTGAAAGGGTTAAAGCTCACTATTTGCACTAGACTAAAAATAATGACAAAATCCCCTTATCACTACCCACACTTAAACATAATAATATAACTATTACTATTTTAACGCTGCCACCACCAAGACAATTTATAAATGGGGTGCTTTGGTCAACCAGGTAAATTAGTAATAAAAATCCACCAAATATTACTTAGCACAATACCTATTTAATTGCAAAATACTAATTAGTCTCTTCAGGTAACGTAATTCTTAACCAGAACTTAATAAATGAATGTTTATTATGAGCAAAAAATAGTCACAATGCATACAGAAATTATTTACACCAACAACAGATAAAAACAAAAAGGATAAAATAACAGAAGACCTAATTACTCACTCAAAGTAAGACTTCTGCCCAGGGGGTCTCTGGCAAGGAAGGATGATGGGCTCCAAATCATTGAATATATACCCTGTGGATTATCAAGTTTTGCCCAGGGGTGAAGTTAAGGCGTACCTATAGAAATAATAAGTGACCACCTCCTTTGTTCCAGACCAACGTCAATCCAAATGGTCACATATGGCTCTATCTTATGTACCTGCCACAGACATAATAATTGCATCTACAAATTTGTTATTATTTTCCCATCCCATAGACACGTCGCACGCCCCATCACAATTCCTGCCACACGGTTTAAGTTGTGCAACTCATGTTTAGGCTTAATTAAAAGATTGGGCTTGTCCCATTCCAAATATAATAAAAATGAGTCTTAATTATTAAGCTGTGGGTAAGTATTAATGTTTCTCTTGGATATGATACTGGAACACATAGGTCTTCATGAAACTAATACCATTACCATTACCATATCAAAGGATTGAACTATCAATTGAGAGTTTCAGGTCATATGGTCAAAGTCAGTTAGTTTACGCTGAAACTAGACATACAAACGGCTCAAGTGTAAAATGTCTCACCTTGCAGGGCCTCTGATAGATCAAAATGGCAATCCTTTTCACACCTTGCAGAAGCCACTTTTGATCAAAAGAGTAATTTCTTTCTGCCATTTGTCCTCTACCCAGGGGTCAAATTATTGATGCACTACACAAGTTATATTAATTAGCAATATTCCATAGTGTAATAATAAATGATGCACCCTTGCCGTGACACTGGTCATTCTAGGTTTCATTGGCCCCACCTGCTTATCTTTTCCAGATGGATTGTATTGTCTTTGGCCAGTCTATTCAACAGTTTTTAGCATACTAGGAAAATGTAACTACCTGTTTCCAGTTGTGACGGTCATGCATACCTCAGTATGGATAAGGATCCAGAAACTACAACCAAGAGGCGGTTGGTGTGGGTCCAGTTGCTGCTTTAGGCTGCCCCCCTACTGGCATAAACAGAGCTGACATGGAGACCTGAAGCTGGATGCCTGCTATGTCGCATGCACTGCTGTGTGGGGGAAGTCCTGGCCCCTGGTGAACTGGTGGTTAGAAGGTAGGATGACGCATACAATAGTGAAGAGGCCTGCATGGTGCAGTGTATTGTGGAGGCTTTGGGTGCCCAGGTGGGCAGATGAAGTAATGGAGCTGGTGGACTAGGGTGGTTCTAGTTATTTAGATGCCAGCTGAGTTGTTGGGGTGCCCAGTGTGGCTAGGAGAGACCCAGCTAGTCCTGTCCACCTATACCTCAGCTTATCATAGAGCAGGTGCGGGCGGTGCTGGCCGGAGCCTTGGAGGATGACGAAAGCCCACTGGATTCTGTGCTCTGTATCTCCCATACCCCAGTGACTTCAGATATTACCAGTAGAGAGCTTATTTATTGCTCATAATGTTTTGCTCTAATTCAGGTTGGGCCTTGTTTTTATTTGTTTTGTTGCTCTTCTTTTTTCTTTTTTTTTTGGATGGAACTTTCTTGTAGCCACTCTATTAGCTCATCAACATCATAAGGGAAGTCCTTGACTTTTATTCTTCTAAGTAAGTGAACAAAACAAAAAATAAATAAATAAATACAATGGAGCACTGCAAACAAATAAATAAGGTAGCTGTACATTTTTCTTCTTATTGGTGTCAACATATAAAAAACAAAACAATGCAAAATACATACTGTGATAAAGTGAAGGCAGATAGGCCTTTTAACCCCAGGGGAAGAAAGTGTAGTTTGTGTGTTGCACAATACAAAACACTGTTTAGTTATGGGCCCCTGGGGTGGAGCATTTGGAGAGAAGGGTGGGCCAATGCTCCACTCCACAGTTTAGTGGTGTTCTGGGGAGACCTAGATCCAGGCCAGGGTTTTTTGGACTGTCTCCAACCCACTGCTCAGCTGCAGGTAATCAGCTGTTGCAGTGGGAATAAACTCCTCCCGGCTAGGCAGGAAAAGAGAGAGGGATTGCTGGCTTCCTCCCAGGAAGCAGGTAGGAGAGAGAGAGGCTGTTCTCTCCAGATAGTCAAGAAGACTGGCTTGGAGCACTGGGAGTGCAGAAAGGAATGCAACAGGCTAGGCAGCAGAGTGTTGCTAACTAATAAGGTTGGTGCAATATTGTGTTTAGTTTAACCCTGAGAGATAGGGAACTAATGTCAGTTAGTGCTCAGACGAGCTAGGTGTTTGTTTATAGGGTTTTCTGTTACTTTTGATTTTCATTTACTGCTGTATCCTGTGTGGATAAACAAATAAAGTGCCTGAAGTATTTGCAACTACAAGGACTGTGCATGTTTTTGCCCTAGAGGACCGTGCTACCTGGTGACAAGGATCACAATACAAAAACAATTCTAGTGTAGTATTCCTCCAATTCAGTGTGGCTGATTTCATACATCACACTCACATGGTAAGGAGCCATTAAGTAGACCTTGCTCTAAATTTGTAGGTAGTGAATTTTTCAGGTAACACTCAAAACCTCTTCATCAAGCAAACTTCTTCATTAAGCACACAGTAATACTTACGAGTTTTGAGCTGCTCCCACTGGCTTACTTATAAAAAGCATGATTATCAATAATCCACCGGCTACCACAGCTCAGAACCTCAAGCGGATGATCTAAGTTTGATGAGCCTTGCTGGCCTGTTCCTGCTCGCCCCAGCACTGAGGCCTACTGGAGCGAGTGCACCAGTGGTTGGGTGAGGCGACCGATCTCCTGACGCTGGACACCTTACTTACCTGATAGCTCACAGACCCGTTACTCCCCCCACTTGACCGGCAGGGGTTATCCTGGTTCCACTAGGACAAGCTTGTGAAATAGAGCCTGTAATTCTGGCACACAGTTATCCACATGGTGTGTCCAAGATGAAAATCTACACCATCAAGAAGATGTGGATGTTCAGCAGTGGAGAGACCACTTTAATGATAGAATCGCCACTTTGTTCCAAGAGTTCTGGCTCTACATTTGGAATCGACCCGCAATACTCACCCCATCAACATCCCTACCAACTCCAGCCACAGCGTTAGAATCCCGCTCCTTATCAGGGTCGCTGGCCCACTCGGAGTCACCTTTATGCAGCAGTCCATGCACCCACAGGTTAACCCACGAAATGAAGAACTTAGGGGCATATGATCTTACCTCTGGGAGAAGGTGGATGTATGGACTAGAAGCCTCTTACATGGCCTGGGGCTGAAGGTTCAGGGTCTTTCTTTGTTGGAACTCTCTGCCTGGCAAGCACCTGACAAACATGCTAGGGTAGTGGGGTGACATCAATCCGGCTTACTCCTCTGAGGCCTGAAGAAACCTTCCTAGCCATTACTACAAGATGCAAAGTCTATATTTTTTTCTAGTTTCTTTTCTTTTGAACATGCTTCCCAGTTGGTTTATCATACCATTAATCATGTTTCCAGTTTCAATAGTCTACTGCTGACATATTAGGTGTCTACTTCTGCACGTAATGCATCCTGCTATTTTATTTTACTATAAAAGACGCTTGTTTATTTCTGCTATGATCTACTGAAAATTATCTTGATATAACACTGTGCATATTCTTGCCTTTACTTTACTCATCGAGAATGTCCCTCTGTAACTCTTGTTTACTCTATGCCTCAATAAAAAACAAAGATTGACAAACAAAAATCAAAGTCCTCTATGTGTGATTTTCTCCTCTCTTGAAGCTTTATCAGTTGTTGTGCCACTTGCTGTAAATTGTGCTCTATTCTCTTTCCTGTAAAGTAACGTGAAGTGAATTGCAACTCTTGTAGTCACATACAGTGAATTAATCACACAGGGCAGTGCAGAGTATTGTAGGTGGAAAACTGTCCACTCTTGATATTACAAAGTCCCAATATATCAATATTACAAATAAAGGTATTAAACATCAAAACACATGGTTGCACTATGCAATATACAGTCCAGAAATCAAGTCCATGTTTACAGTGCTTTGAAAGCTCTCTGCACATGTGCTGCTCTGAGTGGGGCCAACCAGACAGGCTGTCTGTCAGCCCTGCTTGCACCAGGCTGACACACACCTTCATATCGTCCAACATACTGGCTCTTCAACTCGAGATGGGTGGGAGGAGTCTCGAGGGGTTATCACGAGTGATGTGGGCTGCCTCATCAGCAATGCCAATAATGGGCTGTGCCATCTGAAAAAGGGCAGTCCCATCTGAAATTAGTTTGGTCTGTCCCAAAAAAGGGGCGGTCTTGAAACTGACAAGCCAGCTCCCAGCTATCAGGACCATGCAGGGAGCACTGTTGAAGTGCTGCCTGCATGGTCCTAGTGCCCACTGTACAGCGTGATCGCATCTTGGGACAGTTCCCTGGTTTACCCAGATGTTGGACACCAGGGACCTAAAGCAGGATGGCAGGACAGGACAATCGGGAGGATCCAGGGCCGGTGGGTCAATAAAGCTGCACAAGAAGCTGCCTTAGGGCACACCGGCCCGGGGGGAGCTAGATTGGAGTGACTCTGTGTAGCATGGCCGAGCGGAGCAGTGCACACCGTGGTACAGGAACTTCTGTTTCCTGTAACCGACCGGACTGAATGGAAGTGCTCAGTAAGAGAGAGCACTTCCTGTCAGTTCGGCCGGGTACAGGAAACTGAAGCTCCTTTACCGCGGTCTGCTGCGCCCGGCCACGCTAAAGAAAGTTAGGAGACACACCGGGGACCAAGGGGGGGGGATAAAGGGGGGCAGTAAGGAGGGGGAGGGAAGGAAAACTATGCAGGGGAGGAACACTATGGGAGGGACACTATGGGACAGGAGGGGTAAAGGACGCTATAGGACAGGGAAGGGGAAAGAATGCTATGGGACAGGGGAGGAGGGAAAGAATGCTATGGGTTGGGGAGAAACACTGTGGGTGAGAGGGGAAGAACACTATGTGGAGGGGGGATAGGAAAATAACACTATGGGACAGGGCAGGGGAGGGGGACAGTGAAGGGGAAGAACACTATGGGGAGGGGGAGGAAGAACACTATGGGGAGAGCGGGGAAGAACACTATGGGACAGGGGGTGGAGAACACTATGGGACAGGGGAGGGGGTGAATAACACAAAAAAGAGGGAGGGTAGAGGAACACCAGGGGGAGAAAGGAACATTAAGGGGGGGCACTAAGGTACAGGGGAGGGAAGGGAAAATGAACACTGGGGTAGTGGGGGGACCACTAAAAGAGAAGGGAGAGGAACACTAAGATGGGGCAGGGTGGGAGGAACATTAAGGGGAATGGGGGGCACTAAGGGACAGGTAAGGTGGAGGGAAGAGGAACACTAAGGGACAGGGGAGGGAGGGAGGGGGACACAGAATGGAGGGGGGAGGAACACTAAGAGACAGGGGAGGGAATAGGAACACTAAGAGACATGGAGGAGAGAGGAACACTAACGGACAGGGAGGGGAGAGGAACATTAAGGGACAGGGAGGGGAGAGGACCATTAAGGGACAGGGAGGGGAGAGGACCACTAATGGACATGGACGGAAGCATGGCACACAGAGGGACATGAGGGGGGAGGAAGAAACACAGATGGGCCTGTGGGTGAGAAAGTCCAAAGAGGAGCTGGGGATGAAAGAGCCACACAGAAGGGCATGTGGGTGGAAACACTAAGGGTCTGGGTGTGAAAGAGACACAGAGGGGCTGGAGAATAGGAAAAAGAGACACAGAGGGACTGGGGGGAGATAGACAGGCTGGTGGTAAAAGAGAAACACACAAAGGAGCTTGTAAGAGTAAAAGACACAAAGGGGCTGGGAGAGAAGGAGACACACATAGGGGGTGTAGCAATAGATACACAAGGGAGGTATAAGACACACAATGGGGAAAAAATAGGACATAAGACACTAAAGGGGTAAGACATTTAAAAAAGGGGATGAGGTGGGTTAAGAGGCACACGGGTGCTCCAAAATCAGCTTTGCCTGTGTACCCAAAAATCCTTGCACCGACCCTGGGAGGATCTATCTCTTTCCAGATGAGACACAAGTGGCATTCCTGCATACGCCCACCCCCTGTCCTGATATCTTGCCTCCCAATATTGGGAAGTATGCTATTTGGGATTTTTTTCTGTGAAAGGTTGACATTGGTGGTACTTATAAAATAAGCATTAGTGGTAACATAAACAAGTAACATAAACAAGAGTTTCCAAGAAAAACTCCACAAATCTTCATAAATAAAATAGTAGCTATTGGCCAAATCTCTATATTTTAAAGGTCTCTCTGTAATTGCAGTTCCGCATTGAATCATTGTAAAACAAAACTTTGAAATATATACTCTCAATCAAGATTTCATAAACATTTCATTATTTCAGTATACATTGTTTTATTAACTAAGCTCTCTGTTTAAGAAACCTCAGTTGATTTGTAAACGGTAAGAAACATTTGTATATTCTGCTCAGTGTGTGTATTCAAGATGTGGCATAGCTGAATATCAAAATAAAGTTAGCGTTAAGAAACTGATATAATGAATTCATTTAGTAGAAATAGCACGGTTAGAAGCCTGCTCTGAAAACTATTGTATGGTTGAGAAAGTTAGAAGTAGAGTTCTGATAGATGGATCAGTGGTTTGGGTATACTGGGTAATAAAGAATTCAACTTAATAAAAAGGATAGAAATCAAAAAAGACACATTTTTGCTCACTAGATTGAGAAAATTCAATGCATCGGGGGAATGGTTAATTTTCAAGTACTGTGATGGATACATTAGGAAATCAGAATTCTCCATGGAACTCTTTATTCTAGCAATTATTTTTAAAAATGTGTGTGCCAGAAACGATAGCAGGTTAGGATATCTGATGAAACACAGAATGGTCTCTCGGAGACAAATTACAGTCCAAGTCATTCTAAATTAAACCTGAAAAGTTATCTTTAAAGGGACATTGACAGTTTTTATAGAGTGGAGCATGCACTTGTTCTTCTATTTGTGTAACTTGAGTTGCATAGCTTTACACACTCTGATTGATGAAACTCATTAGATAACCATAGGGTCAGACCCAACTACTCAGGTTGTTTAATAGACATCATTTCCATTTAAAGACACCCCACAAACTACCATAAAATAGACAACTTATTTCTCACATTTAACTGGTGATGATCATCAAATTTCCAAAAATGTACTTAGGAGGAGGCAGATCTGTTCCATTGTTAGTGGCAATGTAAGTGCACTCAAACCTTTTGGAAAGAGATTAACAATAATGCTCAACAATGAAATAAAACATTATTTATCATGTGACATAAAAATATATTTGAAATACCAAGGCTGACATAGTTTGATAGTAAAAAAAAAATAAAAATGGACCAATAGGAAGAAAAAACATGGTGCGAGAATGAAGGGGAAGAGTAGAAGTCACAGTAGAGAAGTGGGGGAATAAATTCCTCTTGGCCTCATTTTATATCTATAGCACCATTTATAGCTTAAATGCATGGGTGTGCAAGGAAATCCATTCTTCAAGAATGGACATGCCAAAAGCCTCATACTCTATCCATTTAAAAAAAAAAAAAAAAAACTCTTCCATACTTTTTGTATGAACTTGCTTAAAACTTGCTGTAATTAAAGGGACACTGTAGTCACCCAGACCACTTCAGCTCCATGAAGTTGTCTGGGTGCTAGGTCCCTCAGGTTTTAACCCTTCAGATGCAAACATACATAATTGGGGTTAAGCCAGCCTCTAGTGGCTGTCTTCCGGACAGCAACTAGAGGCGCATCTGCAATGATATTATGCCTCAATCACGCAGAGCATCTGTAGGAAAGCATTGAAAAATGCTTTCCTACGGACACTTTGAATGCGCATTCAGCTCCTGTGACGTCGGACGAGGATTCTGACATCGGCGGGGATGGAGAAGTAAGGGAGCCCGGCGCTGGAATTCGGTGAGCTACTAAAGGGGTTTTAACCCCTTCAGCGCCACATGAGGGGGACCCTGAGGGTGAGGGCACCCTCAGGGTACTATAGTGTCAGGAAAACCGATTTCTTTTCCTGACCCTATAGTGTCCCTTTAAGAAAGATTTGCAACTGCAACTGGGCCCTTGAGTTCCAATTGTCAGGGTGGGCCCAGTAGAGAAGAAATGTGCAAGTAGGGCAGCATCCATCAGCTTACTTTACTTAGTTTGCTCGCCTCTTGCTGCTTTGCACAGTGTCCTTCATCAGCTCCACTCCTCAGCCAGGTCACTTGTGGTCTGATGGTGTTGTGTAACACTCTGCACTTGTTCCAGTAACTCTCTATTATACCCTCTTTCTTGCAGCAGAAGTTATTCCCATCCTGTGCACTCGGTCAGTAGTGAGCCCCTTAAATGCGATGTATAATATACGATAATATAGTACCAACACTACACACACCACTGCATTTAAATGCCAACACTACTCGCAAACAGATTCCCTGCATTAAAACATCAGCATTATACACAAATACACTATAATTCTCACAGATATACTACATGCACAAACATGTCTACTTTCACAGATACTGCATATAAATAGAACCTTGCAAGGATTGGTAAATAGCAGATCCACAGCTGGCAAAGCATCATAGGATTTGTACGGCAGCTGAGGATCTAGCTATTGGTCGCCTCTGCCCCATCATGGGTGCGGGGGCCTTTCACCGGAGCCCTGAGGTTTCTAGATACACCCCTGCCAGGCTTGCTAATGACTCTCCCAGAGGTGGAGTTACCACCGGCAGCAACAATAAAAATATCTGTATGTGCAGTATTTCATATCATACTTCAAAACACTAAAGTGGTTATGGTGCTTGTAGTAAGCCTTCAAAGACTCTTTATCTGCAACTATTGTAAGGTGCTCTGTGCTCTGTTTTTAAAATGTAATCTGTCTAAATTCACATAATCTGTGAAGATATTTCCGAATGTCTTTGACGATGCTATTTAAAAAAAAAAAATATATATATATAAAGTTTTAAATATAATTGTTGATCACATGGAGAGAGCCAAACGCTATAATCCCATTACAAATATAAGGAACTCGGAGTTGATTTTTGATAAATATGTGCAGTGTCATGCTGAGATAAGCTGGCTAAATGTTTGCACTATCCTTGGCACAAATAAGTAAAAAAAAAAAAAATCAATTATTATGTGTTAAATTATGTTATGTGTTTTGTTATCTTTTAATTCATACAGAAATAAAATTTATACTTTGGTCTTTCTATTCAGTTGGCATATACTTATCCCTCCTCCCTAGGCAGCTGCAAAGTGTGGTCAAATAACTAATGTTAAAGGGATGCAGGTGTCCTTTTATCTTTGTGTGATCTACAGTATGGTTGATTGGGGTACGGCCCTTGTTCTTCCGACATGAACACAAGGAAAAGGCCTGATGTTCCTCCCAGGAAGTCAGCAGCAGAGGCAGGAAGCCTGTGTCAATACACAACTCCGGCTAAGTGCTTCATTATCTGGCATGACTGTTCCCGTGCTGTAAATATTATGCAATGACCTGAAAAAAAAATAATGTTTTCCTAATCATGTAGTGCTACTGTTGACTTTCTCAAACAGGATGAAAATGAACTTTGAAGTAAAATTTATATCGAAAAGCGAAATAATAAGAAACAATACTATCTGACATTTACAAAAAAGAAAAAAAAAAAGAAAAAGCGTATTTCTCTTCCAAAGTAAATTCAACATGGACAGAGCTTGATTCTGAAACAAGGCTTTTTGAATTAAAATGGTTCATCACAGATCTTGATTTTACTCACTAAGCTGTGTGTATTCAAACTATCTCTGATAAAACAATTTTAACATTATATATATATATTTGACACACTTTTAGAATCACTGGTGCATTTCTTCTAGCAATAGAGAACATTTAATGCTAAGGTAATTTATGACAAGTATTTGTAGAAACATAGAATGTGACGGCAGATAAGAACCGTTCGTGTCTATGTAGAGAACTGTCTATATTCTATATAATAAAAGGTGGGCCTCATTGCAGTGAATTTCTAGAGACTGCTGGACAATAATTGTGGTAAAGAAAGAGCAGGCATACAAGAGCTTAATGGCAGGTACAGAAAACCTTTGAGACAATTAGACAACTATGTTTTTCTGTTCGGCCATTTTGACAAAAAATTTGGAAATCATTTTTAAATTCCAACAATTCACACTTTGGTGAATAACCCTGAATATTCATGTTTCTATCCCTCCATTATGACAAACTATATTGCTACAAATCATAATTACTATAATTAATAAAGCCATTCAGATAGCCCTTCTTAATTAGTGGAATGAGATAGCAGCCATTTTGGAAGGGGGTCTCTCATTTCTCTCTACATTTATGTGATATTCTTATCTTCAATATTAATTATGCTTTCTCCCTATTTTTATTTATTTATTTATTTATTTATATTATGTATTCATTATTTTTGCAGATGTTTGTATAGCCTATAAAAATTTATTTTTTTAAAATGATAGAATTAAGACTTTATTTCCAATGCTCAGAGATACATAAGTAAATTGTTAGATCAGCTTAAGTGAGTGCCATCTAGTGGCCAGTGTGTGAGTAGATTGAGATTGGACCTGAACAAAAAAAACTGCCCAAAATAAAACAATGGGGATTTTGCTTAAATGTAAAGCAAAGGCATAACCCTGCCACTGCTCTCTAGATATTAATCCAACTTATGGGATCGCTCTCCTTTGAGACTCTCTATTGAAGAAATCTCTTGCCAACCTTTCCCACTCCAGTTTTTGATGACACTATCCCTTTAAGGAAGAGGTGTGCAATGATCTCTCTTGCTTAGATCGCCCTCCCTTGTTACACTACAGTACTAATAATTCTCTATAATAAAGTAACGTACAGAGAATTATGGGCAGTGGTGCTGCTAGGACACAGACTTTTCTGAAAATCCCAGGGTCTGAATTCGGCACCCTTTCATTGCTAGTTCCACACTCCCTGCATAATGTAGAGACATATAAAATCTCCAATTACATCATTTGTTACCAGGGTTTTAATACAGTGGTTGCAGATTTAATGCTGCAAGTTTAGGGTTCATACAGCAGAGTATGGGGTAATAATATAAACAGGCGTGTAGTTTATAAGTATATGTTTATTTCATACTCTGAATTCATTAACAAATTGTGTGTTATAATGGGATTCATAAAACATTTTAGGTTTTAAAGGGACACTGCAGGTATTGTAACTGCTTCATTTCATTAAGTAGTTATAGTATCTGGAGTCACCATTTTTATTGTTTAATTCAAACAAGAATCCCCAGCAACAATGAATGGAGGTATGGTGCAGGAGAACTCCGTACAATATAACCAATTCAAACAGATAAATTGGTTAAGGTGCCTACAGTGTGCCTTTAACGTTGGACATAGAGCAGGGAACCAGACATGGTTTTTGGGGAAGGGTTTAAGTCAATATGTCTAGGAGTGTTTATAAGATTTATAAGAGTTATATAAGAGTTTTAATATTTTCTGTTTTTGTTGCAATGAATTTGCTGAGGCTCTCCCTATGTTAAAAGAATAATATAGACATGGATGCCGTGCACACTGTGTCTAGCTGCACCTTGCTGATGAGGTCCAAAGAAGGCTGAAATGATGGTCCGGGGTTGCTGTATTATTCGTGCAGAGAATACCTGCTGGCATTTTGGTTCTGGATTGCCCTTATGGGGGATCAGTCTGATATGCCTTGAAACTGGTTCTCTTTGTAATGGCACAAGTGAGCAAATCTTTAATGAGACCTGAGTTGGGATTTACTGAAGTTCTTCTAAGCTTTTGTCCATTCTCAGAGTTCTCATATTGTTTGTTTTTCTTGCAATGCATTAAACTGTCTCTCCCCAAGTTCAAAAGGGTAATCCAGACGTGGACCCTGTGCTCACTGTGCCTAGAGGTGTATCAGCTACACCTCGCTGATGAGGCCCAAAGAAGGTCGAAAAGATCATGCAGGGTTTCTTTCTGTATCATTTGTGCATTGAGAAATTGCTGGCATTTTGGTTCTGGACTGCCTTTATGGGTGTGATTAGTCTGATATGCAAATGGTATAGGTTCTCTGTTGCTCACAAGAAAAAAAAAAAACATTTAGAAACCCGAGGGAGGATTAACTGAAGGGCAAGCTACTGAGTTTCTCTATACCTTTGCCAGTTCTCGGCGATCTCATATTCTCTGTTTAGGAATTTATAAGATTTTTCCTTCAGCCCCTGGTCTTTTTGCCACCTAGTAATGCCTCCGACTGTGGTCTAACAACCACAAGTTTTCCGTCATGGCTATACAGTTTTTATATTACAGTTTCCATTCTTCATTGCAAGCCAAGGGAGCATTAGAACAGCTGGAGAACAAGAGTAGATTGGGATCAGTTTATACTGGACACTATTTCCCATAATCCTCTTCCAGGTAATAGAAGACAGAGGGATATTTTAACTAAACACCTTCACCTGTTTGCATTTGTCTCAGTCCTCTCAATTTCTGTAGTAAATGTTGCAGAAATAATCTATTGTATTCCTATAAATTTTATAGTCCCATACCAACCATCACTCATTGGGCCTCTAAATGGCAATAAATCTATCAGGGGTATTAAATAAAGAAAACTGGACAGGCTGAAAGCATTGTTGCTTGTTGCACAATAGAGGTGTAATGGCGTAGGCATGTTAAATAACTATAAAGTGTACACATTGGTGTTAGTTTGGTGATTTCACCAATAATAAGCTTCACAGTTTAAATGTCTGGCCTATTTCATATTGCAAATATATAGTACTTTCCCAGGAGGTGAGCTGAGAAAGAATTCCAGAACGTCAGTTCCCAGCAATTATATTAATAGGTCAGAATGCAAATCGATGTGTACATTGTATGTCCTGCTAATTATATATATTTATTGTTCTTTGAAGTGTTCACATGGGACATTGTGATTATGTCTGCTTACAGTCTCCCTTTTAGATTTATGTGCACATAATGTATGCAAATCTCAATGTATACACAGTTTGACCTCTTACCATTTTATAACATGATGTGTTTAGTGCTTTCATTATGTATTATTTAATGTCAAAGTCAAATCTAGTTCTATGAGGTCATGTGTGATTTGATAAACTGCCATGGTTGAAGTATGTTAATGTAAAACATAATGTACACCTGCCATGTTACAGGACACTTCATCTTAAATGAAAGAAAATGGAAATTAAACTAGGCATTGCGCTTGCTATCAAAAAATGTTAGCACATTTTTAGACGTTAAAGAGATACTATAGATACCAGAACAACTTTATCTCAATTTAGTAGTTTTGGTGTATGGATCTTGCCTCTGCAGTGTCATTGCTAAATTCTCTGCTAGTTAGGAGTTGTCACTGGGTTTCTGCAGCCCTAACCATATCTCATTTATCTGTGACTCTCACAGCCTCCATAGAAAGATTTGTCATTTTCAAATTAATCTTACAGCACAGTGTGTTTACTTTAGAAGTTCTTACCTCCTGTTCTGTTAAATTAACTTTGAGGGCAGTTTAACAATAAGACTACTTTTCGAAAGTGAGTATGTGAGTCAGTCGCAGTCAGTGCTATTTTTGCATAAACAAAGGAATTTTACTCCTAAACGGTAGATAATTGAGCACCGAGAGTGTAGGAGAATTATCAAGCCCGTAAAACAGTTTAAAGCGGTTTTGTTAATTTAGTGCCATGCACGGCACTCAAGGTGCCTTTTCACGGCACTCAAGGTTGCTAGAGCCAAACAGGCTTTGGCCTATCAGGAGTCCCAGTATAAAACTTCAGATATCTGCTAATACAAAGAGGTGGTGAAGGACAATCCTCAATTTATGCATTGCAGCACGTAGAGAAAGTGATCTCAGAGCACTTTATTCCAGCATTTGTGAATGGGAATCCACACAGTATTAGAGCAGCTTGCAGTTGTTGCAGCTCCTGTCCTTGACCTGTACCTGGCTGGCCTGGTCCCCACTGGAACCCAGGGAAGCAACCCACACTGCTTGATATACACAGAAATGCAGAATAACCCTCCCCTCATACAAATAATACGGACAGCCCACACACAAACATACACACAATCCGCACAAACTGAACACCACTGACAATCTACATACATGCACACAACCCCTAATGCAGCCTCTCACATGCAATACCCCAAACAGCCCCCACACACTACCAAACACACAATGTGATATATCCATCCACACACACAATTCCACAAGCAGCCCCCATACACAGCCCACATTCATATGTATCATACGTAATACCACAAACTACTCCTGAACATATACAATATAATAGCTCATATACGCACAAATACAACGATACAAAGCAATTACAGTAAAAATAACACAAGCAGAATACAGCAGCATACACCTAGAATATGCCTAAATATGCTATATTGTAGATATAATTCAGAATAGCAACTGAATTTCCTTAAAGGACCTCTATACTGCCAGGAAAACATACTCATTTTCCTGGCACTATAGTGCCCTGAGGGTGTCCACACCCTCATGGACCCCCTCCCACCGGGCTGGATGGCGAGGAAAGGGGTTAAACTTACCTTTTTTCCAGCGCCGGCGGGGAGCTCTCCTCCTCCTCTCCGCCTCCGATCCTCCCTTTCGGCTGAATGCGCACGCGCGGCAGGAGCTGCGCACGCATTCAGCCGGTCTCATAGGAAAGCATTTACACTGTTTTCCTATGGACGCTTGCATGTTCTCACTGTGATTTTCACAGTGAGAATCACGCAAGCGCCTCTAGCGGCTGTCAATGAGACAGCCACTAGAGGATTTGGAGGCTGGATTAACCCATTTTCTCTGAAACTGCTATGTTTATAAAAAAAGGGGTTAATCATAGAGGGACCTGGCACGCAGACCACTTCATTAAGCTGAAGTGGTCTGGGTGCCTAGAGTAGTCCTTTAAAGTATAATGGACTGGGTCAAGTCCAAAGCAGTTCATCAATCGTGGAAAAAGTAAACGCCCAATACATGCAGTAACGTATGAAACCAAATATCTTTATTTTCTTCAAAATAAAAATCTCATCTGAGACTGAACAGCAGGAGGGAAAGCAGAACCACGATGACACTTAAATGTTTAGCAAATATAAGACCGAAAGACATAAAAACAATAGGGTAGACAGTAAATACAGTAGGTGACACTCTAAAATAATAAGAAAAACTCCCAATGTCAACGTAAAATTCAATATTAATGAAGACTTAGGAGCAAATCAGCAAATCTTTCCAACCCATGCCTCAAGCAAGCCGGTGACTCGGGTGTAGATACTGTATCAAAGCAGCAGTAATGCTCCCATATTAGGAGAAGCATTGTATGAATTAATGGGTTATAATCCAGGAAAGTAATGAACTAAGCAAGGATTCTCGCAACAAAGAACGTGGCAAATATAACACAGCCTGGTATAGTGACTGGATGACCTAAATGTGCCAGGAAGTATGCTGCTTTCAGTGTGTGAAGTACCGATCATAGCAACAAGTAATATAGCAGATATGCCGTCGCTTGTCAAAACAGGGCAGCCGGTATAACAAGTTGATGTAGTGGCTGGATGACCTCGAAGTATGCTGCCATCAGCATATGGACAGGGCCAGTGCAAGCACCTTTATTGGTCTACTTCTAACCCTCAGCCCCTCTGTATGTCTCTTCCCCCAGTCTCTGTTTGTGTCTCAATTCACCAACTAGCCCCCTCGGTCCCTCTGTGTGTCTCTTTGTCCTCCTAAACCCTCTGTGTGTCTCTTTTTACCACAGCCCCTCTGCGAGTGTCTTTGTCCCTTGGCCACATTACATGCTGTGACCAGCAGGAGAGGAGAGCTGTGCTCTCTCCTGCTGGTCACCTGGGCATTGCGCCCAGTGGCTGCCTAATCTGCCGAGCGTTTGTGCTGGCCCTGCACGTGGAGTTCCAAACAGAGCACAATGTCTACGCGTTTCGTCTGGGGTGGACTTTTTCAAGACTATGCTGTGTGTTGCAGGACAAAGCCCAATAAGTAGGGCTTTAATAGCAGTGTCCAACTGGAGTGGTGGTTGTTAGCTGTAGCTGTTAGTGTTATACAATTTCACAATCAAGTAGCAGATAGCATGAAATGTTTGTCTATAAAGGCAAAGTTACTATTTTACATAAAAGATGTAAATAAATAAACTTTCAAATATATAGAGGTCTATTGCATATAAAAATCATCAAATAAACATCTTTAAAAATATGTTTTACTCCTGTTTATAGAAAGAGAATTATGAATGAAAAGTAAACATTAAAAAAACAAAATAATAAAGACTATAATAATAAGAAATTGCGTAGACCTGAGCAGCATATAGAAAAATATATAGAGGTATACTTATGTTAGATGTAAAAGTTAGGGGCATTGTTACTAGGGAACATGATTTCATAGATAAAGGATGTATTCCTTACAATAACATGATCCTCTGATACCTGCCCCTACTAAACTATTAATTCACTTACCCGATTCCAGCACCAATGTCCCTCTGTGCTGGGTTGCACTCCGCCACTTCTGACGTCACCTGATGGTGGGTCCTAATGCTCATTCAGGGTGAGGGCCATATGCACTTCAAGTCATAGAGAGGCATTGCCTTTTACTGTGGAGTACCGAATTGCTACTCTAGTCGGATTGAGCACACATATTTTAATCATTTTACATTGTGTGCACACATAGATGTTCACTCTATTGATTCAGAACATAACATGAGCTGCATAAGAACCACGCACTTCATATGGGGATTCAGTTACAAATAAATCAGAGCGCTTATAATATCATATGGGGAGCGACAATTAGTGTAGTGATCATTTAGTGTGGAAATGTTCCAGAGAAAAGAGAGTGCTCTAGTAGGAAGTTATGGAGTGTGGCATACATTCTAACAATGCCTGAATTAAAATGCAGACACTACGCACAAATATAACCATACATATACACACACACATATATCCCTAGAGAATTAGTGAAGGTTCAATAAATTACAACTGTAGAAAAATAAAATCTCAATTGCAGAATTAAACCTAAAATATTTAAGAATATAGCTGAATATATTTCTTCAGATCGGCTGTTTGCCTTATTTTGACAAAATGGGTTGTAGGGGAGAGTATAGATGGTAGTTTATCAATATGTAGCCCAGGCCACATAGGTGGTCATACTAAAGCAAACTTCAGCTTGCTTGTTTTGAACTACATCTCCCATAATGCAGTTACAGCTATAATGTTGGCATAGAATCAAGGGAGATTTAGTAAACAACATCTGGAGTATCCAAGGTTGCCTACCTTTGGCTTAACCACTTAGCAGGATATTCCAAGGTGACATAGTAAGATGTTTCACTGACAGAAGGTCATCAGATTGAACGTATGGTACAAGCAAAAGCACAAACAATTAGAAACACCTTTTTAATAGGTGATGAACAAGCTGATGGCAGTGATATTGCCTGTGTTATCACATGCAAGACAGCACGTTCACATGCACTTATGCAAAGTATCTGACATTGCGCAGTGCTTCTTGTTGGCATCCCAATGTATATCCTGTTATATAATGCCCAGGTGTCCTGATGTGCATTTTTAAAGTCCCAGTTAGTTTCAGTGGTGGAGCTGCAATTCAAGGTGGTTTAATTCAGATTCTCTAGGAGGAGCGGGCTACACCCTCGTAAAAAATCTGGAGCATTGCTACACTGCTTTGTTATTAATAACTAAATAAAATAAGGGCACACAATCAACTCACTATAGCAGGCTTCCCCAAACTCCGGCCCTCCAGATGTTGCTGAACTACAACTCCCATGATTCTCAGCCTATCTATATCATTCATAGAATCATGGGAGTTGTAGTTTGAGGAAGCCTGCGCTATAGTAATATTCTTAGCAGCATTCAGGAACACATTATATTCTGTGAGAAAAAAGGATCAGATTTTCATGTGATAGTACATAAATCTTATTCCAGTTACATAAATCTTATTCCAGTAACAAATATGTATACCTTGAGGTTTCTGTACCACCGTGGGGGCTATTTAAAAAAACAAAAAACAAAAAAAAACTATCCCTTACCATGTAAGAGGTATAGTAGTTAGCAATATATTTCATAGGATGAAATCATTCAAAGCATTGAGTTCTGATTACTAAACAGCTGATTTTATTGCAAGTAGGTCATAATGGAAATCCCCTCTATGTGATATTTTAAGTACAGATAGCTTAGCGTTCTTATGACAAGTATTAAATTCAGCCGGTTATCACATTGGGTGACACTGACTGTAAGGCCCTATGCTGATGGGTTAACATTTTTAAATATCTAAGTTTATCTTATTTTGAAAGTTTTTGGTTCTGAAAGGGAACTGGTAGACTGTTAGTGAAATGTTTCTAATACTGATATGCTGTCTAGGGAGATCTGTAGTAAAACTTCAGCAAAGGCAATTACTGCTTGTACATTGTATTGCAGCCTCCTGTACTCACCGTATGTGAAATAATCGTCAGGACAGATTAATCCCTATGAAATCCAACCACTGCCTGGTGTTACAATACAGGACCAACAATGCCAGCTCTACAACACAGAACACATTATTAGCAGTCAGCATATTATGTGAATGGATATGCAGTCTCATTACCGATTAACAAATTATTATTTCTCATTTCCTATAACATTTGGGCTTATCTTACTGCAGACCTCAACAGAGTTATTCACTAAACTGATAAATTAAAGTGATTTTCAAATAGAAGGGCAAAATAGTGCAAATGGAAACATTCTCTCAATTGCTAGGCTTTCAGTTTGACTACCCAGGCCTTAGATTCTTTTTGAATCCTCGGGTTAGTAAATAACCCTGATGGTGTTGTAGGACTTGGTCAGTCTTTTAATAGGGTGCCTGGGAGATCCATCAGTATGCAAATGTAACCCCTCACCAACCGCACATTGGTAAGGAGAAGTAGGGAACCACCTAATTGGGGGGAGATAGGGAATTTCTACAGAAGGGATTCACAGTTTTAATTATATTATTTTTAATTAACCTATTGTCTGTTGCCGTTGGCTGCTGTTAACCCTGAACTAGATTAATATAGCACAACAGAAGCCTGGAAAAACCCACCAGAACTGGAAGAGCGAGGGTATATCCTGCGAATTCCTAAAAAGAATGGTGACTCTCCATCTGTGGGTTGAGAAGTTCTGAGTAATGATGCTGATATTTTGCTTCCCGATTGTATTTTTTTTTTTTTTTTTTAAATTAGAAGAAAACATCAGTTTGGCTATTTTAGCAATAGGTCTGGTATTCCCCTGCATTAGTGTATTCTCACTAATATTGACTAAAATCAAGGCTAAAGTTTATAATAATTTTGCAATATGTAATTACAATGGTGTAAAAAGGAATGAAAAGACAGATCCCCATAATCACAAAAAAAATGTGAATTGGTGAGAGCTGTCTTAAAAAGAGCCTACCTCAGAGCTACAATATAGGGGGTAACCCAGAAATAAATATAGTTGAATGACGGAGACCCTTGAAACAAGGGGATCCCAGAAGTAGCTGCTGAACTAAACAGAATAAATAGTATAGTTACCAGGTGGCAAGTAGAGAAAAAGAGGGCGCTGTACTTATAAATGGATAAAAGGGTGAAGGGGGATAAATCGAAATACCCATATATACCCTATATAAACCACTGCTAGTTGTATTTAATAGCAGCAAAGGACTGTCCCTTTAACAAAAAAAAAAGGGAGACTCTAGCATTTATACTAGATAAAATGTCCAAAATAAGGACACCTAAGCTGCAAAAATACAATAAGGCAACACAAAATATGTGTAATACATAAATCACCCCAGTAATATAAAGGCAAGCAAACAGGAGCCTATACAAACATGCATAGGAGAAAAGAGAGCAAAGGAGGACAGGGGCAGACCCACTAAGGACAAGCCCTAAGTCCAGAGGAGAGCCCCCAGGACCAAAAAATGCCTGCCTAGAAAAACTCTAAATGCCAAATAATAAATTGCTAACTATACTAACTAACTAAATCAAACATACTAACTACCTAAGTGCTACCTAATGTGAGAAAAAAAAGTAAAGTCAAATAAGGCGCTCGACGCGCGTTTCAGCGTGCACACACGCCGTCGTCAGGAGCTAGTATAAATGCTAGAGTCTCCCTTTTTTTTTTTTTTTTTTTTTTTTAAAGGGACAGTCCTTTGCTGCTATTAAATACAACTAGCAGTGGTTTATATAGGGTATATATGGGTATTTTGATTTATCCCCCTTCACCCTTTTATCCATTTATAAGTACAGCGCCCTCTTTTTCTCTACTTGCCACCTGGTAACTATACTATTTATTCTGTTTAGTTCAGCAGCTACTTCTGGGATCCCCTTGTTTCAAGGGTCTCCGTCATTCAAATGTAATTACAATGATCCGTTAAATTGTGGGAAATTCCATGTGTATTTCCAAACCTACCCTCCAGAGACAGGTTTACCGCACTTCTTCCTGGCACATAATGAATTCTGTTTAAAACATTAACAATAAATTATCACTTGAAACAGTTTCATTTCACTTTGCAACCCTGCTTTCACTGTCTAGCAATAGATAATATTATACTTGTTCATTTTCTAACAATGTTTTATGTCACCGCATTATAATGATTTTCATAATTCAATAACTGTGACACTTAGAATAACTACTGATTATTATTATTATATTTATATAGCACCAACATATTCTGTAGTGCTTTTCAATGGGTGGACTAACCAGCATGTAATTGTAACCAGACAGTGTTAAGACATTGACATGGTCACTGTAGCAGAATGAGGATATTTGTGAATATCAACATAACCAAAATAGAAGCTATATGAGAAGGATGAATCATAAAAATGAGTGTTAGTCCAGCATCAACCATCAACACTACCACCTCCTTCCACAAGTCACTAGTAGGTGACTGCTAGTAGGTCAGATATTGGTAGTGATTGGTCACAAAACATGAGCCTGGATATGGAAACTACTGTGAATTATTTACCACAAACATTGACCTAGTGTTAGTAACTATAAAAGCTTATGGCTGATTTTTAACAGCCAACAGGGGAAGAGATCCCTCAGTACACGTAAGCACTGCATTAAGCTGATTCACTCATTTTAATATTATTATTGGCATTTGTATAGGGTCAGCAAATTGTGTAGCTCTTTATAGGAATTTAACAATAAATGAGACAATTACAAAAACTTTCAGGAACAATAGGTTGAAGAGCTTACAGTCTATAGGAGGTGGGGTATAAAACACAATAGGACAGGAGATAGCAGTTAAACAAGGTGGGAGTGAAGCAGAGCTGGAGGAGAGAGTAGAGTGCCACCTTTTAGGAGTGAGCAAGGCTCATGTATGTGAGGTAGAAGTTATTCTGGGAGGCCATAACTTTAGAAAGTCTGGACCTATAGATTGTCAATCTTGATCGGATATGTAGCAAATCCTTTTCTTTTAGCTGTCACAGGCATCCACTAATGATATAGTCATTTCTATTCAAACCTTTCAGCATTATGGAGTATGTTGGCATTCTTTAAATAATAATTAAGTAAACCATTAAACCATATAGTGCATGGGTCCTCAAACTCCGGCCCCCCAGATGTTGCTGAACTACAACTCTCATGATTCTCTGGCTATCTATGTAATTCAAAGAATCATGGGAGTTGTAGTTCAGCAACATCTGGGGGGGCTGGAGTTTGAGGACCTGTGAATGGTGCCTGCAGTTGACCAGGGAATTGCAAATGTGTGCCAAAAATTTTTTAAGATGGAATTGAGGATTTTTTTTCTAATTATGATATAAAATTTGAAGTTCAATCAAATAGGTGAACTAAAATACTGTTGAGTTGTGTTTATGCGGTAAACACCGAACTGTAGTGAATTGAACAGATGTTCAAATTTTTGGGCAAGTGTCTCTGATTTTGAAAAAAAAAAGCACAATTCACGTGAATGAGCTGCAATTTGATTTTCAATTCACTACAATTCCAAGTTTAGTGAATTAATCCCAGCTTTGATCTTTTGCATTCCCTCATGAATTATTCCTGACAATTCATGGTTTATTCAAACAGAAATAAATTCACCCCTACTGAAAATACAGCGCTATGGTTTATACTCTAAACTTAGAATTGTCTATAAATATAATGGGAATTCAAAAGGTTTAGGCCGAAATAGACATATAAGCAGTTGAGTAGGTCTGTCTCCAGCCTTTCATTGGTGAAAGTTTTAATTCATGTCAATATAATTAGTCTGAAATTAAATTAGTCACCTTCATTAAAGATGCAAACACATTAAGCAATGGTTTGATTTTGTGTGGGAAACTATTTATGTCAGGTGGCCAAAGACTACATTATCATTTCTATTTCTGTCTTGTTAATAAAGAGTTGCATTAACCCGCCCATTGGCCTTTATGAATTGTTCTTTTTTGTACGCCTTAAACATTTAACAACAAAAATGTGATCATAGATAAGTTGTTCTGGCCAACTATAGCAAGGGTGTCGAACTGCAACATACCTGATTTTGGGAGTGGTAGTCAAACCTTGATGGGGCGGGGGCTGGTTTGGCCTCCTCGGACATTATTGGGCTTTCATTAAACAGCTTTGTCACTGAGACTGCTGTAAGTGCAGTGCTTTATTTTGTGTTTGTACCACCCCATGTTTGCTCTGTTAAGAGTTTATAAGTATGTAGGGGCAGCACCCCTTCCTGTCTCAACAGAGAAATTTGCCTTTTAGCTGATACCAGCAAGGTGATTTGTATGTGTTATAGCCCTGTTTATGGTCAATATGTATGTAGGGGTTTATAAAACACCCCTTCATGTCTCATTAGAGATGTTTACCTTTGTCTGATACCAGCAAAGTTTTCTGTATGTGTAGACCTGTAAAAGGTTAAATGTGAAAGGGTTTATAAAATATCCCTTGCCCCCTTATAGGAGATTCTTGGCTGATATCAGCAAATCTAATGGCTAGTGTAGGACTCACCTTTTGAGGCTTACCTTGACATGGCAGGTGAGCTCTTTTTCAAATGGCCATTGGAATGAAACTAAAGAGCCTCCATTTTGTTCAAATGAACATAGGGATTTGGGCCAGAGTGCAGGTAACTTTCCCTTTGTTTTTTTACTAAGTTTCCATGATGCTCAACTTGCCAAAGGCAAACTAGAAACCAATGTAAACGAATAATATCTCTGCAGACAGAGTAAGCTAAGGACCAAATGACACCAGTTGACCATTGCTTTAACGAACCGCCATTCAGCTCTGCAATTTAGCCCAATTTATTTTAAGGACATATGTTATCTGATGGAACACTCCAGGCACCATAACCACTGTAGCTCTCGATGGATGGTAGTGGAGGCAGGGAGTGGCACCATTCAAAAATGTTATGACTCCTTATAAAAAGGGAATATTTCAGGACACTCCTGACACCATAACCACTACAGCAAGCTACTGTGGTTATGGTGCTTGGATTATTTATTTAATGGATTTAGATTGCATTTTAATGCATAAAATATTACATTGTGCTTTTGTGAAAGGAGAAATATCGCACCATAAGCAATGTTATTAGTGTCTTGCCTATTTTTAGGAGAGTTAAAACCATGGAGAGCGTTTGGGTTTTCCCCACATTTGATTCAAAGTTCATTCTGTGGATTCTGTGCATCTCTGCAGGTGAAACCTAAAGCAGAACTGTGAGGCTTGTTCAATAAACCAGGATCAGATTTTATTTTTTTTAGACCAAAATAGCCAAGCTGGAAAATTAACTAAGTTGGATAAAACTTCTGAGATGGACAAAAAAAAAAAAGAAAGAATTTCTGGTCAATTGTCGACATTTACTGTCTTAGTGAACCTTGAGGTTAATGTCTCATGAAGAGCAAGGACAGAGCAAGGGTTTATGGGAAATATACAGCT
>OW240916.1:254631265-254668268 GCA_933207985.1 Pelobates cultripes
CCACTCCCTGTGAGCGAACTCATGGGTGGGTGGAACATATAAGTAGACTTATGAGTGGGCCTTGTGGGCATACTCACCGTCAGGCCCTGGGGCCCAGACCTTGAGCTGTGTAAGGGGTCCCCCAAAAAATGGAGCTGCTTCCAATTCTCCCAGAACATTGAATTTTGTGACCACAGTTGCAAACAGCCTCCAGAGATCCTGTTCTACACCAGACCAGTGAAGCCAAACTGCAGCCCATCATCATCCTCATTTGGTTGTAAGTAGGCAATCTAGTATATTATTAGTGACACTAATCTATAATTTTCATTACATTAAAGGGACACTATAGTCCCCAGAAGGACTGGAGCTTAATGAAGTGGTTCTGGTATCTATAGCCGGTCCCTGCAGGCTTTTTAATGTAAACACACACTGTGGACAGCACTGGCGTTAGTTCGTATGGCAGCTCATATAGGTGGGGCATTGTGATGTCACATGGGGGGCGGCAAATACAGCTGTTCCCCATGCAGCCACAGGTGCTACTGTGCTGAGAGATTGTGATTACTCTTCACTTCCTCCCAGCTTACAGAGCAGCACATGGGAGAGAGAGGGGAGGAGGCATGATTTAATCTTACAACAAATCCAGTAAGCAAATCTTTATAAATTTGGGTGGGATCAGATCTGTTTCCACAGTTTATTGGTGTTTACTCTGCTGTCTGTATTAATATTGAGGGATTTCTAAGTAGTAACATCAGTGTGTGTCAGCAGGGCCAGCCATTGGGGTGTGCACGCTGTGCGGTCACGCAGGGTGCCATCACAACAGAGGCGCCCGGCGGACAACACAGCTCACAGCCTGTTCAATTTAAACGATTCGCTGGTGGTCCACTGGTGCGCACCAGCAGTAGGTGCAGTCAGATTATAGCATCTCCCTCGTGGTTCCGACGCTCAGTTAGTGAGTCAGAGCACAGGCTCAGAGATTCTCAGCCTGCACTCTGACAACATTGAAAGTCAGAGCCGTGAAGGAGCAGGTATGGCAAAGAGCTACTGATTAGCATAACATCAATATCTGTTATAAATCCAGGAAAAGGTGGGCACCATTGCACTGATTTGGTGGTGCAATGGGCCTGTTGACTGGTTTTGCCCCCCAGGCCTAAGGCTGCCAGCCCTCCCCTGGTAGACAGTAAATACAGTAGGTGACACTCTAAAATAATAAGAAAAACTCCCAATGTCAACGTAAAATTCAATATTAATGAAGACTTAGGAGCAAATCAGCAAATCTTTCCAACCCATGCCTCAAGCAAGCCGGTGACTCGGGTGTAGATACTGTATCAAAGCAGCAGTAATGCTCCCATATTAGGAGAAGCATTGTATGAATTAATGGGTTATAATCCAGGAAAGTAATGAACTAAGCAAGGATTCTCGCAACAAAGAACGTGGCAGATATAACACAGCCTGGTATAGTGACTGGATGACCTAAATGTGCCAGGAAGTATGCTGCTTTCAGTGTGTGAAGTACCGATCATAGCAACAAGTAATATAGCAGATATGCCGTCGCTTGTCAAAACAGGGCAGCCGGTATAACAAGTTGATGTAGTGGCTGGATGACCTCGAAGTATGCTGCCATCAGCATATGGACAGGGCCAGTGCAAGCACCTTTATTGGTCTACTTCTAACCCTCAGCCCCTCTGTATGTCTCTTCCCCCAGTCTCTGTTTGTGTCTCAATTCACCAACTAGCCCCCTCGGTCCCTCTGTGTGTCTCTTTGTCCTCCTAAACCCTCTGTGTGTCTCTTTTTACCACAGCCCCTCTGCGTGTGTCTTTGTCCCTTGGCCACAATACATGCTGTGACCAGCAGGAGAGGAGAGCTGTGCTCTCTCCTGCTGGTCACCTGGGCATTGCGCCCAGTGGCTGCCTAATCTGCCGAGCGTTTGTGCTGGCCCTGCACGTGGAGTTCCAAACAGAGCACAATGTCTACGCGTTTCGTCTGGGGTGGACTTTTTCAAGACTATGCTGTGTGTTGCAGGACAAAGCCCAATAAGTAAGGCTTTAATAGCAGTGTCCAACTGGAGTGGTGGTTGTTAGCTGTAGCTGTTAGTGTTATACAATTTCACAATCAAGTAGCAGATAGCATGAAATGTTTGTCTATAAAGGCAAAGTTACTATTTTACATAAAAGATGTAAATAAATAAACTTTCAAATATATAGAGGTCTATTGCATATAAAAATCATCAAATAAACATCTTTAAAAATATGTTTTACTCCTGTTTATAGAAAGAGAATTATGAATGAAAAGTAAACATTAAAAAAACAAAATAATAAAGACTATAATAATAAGAAATTGCGTAGACCTGAGCAGCATATAGAAAAATATATAGAGGTATACTTATGTTAGATGTAAAAGTTAGGGGCATTTTTACTAGGGAACATGATTTCATAGATAAAGGATGTATTCCTTACAATAACATGATCCTCTGATACCTGCCCCTACTAAACTATTAATTCACTTACCCGATTCCAGCACCAATGTCCCTCTGTGCTGGGTTGCGCTCCGCCACTTCTGACGTCACCTGATGGTGGGTCCTAATGCTCATTCAGGGTGAGGGCCATATGCACTTCAAGTCATAGAGAGGCATTGCCTTTTACTGTGGAGTACCGAATTGCTACTCTAGTCGGATTGAGCACACATATTTTAATCATTTTACATTGTGTGCACACATAGATGTTCACTCTATTGATTCAGAACATAACATGAGCTGCATAAGAACCACGCACTTCATATGGGGATTCAGTTACAAATAAATCAGAGCGCTTATAATATCATATGGGGAGCGACAATTAGTGTAGTGATCATTTAGTGTGGAAATGTTCCAGAGAAAAGAGAGTGCTCTAGTAGGAAGTTATGGAGTGTGGCATACATTCTAACAATGCCTGAATTAAAATGCAGACACTCCGCACAAATATAACCATACATATACACACACACATATATCCCTAGAGAATTAGTGAAGGTTCAATAAATTACAACTGTAGAAAAATAAAATCTCAATTGCAGAATTAAACCTAAAATATTTAAGAATATAGCTGAATATATTTCTTCAGATCGGCTGTTTGCCTTATTTTGACAAAATGGGTTGTAGGGGAGAGTATAGATGGTAGTTTATCAATATGTAGCCCAGGCCACATAGGTGATCATACTAAAGCAAACTTCAGCTTGCTTGTTTTGAACTACATCTCCCATAATGCAGTTACAGCTATAATGTTGGCATAGAATCAAGGGAGATTTAGTAAACAACATCTGGAGTATCCAAGGTTGCCTACCTTTGGCTTAACCACTTAGCAGAATATTCCAAGGTGACATAGTAAGATGTTTCACTGACAGAAGGTCATCAGATTGAACGTATGGTACAAGCAAAAGCACAAACAATTAGAAACACCTTTTTAATAGGTGATGAACAAGCTGATGGCAGTGATATTGCCTGTGTTATCACATGCAAGACAGCACGTTCACATGCACTTATGCCAAGTATCTGACATTGCGCAGTGCTTCTTGTTGGCATCCCAATGTATATCCTGTTATATAATGCCCAGGTGTCCTGATGTGCATTTTTAAAGTCCCAGTTAGTTTCAGTGGTGGAGCTGCAATTCAAGGTGGTTTAATTCAGATTCTCTAGGAGGAGCGGGCTACACCCTCGTAAAAAATCTGGAGCATTGCTACACTGCTTTGTTATTAATAACTAAATAAAATAAGGGCACACAATCAACTCACTATAGCAGGCTTCCCCAAACTCCGGCCCTCCAGATGTTGCTGAACTACAACTCCCATGATTCTCAGCCTATTTATATCATTCATAGAATCATGGGAGTTGTAGTTTGAGGAAGCCTGTGCTAAAGTAATATTCTTAGCAGCATCACATTCAGGAACACATTATATTCTGTGAGAAAAAAGGATCAGATTTTCATGTGATAGTACATAAATCTTATTCCAGTTACATAAATCTTATTCCAGTAACAAATATGTATACCTTGAGGTTTCTGTACCACCGTGGGGGCTATTTAAAAAAAACAAAAAAAACAAACTATCACTAACCATGTAAGTTAGCAATATATTTCATAGGATGAAATCATTCAAAGCATTGAGTTCTGATTACTAAACAGCTGATTTTATTGCAAGTAGGTCATAATGGAAATCCCCTCTATGTGATATTTTAAGTACAGATAGCTTAGCATTCTTATGACAAGTATTAAATTCAGCCGGTTATCACATTGGGTGACACTGACTGTAAGGCACTATGCTGATGGGTTAACATTTTTAAATATCTAAGTTTATCTTATTTTGAAAGTTTTTGGTTCTGAAAGGGAACTGGTAGACTGTTAGTGAAATGTTTCTAATACTGATATGCTGTCTAGGGAGATCTGTAGTAAAACTTCAGCAAAGGCAATTACTGCTTGTACATTGTATTGCAGCCTCCTGTACTCACCGTATGTGAAATAATCGTCAGGACAGATTAATCCCTATGAAATCCAACCACTGCCTGGTGTTACAATACAGGACCAACAATGCCAGCTCTACAACACAGAACACGTTATTAGCAGTCAGCATATTATGTGAATGGATATGCAGTCTCATTACCGATTAACAAATTATTATTTCTCATTTCCTATAACATTTGGGCTTATCATACTGCAGACCTCAACAGAGTTATTCACTAAACTGATAAATTAAAGAGAATTTCAAATAGAAGGGCAAAATAGTGCAAATGGAAACATTCTCTCAATTGCTAGGCTTTCAGTTTTACTACTCAGGCCTTAGATTCTCTTTGAATCCTCGGGTTTGTAAATAACCCTGATGGTGTTGTAGGACTTGGTCAGTCTTTTAATAGGGTGTCTGGGAGATCCATCAGTATGCAAATGTAACCCCTCGCCAACCGCACATTGTAAGGAGAAGTAGGGAACCACCTAATTGGGGGGAGATAGGGAATTTCTACAGAAGGGATTCACGGTTTTAATTATGTTATTTTTAATTAACCCATTGTCTGTTGCCGTTGGCTGCTGTTAACCCTGAACTAGATTAATATAGCACAACAGAAGCCTGGAAAAACCCACCAGAACTGGAAGAGCGAGGGTATATCCTGCGAATTCCTAAAAAGAATGGTGACTCTCCATCTGTGGGTTGAGAAGTTCTGAGTAATGATGCTGATATTTTGCTTCCCGATTGTATTTTTTTTTTTTTTTTTTAAATTAGAAGAAAACATCAGTTTGGCTATTTTAGCAATAGGTCTGGTATTCCCCTGCATTAGTGTATTCTCACTAATATTGACTAAAATCAAGGCTAAAGTTTATAATAATTTTGCAATATGTAATTACAATGATCCGTTAAATTGTGGGAAATTCCATGTGTATTTCCAAACCTACCCTCCAGAGACAGGTTTACCGCACTTCTTCCTGGCACATAATGAATTCTGTTTAAAACATTAACAATAAATTATCACTTGAAACAGTTTCATTTCACTTTGCAACCCTGCTTTCACTGTCTAGCAATAGATAATATTATACTTGTTCATTTTCTAAGAATGTTTTATGTCACCGCATTATAATGATTTTCATAATTCAATAACTGTGACACTTAGAATAACTACTGATTATTATTATTATATTTATATAGCACCAACATATTCTGTAGTGCTTTACAATGGGTGGACTAACCAGCATGTAATTGTAACCAGACAGTGTTAAGACATTGACATGGTCACTGTAGCAGAATGAGGATATTTGTGAATATGAACATAACCAAAATGGAAGCTATATGAGAAGGATGAAACATAAAAATGAGTGTTAGTCCAGCATCAACCATCAACACTACCACCTCCTTCCACAAGTCACTAGTAGGTGACTGCTAGTAGGTCAGATATTGGTAGTGATTGGTCACAAAACATGAGCCTGGATATGGAAACTACTGTAAATTATTTACCACAAACATTGACCTAGTGTTAGTAACTATAAAAGCTTATGGCTGATTTTTAACAGCCAACAGGGGAAGAGATCCCTCAGTACACGTAAGCACTGCATTAAGCTGATTCACTCATTTTAATATTATTATTGGCATTTGTATAGGGTCAGCAAATTGTGTAGCTCTTTATAGGAATTTAACAATAAATGAGACAATTACAAAAACTTTCAGGAACAATAGGTTGAAGAGCTTACAGTCTATAGGAGGTGGGGTATAAAACACAATAGGACAGGAGATAGCAGTTAAACAAGGTGGGAGTGAAGTAGAGCTGGAGGAGAGAGTAGAGTGCCGCCTTTTAGGAGTGAGCAAGGCTCAGGTATGTGAGGTAGAAGTTATTCTGGGAGGCCATAACTTTAGAAAGTCTGGACCTATAGATTGTCAATCTTGATCGGATATGTAGCAAATCCTTTTCTTTTAGCTGTCACAGGCATCCACTAATGATATAGTCATTTCTATTCAAACCTTTCAGCATTATGGAGAATGTTGGCATTCTATAAATAATAATTAAGTAAATCATTAAACCATATAGTGCATGGGTCCTCAAACTCCGGCCCCCCAGATGTTGCTGAACTACAACTCTCATGATTCTCTGGCTATCTATGTAATTCAAAGAATCATGGGAGTTGTAGTTCAGCAACATCTGGGGGGCTGGAGTTTGAGGACCCATGAATGGTGCCTGCAGTTGACCAGGGAATTGCAAATGTGTGGCAAAAAATTTTTAAGATGGAATTGAGGATTTTTTTTCTAATTATGATATAAAATTTGAAGTTCAATCAAATAGGTGAACTAAAATACTGTTGAGTGGTGTTTATGTGGTAAACACCGAACTGTAGTGAATTGAACAGATGTTCAAATTTTTGGGCAAGTGTCTCTGATTTTGAAAAAAAAAAGCACAATTCACGTGAATGAGCTGCAATTTGATTTTCAATTCACTACAATTCCAAGTTTAGTGAATTAATCCCAGCTTTGATCTTTTGCATTCCCTCATGAATTATTCCTGACAATACATGGTTTATTCAAACAGAAATAAATTCACCCCTACTGAAAATACAGCGCTATGGTTTATACTCTAAACTTAGAATTGTCTATAAATATAATGGGAATTCAAAAGGTTTAGGCCGAAATAGACATATAAGCAGTTGAGTAGGTCTGTCTCCAGCCTTTCATTGGTGAAAGTTTTAATTCATGTCAATATAATTAGTCTGAAATTAAATTAGTCACCTTTATTAAAGATGCAAACACATTAAGCAATGGTTTGATTTTGTGTGGGAAACTATTTATGTCAGGTGGCCAAAGACTACATTATCATTTCTATTTCTGTCTTGTTAATAAAGAGTTGCATTAACCCGCCCATTGGCCTTTATGAATTGTTCTTTTTTGTACGCCTTAAACATTTAACAACAAAAATGTGATCATAGATAAGTTGTTCTGGCCAACTATAGCAAGGGTGTCGAACTGCAACATACCTGATTTTGGGAGTGGTAGTCAAACCTTGATGGGGCGGGGGCTGGTTTGGCCTCCTCGGACATTATTGGGCTTTCATTAAACAGCTTTGTCACTGAGACTGCTGTAAGCGCAGTGCTTTATTTTGTGTTTGTATATGATTTTTGTATCACACAGCTTCGTTACATTGCTGCCAACCACTCCATGTTTGCTCTATTAAGAGTTTATAAGTATGTAGGGGCAGCACCCCTTCCTGTCTCAACAGAGAAATTTGCCTTTTAGCTGATACCAGGAAGGTGATTTGTATGTGCTATAGCCCTATTTATGGTTAATAAGTATGTAGGGGTTTATAAAACACCCCTTCATGTCTCATTAGAGACGTTTACCTTTGTCTGATACCAGCAAAGTTTTCTGTATGTGTTAAATGTGAAAGGGTTAAATGTGAAAGTGTTTAATGTGAAAGGGTTTATAAAATATCCCTTGCCCCCTTATAGGAGATTCTTGGCTGATATCAGCAAATCTAATGGCTAGTGTAGGACTCACCTTTTGAGGCTTACCTTGACATGGCAGGTGAGCTCTTTTTCAAATGGCCATTGGAATGAAACTAAAGAGCCTCCATTTTGTTCAAACGAACATAGGGATTTGGGCCAGAGTGCAGGTAACTTTCCCTTTGTTTTTTTACTAAGTTTCCATGATGCTCAACTAGCCAAAGGCAAACTAGAAACCAATGTAAACGAATAATATCTCTGCAGAGAGAGTAAGCTAAGGACCATATGACACCAGTTGACCATTGCTTTAACGAACCGCCATTCAGCTCTGCAATTTAGCCCAATTTATTTTAAGGACATATGTTATCTGATGGAACACTCCAGGCACCATAACCACTGTAGCTCTCGATGGATGGTAGTGGAGGCAGGGAGTGGCACCATTCAAAAATGTTATGACTCCTTATAAAAAGGGAATATTTCAGGACACTCCTGACACCATAACCACTACAGCAAGCTACTGTGGTTATGGTGCTTGGATTATTTATTTAATGGATTTAGATTGCATTTTAATGCATAAAATATTACATTGTGCTTTTGTGAAAGGAGAAATATCGCACCATAAGCAATGTTATTAGTGTCTTGCCTATTTTTAGGAGAGTTAAAACCATGGAGAGCGTTTGGGTTTTCCCCACATTTGATTCAAAGTTCATTCTGTGGATTCTGTGCATCTCTGCAGGTGAAACCTAAAACAGAACTGTGAGGCTTGTTCAATAAACCAGGAAATGTACAGAACTGATCAGATTTTATTTTTTTTAGACCAAAATAGCCAAGCTGGAAAATTAACTAAGTTGGATAAAACTTCTGAGATGGACAAAAAAAAAATGAAAGAATTTCTGGTCAATTGTCGACATTTACTGTCTTAGTGAACCTTGAGGTTAATGTCTCATGAAGAGCAAGGACAGAGCAAGGGTTTATGGGAAATATACAGCTCTAAAATCTTTGATAGTCTCATCACATCCCTCTGGTAGCTTCTTGGGTGGCAATTCTCTCCATCATGGGAAATAAAATCTGTATCATTTTTGCATGACACTCTAAGATATATCACTGCTCATTAGATGCCTTAGAAAAACATGACAGATCATATTTATTTAAAAAGCATTCAGAGTCCAAAGACTGCCACCTGTTGGTCTTTCGATTTCTTTTTGTTATATTGAGTTATTGTTATAAAGTGTTATAATAATATTATAGTAGGAATGCTACATTGATATCTATCTTGATTTGAAGGATATTTACAAGTTCATTAAATTATATAACTGTATTATTCTCTCTTAAAATGTGATAAGCTGGTTGCAGGGCTTGTAAAAGGATTTTTTTCGCTACACAAGTTTAAATGTATTTTGCTGCTGTGCCGTAAAGCGGCCTCCTCTGTCACTTTACGGTAGCTATGGCCCTTTTTTCTATTCACTAAATGCTAACATTTCAGATCCTGTATGCAGTGATGCAAAGTAATGGATATCTTTTAAATAAAACTCTATAATCAGATATTTCTGTAAAAGATAAACAATTATGCAAATTGACATCTTTTAATTGTTTTAGATTTCCCAAACGGCAATCAATGAAAAATATTATTTTATCATATGAATACTGACTAACTATGAGTCATATGTTTAGTAGCACAGGAGGCCAATATAGTGCTATGCATTATTTGAGTACTTTATTCAGTCTCATTATATACACAGAGAGAGAGGTGTATGTGCATGTCTGCACGCAGAACCCATATCCTACTGATTCCTTCACAACAAGCTGTATTTTATTTTTATACAGGTGAACGTGCGCTGTTCATGGACAATTTCTATGTTTAAGGAAGTGGAAATTGATTCTGACTAGGAAGCAATGCTTGTTGTTTTTCCTGTGGTTCTAAATAAAACACTTGCTGACTCTCTAACGCTTCCTTTCTCTGAATAAGAAGAGTTTCAAAAACTTGCAGGATGCTATTAATTCCCTGGTTTCCAATAAACAGTGGAATTATAATTTAACCAGTAATCGTGGTGAAATCCATGTTTGTTTGTTTTTTTAATTCTTTATTTTTGCCGTGCACAATAAACGTTTTCAGTTTACAATACCAAGGCAGTAAATTCAAAGGTTCAACATAACACAACATAGGTATTTGCATTTAGGCGACTGCACAATGTGGTGAAAAATAAAGTCGAGTTATTCGAATAGACGTGTGTTCTCTGGGTTAAGTTGAGGTATCCGTGATTCTTAACTACTTGTATTACCTATGTCTCAGCCATTGCGTTATTCGCTTTTCTTGGTGGCAAGTGTAAGTAGGATATGTCTTGTGCCGATATATGTCTAGGGCACGTCTAAGGAAATAATCTGTTACATTTTATATGTATTAACTATGTGTGGGTTATCTTCAGGTCAGTATTATAGGGTATTGACAGCAATCTGACGCCGTTATGCATCTCTTGACCTATCTGTGGTTCCCCCTAACCTATGGGGTGATGGGAGGGGGGAAGGAAGGGAGATGGAGATCTTCCAAATTTTGGCAGCACACTAATCGGACTTTGAGATCGTATAGTAGAGGGAGGTGTGTGGGGCTCTCAGGTGGAGGAGTTACATGCGCTCCTCTGAGCACGGGCCTGTGTGGCTGACTAGGGCTCAGATGTGCTTCTATTAGTGCCTAGTGATATGCGAGTAGCAAGATGACTGTGTACCCTTTGGTATAGCAAGGGAAAGTATAATGCTTAAGCTTCGGTTTTAACATTAAATAGGTAATAGCTAAAATTGCGTAGCTTAAGATTGAGGTTTTTATGAAGGGTGAGGTTGCCGTGCAGCCTCTGGAGCATGAAAATTAACATACAACCGATTAATTCCGTTATAAATCCAAATTTTTGCGTTGGTGGAGATGTCCCAAAATTATTAGACAAAGTGAAATGACCTCTTAGGAGTTTGGGGTAGGTGTCAATAGTCAAGTGTCAGTGTCCCGTCTGGTCCTGGGTGTAAAAGGGGTGATGTTGCTCACGTCCCAATCAGATGGTGTTGTCGGTGTAGTTGCGTTGCAGGTAAGTCCAGGGCCTGTAGGAAGGATGTACAGTCTGAGGGACTAGTGGCTTTGTAGTGTTTCCCATTTTTAATCATTGTGATGGCTCTGGGGTGGGACCACCGGTATGCCAGTCCTGCACTTTGAAGGGCTTTGGTGATTGGCTGCATGGATTTCCTCCATAGTAGCGTGGCTCTGCAGAGGTCTTGGAAGAAGGTAAGTGAAAATGATTCAAATTGTAATGGTGTTTTCCCCTTCAGAGCTGTGAAGATCCTTTGTTTATCTGCATAAGACTGACAACATAAGATGATGTCTTGGGTAGAGGTGGTGGGCGCTTGGGGGGACTTGGCAATGCGGTACACTCCTTCAAAGGAGAATTGCTTGGCTGATCATGTTGGTAGTAGGAAGGCAACCAGTCACTGGACAAAATGTGGAAGTTCCTCAGGGGGGAGCGTGTCAGCAACCCCCCGTATCTTGATGTTTTTACCCCCCCTTTCTGTCTTCTAATTGCTCCATTCGGCTCGATAGGTGTGAGTAAGAGGAGCTGAGGTGTTGGACAGTGTGCCCAATGTTATCTATGCACTGTTTCAGTGAGGTTATGGCTGACTCTGAATTGTGTAATTGGTGGTTACCTGCTGTAGCTCAGACTTCACTGCTGTGATGTCAGTTGTGAAGAGCCTCTGCATGTGGAGGAATAGGTTGTATATGTCCCCCTTTGCGGACAGAGCATCACTGTCCCCTGACAGCAGAGACCCTAGGTCCGGGACGTTTTCCTCCGTTGGAGTATGCTGGGCCACATACTTTTGCGCGCGGCACCGAGGTGAGCATTTGCCCAATGTCTTGGCTGTCTCTACCCACTGGCTGACTTAGCCACGGGTTTTTGCGGCCCATTGCGTCGTCAGGGGATTCAACTAGGATATTCCTAGTGAAGAGGCTGCTGTCCAGATGCCGGCCCCCGCGTGGTGGGCCTGAGATGCTCAGCGCCAGGTTTTGGTGGTCACAGGGAACAAAAAGGGCATCTGCGGGTTCGGTGAGCCCTCCCGGGTGTAAACCCAGGGTTTTTATCTGTGTGTGGCGAGTTTGCTTGCTGGGATTGAGGGTTTACCATCTCTGTGTGCTGCTTGGCTCCGCCCCCAAATGCTTTTCGAAATCCATGTTTTAACAGGCATACCCATCGCCTTAGAGAATGTCTGTCTTTTTTTAAGATAAATTAAACTTCTGCAGAAATCCAGGAGTCCAACAAAAGGAACAGGAATGGCTTCCAGGGATTCAAGGTTTGATATTTCATTTTACAAAGTAAGAGTATAAAACTGCAACACATTACACAGATAGGCTGGAAACTCCTTTATTATTTATGTCTTATTTATTTATTACTAACATGTATGAAGCGCCAACATATTCCACAGCGCTGTACAATTATGAAAAAGACAACACAATAAGAACAGACCGATACAACAGGTAAAGAACCCTGCCTGTGAACTTACAATCTAAAGGGTAAAATGGAGAGATGAGACAAGAGGTAGCGGAGGAATTTCTATGTGATAGTATAGCTATTTTTTACAACTGGTATGCATCTCTCTTACTAATGTAGGGTCATACTAAGCACCATGGGTTTTGTATCACGACAAAGTGCATAGATAAAAATATGTTGGAGAAAAGACAAATCCTGGAAACCATAGAGACTGCATGAAAAAAGCCACACAAAAAATATTAATGAAAAAACACCCTTTAAAAGGGACTCACCCATCAATAACAGTGGGGTTCCCTCAATTCGAAGCACAAAGGTGGATACGCCTGCTAACAATGTTTAGTGGTGTGAATATGTTCTTAAAGAAACATATTCATTAAAATGCAACATAATGTTTATTTACAGAAAATGTAAAAAAAATGTACAACTGCAACCTTGCAGCATGATGCTCAATCTTAAACACAATATGCAAAAAATATTTAAACTCTCAAACCCTGTGGTCAGTTAATTAAGATGGAGAGTTAAGTCTTTATGAACAACGCAATAGAGGAAAATGCAGGACCTCAAAAGAACTACCGTAAAGTGCAACCTTGGCTGTATCTCATGTTTGACAATGGCTTATAGTCGCCGTGATTTGTAAAACTTGCTGCTGCTATTAACGGCCTATGAAGGCTGTCAATCAGGCCACCGAACACACTTTTATCCAAGTTGCCATTGTCAATTTTGAATGTGCACCACTTGGCTTTCTGTACCATTTTTCCCAGGTTCCCCTCCACGTATCTTCTCTTTGCCAGATCCCCTTTTAAAATACAAATAGTTTAGTAGCTGAATGTGGGGCTTGCAGGTATGTAAATTGTGTAAATGTATATAAAGAAAAGAAATCCGATGACCAACGTTTGTTTTCTTTATTGGGTTAGTGGGTCATATTAAATATCCAAATTATTATGATCTGGGTATTTAGAGACTATTTTTCTCCCAGCATTAAGAAGGCTCAGGGCTGAAGCCAAAATGTTAGGGAACTGGAAGAAGGAAGACTCTGTGAGAGTTACAAAATAAAAAACAGGAACCCAGGACAGGAAAGAATGCTCTGAAATAGCAAAAATAGAATGTCCGAGAAACTGGCAGAGATAGCTTTCCAGGTCACAGATACAGCTGTGCTATGTATCTTTGTGTGTTTTGATGTGTGTTTTGCTTTGTGTATGTTTGTGTCTGTCCCTTTGTATGTGTATCTCTGTTTTGCCATGTGTGTGATTGTGTGCTTTGTTTTTGTGTTGTTTTTTTTATTTGTTTTTTAAAATTTTTTCTATTTGACAATTTGTATTGAATTTCTTTACATCAGTACAAAAGACCTGTGCAACATGAAACATTTACAGACACAATAATCACATATGCACTACGTATGCATTTTGTAGTTGTAATGTACAATTTTAGTAAGTGCCTTTGCATGTCACACATATGTACACATGCAGGAGGAAAAATGACTGTACAATTAAACCAAAGTAAGTAGAGGGAGGAAAGAGGCTATTTAGGTGCCCGTTAAGCGACTCAGGCAGTGCTAATGGTACATGGGTTAGGGGGCACGATACCTGCCTGTCAGTAGAGAAAGGGTTAACAGATCATTATTTTTGTCCAAGTTATTAACTTTAACAATCAACTCAACTTTTATTCCTGTTCATTTCAGATTCATTCCCCTGACATGGGATTTAGACATTCTAAACCAGAATATGTTATCGTTAATCTTGCTTCAGATTTACTTTTTACACCTTGCTCTTTGATTTGTTTGTAAACATTATCCAGAAGAATACATTTCTGTTTACTGACCCATACACATTACCCCGTGTATCATTTAATTATTATTTAAGTGTCTTTATATCTAATAATTGTTCTAGGTTATGTCTTCCTTTCAGGGAAATTAACTAAACCTATTCTTTCCTGTCGTAATGACCTTTTCAAGCTTGGCTGGTTCAGTTTATCTATTTATTCAGGTGAGCGTCACTTAGCAATTAAAACATTTAAACCAAAACAATCACTTCTCTGAAAGGGATGTTTTATTGCTCTGCCACCCCAGTAAACATCATTGCAGCTTTTGTATTCCAAATGCTACAGTGTTCCTTTAAATTGGCACTGTCATCCCCTTCCTGAAAAATTTGTATTTGATAACGCTAGAATCTTTATGAAATTCCAACCCAGTCAAGAGATATACGGAAACAAAGCAGGTATTACTTTGTCTCCATATATCTCCTCTGCTTAACTTTCTTAGGCTCTGCTTAGGACTACAGAGTAAATTCCAACAGCCGTCACTAATACAGCAGAGATGTCAGGTGCGCTGAAGCGTCAGTAGCTAAAGAAGACCCCCCCTGCTCTCCAGACCCCAGTGGTGATGTCACCATTGGGGGTCTCTACGAATTCAAAAAAGTTCCTAGACGGTGACAGTTCCGCTTTAAGAAAGTTGTTTGCTAAAATAAAACTAGAAGTCTTGGAGTTGTAGCTAAATTTTAGTGGCATTGTAGCTGATCACCATTGTCAACACACTTTATTAAAACATGGGGACTTTAACTATCAAACCTGACTTTCTGCTCTTTCCATAACGTGATTTACTATTCTCTCCAGTTCTGCTCTACTTTTTAGTTTTCCGCTTTGTCTGCTGAGTAATACAGTGCGGATTTTTTGTTACATGTTATAATATACATAATTGTGTTTTAAGATTTTTTGATGATTTCATTAAATTACAGTTTCTAAAGATAATCAGATTCAAAGTGTTCTAGTTTATAAAATTGTGTATGCGAGATTGACAGACTTCCTCGAGTCCAACTCTCTGCTAGACCCGCTTCAGTCTGGTTTCCGCGCTAAGCACTCTGTGGAAACGGCACTGACCAAAGTATCCAATGATCTACTCGCTGCAAAATCTCAGCTTCTTCTCATCCTCCGCAATATCGGTCTACAAGATATTGGTCTCTCCTGGTGCTCCTACCTCTCCCAGCGCTCTTTCAGTGTTTCTTTCTCTGCCTCTGCTTCTTCTCCCCAACTTCTCTCTGTTGGTGTCCCCCAAGGTTCAGTCCTTGGTCCCCTACTGTTCTCCATCTATACTGCCTCCCTTGGTAAACTCATTAGCTCCTCTGGCTTCCAATATCATTTCTATGCAGATGACATGCAAATCTACCTGTCCTCTCCTGATCTCTCCCCGTCCCTCTTGACTAGTGTCTCTGACTGCCTCTCTGCTGTTTCTAGCTGTATGGCTGCCCACTTCCTTAAACTAAACTTGACCAAAACTGAAATTCTGGTCTTTCCTCCCTCAAGTGTTGTTACTCCTGTATCTGTCCCCCTCCAAGTCAACGGTGCTACCATCAGCTCCACCACGCAGGCTCGCTGCCTAGGTGTTCTCTTTGACTCCAACCTCTCCTTCAAGCCTCATGTTCAATCTATCGCCAAATCCTGTCATTTCCATCTCAAAAACATTGCGCCCCTACTTAATGCCAGATGCGACTACGGTGTTTGTCCATTCCACTGTCCTTTCTCGCCTTGACTACTGTAATCCGCTTCTCAGTGGTCTTACGTGCTCCCAACTTGCGCCGTTATAGTCCATAATAAATGTGGCGGCGAGGCTCATCTTCCCGTCCGCCCGCACCTCCCATGCCTCACCCTTCTGTCAGTCCCTACATTGGCTTCCTATAAAATATAGAGCTCAATTTAAAATTCTGGTTCTTGCTTTCAAAGCTCTACATAATGCAGCTCCCACCTATCTATCCTCCCTTATACACAAGTATGTCCTGTCTAGGCCCTTACGATCTGCTGAAGACTTACATCTATCTTCTGTCCGTACTCCCACCTCTGATGCTCTGATTTCTCGAGGGCTGCACCGTTCCTGTGGAACTTGCTTCCCTCCTCCGTTAGATACTCACCCAGTCTCCACTCCTTCAAAAAATCGTTAAAAACCCACTTCTTCATAAAAGCGTATCAATTAAACTGATAATAGCTCCTGACTGATTCCTCTTCTGCAACTGTCACTAGTCTAATACTATCCTTACCTTTTTGTGTTATTTTACCTCACTCCCTCTAGCATGTAAGCTCATTGAGCAGGGCCCTCTGTTCCTGTGTGTCCAACTTGTCTGGTTCCAACTACATGTCTGTTCGTCCACCCATTGTAAAGCGCTGCGGAATTTGACGGCACTCTATAAATATCACAATAATAATAATAATAAACCTCCTGTAAATTGGATTTTTAAACTGATTTGGAAAAAAATATACTTTATTTCCAGTGAACTGAGTAATATTTGAGTTTGGTAGGGTCAGATTTTTTAATAAGGCAGAGTAGACATATGCCTACAGGTGCCCTTCATCAATTTTCATTTTTAAATATGATGGTCCTGTACCTGCTGACAGAGAGGGAGGGGATGCTGTGGAGATACAATTCTCTCCTCATGTGAAGTACGCCATACAGGTACGCCTTGCAGCAGCCAGAACTTTCTCTAACCCTCATCTTCCTGTGATCCTGTGCATAGGCATTTTGAGAAGGAGCTGAGCCTCTGTTTGGTAGCTGGCTGTAACTCTATGTGCGATGGGTCAAAGGTGCATTGCCACCAGGTAAGCAGCCTCCTTACCTGCCGGATGGAATTGCACCTTCCATGCCCAATCCCCTGAAACCCCAGTAGGAGCCATGGACAGCACAGAAGAGTCTTTTAAGGTAGGTGCCAAAAAATTTTGTTATGCTGGTAATGTATGTGTACTTAAAGGGCTCTAACATTGTCTAAGCTGAAAACTTTGCATAATTTGCAGAGACCCCCAACACTGGTATTGCCGCTCGGGTTTCTGTGGCCATGATCTTCTGTCTGGTCCTCTTTAACTCCAGGTGCTACAACTGCAAAGAGCCAACATCAGCACTGTACTCTTGCGCTTTCTAGACTGTGTAATCTTCCATAGAAATAGTTTTTTTCAACTACAGCCATCACTGGTTAGGCCTGGGGGGAATTATATGCTTGAATTATATCCCTTTTGCCATGCTTTGTCAGGCAAAAATAGTGAGACAAAGTAGTCTCTACCTAGTCTTAGTCTATCTTTTAACTGAGTTGGAAATTCAGTGAAATCCCCACACAGTCAACGTGAGTATTTTTTTTATAAAGATTTAATTTTTTTTCCTGAAAGTCATTTTATGGGGGTGACAGAGCTGCTTTAAGAGCTATTACTGACTTCTGAAATCTAAATAGCTACTCAAGCTTACCCTTAAACACTTTTCTCCATCCAACTCCAAACATCTCTTGTGTCAGTCTGGAAAAGGTTGATCACAGGGGATATGCGCATGCACAGGTTAATTATTTAAGTTTAAATAATGTGACTTTTACAGCTTTACACACAGACTATTTTACAAATCATGGATATTCAGAATTTTATAAGTATAATTTATGAATTTTCTTGTGTTATGCCAATCATTTGATCGTCAATGTCTTTAAAAACTTTACTTACGTGTGTGTTGATATTCAGTGTGTTTAGGTAAACAGTGATCAGGCCTAATGTTAATAAGTAAGCAATGCAAAAGGAGAATGTCACATTTTAGAGATAGATTTGTAATATATTAACTGCTAAGGAAACTGCTTCATCATGATCAGTAGTCACATTGAAATCATACTTGGTTTCTTAATAAAGCTTGCCTTTGTTGGTTACAACACATCTGTCATATGGCAATGTCTGGAGAGGTGAGGTGTCATGTGCTGATCTTTAAATGTAATGTAGACCTTTGAACAAACCAGTTTATTCTAAGGTATAATGACTGCCCAGTAGGATAAAGTGGAACACAAACCATTTCCATGCTGACCAAAAGTTATTCAATAACAATAATAATAATGATGATAAACAAAAGTAACTACAATGAGTATGTGTGCATTCTAAGAGAAGGTTATCTTCTTGTTTTGAAGTCTCACATTTTGAGGAATAAAATATTAATAAAAATACAATTTAAATATAAATTTAATAAACAATCCAAGGTGGAATTTCAAACTGTAATATTCTTGTCCTTAAATGCTACAATTTGGTATTTTATCAGAGTTATTTTAAATTCACTTCATCTCAAATTCTCACTTACGTGAATAACTCTTTCATTTTTAATAATTTGTTATTTTTTTATATAAAAAAAACACAAAATGGAGAAATAAAGTAGACAGATTGCAGGTACGAGGACGGATACAAGTCAAGGGTTCATGAGCTGCACCACTGTAACCACCTAATAGGGAGCTCCAATGAGGGGGTAACCCTCCAAAATATGTTAGAAATAGGAGCAGGTGATGTATAGAGCCCAACAAGGGGAAACTAACATCAGGAGAGCTCCACTGTATAAGAAATGAGGAAGGAGGACCCTACCTTGTTCAATCTAAGGATAAAAAGGATATGCAAACAAAAAGTATAACTTGAGAAAAAAAAGGAGATCTACTAAATGGTGCCCAGGGGATCAATTGTCTGGAGTACTAACTAGCATCTAAGTTCCAGTTCCCCAAGTCTCCGACGGATGGGAAGGTAGTGTAAACGAGGTTAGGGAGAGAGAAAAGGCACAGGGTCCCCAGAGAACAAGAGCCTCTCTCTATTTGGAACTGCCTAGTTTTGTGGTGAAATGCGTGAGTGTTACTGCTATTGTCTAATTTTTATTGTTTTACATTAGAATAAAGATAACTAGAAACTCCAACAATTTTAAGTGTAACTTTCTCTGTATTGCATTTCTCAAGAAACATTACCTGGGATATTTGTCCATACAACCTACATTTACGATATCCACTTACATCAACAAAGAATATCAAAACAGAGTGTCCATGTAGTATTATGGTATAAATTCAGCATTATGCTAGTCAGTAAAATGATACTAAACCAATAAAATAAAATAAAAAATAGTTATGGGCAAATCAGGGTTATTTTCTGTTAAAGTGTCCAAGGGAGCCACTTAAAAGAACACAAACATCCAAATATATTTATGTTTAATGTTAGAGTTCCAGAAGCTTAGAGTATGCCCCTTCCCTGCACCCTACCCATAAAAGAAAAGAATTCAATTTTTACTTACCAGTACCCCAGGAAATAGCACACTGTAGGCACCCAAACCCCTTCAGCTAATTGAAGTGGTCTGGGTGCTGTGTCCCTTTTGCACTTAGTGCTGCAATGTAAAACAATGCAATGTTTACATTGCAGCTCTAAGTCTGAACTCAGTGGCTGTCTACCAGCAAGCCACTAGGGGGCTTCCTGAATTGAAACGGACCTTTGGCCTGGTAACTGACCCTGGATATCCTCACGCTCTGCATGAGGGCATCCAACGTAAGATTTTTCCCCATACGAAAGCATTGATATTACACTGCTAAAGTCTAACAATAACCTATTTTTCTTCTCTAATCTTGAAGTTAACCCCAGTATTGTCATTTCTGTATCTTAAATTGTCCATAAAGTCTGTATATGTCCCTGGATACCACCTGTGGGTTATATGCATCCTGTATTACTAAACAAAATATGCCATCCCTAATCCAGGCCCTCTACTCCTTCAAGTGATGAGCTAGGTAAGTTACACTGTAGTTATGCATCCAGGTTTAACTTAAAATGAATTTTAAAAAGACAAAACATGAATAGCTTTTGGGAAATGAGTGGAATATGGAATGGGTGCGGACATTTGAACTATTGAACCAACATTCTGGTTTCTCCTTTATATATATAAAGGAAGATCATGACCGCTGCCCAGGGATGGGGGTTGGCCCTACAAAGATACTTAGTTTCTATCTGGGAGTACTCGATAAAAAGGAACAAGGACAGAGGGGACTTGCCAGACAGTGAAGACAAGTTGAGGGATCCTAACTTTCCTGCCCTCCTGTCCATTAACAGGTTGATGTGGTATTTGTTTCTGGTGCTGGTGTCTTTGTGTTCTTGTTTTGTCACAGCTTGCAGTTCTTCCTGGCCTTCCTGGAAATGCCAAGGCAGCTTGGGGAGCCGTAGCCTGCCAAAAGCTGATGGTGGGAGGCAAGCTGGCCTGGACTCTTGGATAACGGATTAGAGCTGTCTGTTTGAGAACACCCCAACAGCTGACATAGGAATTTGCTGGCATGGTTATGTTATGGTTAAATAAAGCTGTGGCCATTGCCCTTACCCAACTTATTCATGTCTGGTGTGCTTTATTTGGGCAATGGGGAATGAAGGGTTATGGTGGGTCAGCAGTCATGCTTACACACTAATTCTTCATCAACTCGCCTATCTGCCAACCTGCCTGATTATCAACTCCTACCTATGGCATATCAGGCAAAGAATTAAAAATAATAATTTAACTACCCAATCTCACCTCATATCTGGGATATATTTAGAACATGGAATGAATAACTTTGATGTGATTGCATCAAAGGTATGCAGTACAAATCCTATTTTAACTGGTTTGAACCAGATAATTCACATTTTCATCAAATATTTTCTCTTGCTTTACTATTAACTGTTCAACACAGTAGCACAACAAACATGTTTTAGCTGGCACCTTTACAAAGTCCTGCTTTGTTTCTCAGAAACGTGTTACTGCTAAACAAGATATTTTCTTATTAATGGACATTTTTGCACCGAAATTGGAATTAAATACAATACTTTTTATTAATTTTTCGGTTACTTTATTTCTTAATAATAAGCAAAGAAATTTGTGTATATATCTTAATTTTTTAATACACATTGTACTCTGTAATTGTCAAAATATATTTTTAGATCAGTGTAACTAGTATGAATTGTAACGAACAACTCAAGACAGAGTAAATGACTAACTAAAATGTTTTAAGAATTCTTGTTTTTAGGTTCTTGGAAAAGTAGCTCATCCTACACTTTCTATTATTCAACTGGATTTATTATATAAACACAAAGGTCAACATTACCTCTTTAGAAAGACCATCTGAACACCAAATCCACTTCATCTTAATGTGGCGATGTTGGGTACAGACGTTCTCCCTTATTTTAGACATTGTAAAACATTGCCATTGACCAAACAAAAAACATGCGCACTTCACTGCCTCTTACCATGTGCCCAGGACACTTTACTATCTGTTTACTAAAGGGGGGCATTCAAAGTGAATGTAGGGCTGTAGTGTGCATGTCTGTAGGCTATAGAGACTGATAGAGTGTATAGATGCTGTAGTGTGTGTAAACTGAGTTAAACGAGTGTGTGCATAGCGGCTGTAGTGCATGTGTAGGGGCTGTAGAGAGTGAGTGTGTCTGTGTGGGTAGGGGATCTAGTCTGTGCATACTATATAGTGTGTATATGGCACAGACTCTGTGTGTCATGGATTTACTGTATGTGTCATACAGTGAAGGTACTATGTGTGTATTGAGCACAAGAGAACAGATATACTTACACAGCCACGACAGCTAAGCAAAAACCGCACATTTAGACATAATACAGTCATGGTATTAAAGACATTTGCACAGTTTTCTTTAAAATATAAACAAAAAGTACAGTAAGCAGGCTAGGTAACTGACTAGGCAGAGAGGAATTTAACGTTTGCTAAAACATGCTTCAGTACAAGTGTGATTAAATTTCACTTGGGTGAAAGCAGTTTGTTTACAGAAATAAAGAAAAATCAGAAAATATACATAAGGGAAACATAAGGCAATGCAGTACTAGAAAAAAAAAATCCTGAAGTATAGAAGCCTGTTAAAATCAGCCTATGCCCATCAAACAATGTGGTTTGCTCTGGCATGATGTGCAACCCAAGTCCCACAAGTCAGCTCCCCACCAGCCCCAGGTTCTTGTACAGTCCAGCATATCGGTCTCACTGGTATTGATGTCGCCTGTGACCTGAACCATTTTACAAAAAGTGCAGCTTTCAAAAGAAATTGACATTTTTATAAATTAACCTTGCTACACTCCCCCGGCTGTCAATCAGACAACAGGTCCCGTTACTTCCTGGTTTGTTTAGCTCATTGGAGCAAAACTCTAGAAGCAACAATTGCCCAGAGCTTAAATTTGGACATCATTACCAAAAAAAAAATCCATATTTTGAATCTACAAAATCTTAATTGTATGTTCTTAGGCACTATCAGGAATTTTATAGAATCAATGACTCTGCAATGTATAGTTCTCATTTAGCAAATCCAGATAAGTGTCAACTGTAAACAGGAAGAGATCATGTGCATTTTCATTTATCCCCCACACGTAAAACGAATTATTTTAAATTATTTGTTGGTTAAGAAATGTTTCACAAGCCCATAAGATTTCAAAGATTCAAGAAATTCAAAATACCCAATGAACATGGGCACGATACAAATAAAGCTAATTTGCACGTATTACATACTTCCACCTTACCCTAAGGCCCTCTCCTCACTTATAGCTTATCCAATAGACAGGTGCAATTTCGGGCAATTCGGACATTCGGGTACTTCCGAGTGTCCGAATAGATGAATTGCCGAATTGCCAAATGGGAGAAGTCCCGAAATTCCGAAATACCGAATTTTCGAAGTGTCGAATTGCCGAAGTGCCGAAGTTCTTAAGTGCTGAAGTGCCGAAGTGCCGAAGTTCCAAAGTTGCCGAAGTTTGGAAATGTGGAAGTGCCGAAGTGCCAAAGCACATAATTGCCTAAGAACTAATATACTTACCCAGTGAAAGAATGAAGAATGTTACACTGTGTACAATTTTAAATAAAAAGTATACAAACATAGCCAGGATTCAGCTGTAAGCATTTGCAACACATACAACAATCAAGTAACATACATTCATATAAAATGTAAGTTACTTAGCCAGTCAGTGTAATGACAGGAATGAATAAGTAGATAACTCCCTAATTCCCTCGGTATTAGGGAGCTATCTACTAAAAGGCTGAAAGACCTAAATTTAGTATACTTAGTATTAGTAAATTTTGACCCTACTCGTTACTTAATCCACCAATCAGAGAGTTATGAGTCAAATTACACAGCTTTGGAAAATTCCAAAGAACTTTCCCACACTGTGTAAAATGACACAGAGCACTCTGATTGGTGGATTTCAAACCAACCAGAGTGCTGTGACAGGTAAATGTAGAGACTTCATTTACCTGTCAGAGCACTCTGATTTGATGGCTTAAACTCACCCATCAGAGTGCTCTGAGCCTAACTGCAGGGTGGGGCAAGGCTTTATAAGCCTTCCCCCGCCCTGCAGAGCTCAGTCTGCGCAGAGCCCTCGCCGGGTGAAGATGGATTTTTTGGGGGCGCTCGTTTTTTTTTTTTTATTGCGTCGGTTATCATGGATTTTTTATTTGACCTTTTTTGCGGCTGTAAAAAGAAGATTTTAGAAGCAAGAAAACATTGAATGGTAATTTTTTTTTTTTTTTACAGATAATTAGTTAAAGGTCCCCCCATAATTTTACTTTAGGGCTCCCACCCACCGCTCAGGGGTGAAGGTCGGGGGGGGCAATAGGTCCCCCCTTTAGTTTAAAGGCCCCCACCCACCGCTCAGGGGTGAAGGTCGGGGGGGGGAATAGGTCCCCCTTTAGTTTAAAAGCCCCCACTTGTGCGTTGCGCGTGGGGGCTTGGGAGGGGGCTCGGGAGGGGGGACCCTATTTTTTTTTTTTTAACAGTGAGCAGCCTGTTACTAGACATGCCCCTACTCGCGGTATAGCGAGTAGGGGCAAAATTTACTAATACTAAGTATTTTTACTTGGCTGAAATACCGTGGGAATTAGGTAATCTACTAAGCAGCTGCAAGAGAAGTCCCAAAGTGCCGAAATTCCGAAATGCTGAAGTTCCGAAGTGCCGAAGTTGCAGAATTTCCAAAGTGCCAAAGTGCCGAAGTTCCAAAGTGCTGAAGTGCCGAAGTTCCGAAGTGTTGAAGTGCCGAATTGCCGAAGTCCCGAATTGCGAAAGTATCGAATTTGGGAATGCCGAACGAAACCGAAAATTTTCCCCATGCACGTGCCTATTATCTACAGGAACACCTTTCTGGAACGGAGAATCCAGAAATTGGTAAAAGTCCAAAACACGATGGAGTCAAGTATAGAACAATATTGCACTCACATCCCGTACTTTGCATTAAGTTGAACTTGAATAAGGAGAAACTGATGTTCAAATCCTCCATTAACCCCTTAAGGACGGAGCCAAATGTACACATTGTGAACAAAACAAAATGTAAACAAAACCTGGCATTTGCGCTACATGTCTGTCCAACCGTAATACACCTCTTTCATAGTAAATGCACCCACCCTTATTATATATATCATTTTATTCAGGGGAAACAGGGCTTTCATTTAATATCAAATATTTAGCTATGAAACATAATTTAATATGAAAAAAATGGGAGAAAATACGAATTTTTTGATTTTTTTAGTTCTAAATTGCATTTTAAAGGTCAGTGTCATAATACTGTTTGATTTTACTGCAATAAAATACACATATTTGTATTTAGTAAAGTCTCACGTGTAAGACAGTACCCCCTATGTACAGGTTTTATGGCGTTTTAGGAAGTTACAGGGTCAAATATAGCACGTTACATTTGAAATTGAAATTCTTCAGATTGGTTACGTTGCCTTTGAGACTGTATAGTAGCCCGGGAATGAAATTTACACCCATAATGGCATACCATTTGCAATAGTAGACAACCCAAGGTATTGCAAATGGGGTATGTCCAGTCTTTTTTAGTAGCCATTTGGTCACAAACACTGGCCAAAGTTAGCGTTAGTATTTGTTTGTGTGTGAAAATGCAAAAAATGCCAATTTTGGCCAGTGTTTGTGACTAAGTGGCTACTAAAAAAGACTGGACATACCCTGTTTGCAATACCTTGGGTTGTCTAATATTGCAAATGGTATGCCATCATAGGGGTAATTTTCATTCTTGGGCTACCATAGGGTCTCAAAGGCAACGTAACCAATCTGGCTAATTTTAATGTGAAAAAAATGAAACACAAGCCTTATATTTGACACTGTAACTTTTGAAAACACCATAAAACCTGTACATGAGGGGTTATATTGTACTTGGGAGACTTCGCTGAACACAAATATTTGTGTTTCAAAACAGTAAAAAGTATCGCAGCAATAATATCGTCCGTGTAAGTGCTGTTTGTGCGTGAAAAATGCAAAAACTTCACTTTTACTGGCGATATCATCGTTGTAATACATTTTACTGTTTTGAAACACTAATATTTGTGTTCAGCGAAGTCTCTCGAGTAGAACAGTACCCCCCATGTACAGGTTTTGGAAAGTTATAGGGTTAAATATAGTGCTAGCAAATTAAATTCCCTTTACTTTCGGCATGGGTTGTCAGGCAGGTCCTGCTAATTGTAATTAATTAAGATACCTAATTATGTAAAAATATTACATAAATATATATGTAGAATTAATATATGTATATATATACGTATGTATATATATGTATATATCTATATAATTTTTTAAAAATATTTTTATTTATATATAGGTATATATATAGTGATATATACGTATATATTTATGTATATAGATATATATATTATTTCGTTCTACATGTATTTTGATATATATATATATATTAATTTCACAAAACAGTTAGAACGAAATAACACACATCTATATATTTTTTAATTATTTATTTTTAATTATTTTTTAATTTTATTTTTTAACGTATTTACATTTTTATTTTTTTTATATTATATATAAATATATATATAACAATAATTATATATATATTTAATCAGTATCAGTCTACGTGTAATTTGATATTAATATATATATATAATTATATATATATTAATAGTAAAATACACCTAGACGGTGTATGTGTGTGTATGTATATGTGTATATATATACTTAGATCATATATATATATATATATATATGATCTAAGTATATATAATTATTTTTTTTACACCATTAACTTATTTTTATTTTATTTTCAGCCAGCAGGGGGACCACCTGTCATTACAGGCAGCCCCCCTGCCGGCAATACAGAAGCCAGCTATCCCCGGCCATGTGATTGTGGGGTCCTCGCTAGGACCCCACTCTCACATGGCCGGGGGGCTTCAACGAGGACGGATGTGCCGCGGGGGGCTCCCTGGGAGTCCCCCCCACCGCGATCGCCGGCGTGGGACCGCCGGCGACCGGGTAAGTTAACAAAAACCGGAGGGCGTACAATTACGCCCGGCGGCGTTTAGAGCCGCCTATTAGAGGGCGTAATTGTACGTCCTCCGGTTTTAAGGGGTTAAAGCTAATGTCCATATTATTATTAAAATTGCAAAGATAGGAGAGGAGTACTCACTGTCTGCTTTAAAAATACATTAGCAGAATATTGCATGAACTCACCGCTAACATGTGACCCTAAGCTTGAACTTTCTAGGGTCTGAGACCCTTCTAGACTAGGCTTTGACATTGTACCTTCTTGACAAAGACCTTAATATTTAACAGGCTATAGATGTCCTGGTGTTTCTTACATTTACATACTACTACAAACAACACAAAACTTCGGGATACGGCTGAAAATGAATCTAAAAAGAACATAAAAATATACAAAATAGTGAAGTACAATTAACACACTTTTATGCGCTGTATATAGATGCACTCACAGAATTGTGTAGAATATATCGCTCATAGGGTGCCTCCCCCGATTGAGATGGGGGGCTAGTAATCCCCTGGCTCCTTATGAAAATCCTTAATAATGCTCAGGACTCCAAACGGGCAATGGTAGGGAAAAAAGTGCTTTTATTGATAAAAGGTGAATAATCACCATCAATATAAAATATAATTAAAAGGAAAAACGGTATGGTCCTACGCGTTTCGTTCTGCAAAGAACTTCATCAGGGACCGTATATAAAATAAAATCAATATACAATCATGACATGTAAAAAAACATCTCCTATTCCTCCCATTCCGAGTCCTCTTTAAATAGGGCTAATCCCTATGTCCATTGGTGGTTCCGTGCGTGGTGTCCATTATCCATCACTTGATTGGTTCCGTGGGGGAGCTGTTCAGCTGTTTCCCATCTTTCTCGCATTGCTGTAATCAAAATTGGATAACCGGAACCGGAAGTAAGGGTTGTACCGCACTTCCGCGTTCCACTTGCGTTCCACATGCGTTCCACCGGCGACTCATATGCGTTCCACCTTCGTTCCACTTCAACATTGTTATATGATCATAAAATTCAATAAAGAGCAATATATTCAATCTACTATTGAATATAGAGAAATGTACAGACATACATATTTTTTGGGGGTACATATAATCCAATCACCAAAAATGTTTTTCTTTCATTTTTCTCTTCCTTTTTGTAATATTTAAAGTGTAATATACACAGTTAAACTGTATAGTATATATTAATACTCATTAATTATTAATATGTAATTGGTGCCAAAGTGCTAATATGGAAATAATAATAAATAAATAAATCTTATAATGTTCCTATAAAAATCTCCAATATTAAATGGAGTTACACATATATCTAATATTTCAAATAATTGTAATATGGACGTATTTTAACCCATTATTTTCTTATTTTTTATTATTAGAATTCAAATGACAATAACCCAAAAATGTGCATAAAACATAAAAATGTTTGAAACAGGTATTTATATGGATCTTAGTCCAAAAAACAAACCAAGTCAATGCCTATATTAAGACCCTTTGGTTCTAGGGTACTTAACCTTATGAGACACATGACTGGGCAGTTAATTTAAATGGGTATACGTTATTTAGGAAGGATAGGAAAAACAAGAAGGGTGGTGGGGTATGTTTATATGTCAACCGTGAGTTAAAGTCAAATCTTAGGCATGTGGAGTGTGACGAGGAAAAGGTGGAGGCTTTATGGGTAGATATCTGCTTGGGGAAAACAAAGGGAAATCAATTATTGGTTGGGATATGTTATAAACCACCTAATGTAAATATTAATGAGGAAGAACAGCTGTTAGAGCAAATTGAGAAAGCTGCAAATCGAGGTAACACGTTAATTATTGGAGATTTTAATTATCCAGACATAAATTGGGAAAGATGGACTAGTACTTCAGCAAGGGGAATCAGGTTTTTGAATGTGTTAAATGACACCTTTATGTCACAACTGGTACAAGCACCAACTAGACAGGATGCTTGTCTGGATCTTGTCATAACAAACAATGTTGATCTTTTAACCAACATTCAAGTAGGGGAGCATTTGGGAAATAGTGATCACAATATGGTAAATTTTGAAATAAACTCAAAAAAGCAAAAGCAGGTGGGGTATACTAAAACATATAATTTAAAAAAAAGCCAATTTCAATAAGATTAGGGCAGCTCTACAACATATCGACTGGCATAAACTCCTTAGTGATAAAAACACTGAGGATAAATGGAAACTATTCAAACATATATTAGAAAGGTACATTTCTCAGTATGTACCATTTGGGTAATAAATATAAAAGAAACAAATTAAAACCAATGTGGCTTAGTAGAGAAGTAAAAAAAGAGATTAAAAATAAGAAAAGGGCATTTAAATCAGACAAATCAAAGGCATCCTATTTAAGATATAAGGAAGCCAATAACACTTGCAAAAAGGCAATTAAAGTGGCTAAACTAGAAAATGAGAAATTGATAGCTAAAGAATGCAAAACCAACCCCAAAATTTTTTTCAAGTACATCAATTCTAAAAAAACAAAAAATGAAAGTGTAGGTACACTTGAAACAGAGTTGGGTTTATTAGCTAATGAAGACCAGGAAAAAGCAGAAATTTTAAATAACTATTTTTCTTCAGTATATATTAATGAGGATCCTATGGCAAGAGATATGCAAATGTTTGCTGCAAAAAACTTGCAAATAACTTGTGACTGGATAACTCGAGACAAGGTGCTACAGCTATTAAAGAAAATTAATGTAAATAAAGCTCCGGGGCCTGACTGTATTCACCCACGAGTACTTAAGGAGCTAAGTGGGGAAATAAGTGAACCTCTGTATTTAATTTTTCAAGATTCTTTTGTTTCAGGTGTTGTACCGGAGGATTGGAGGAAGGCAGATGTTGTTCCTATATTTAAAAAGGGTTCAAAATCCTTGCCTGGAAATTATAGACCTGTGAGCTTAACTTCAGTAACTGGGAAAATATTTGAAGGGCTATTAAGGGATAATATTCAGGAATTCATTGGGAAGAACTTTGTTATTAGCAATAATCAGCATGGTTTTATGAAACATAGGTCATGTCAAACTAACCTAATTGCATTCTACGAAGAAGTAAGTAGAAGTATAGATCAGGGTGTTGCAGTGGATGTGATCTACTTGGACTTTGCCAAGGCATTTGATACGGTTCCTCACAATAGGTTAGTCTTCAAACTAAAAGAAATTGGTCTAGATGAATATTCCTGTTCTTGGGTAGAACATTGGCTTAAGGACAGAGTACAACGAGTTGTAATTAATGGTAAATTTTCAGGCTGGACAAAAGTGGTAAGTGGTGTCCCTCAGGGTTCTGTTTTGGGACCACTTCTATTTAACATATTTATAAATGATCTTGAAATAGGCATTGAAAGCCATGTATCAGTGTTTGCAGATGACACAAAACTTTGTAAAGTAATAAAATGTGAGCAGGATATTGCTTTGCTGCAGAGAGATTTGGATAGATTGGGGGACTGGGCACTAAAATGGCAGATGAAATTTAACATAGAGAAATGCAAAGTTATGCACTTCGGGGTTAAGAATGCACAAGCAACTTACACACTAAATGGTAGTGAATTAGGGATAACCACACACGAGAAGGATTTGGGCATTGTTATAGACAACAAATTAGGCAGCAATATGCAATGTCAATCTGCAGTTGCTAAGGCCAGTAAGATTTTGTCATGTATAAATAGGGGCATAAATTCTCGGGATGAAAATATAATTTTGCCTCTTTATAAATCGCTGGTAAGACCACACCTTGAATATGCTGTGCAATTTTGGGCGCCTGTTCTAAAGAAGGATATCATGGCACTGGAGAGGGTCCAGAGACGAGCTACAAAATTGATAAAAGGAATGGAGCATTTTAGTTATGAAGAAAGGTTACAAAAATTAAATCTGTTTCGTTTGGAAAAACGGCGCCTGAGAGGGGATATGATAACTTTATACAAATATATTTGGGGCCAGTACAAACCTTTATCTGGAAATCTATTCATAAACAGGGTTATACATAGGACACGAGGTCACACATTTAGGCTGGAAGAAAGGAGATTTCATCTAAGGCAAAGAAAAGGTTTTTACAGTAAGAACAATAAGGATATGGAATTCTCTGCCTGAAGAGGTGGTTTTGTCAGAGTCCATACAGATGTTTAAACTGAAATTGGATAAATACTTACAAAAACATAACATACAGGGATATAATTTCTAATTAGTGGGGTAATAGCTGATTGATCCAAGGAGACATCTGACTGCTATTTTGGGGTCAAGAAGGAATTTTTTCCTAGTTTGTGGCAAAATTGGAAGTGCTTCAGACCAGGTTTTTTGCCTTCTTTTGGATCAACAGCAACAACATTTCTGAGGAAGGCTGAACTTGATGGACGCAAGTCTCTTTTCAGCTATGTAACTATGTAACTATGTAACTTTGTAACTATGTAACCTATGTATCCAGAAGGTTTCCCTCTGGGATAATTTCTTGACCCTATCACCCCCTCGCCAGAATGGAAAAACTCTTTCAATACCCATAAACTTAAATTCCCTAAGGGTAAAAAAAGGACAGTTAGAACAGTGAGCCGAAACAGAATGGGTTATGATTTTTTTCCTAATATTGTTTAAATGTTCAAGTATTCTGACCTTTAAAATCCTTTTTGTGCGTCCCACGTACTGTTTGCCACACGGACATTGCAGTAAATAAACTACATAGTCCGTGTGGCAGCTAATCTCAGATTTCACTTTGAAAATTTCCCCTGTGGTGTTACCTCAAAAATCCTTAGTTCTTAACAACAATGTAATAGTACAGGCTTTACAAGTTCCACAGCCTCTAAAAGAACCAAAGGCTGGAGAAATGTTGGTGTTAGGGTGTTTGATGGCATAGCTAGGAGCCAGTAGATTCTTAAGATTCTTATGCTTTTTATAGATCACCATTATTTGAAATATTAGATATATGTGTAACTCCATTTAATATTGGAGATTTTTATAGGAACATTATAAGATTTATTTATTTATTATTATTTCCATATTAGCACTTTGGCACCAATTACATATTAATAATTAATGAGTATTAATATATACTATACAGTTTAACTGTGTATATTACACTTTAAATATTACAAAAAGGAAGAGAAAAATGAAAGAAAAACATTTTTGGTGATTGGATTATATGTACCCAAAAAAAATATGTATGTCTGTACATTTCTCATCTTATAAATACTTTTTTCTCACTGTTTGATTATAGTAATTAAATAATGGTGATTTGTTATAAGCTTAATTATAAAAAATATGCAAATGATGAAGTTACTAATACCATTTTTCTCTAGTAGATTGAATATATTGCTCTTTATTGAATTTTATGATCATATAACAATGTTGAAGTGGAACGAAGGTGGAACGCATATGAGCCGCAGGTGGAACGCATGTGGAACGCGGAAGTGCGGTACAACCCTTACTTCCGGTTCCGGTTATCCGAATGCGCCAATTTTGATTACAGCAATGCGAGAAAGATGGGAAACAGCTGAACAGCTCCTCCACAGAACCAATCAAGTGATGGATACTGGACACCACCCACGGAACCACCAATGGACATAGGGATTAGCCCTATTTAAAGAGGACTCGGGAATGGGAGGAATAGGAGATGTTTTTTTACATGTCATGATTGTATATTGATTTTATTTTATATACGGTCCCTGATGAAGTTCTTTGCAGAACGAAACGCGTAGGACCATACCGTTTTTCCTTTTAATTATATTTTATATTGATGGTGATTATTCACCTTTTATCAATAAAAGCACTTTTTTTCCTACCATTGCCCGTTTGGAGTCCTGAGCATCATTAAGGATTTTCATAAGGAGCCAGGGGATTACTAGCCCCCCCCATCTCAATCGGGGGAGGCACCCTATGAGCGATATATTCTACACAATTCTGTGAGTGCATCTATATACAGCGCATAAAAGTGTGTTAATTGTACTTCACTATTTTGTATATTTTTATGTTCTTTTTAGATTCGTTTTCAGCCGTATCCCGAAGTTTTGTGTTGTTTGTGGTTATCTATATATGAAAAGGTCGTCTTCTTTGGGTAACGATCTTGGGAGGCTGCACTATAACATTTAAGTTAAGTATTTGTATATATTTCACTACGGTTACTATCTATAGTAGTGTTTATATTGTTTTGTACTATTTACATACTACTGTCAGTTTTCTATATTCCTTGACAAAAGCTTACAGCTCTTTGTCAGCATTCGCAAAATCCTATAACTTGATAACACACATTCACAAAATAACTTGATAACACAGATGTACTCAAGAGTCCTCCTAGTTGTGCACAATGCTACACAGGTTATCCTGGCTTACCTTTGTATAGAAGATTTCTGTATTTGGGTGTGTACTATTTGTTGGCTTCACCAAGTCTTTAATGAACATGTAACTACAAAAATAGCACTATTCTCACCATAACTTTCATTACGCATAATTGAGGCTAAGGCTAAAACATCTATATAATCTTTCTGCTTTTTGGAATAAAAGCAACTTTTTAAGTTTCACATTATTTGTTGCTCTACATGCTCAGAAGACTGATTGATATTTTCATGCAAGGTCCCTGCATACCATTCACTTAGCATTACACTATTGAAATTGAAGTGGGCATATTGGCCATTAGGGACATGCTTATAGGTAGCTAATGTGGTAAAGGCATAATTTAATTTCTTTACAGTTTTTTGATACCTAAGTATGTGGACATTATCACTTTTAAGAAGACCGTAGAGGTTATGCTGAATTCTAGATATTTTTTTCTTTACTCACAGTTTGTGCAGCTTGCAACAATTAAAAATATGACTTCCTGGTTTCCGATCTGCTTTTAAAAACTGATTACAAGTCATGCACTGTAATACATCAACAAATAGCATATTTTGGATTGTTTTCAAATTTCACATCCTGTTTTCGTAATAACATTTTGCTAAAAATGAAAGAGAATGCAATGAATAAAACAAATTAAGAGGGAAATTCTAGCAACAAAGTATATATATATATATATTTTTTTTTTTAAAAGGGACGTTTTAGAAACCCAGACAACCACCAATGACGTGGTCTAGCGATCATGAACCCCCCCACCCCATCATTATAACTCAGCTGCTGAAAACATTATCGTTTTACAGGAACAGCAGTGTTTTCACTCCTCAACTTTTTAACCCTTGCAGCTAGGTACAGTGAGTAGGGCACTATACCGTTAGGCTAAAGCATTTGTATTCCTAACACTGTTGTCATGAGTGAGTCCATCCATTGAGCGACTAGTTTTAGCTACAAAATGTATTCTATATGTAAATGGCTTCTATGGCTTCTCTATTCTCGACTGAGGAACCAGGGCTACTAGACAAATGCATGAAGAGGTTATGGGGCACTTAATTTCACTTACCTAGTAGCCCTAGTTCCCTGTTCAGCACCTGCGTAATCAGCCAACAGAGGATTCCTTGTATTAAATGGTATATGCAAGGCAGCATTTTAGTAAACACATCTCTGTAGCAATGCAACATATGTCAGCTAATATACACTGCCCAGGTCAGTTATAGTTGAGTACTCTGTGATGGCCAACTTGCTTGCTCTGTAGCAAGTATAGTAAGCTGCCCAGGGCGAGATTAAGAGCCCAGTGGGCCTGGTGCTGACAATTATGATGGGGCCTAATTACAGAATCTTATCGACCAAAAACACTAAAACAGTCAAACCTCTCAAGCGTCATGTATCTGATGGAGTTGGTGTTGGAGGGAAACTCAAAGGATGCAGCTATAAGAAAACACATACTCTATGATAATTTCTTTATCTAATTTATGCTTTCATCTTTCAAGTAAATCCATACCCCTCTATCAGCAGTGTCCAGTGAAGCAGAAAGTCAATGGGCGGGGTAAAAGAGTGGGCCACTGATGCGAACCACGTGACCAGAACTGCCAAAAGGGCGAACATGCCCAAAAAGGAGGCATATCTGTCCAAAGAATTGGACGGTCAGCCTGGCATTAGTGTCCCTATGTATCACAGTGTCAGTGTCCCCATGTCGCCCAGTCCCCTAATCTCCCAGTGTCTGTGTCCCCATTTCTCCCAATGTCTCAGTGTGTTCACTGACACTAGGATACTAGGAGACACTCAGAGACATTAGGACACTGAGAGACCCGGGGACACTGAGACACTTGCAGACACTGGGAGACATGGGGCCTTGAGACACCTGGGGACACTGGGAGACATGGGGGCACTTGTGGATACAGACATGGGGACACTGGGAGACATGGAGACACTGGGAGACATGGGGACACAGACATTTGGGGACACTGGGAGAAATGGGGTCACAGACACTAGGGACACAGAGACATGGGGACACAGACACTGGGAGACATGGGGACACAGACATTTGGGGAAACTAAGACACTACGGACACAGAGACATGGGAACACAGACACTGGGAGACTAGGAGACACTGGGAGACATGAGGACAAAGACACTAGAGACACTGGCTGGGAGGCATAGGGACACAGACACTTGGGGACACTAGGAGACATGGGGGCACTTATGGACATAGACATGGGGACACTGGGAGACATGGGACACTAGGGACACAGAGACATGGGGACACAGACACTAGGGACACTGGTTGGAAACATATGGACACTGGCTGGGAGACATAGGGACACTGAGACACCTGCTGGGAGACACATGGACACTGGGAGACATGGGGACACAGACATTTGGGACACTGACTGGGAGGCATGGGGACACAGACACTTGGGGACACTGGGAGACATGGGGGCTTGTGTCTCAGTGTCCCCTTGTGTCTCAGCGTCCCCATGTCTCACAGTGTCCCCTAGTATCTCAGTGACCCCAAGTTTCCCAGTGTCCCCAAGTGTCTCAGTGCCCTCACATCTCCCAGTGTCCCCTAGTGTCTCAGTGCCCCCATGTATCCCCTAGTGTCTCAGGGTCCCCATGTCTCCCTGCTGCCTTTGCCCCATCCTTCACATACCTGAGCTGTAGTCTGTCTCTGCAGGCTGGGAGCTGCTGTCTGGACACTCAGTGTTGTGTAGCTGCTCCCCCACGGATCAGTGAGTAGAGAGAGGAAGGGAGATGCTGTAACTTCCTATCCCTGCCTCTCTCCATACACTGTGACCCCTACTGGCCGGTGCTGGTATTGCAGAGTAATCTCCGTTAATACTGAGAAAAATGTTTGCATTTGTATTGCCGGTATTACTGCAATACACTCACGGCCAGGCAGCCTCAAGTACCGGCTGTGCCTTAAAATACCAGTCAGGTGGCAAACCTAAGAGTAGTGTGTAAAAAAAAAAAAAAAATCTATTTATTTTTATTTTTATTTTTTAAATGGGCCTCTTCCATGGGCCTGGGCCTGGAGCTGCAGCTCCATCAGCCCCTATGTTAATCCAGCCCTGAAGCTGCCAGTTTACTAATTCAGGGCAGTGTGAAAATCATTACCACTGTTACTCTCATACTTATATACCAAGTATAGCAGCTCTAATCCTGTGTAAAGCAGGCTGCAGTCTCCCCTTAACCAGGGGAGATGACAATCAATGTTCCATCCTATACCCAAATCCGATGTAATGTGAGAGGGTGGTGACTAAATGGATTAGATGTTTGAGCACCGCAGGTCCTTTCTTTAATGTGCTATCACTGCTGCTAAATCGTGTAAGAGAAGTTGGCAAGACCTCTGTACACTTGTTTCCAAGAGAAGACCAGTTTGAAAAGAAATATAATTCCTTACCTTTCCCCAGATGGATAATCTTTTAATACTTGCCAAACACAGTATTCCCAAATAAGGCACAAATGAAACCCCGGGAAACTGATCTGCACAAATAACAGGCAACTCATGTAAAAAACATAAAAAGATGGATTGAAAGTGAGGCAGTTGAAGGAGTTCCGTCACTCTATATTTATTTTATAATGAAAAAATCTATGTGAAATGCTCATATCAACTGTTAATTAAATGTAATTGTTACTATAATGCCATCAAAGGATAGCAAGAAAACCAACAGGCTGCTTTGTCTTATGGTCAAAGTTTGGCAGAAGTTGACAAATTCAGAGCTGATACCAAAATCTTTTGCAAACTATCTTCTTGCCCATCATGTGGGAAGTTCTATGTTGGATTCCATGGAAGAGTATAGCATTGTCAAGGGTTCCAGAAGCTAGAAGTCAAAGAAGATCTCAAAATATGACAGGACCACCTTTATATACACAGAGAGCAGACAAATAGAGAGCAAGGCAGTAACAGCTCTGAGAGATACTAGATAATAACTAGTTATTAATATATTGTCTATGAACTATTTCCATTCAAATATGAGTTCTGATGTAAATATTAATTAAATTCTAGAATATTTTGTTTATAAATGCAGTGAAGTTTCCCATGGAGTAGAATTGGAATGAAGCAATGATTGCTGAATTTATTACCGTCGACATTGTAATATTTTGTTAAACACAATCTTATTTATTTTCTCATTAAGAAAATTTCTGTCTCTACTGATCTTGACATTCTAAGATCATTATTTCTTATGCTTGCCCTTAGCTGTCCAGGCTCTGGAA
>OW240916.1:254673279-254693556 GCA_933207985.1 Pelobates cultripes
CCTTCCAGTCAAACATGCTAAACAGTTTGACTATGATGGACGATGGACTATACAGCATTGCAACTTTCTCGCAAACACCGAACAATGTCCCAAGGGACATTATACTCTGCTGTCAGTCCCATGCAGACAAACAAAGGCTGTTACAGGAGCTGCGGGGGAAAACCCCATTTCAGCGAAACTTACTCCCTTACATTCTACCAAGATCTTAGCAAGGCTACTCTAATGTGGCGCAAATCAACAAGCTCCATCACGCAACCCCTACTGACAGCCGGCATACGCTACAGATGGACTAACCCAAGATCGCTGGTGTGCACCAAAGAAGGGAAGACCTACAAAGCCTCAAACCCCTCGGAGGGGCTGAAACTCCTGCAAGCACTAGGCCTCCTGGCACCAGACCCATCAACAATGTCACGACGAATATGGGATGTAGACCGCATCACTCCCTTCATTCCTGGAGGGGAACGGGACTCAGTAACCTGAACATGCTTGCATACACATACCTTCGCAAGTTTAACGTTATATTGTTTCATGTTTTACCTTTACGTTTATTATTGCTCTTTAGACTGCTTCACATGCAGCCTTGTTTATTTATTTTTTTACTGAAGGTTAAATTCCTGATTTCATATAATGCTCCTGACACTATAGCTTACTCGGCATCAAAGGGCAAACCGAATAATCAGCCATCGAATACCCTTACTTAAACTCTTTAGATCTTGACACGCTTCACCCCTCCCCCCCCCACCCCAGGGACAGGGGAATAAAATAAAAGCCTGAGTCATCATACATAAGCGTTTACGCATAGGATGAGCTCCTACTCTTCTCATCTATAACAGTCCAGCTGCCCTGCTACTCTGAACCAGGGCACTAGTGCCATACCCCCACCCCACTTCCCGCACACTGTCAGGGACCATGAAGCCGGTGTACTTGGGTACGAGGGCCTCTCAACATATAAGGCACAACAACACCCCACATATGAAGGCATACAAAACCCCTGGGGCTCTCTTCACTGGAAGGGATGCCTTAAATACCGTCCGGAACGGTTTTTACCAGCCTGGTTATACTCTCAAGCACGCACCAAACCCTCAGAAATCACTGTGCCACTTAATAGACACAGGCCGCGCACCCTCATAGCAGCAGGTATTAGGAATCACACTTCTTTTGACCCCCCTAAGCTAGCACACAAGCGGTTTCTGTTCTTCACTCATGTACTAACTACGGCCCTTATTTAAGAGCACCAAAGAATCATCACCCTGCCCCACAATAGATGGACATACAATGACATGCCCCTCACCAACTACACTGGCATACCCCTAATCAGCTAGGTTCAGAAGGGGTGTAAAGTACACATGCTTACTAGCTAGACATGCTTGACTCACTTCATCCATATATGTACCTTAGGAATCTTATTTACCCAAAAATTGTGGAAATGTAACATACAGTTTGCCATACCAATGTTAATGTATGTAAACCATTGATTGGATTGCAGAAATTGTCATGGCACTGCACACTTCTCTGTACTCACTTGCACTACCAAAATAAAGAATTTATTTAAAAAAAATAAAAAAATTAAAATATCAATGGGAATATACTTCAAATATATTTTTTTCATATGAATTCATAAGGGTTCTAATAATTGTGCCACACATATATAACACATATTTTTTTTATTTTGGATAAACCTGTGTTGTGTTTGCAGGCAAAACCGAGAAAAATTAAGTGAAGCGCTACTGCACATGTGTAATCAGTGCCACCACATATTTATTTGAAGAACAAGCATAATACAATGCTTTGGGGCAGAGCCCTTTATCAATGTGTCTTGCCCTTATGTAGGAGCCACAGTAAGGGGGAAAGCTGCACTTTGATTTGTATTTATTCTGCTTTCTTCATGGGGCCCATGGTAACCCTTGCCCTGTATATTTATTGTGTTGTGTTTGAAACTGTTTGATATCCATGAGCGCAGAATTATTTTTGTGTATTTTTTTTTAATAAAAGGTCAAATGGTTAAACAGAAAAGACACATTTTCACAGCTTTCTGTGCTCCTATTAACCAAGCGTGCCAATATCAGTGAAGGGCACTGTCGGTGACTATTGGGTAAGTTATGCATAAAACTCTTTTGCTTCCATTCTGACAATCGATGAATCGTAGGGTTATCTAATATACAAGTTTTCGTTTTTTTTTCAAAAAACGAATTTTTTTTATTTAGAAAAAAATATTTACGAAATCGGAAGGAATGGACTGCAACAAGTCAGTTTGCTGAAAATAATTTATTGTTGCTTGTATCTCATAAGAATGATGAAGTTTCGCCCATAAAAGGCCTTATTGATGAATGGCTGAAACGTTGTTTTTATGTGATATGAGCAACAATAAGTTATTTTCAGCATACTGACTTGTTGCAGCCTGTTTCTTCTGATTTGGTGTACTGATTAGAGAGGTTAACGGTTCATCGGGACAAAGCTCTGAGGAGTTATGCAGCTTCAGGAGTGCAGCGGCATTGTTTTGACTTTGTATAAAAAAAATATTTACATACACACTTCATGCCACCCAACATTGGAAGGTATGTAATTCGGATGGGTGGACGGACCTTTTCAGATGTAAGTTGCATCTCTGACAAGATTCATAATGTGTGGACCCTCCTGTGAATTGATCATATCCACCCACTGAAAGGGGCATGCCAGTTTGGCATGCTTGACAGACAGTATCCTAGACAGCCCCCTACTTACAGGACCATGCTGAGAGTACTGCTGAAGCACTCTCTGCATGATCCTAGTGCCAGCTGCACAACACTAGCAAGTCTAATCATTTGCTTGTGCTGTGCTGCCTGAGGACAACAGGGAACTAAATCAGAATGACGGAACAGATCCCCCAAATCAAGACAGTCCTGCCAAAAGCAAAAGCAGGATGGTTTCAGAGCAAAACAGCATAACCTCTCTTATACTTCACATCATAATTTTTCTTCATTATGGTGTCATACGTGTAAAAGAAAAAAAATATACAAAACAAGATAGCTTTCTATATTCCAGCAAACAAAGTGATATGATAATATAAATTGGAGTGCATAGTAACTCTCAATGAAATGCTTTCATATTCCACTCACATTATCAGAGCAACACTCCATTGCTGTGATATATATATATAGAAATAGCCTCCGATAATCACGCAACCTCAAACCATTCAATGAAGCAATCTCTGATTTATTAAAACACAAAATTACACAGAGAAGAGGCAGGCACAGGTGACCATTGGCCATTGGAAGGAATGCCCGTCTGCCAACGTCAAGGCAGACCCCCCTAAGCGGGTCATACACTGACCCTTCACCTTGCTTCCTTGAACTTCTGGCAAAGATATCTCCACTGAGACAGAGAGGGGTATTTTTTATATACACCCCTTCATACTTATTAACCCTTAATTAGGAACACATGGAACACATTGTAACAAGGCTGTGTGATACAAAAAGTAAATACAAATGCAAAAAGATAAGTCCTGTGCTCACTCCCATCACTCCTGGGCGGCAGCAATGACTACAGTACACATCAGCCCCAATATATAGTTAAAAACCAAAGGAAAAAAAGTTACCTGCGCTCTCTCCTTAATCCCTTCTTAAAGGGTGTGTATAAAAAATACCCCTCTCTGTCTCAGTGGAGATATCTTTGCCAGAAACTCAAGGAAGCAGGCTGAAGGGTCAGTGTAGGACCCGCTTAGGGGGATCTGCCTTGACGTTGGCAGGCAGGCATTCCCTCCAATGGCCATTGGAGTAACTAAATGACCTCCGTTTGTCTAAATATACATAGGGATTAAGGAGAGAGAGCAGGTAACTTTTTTTCTTTGGTTTTTAACTATATATTGGGGTTGATGTGTACTGTAGTCATTGCTGCCGCCCAGGAGTGATGGGAGTGAGCGCAGGACTTATCTTTTTGTACAGGTGACCATTACTTCTTCCACAATAATTAATCTTAACATTTATTTTTGTTATTGACTATCCCCCTGTCTGGAAACTGCTATGATTACTTACTCTAGTAATGTGTAAAACGTGTAAACAATAACTTTGTATGTTTTAGACATAACTATAGGTTGCAGGTGACAGTACAACATAAAAGTAAGTAATGGGCTAGCTAATAATTACTCTCCTGCTTATTATTATCACTTTGTTGGTCATTTCAAAACAATTGCAACCTATGATCTAACATTTTGTCTATTTTATCTAACACAAATCTTAGAATGTACAAACCCTTTGTATGAAAGGCAGTGTTTGGTAACAAAGACTGTTTGTAATGGGTTCATTCCTCTACATACAATAAAATACACCCTTTGACCATAATTAGAGACTGTTGTATAGGAAACAAAATCAAGGTAGTAACTATCCATCATCTAACCAGAGAGCTCAATGTAGTCTTTTGAAGTATACTTTGTACTTTACACTGTAATTTACTTACTCTTTTTGTATTGTATAAATAATGCGTTTAAAAGATATGCAAACACAACCAAACCAAAATAGTAAAAGATATACAGAGTTATTCACTAAAATCCCAATGGCCTCATACCGAATGGGGCAAAATCATTTGATGTTGTATGGGGCCATTCGGACTGCATCATTGATCAATTGATGGAATTCATCAATTTCAGGATTTTGTAATTCATGCCCCAAATGGGCCTGAATTTGGTCTGGACATCAGCCAGACCAAATGCTGCTGGACAACTTAAATCTGCACCGATTGCTGCAAATCAGATTTTTTTTTTTTAGGATTTTTGCCAGTGGGTAAACAGTTAAAACCCTCAGCAGCACAAGGATTAATTATGTGGTGGTCAGCCAGCGTTTGCTAGCCACATTAAATAATAAAAAAATAATAAAAATCCTACGGTGGTCAATGAGAACCCAATATTAATATCTTCATATGCCCCCAGTGGGCAAATAGTACTTCAATTTATCATGCATTTGCAAAAAGCAAATGAATGATCATTTGTGAACGTGCATCCTTCCAGATGCATTTGGTTTATCTTCGGGCGTCATGCAGTTTTTGATAAGTCTGTTTATGTGCTTACCTATGGGGAGACCTAATGCATGCACAGCACTCGTCGCACATGTGCATTAGTGCCCGCTTGTCGAGGGACGTCAGAGGAGGCAGAGCCGTGACCCAGCGACAAGGGACATCCATGGAGGGGGCAGGGGCGTGAGGGTGGGGGCGAGACAGAAGAAGCTATAGTGCAAGGAATACAACTTTGTATACCGGGCACTATAGTATCCCTTAAATATTTTCAGAATCTGTTAAAAGAGCATTTTTTGCGCAGATAATTCCCCATATCTATTTTTCTTGCTGGAAAGAACATATTCCTCTGCTGTAAGCAAAATCGCCTTTGCTCAAGTCTCAAATGGTGACCAGTTGCCTGTAATGATCTACTTATGGAAAGGTAATCATATAGCTGTTTGTAGTACTGACCCAGAATATATTTGTATAGTGATATCCTATCTCTTCTTTCTTCAAAATTATTATATGTGTTTCTTCTTATTCATCTTGTAGCTCACCTCTTCACTTTTACCAGTTCTATAACAGCCTGAGTAAAAAGAATCCTGAATCATTAGTTTAATTTATATTTAACCCCGTCAAGGCAAAGGATAAGTAAAATATCATGATCGCTCCGGCACATCATCTGTCGTGAAAGAGTTAAACCTGTTCACATACATAATATAACTATAACAGATCTAAAATATCCTATTTTATTATGAAATCTCTTTATTTATGCTGAAACATATTGAATGCACATTTACCATTCTCACACAGAATCATTTCTTTTAACAACTTTATCAAGTTTTATTAAAATCCAACTCAGTTTTATCAACACTTTTAATTATTAGGCTCACATGGCTAACTGTGAAATGTATAATCAGGATTTTTTTTCATAGTTATATAAATCTTGTAATTCTGAAAGGGTATTAGTTATTGATTTTTCTTATGTATTTAACTTGCAAAGCTAATTTCTGTAATTAATGAACATTCGTTTGTAGTTTGCATGAATATCTGTCTATATATATATACACATAACAGGAGTATTGCAGTATGCACTGATACATCTTACAATCGTTTTTTATTAAGTGGTATATGCAAGTTTCAAACAACAATGGCAATACATTTAAATCAAACCATTAAGGTGAAGTGAAAGAATGACCATAGAAACGACTCAATAGAATAAATAAAGCAGGATTGTGCCACTGCAGACACCGCAATCTAGCTCAGTTTTACCACAAACCAAGTTCTGTCCGCAAGCAAGACTGAGGCCAGTAACGTTGCTTTTAAAATCAATTAAAAGTGGACATTGCGATTTCCTTGCCTCTGTGCCATTTCCTTCAGTTCCTCAAAGTTTTTGCACCTTACTGTTTCTGCCATTGTAGTCGAGGCTGACATTTTATTTTCCACAGTAATGAAATGTACCTTCTAATGTGGAAATTAGAGTCAATGAGAAAAAGAGACTGAGGAACCAGTATCCCAGAGATAGACCGTGATGACCAGGTTCCAGATGGGACCCTTGGCAAGCTCATGGGCCATGATTGTGTTTGTGTTTCAAGAGGAGGAGATTGTGTTTCAAGAGAAGGAGAACAGTTGCCTCTTCTATCCAATGTCATGGACTAGGCTACAAGCACAGTAAGTACAACTTACACCCTAAATGGTAGTGAACTAGGCATAACAACACACAAGAAGGATTTGGGAATTGTTATAGACAACAAATTAGGCAGCAATATGCAATGTCAATCTGCAATTGCTAAGGCCACTAAGGTTTGGTCATGTATAAATAGGGGCATAAATTCTCGAGATGAAAATATAATTTTGCTTCTTTATAAATCGCTGGTAAGACCACACCTTGAATATGCTGTGCAATTTTGGACACCTGTTCTAAAGAAAGATATCATGGCACTAGAAAAAGTGCAGAGACGAGCTACAAAATTAATAAAAGGAATGGGGAATTTTAGTTATGAAGAAAGGTTAAAAAAATTAAATTTGTTTAGTTTGGAAAGACGGCGCCTGAGAGGGGATATGATAACATTATACAAATATATTCAGGGCCAGTACAAACCTTTATCTGGAAATCTATTCATAAACAGGGCTATAGGACACAAGGTCACATATTTAGGCTGGAAGAAAGGAGATTTCATCTAAGGCAAAGAAAAGGTTTTTTCACAGTAAGAACTATAAGGATATGGAATTCTCTGCCTGAAGAGGTGGTTTTGTCAGAGTCAAATGTTTAAATTGCAATTGGATAAATACTTTCAAAAACATAACATACAGGGATATCATTTCTAATTAGTGGGGTAATAGCTGCTTGAACCAAGGAGACATCTGACTGCTATTTTGTGGTCAAGAAGGAATTGTTTCCTAGTTTGTTGCAAAATTGGAAGCACTTCAGACTGGGTTTTTTGCCTTCTCTTGCATCAACAGCAAAAACATATGTGAGGAAGGCTGAACTTGATGGACGCAAGTCTCTTTTCAGCTATGTAACTATGTAAAAGCAGTTGCACACCTATATGTATTAAAACTAGAGCAATACAGGGGCTAATCCCTGTTTGTTGCAGTTGATAGCCAAAAGCTGATATTTATACTTAAAATGCACTGTATCCAGAAGAACTCTGCAACCTGCATCTGTTCAGCTTGGCAGTCAGGCTCACTCCTGTCAGTAATACTTTTTTTATTGGACTTACAATATGTATTAAAAGACAGGTTTCTTCTCTTCCCTACGGCAGGTGGATCTATAATCTCTAAATAGTAACATCTCACATAAAAAAAATAAAAAATGAATTGATGCCAGAAATATGCTGCTGAAATTGTCACCAAACATAACGTTTTTCCTAGTGCATAACAATTTCAGTGTTAACAATATTTACCTGCAAATGGTTGGCAATTAGATGGGCATGATAATAGCCCCACAATTTGCCAACCTAGGTTTTCGAATGCTATATAGATGATATTGTCATTATGTCATCGAAAGGAAACTCTACAATACCTCCATAACTCATGCAGTTCATTCCACCAAACTTTTCAAACTAAAATTAACTCCTATAATCACAGTGTTAGTTTCCTGGACTGCACAATAAGCATTAACAATGGCAAATGCAACACATCGATTTACAGATAGCATAGACTCAGGTGTAGCTTTACACCATACAGATAATGATGGACTAGCTAATAATTACTTACCTGCATATTATTATTACCTTTGTTGGTCATATCAAAACAATTGCAGCCTACGATTCAACATTTTGTCTATCTAACACAAATTTAAAACTCTACAATCCCTTTGTATGAAAGGCAGTGTTTGGTAACGAAGACTGTGTGTAATGGGTTCATTCCTCTACATACAATAAAATACACCCCTTGAACATAATTAGAGACTGTCGTATAGGATGCAAAATCAAGGTAGTAACTATCCATCTTCTAACCAGAGAGATCAATGTAGTCTTTTGAAGTATACTTTGACTCCACATTGGAATTTACTTAAAAGATATGTAAATACAACCAAATCAAAATAATAAACTATATTCAGAGTTATTCACTAAAGTCCGAATGGCCCCATACTGAGTGGGGCAAAATCATTTGCTGCTACATGGCCATTCGGATGCATCAGGATATTGTCAATGGAACTCATTAATATCTGGATTTTTTAGTTCACAAAAATAATCAAATAATAATTCTATGGGGTCAATAAGACCCCAATATTACTACCTCCATGTGCCTAGTGGGCAAAGAGTATTTCAAATATTCATTCACTTGTAAAACGCATACAGGCAGATTAATTTGGTTTATCTTATGCTACCAATGCAGTCGTTGATAAATCTCTGATTCCTGTGCTTTACATTGGTTTGGATGTTAATATGATTTGGGAGTGATTTTCTGAATTCATCCATGCTGTCCGAATTTGGATTAAGTAAATCTGCCAATTTGGTCGGAATTCAGTAATTTTCCACAAATTTATAGAAAACAGGTATAACTATCTGCATAGCTCCAGCTTTTATCCAACTCACACAAAATAAGGCATCATTTACAGTTAGGCTATGAGAAAAGAACATATATGGCACTCCCCTGAAAAAAAGCTCGTAGAAAAGAAATCTAGAACCCGAAAGCAAGCTTTATGTGTGAAGAGTGAGTCCTATGTTTTTATTTCATTTTTTTTTCATTTTGCTAAAAGTGCAGATTTCAATAGAAACTGTCACTTAAATAAATTAACTTTGTTAGCCATCCCTCTGACTTCGAGCAGACAACAGATCCTGTTACATCCTGTTAATTTAGCTCAGTGCAGCTAATCTCAAGAGGCAGCAACTGTCCAGAGTACATCTGCCTTGCAAAGACTTCTCTTTGAGCTGCATTGGGAAGTCTGTGGTTGGACAGCCACACAACTTCTGGGTGGGGTTGGAGGGGGAGGGATTGCAAAGGCAGCAAACAAGAGATCTGCAGTTTTTGCAAGCGTTTTTCTTTTAAATATACCCGCAATTAAAAAATGCATTATTAAATGCATGTAAGTTTTCATTTGGTGATTCTTATTTATTTTGGAATTGGCAAGTGGATTGTCCCTTCAAATAACAGCCTCGATGCTTGCCACGCTCATATAATATTTCAATAAATAGAAGCACTGACAAAACTTCCAAAATGTGATTTATTGCGCCAAACTCCAAACATGACATACACAACAAATGTTCAGTACAACATTTCGACCCTAGAGGGTCTTTATCAATATACACACATGTGTGTTTGTATGTAATATATATATATGTGTATATATATATATATATATATATATATATATATATAATTATGTAGACATACACACAAGATCCAGCACACTCACTTATTCACTAAGCAACAATTTCCAAGCTCGCATAATAATTGTTTTTAAAATAGTATATGATCATACATTACATAAGTCTGTCACAATGCCAAAGTACTCCATTCTTGAGATAGATAGATAGATAGATGGATCTGCCAGAGATTAGTGGGAGTTACACTGCTGAGCCACACCATCCGTCATTTTTACTACAGCAGCTGAAATTGGAACTACCCTAATCCCAGGCTGCCTGGTTTAGAAGAGCTAACGGATGTTTCTGCTGAGGAACTTCCGGCTTTCTGGATATAGTTTTGCAGGCGGAGAGTAGCTCCCAGCAAAATCCCAGTTAGGAAGTCAAACTATCCAAAAACACTTTGGCTCCTTATGATGGGGTGGGGAGCCAGAGCACTAGTGATCATGATGCCTGGAATATTCCTTTAAATGTCACATTGTTATAATGGCATATAATGTCAATAGTCTGTATGAGGTTAAATCTACTGCTAAGTCTATATTATTCTCTTAGAAAAATAGGCAAATTGTGGGCACTCCTGGAGCATTTCTCAAAAGTGGTGCTACCATAGAGACAAGAATGTATGCAAAATACATATTAAGGAACAGCAGACACACAAGGCGACTTAAAATCACCTGTCTCAGCAAACACAAATGGGAAATCAGTAACACCATATGACCTACCATTATGCCGAAGTACCCCATTCTCAGTGAGTCTCACACTAATTTTAACACGGTAGAGAAATTTAATAGGGCTAGTGCTTCATTAACTAAAGTCTATTTAATTAATCTGATGTAAGAGCACTGTAAGTATAGATATGAGATAGATGAGTTTAAATAGCCTTTTACAATTAAAAACTGTATTTTTGTATTTGTTCCCTAATCTGTATTTTGTATAATGTTTGATGTCTCAGTCAGCACCACTGTTGAGAAATGCATGTTCTGGGGGTACTCCAATTACCTTTTTTATCTACCTATGTTTGGAATTCAGTCCAGATTACTTTCGGGTTGAGTACCCTTTCCCGTCCCCCAACTTCAGATGACCACAAGAAAGTATACATTAGAGGAGGTTTTGGATAGTAATGTTACTTTATTAATATTTTTTTGTTGCATCAACAGCAAAAACAAATGTGAGAAAGGCTGAACTTGGACGCAAGTCTCTTTTCAGCTATGTAACTATGTAACTATGTAACCGTGATATAAAACAGATATGATATGCATTGTGAGTACATACATCAAAGCACTGTCACTTAAATGATTTAGTTTTGACACTGTATATTTTTAATTGTGGTTTAATGTTGATTATATATTCACAATGGTCTTACAACAGATTCATTAAATAAACTTTAGTTCATTTAGCACTAGCGCCATTTATTTTGTTTACCATGTTAAAATTAGTGTAAGTCCCACCGATATTGGGGTACTGTGGCATAGTAGTGGGCTTAACATGATATGGCCATATGGTGGAACTGAACCCCCGTATTTGTTTGCTGAGATAGGTCATTTTAAGTAGCCTTGTAAAATGTCAAACTGTATTTTTGTGTTTGTGCTCTTCCTTAATCTGTATTTTGTATGTTCTTCCTTTAGTCATTGCTGCATTTTAGTGCCAAGGGATTTGTACCACATCATGTGTAGCTTATAGCCTGAGGCCATTTTTGATTCTGTCCTTTCTTACATTTTTCTAATTCCTGTAACACCTATGAAACACCCATGAAATATGTTCTTTTCTGACTAGAGACACTGCCAGAATTCTAATACACGTACTCATCTAGTCCCATCTACTTCTAGTTGTCTGTCTCACTCCAATCCATAACAACACACAGCTGACTGACTGATCTACTCAATTAGCAGAAACTATTGATTGCACAAAGCAAAGTGGAAATAATTAAACTGTGCAGAACCGAACTTTCAATTCATACGAAGTTCAGGCTATGAAGTTGAAGATCGAATAAGTTTGAAAAAAACATGTTAGATTTTTTTCCATACTCTCTTTGAATGCTGAAAACATTAAAGAGATTCTAGGATACATGTCATGCATTATTAAAGGGACTTTATAGGCACCCAGACCACTTGATCTCAATAAAGTGGTCTTGGTGCTCTGTTCCTCTCTGTTTATCCCTGCGACTGTGCAGGAACAGCAAGGTTTTCATTGCAGGGTTAACACGCATCTAGAGGCTGTTGGGAAGGCTGCCTTAGAGGCAATTCTGCAGCTAAAACTGAGTTAATCTCGGTTATAGCTTAAAATATTTAGAGCATGTAACTGGCACAATGCAGCCTTTTGTTGCACATTCCCACTAACCTCTCGGTGCTTCCTTGCAGTGAAGCATTGGATTGCCCGAGATCATTGAAACTAACTATCTCAGTCAGGGTGTGGTAAGTAAAACGTACCTTTGAAACTCCTGCTAGGGGGTTTGGACACTTACAAGTAGGTGGAACACTATATAGCACTTCTAATACATTTGTGTATTCCTAACTCTATAGTGTTCTTTTAAAAAGCCCCATTTTAATCTGCTGATAATTGCTTCTATCCATTCTGCAAATGGAAAGGTTATTTTACCAGATGTCAGAAATGCAGTTTAATTACCTTGTCCAGTTCCTACACTGGATGCATTTAACTGTCAACCTACTTTCAGACACATTGCAAAGGTTGCTGGGTCATGTGCAAACAGAAATGAACAGATGTTGCTTGATGTGTTACCATTAAGTTTGGTGATTCTACTAGGTCACGTATGCTCTGGTAATCCCACGCTCGACTGCCGTAAGCCCCGCCTCCCAGAAGTTGTACACAAATCCAGCCCTTTGAGTCTTATGAAGCCGGCATTCGACGCAGGGACTGGATAATACATACATCGGAGGAGAGGAAGGAATAATTGAAAGGGGACTTACCTGCCTGGAAGCTGTTTTTATCCATTTGTGAATAAAGTATTATTTATCTTCATCCACAGTTTCAAGTCTGCACATTATGCAAAAGATGCCATCAACGTTTAGAGCAGACTTTATTGCTCTATATTTGTGAGTGTTTCAATCTATTTTTTTTCCTAATTATTTTTATTCATACATACTGCCCTATTGCTTGTCCCTATTTTTCCCCTTTTTTGAGATACCGTATTGGAACTTGGAGACAAAGTGGGAATCTCCTTAGTACGTAATATAGAGTAAGATTTCTTATCACTTTAACATTTTTTTTTTGCACAATATTGCACAGAATAGTGAGTGTTAACACAGTGCACATTGTCACTTTTTATTACGTACATATATATTGTTACACCAATTGTTTTGTGTAAAATTACCTTATTACCAAAAGGTATTTATATCAAGTCTTAAAGAAGGCACAGCACACTTTATATTTGGGTTTGTTGTATACATGTGATTAGAGCTTTTTTCACATTATATAGTCCTGCTTTTTAAATATTTGTGATTTTATTTTGTGACATTCAATACCAGCGCCATACTATTACTTGTTTTTGTACATCCCTATATTGCTCTAAAGTTAATTAGCTTTAAATGTTCCTTTAGTAGGTAGGTTAAGCTGGGAAAAAGTAAATGAATATGTGGGTCACCAAGACAAGAGTCTAAAAGATTGTCCAGTCTGGATTTGGAGTATACTCCCCAGAATTTAAGGAAGGTAAAAAACCCTTTCCTTTGCCTTAGACTAAATCTTCTTTCTTCCAGTCTAAACACATGATCTCGTGTCCTATGTAAAGTCCAGTTTGCATTGGCCACAAACATATTTATATATTGTTATCATATCCCCTCTGAGGCGACGTTTTTCTAAACTTTCTAAAAGCACTTTTGGATTAGTTTTTTTGAGTTACTTGGAAGCACTACACTATTTTGGTTAGTTCATTTATGGTGTTTTAATAAAAGTAAGTTATATATAAACATTACATGGAATACATTGGTGGGTACTCAAGATTTGGTCACTGAGGAATTAAAAAAAATAGCATCATCGCAAATAAAAGAAAACATTGGAATCATTTTCTGCTAGAGTATAAAAAACCACACAGACCATGACTGAAACAGGTACTGACAATTTAAAATGTCTTGAGTAAGATGTTTTCAATTTTAGAAAAATGATGTTTTTTTGAGTGAACAGCCCAATAAATCTTTTCAGGTCAGTGGGTGATCTTGATTGATTTAGGTTGGCTGCCTGTAATATAAATTGTTCTGGGAACTACTTGCTTCAGACATCTTTATGTGAACTGAATGAAAATACCGAATGTCAATACAATGCAGGAAAGAACACAATGACATTTAATTCTGGGCTCATCATTGATTTAATGCTGATTAAGGAATTATACAACTTGATGCAACATATCTGCAAAACCATATAGACAATTGTAAGGAGCCATTTATCAATGCCCTACAGCAGGCAACATGGAAGATAATAGACAAATCCACCCATTTGTTTTAAACTTGGCATCCTTTCTGTATCATAAATCTTTAGCAGTCAACGCAGCCAATAGTGTTATCTTTTTTCCACAAAGTATTGCGAAACAATACATTATGCACACTTTCAAAGTTGCAAGGGTTAATGTCTTGTTTTGTAGTGCTTTCTAGACTTGGAGATTCATTTTGTTTTAAACTGCAGTTTGTCTGAATTTGGGCTGATAATGTTATCAATCATATTCCTGGAGTCAGAGCCCAAAAGTAGATGAATCACTGAACCAACCAAAACGTGCAATGGCGGAACATGTTCATTCTGAATTGTGATTCTGAATTCCGCCCATGGCGCCAAAGAAAGTGATGGTTGATGGGGAAAAAAGAAGATTGATGGTGAGGGTACAGGCACTAAATGTTGATATTTTTCACATATCAAAGTACTGCCCAGTCTACCTACTTCTAAACACGTCTTGATTACCTCCATGGGGTATATAGCCATTTGTAGAGTTACCACAGAAAGTGGCTCAACGAGGAAAGCAGGCTTCTTATAATGCTCACGCATAAAATTTTATAGCTGACAGGTGCAATCTTGGGAACATTGACTCCATCCCCTCTCCATAATGAACACATTATTTCTTCACTAATTAGTTAAAGCCAGTCAGTAGGCCTTGAGACGCTTGGCTTCAATGCACCTGCATCATGATATAAAACAGTCTAGAGCTGTAGTCCTTGTTCTCAACACTACTGCAGTCATTCTTCTTACCAATAGTTGTTTCCACCACTTGCCTATTGGCTCCTCTTGCCCAATTACTCCACTTTGAGGTTTTCCTTTGTATCTTTTACTTTAGGAACAAAATCAGGATGCAAATCATGACAAATATGAATATTGAAGCCTCGCCAGATGCATATAAGTCTGTGGTTGAAATAACTTAATTTTATTTCATTCAATAAGTGCCAAAACATGACTGTTGACCCTTCGAACATTAAACTCCTGTTACCCTTCCTTTAAAATACCAACACTACATGCATTTTTCACTGGATAAGAGTAATGACGACAGCTTTATTTAATAAAAAGAACAGCAAACAAATACGGTTATCCACTGGGTTTCCCCAATGGACAAATACCCCAAAACTCTAATCCCAAGAACTCACTTCAGCCTGCATCTTGTCCTCAAACAAAAGCAGGTTTTGACTCCTCAAGCCCATCTTGTCTATTCTCTCATGCTGGAGAAGAAACAAACCACCAAAGCAGCAAAGACCCCTCATTGAAGAGGTAAAGCTGCACATCCCCCACAGCCAGCTCGTAGTCAACCTCATATTAACAATATCTAACCCAATCGGGTTAAGGTGTACCCTGTCCTGCTGCTTCACATCCCTATTATTTCCTGCAAGCTCAACTTGATGAATCACCAAACCACCAATACGTCTAATGAAATGCCAAACTGATATGTTGCATTTTTGCCTACTGCGCTCTAACGCACTAGAATTGGGAAACGTAGAACATATGGGGTAAGGAATAACCTCAAACCAAACCAACAGTAAATAAGTAAACAAAGCCAAACACTGGACCAGATCTTGCTTACACACATGAATTAAAACATTCTACCTCAGTTCAAGTCATCCCCACCTGCATGAATGAAGAGCACTATTCTCCCTCTGAAACATACAATGATTCCATCTTAGTTAGCCATTGGTGTGCTGGCAGCCGAGGTGGCATTTACGTGCAAGAGTTGAGACCCCACAGGAGATATCTTCATTAGCCATACGACTGACTGAATAGAAAGGAGAGTGTTATATAACAACCTTGTTACACTAGTACCAGTGCCAGAAATGCTGACTGAATATCCATCTTTGGTTGTTAAGGTTATTAAGAAAATGGAAGACATTTTTTGCCATTAATGCCGGGTAACCCTTCTGCACTCACATACTTCTAGATCTTCTCCTGGTTTGTTTTGTAAGTGATTTAAATTGACTTGATTGCTTGGTTCCATGTTCAGGTGTTGGCAACCAGCGGCTAATTGCTAACTTTAACGGTTGTTTCCCAATTGCATTACCATCAGTAACTCTGAATTTCCAACTGATGTTATTGTTTTCAACTACCTACTTACTATGTAGAGCATAAAGGAATCTATTAACTGTTACTTACCATTTGTTCTTCAACCTTGTTGTTAAAGTTTAACGACTACCGCTAACCCTCAATATTTAAAAACAATTTCTGCTTGGTGGAAAAAACAAAAAATGAGGCGAACAACCGCAAACGCTCCATGTATGCTTTAGGAAAAAAACTTGTTAAGTATAGGGCATTACATTTAAATCCTAAAGCACTTATTAAACCCTACTGAACCATATTAAATCATATTAACCCCTTAAGGACTGGACTGTTTTTGCGATGTTGTACATTTGCGACCAGGCCTCATATCACACTTTTGTGGTGTTTGTGTTAAGCCGTAATTTTCCACTCTCTCATTTACTGTTTTTATACAAATTATATATAGATTTTTTCAGGACAAAAAGGGCTTTCTTTACATACCATTATTTATATAATCTCATGTAATTTAATAAAATAAAATATGATGAAAAATTGAAAAAAAGACATGTTTTTTTACTTTTACTTGAAAAATCTTTTACTCATCTACAAAAGCAAATGAATAAAACTGCTAAATAGATTCAAAATTTTGTCCTGAGTTTAAAAATACCCAGTGTTTACATGCTTTTTTGCAAGTTATAGGGCTATAGGTACAAGTAGGATATTGTGCTTTCAAAATCATAAATCTCTGAATCACACCCCACATGTACATATTTTTTTTTTTAAAGTAGACAACCCAGTATTCAAGTATTCAATATGGGGTATGTCCAGTCTTTTTTAGTAGCCACTTAGTCGCAAACATTGGCCAAAGTTAGCGTTCATATTTGTTTGTGTGTGAAAAAAGTAAAAAACTAAATTGAACGCAAACTTTGGCCAGTGTTTGTGACTAAGTGTCTACTAAAAAAGACTGGACATACCCCATTTGCAATACCTTGGGTTGTCTTCTTTTGCAAATGGTATGCCATCATGGGGGTAATTCTCATTCCTGGGCTACCATATGCTCTCAAAGGTAACGTAACCAACCTTGCCATTTTCAATGTAAAAATATTTGACCCATATAGTTGACCCTGTAACTTTCAAAAATGCTATAAAACCTGTACATAGGGGGTACTGTTATACTTGGGAGACTTTGCTGAACACAAATATTAGTGTTTCAAAACAGGAAAACGTATCACAACAATTATATCATCAGTAAAAGTGCTGTTTGTGTGTGAAAATGCAAAAAAGTCACTTTCACTGACAATATCATCGTTGTGATATGTTTTACTGTTTTAATCACTGATATTTGTGTTCAGCGAAGTCTCCCGAGTAAAACAGTACCCCCCATGTACAGGTTTTAGCGTGTCATAGAAAGTTACAGGGTAAAATACAGTGCTAGCAAATTAAATTCTCTGGACTTTCGGCCTGGGTTGGCAGGCAGGTCCCTCAAATTGCAATCAATAAAATTACTTAATTATGTAAAAATATTACATAAATACGCACGTAGAATTTAAATACATAATGGATATTTTTATATTTGAAGTCTACGTGTATATTTATATAATTATTTAGGTAATTTTATATATGGACATATGTATTTTTCGTATTATTTTTATTTATTTATATATACATAGATATATATATACAATTTCATTCTATGTGTATTTTGATATATATATATATATATATATATATATATTATTATCAAAATACAGTTAGAATAAAATTTCATATAGATATAATTTTTTAATTTTTTTTATTTTTTACATGTTTTTATTTAATTTAAATTACTTATTATTTGTATTTTATAATATATATGTATATACAATATATATATAGTTATTAAATATATTATATATATATACGTGTGTAATTTAATTATACGTGTATTTTTATATTAATATATGTACATATATAATTATTTTTTTATTTAATAACATTAACAGTTATTTTTATTTTTTTATTTTACACTAGCAGGGAGACTGCCTGTCAGCACAGACAGTCCCCCTGCAGGCAGACACTAGGACACCTATTGTGACCATGAGATCGCTCTGTTGAGCGATCACATGGCTGCAGGAGTCCTAATCCACCGTGGGAAGACTCCGTGGGCTGCAGGCAGTCTCCCCACATGACGGCGATCAGGTAAGTACATCTGACTGTTAGGACTGTTCAGGACCGTCAGTGGTCGGCAACGCTAAAATGCTGATGACTGTCCTGAACCGTCCTCGGTCCTGAAGGGGTTAAACCATGTGAAACCACATTAAACCACACTGAACAGCAATTAAAAGAAGACCAAACACGCAAGTTAAATATAAAATGTATTATATTATAACATTTATGTGTCATTCAAATGACAGAAGTAACCCACCCTCTTATTTGTATTTCAGCTTGATACAGTTTGGAATTTCCATTGTTTTCGTATTACCTGTTCCTAAGAATTTATTCGGTTAGACTATTCTTCTAGAGTCGGGAAGATTGGGGATCATTAAATATAAAGACTATGCTGGATGCTGATTGGCTACTGAATGTTCCACTTCAGTTAATTGACAGTTTTTTCTTATGTTATTCACTAAACTTTATTTAAATGTATTTTTCTGCTGAAGTTAAGTAAATAAAGTTTATGCATAATATTCACCACCTGTCTTTAATAAAATCTGTATTTGGGGGCACCCTCAGGGCACTATAGTGCCACAAAAACGAGTATGTTTTCCTGGCACTATAGTGGTCCTTTAAGTGTAGCAAGGGTTGCATGTATTGCTGCAGTGGTATGATTCAACATGTCTAGTAATTAAACTTGTCTCGCCATGCATCCAGCATATACTGAACCCTTAACCCCTTAAAACCGGAGGACGTACAATTACGCCCTCTAATAGGCGGCTCTAAACGCCGCCGGGCGTAATTGTACGCCCTCCGGTTTTTGTTAACTTACCCGGTCGCCGGCGGTCCCACGCCGGCGATCGCGGTTGGGGGGACTCCCAGGGAGCCCCCCGCTGCACGTCCGTCCTCGTCGTAGCCCCCCGGCCATGTGAGAGTGGGGTCCTAGCGAGGACCCCACAATCACATGGCCGGGGATAGCTGGCTTCTGTATTGCCGGCAGGGGGGCTGCCTGTAATGACAGGTGGTCCCCCTGCTGGCTGAAAATAAAATAAAAATAAGTTAATGGTGTAAAAAAAAATAATTATATATACTTAGATCATATATATATATTATATATATATGATCTAAGTATATATATACACATATACATACACACACGTACACCGTCTAGGTCAGTGATGGCGAACCTTTTTGAGCCCGAGTGCCCAAACCGCAATACATGCCAACATTTTTTCTCCTTAAAGTGCCAACACGGCAATTAAACCCAAATACTGAGGTTTAAGCTTAGAAAAAAACAACTCGTACTGTTGTCCGAACTAATAACTTTTGTTTTAAAAGAACACAGAGAGTTCAATGATACAAATTTTAAATAATGATATAAATAGATAAAATTAAGCTTATATTTATTAGTATCTCCAACAAATGCAATACATACACACACAGTCTGCTGAATACAGAGACTGATGAATACACATACAGACAGACTGCTGAGTACACACACAGACTGCTGAGTACACACACACACACACTGCTGAGTACACACACACACACACACAGACTGCTGAGTACACACACACACACACACACAGACTGCTGAGTACACACACACAGACTGCTGAGTACACACACACAGACAGACAGACTGCTGAATACACGCACACACACACAGACTGCTGAATACACACATACTGCATTGAGGTGAGGGGTGCTGTGTGTGTGTGTGGGGGTGTGCTGTGTGTGTGTGGGGGGGTGCTGTGTGTGTGTGGGGGGGGTGCTGTGTGTGTGTGGGCGGGGTGCTGTGTGTGTTTGGGGGGGTACGCTGTGTGTGTGTGTGGGGGGGTGCGCTGTGTGTGTGTGTGGGGGTGCTGTGTGTGTGTGCTATATGTGTAAGGGTGCTGCAGAGGGGTAGGGGTACTGTGTG
>OW240916.1:254693656-254718088 GCA_933207985.1 Pelobates cultripes
AAAAAATTATATAGATATATACATATATATACACATATGTATATATATACATATATTAATTCTACATATATATTTATGTAATATTTTTACATAATTAGGTATCTTAATTAATTACAATTAGCGGGACCTGCCTGACAACCCATGCCGAAAGTAAAGGGAATTTAATTTGCTAGCACTATATTTAACCCTATAACTTTCCGAGACACCATAAACCCTGTACATGGGGGGTACTGTTCTACTCGGGAGACTTCGCTGAACACAAATATTAGTGTTTCAAAACAGTAAAATGTATTACAACGATGATATCGCCAGTAAAAGTGAAGTTTTTTGCATTTTTCACGCACAAACAGCATTACACGGACAATATTATTGCCGTGATACTTTTTACTGTTTTGAAACACAAATATTTGTGTTCAGCGAAGTCTCCCGAGTACAACAGTACCCCTCATGTACAGGTTTTATGGTGTTTTCAAAAGTTACAGCGCCAAATATAAGGCTTGCGTTTCATTTTTTCACATTAAAATTCGCCAGATTGGTTACGTTGCCTTTGAGACCCTATGGTAGCCCAAGAATGAAAATTACCCCTATGATGGCATACCATTTGCAATAGTAGACAACCCAAGGTATTGCAAACAGGGTATGTCCAGTCTTTAGTAGCCACTTAGTCACAAACACTGGCCAAAATTGGCGTTTTTTTGCATTTTTCACACAAACAGATACTAACGCTAACTTTGGCCAGTGTTTGTGACCAAATGGCTACTAAAAAAGACTGGACATACCCCATTTGCAATACCTTGGGTTGTCTACTATTGCAAATGGTATGCCATTATGGGTGTAAATTTCATTCCCGGGCTACTATACAGTCTCAAAGGCAACGTAACCAATCTGGCAAATTTCAATTTCAAATGTAACGTGCTATATTTGACCCTGTAACTTCCCAAAACGCCATAAAACCTGTACATAGGGGGTACTGTCTTACACGTGAGACTTTACTGAATATAAATATGTGTATTTTATTGCAGTAAAAGCAAACAGTATTATGACATTGACCGTTAAAATGTCATGTAGAACTAAAAAAATCCAAAAAAAACGTATTTTCTCCCATTTTTTTCATATTAAATTATGTTTCATAGCTAAATATTAAATGAAAGCCCTGTTTCCCCTGAATAAAATGATATATAATAAGGGTGGGTGCATTTACTATGAAAGAGGTGTATTACGGTTGGACAGACATGTAGCGCAAATGCCAGGTTTTGTTTACATTTTGTTTTGTTCACAATGTGTACATTTGGCTCCGTCCTTAAGGGGTTAAATAACACAATGCAGCCTATATGCCATATATCAATAGATACCGCCTTTCATATACACAGCAGCTTGTTCACACTGCAAGCTGCATAGCCTGCAGTTAGTCTACACATTACTGTCACTGTTATGGGCAACCTAAGCTTTGGCCTTATCCTGACCTACTCGGTTTTATCCCTGTATCAGCAGCTGATTATCACTTGTGTATTTTTTATCTTGTTACTCTATGAACACTATTGACACGCCTAGCCTTCATGTTAAGCCGTGTTTGTTTCGCTTGTATACCTTAATTTAAAAATGAGGCTGTCATAACAAGGAGTGTATACCATTGTACAGATTACTGCGATTTCGTTGTGTGAAAATTTGTTATACCTCCCTTTTTTTCTGTACCCAACCTCCCATTGCCTCAATAAAAGAAAGAATGGGAAAAAAAAATTCAAATTGATTTCAGTAGCTATATCCATATATTTCAATTCTGACAAACAGTGGAGAGAGCATGTTGTAAACATTAGCTTGGAGCTGACTTGCGATGTGAATACAGACTACAGAAGCAACATATTGTCATGGCTAAATGTGTAATTTTTCAAGGCCGAAAATAAAGGAAAGAACAAAGAAAAAATAAATATGAGGATGATCAGGAAAAGAAGGGTAGAAAACAGAATGCAGATTAGTTTTAGTACGTCTAACAATCCAGTGTATATTGTCTATTATTTAGGTCTATTATTTAGGTCTAAAGCCTTAACATTGAAAACTCTTTTGAAAGAAAAGGGGGTGTTTGCCCACAGGAAATTACTCAATTGGGTTACAGTTTGCTGATATCCCTGAACGATATACATTAATAGTTTTCAAATGAAAAAAAGAATTTAGGATATTTCCTAAGTCGGAATGTACGGGATCCACAGCCTGGTCCAAGCACCAATTAAGCCAAATTTTCGGTAACTTGCATGGGTACCTGGTACCCTTGCTTCTGAGGGTATGTTTCGAGTTGAATCTGAAAACTGTGTATGAGATTCATGTGACGCTTCATGAGTAATGCTATTAGAGGTAGTTGGTCTGATATCACCAGGGGGTGAAGATTCCCGTTAGGCTCGTGCAGAAAATCCCAACGCATTTGTATGAGTCTTGGGTAATCTATTAGCATGCTGAAAAGTTGAGGGAACCAAGGCTGGGATGGCCAGAGGGGAGTTATCATTACTAGGGTTCATTTTTGAGTTCCACTTCAGTTACTTGACTTTTTTCTTCTGTTATTCACTAAACTTTATTTAAATTTATTTTTCTGCTGGAGTTAAGTAAAGAAAGTTTATGCATAATATGAGCCTCTTGTTTTGTTATAAAATTATGAGATATCTAAAAAAAAACTTGCGAGCATCACGTTGTACTTGGACAAAATTATAAATGAAAGCAGGGATACAGAGATATTCACTCATGAAATACAGCAACCTATTTTAAAGGGACACTATAGTCACCAGATGGTCCCTAGAGGTGCTTTCTCGGGCAGTGCAGCACTAACGTTCAGCGTCCCACCGCTCTCTATGAGGAGATGCTGATGGCCTGCCTTCTTGGCTGAGACCATCAGAATTGACTTCATATGGGAAAGGATTGTGATTGGCTGAGATCATCATTTCTGATTATGTCAGCCAAGGAGGCAGATCAGGGGCTGAGCCAATGCCGGCGGACCTGCACATTGCTAGAAATAAGGTAAGATTTTGGGGCCCATATAGTGACTGTAACATTATAAGGTCAGGAATACATGTTTGTGTTCCTGACCCTATACTGTTCATTTAATTAAAGAAAAAAATTGACCATTTGCACTAACAACTTATTTAAATAAGTCAAATTACCTCATGTCATTTCATAATAAATTTACCAGAAAATAAATAATAGTATTCATTTAGAATGCAATAAAGGGAAAAAACATAATCAAATGATGCTTAATATCTCCTTGCATTACTGCACAACTTGCTCTGGCCAAATTTCCTTTACAGATAAGCATGAACCATGGCCTCCTGCTCACAAGTGTACCAATTCTTTCTTTGTCTGTCACACTCAGGCTTTTGCTCTCCTTTCTGTTATCTGGTACCAGTGCCTCCTTGATCTTCCCTGAAGTATGAAACTGCCTTGTTCCTCCCCCAAGACTGCCCCATTTTTCCTGCACTTCTCCGAGTTGTCTATATGTGGATACCTTTTCACATTCCACCTGCCCCAACACTGTCATTTCCTAGGCCCCTCAACCTGCCCCTCATCCTCTCTACATCATACCTCTCCTTCCTTCTATTCCCCTCCCACCTACCCCCTCATGAGTCCCCATTTTCTTCCTCCATTTTCCATCACTTCTCTTCTGTTCCCACACTGCACAATAGATATCTTTCCATCCCTTACCTGCTGACCCAGACATTACAGCTTTATTTAAATCAAATAATGCATCAGCATTCCTTACACCTGTCAGCTGTTCGGGTAATTGCCCAACAGACAGATAATCCATATGTTCTCCAGAGTCCTAGACAGCCTTCCTTTTGCCACTAGCCCTAGCAGGCTGTGACTCCCCAAGCAGACTCAGCACTTCCATCAATTGTACTGGTCAGGAAAACTGCCACCGCGGTGTTGGCCCTGTACCTCCTCCCTTGCCATCGCTGCGCACCCCCGCAGACAGCACCTCTTTTATCCCCTCTTGTAGCCCCACATTGAGGATATTTAGCCCAATGTGATTCAAATTAACCCCATCAACCCTCATCAAGTTCAAATAATCCCCGTTAAAATCCACGTGGCGAAGTGCCTTGCCACCCAGGTCATATTTAGCTTACGCCTACTATGCTCTAAACCTTTAGCATTAGGAACCTGTCTCCAACATGGATGAGAAACTATTCCAGACCACAAAATGGTGCACTCCATGAACAGCACAAGGCACCAAGTCAGGTCGTGCTTCATGGAGTGGACCAAATCTATGGTCCAAACCCTGCCGAAATCATTACCCCCTGCATGAATAACAATGGTAACTACCCCAGACAGAAACCTTCTGAGGGCAACGCATTCTGAATAAAATTACAAACCACGAATATCCTTCCAATGAACAAATGCTACGTCAAATGGAAACCCCAAGTTCCCTGCCATATGAGCGATCCTCCACTCGCCTGACTGCCCAGTAGATATAGGAGTGCCCCAAACTCCATACATAACGTGGAGACCTTCCTAAGAATAAACAAAAAATTACAACAAAAGAGGGCGGGCATATAACTAGTATTGACCTGTATCCCATCTACCCAAATGCTGCATCACCACTACAGAATAACCCAACCCATCAGTCTGCATAGCCGCCCCAATCCGAAAGGAAGGTGACGAAACCCGCATTCTGACCACACACTGACAGAGCTCTGCGAAGAACCATCAAAAATGATAAAGCATCAGTGGAGACAGATTTTCATGAACCAAAAGAGAAGCCGAACCCGACAGCAGAACCGTGGAAAACCTGCAGTCTGACTGGACAAAGTTCCCCCCTAAATGCGCCAATCCAAAACCAGACTTCTCTCCCAGCCAGACTTGCCTTGGACTTCCAAAAATGCATGTCCATAAAGTGATCAGACCACCGCACATCTGACACCAATAAAGGTTACGCCAACAGAAGGTTAGGCTTAAGTAGCTCCCCCACACAAAACTCCCTAAAAAAACAAAATGAAAAAGTTACATAAAACAAACAAAATTCAAATGCTGAGCAATGCACACCCAGCACCACCTCAAGCAACCACCAAAGCATCTCCTGCGAAATAGATCTGCATCGATCCAGACATCGCCTAGACCACCAACCCCATAAAATAATAATAAAACCCAAAGTAAACTTCTTTGTAATATCCCTCCACCCCATACAACAAAAAAGGAAAGATAACGCTGCCAATACCTTCTCTGCTACTGTGCATAACTTCCTAAGATCGAGCAACCCGAGCAGATACTGTAACATTACCTCAAAATGATCTGACTCTGATAGCAACCGGTTACCATCCTGTAAAGTGAGCCACTCTACCCAGACTGCCCAATATGATCTCCAAGTTGATGGGGACAGAAAATCCAACACCAAGGACATCAAGCCTCTGTATGGAGCACAGAGCTCTTTCTTTTAAGTGATAAGTACCCTCCCCTTTGAGCCAGTTTTTATTTGTTCCCCTTTTTTCAACATTGTATCCCTATTTAATCCACCCCTTACTTTGGGCAGAAGTCATTCCTCCCCTTCCTTGACAGCCTAGGGGAATCCTTACCATGGGCATCTCTACTCCACCTAACTGCAACTACATGAAATGAATTTCTGATAGCTGATAGCTATTTTCAAATTCAGCACTTTTGGACTCAAATTTTAAATAGACTTTTGTAGCGGAGAGGTAGTATAATCCACAGGATCTCCACTGGTAGACAAGTACAGCATGCAATAATTCAGGTAGCATGATAATCCCTTCTTCCCAAGAACTAGACGACACATAGGCTAGGAGTCAACTGAGCTTTTAATCACAGGTCACCGTATTTATGCAGTTAGACATGTAAGGGGTTTCCAAAGTCACATTACAGGCCTTGTCCAGTAGGGGACTACATGGGGGATTTAGCTTACAGGCTGATTTCCCATCCTACACTGCTGTACTAGAGAGATAATTACCCAGAAATATACTGTTAATGGGATTATTTCTCAGTACAACAGAACATAACTTTTCACATAAAAATGCATAACTTCCACACCGTTCTGTACTTTTAACCAATTGACACCTCTGCATATAGCTGGGATCTGAGCGTACCATCTAGTGAAATACTGCTCAGATCCCTGCACAATTAGCCGAACGCCGGACGAAATACACTGTGGGGATAACAGGAATTGAAAAGCACGAACGGGCTGGTTCCGTTAAAGTGCCGAAAACATTATTGTCCCGAACGGTCTGGAAGTCCAGCGGTGTTCGTGCCATCCAGTAGCCGATTTCAGTACCAGGCACTCGACGACCAAATGCCGCTGAACTTGGGGAATCAAAGATGGCCGCCGCCTTGTGTTCGGTACACGAACAGCAATCACCTGGGAACACATTAACAAAACGATAGATACATTGTTGCCAGACTTAATGGGAGACACACGACCCTCTTTGTGTGGTCTACCATTCGGTACTTTGTTCGTTTAACGAACAGGGTTGAAATTTCCTGTTCGTGAAACTACTAGGTGAATGCTGGCGGTTTACGTGCCGCCAGCATACGAATGCTATTGAACACAGACAAAACAGGCTATAACATGCAGTTAATACATATCGCTTGAAGACATCCATAGACATAAGATAACTGGTAGGCAACCCTTATATTTAACATAGGCTGAAGTGGCTAATTTTGCCACAACTTTGAATAACCCTGTTAATACGAATTAGTAAAATTAATACCACAGCTCATCTAACTTACCCTCCCACCAAGGAAAAATCTACAATATCCTTTAAAAAGGTGATTACATTAAATGTAATCTAATCTCTCTTATTATTATTTAATTTTTTTTTCTTGCATCATCGAGTAAAAGCTCCTGCAAATATGGCCTACAGCAAGTAAAATGGAAAAAAAATACTATTTTCATTGGAATTCTCACTAAATTCTGAGAAGGCTTGAGTTAAAACAACCGCCACCATGATTCTCTATGTAATCAATGATGCAAGTAAGCACTTGGCTGACATGACTCTTCCTAGGCCACTTCCGCCAGTGTACTGGTTGCCAAATTTAAATGTTGAGTGGTACTGGCTTCACATTTATAACTACAGGCAAGGTGGAGTGACGTGCATGTTCTCTTCTACAGTAATTAAAAGTCTGATCTCTGAACCACTTTTCTCCTTTGTGCGCAGTTATGAGTCATGTGTGTCCTTAAGCTTAACCACATTCCAATAAATTATCCTTGGCAAAGCATTTTTCAAATTGGAGATTCCTAAACAAATACAGAATTAAAGATAAAAACAGTCACATTTTTCTAAGTTTTCTGGGGGACATCAGCTTTTTTGGAGTTTAAACATTTTCTGAGACAGAACAAAGTGTTTTAAAATATTTTTTAAACAATGGAAATAAGCTATCTATAGAGCAGAACCAAGGTCTCAATTTTTCATTGCGTGAGAACATTTTAGCATGAAAAAATAAAACAAAGTGTAACTTGATTAATATTCTGTAGTTATATTGTATGTAGAAAATAATTTTATGTACAGTGCTGTAGGAAGAGGCCTTTGGTTTCTAATAATTTGTGATCAGCAGTTACGGGCGATAAGCAAGTCGTCTGAAATTTCTGAATCCTGATATGACCAAATCACATTTGTTTCGTGATTCAGCATTTATCCTTGGCACCAAATAAAATGTGGTTGATGGGAAAAAAATAATTGATGGTTAGGGGACAGACAATTGTTTTTATTTTTTTTATTCACAGATCAGGTGAGAAAAGACCAATAGAAGGAAAAAAAGTGGGAGTAAAGGAAATCTCTATTTATATATTTAAATATTATATATTTAATAAAGATGTAATATATAAAAACAGATTTGTTTTTCCTGCTCCTATTCCCCCCCCTCTATTGTTAACTTCTTCAAACGTGGTTTGTATGACATGGAAAATCTGTGTACTACAAAACATATACATAATATTTATATTTTGCAGTACACTGATTGGCCAGTTTGTACACCATTTTGGTTTGCCTGACTTGTTTTTATTGAAACACTTGCATGGCCCAAATGCATCTGAAATGAAATGCCACATGGATGAATCCAGATGAAACTGAATTGTTATTTTTAGACAAATCAGTTAGACAAATCAAAGCCTAATCCACATTAACATTACAGAGGTTTATTTACCAATTCATAATATATGTTCAGATGACAACCATTGTACAATAATAATGTCGAAAAAGTGGAGTTGGAAAAACTGTGTGAACTTAATACATAACCTAAATCTTAATTTCACAACCTGGTTGTCCACTCACTTCGAGTGAGGTTTTGTGTATTATTGCTGTTATCCTCTAGTTCAATGATAGGCAACCTTTGACACTGCAGATGTTTTGGACTACATTTACCTTGATGCTTTGCCAGCATTATGGGTGTAAGAGCATTATGGGGGATATAGTCCAAAACATCTGGAGTGCCAAAGGTTGCCTACCCCTGCTCTAGTTTGAACAACAAAAACAACATCCAGGATCCAACACAACTTTTATGGAACTGTATAGCATTTCATCTAACGTATTGAATGTATTTTTCTGAAATTCTTGGTTGCCATGGCTACTTTATAGAATGGGCAAAACTTGGGTGGTAATGATGTAACATTTGGGGATTTGAGGAGAACCCTGCATTAAAGAATGAGTACAGTCTACATATTGTAGATTATGACCATGCAAGAGGTAAAGGGCAGTTTAACCAGAATGTAAGAAAGATTGCCAAGCGTGTATATCCAGCAAAGTAAATATACATATATTTTTGCAGTAACTGTGGAGTAGAAAATTGAAACTGGGTGACTCAGACTGTGCAAGCACGTGTTTGTGTGAGTCGTGACAATGTAGACAGGTACATGAAGAAAATTTTTTTTATTTATTTTTTTATTTTAAAGTTCTAAATATTAAAGGAGGGAAGATAATGGGATACACATAATTACTCAAATGTCACTATTCAGACACAGTGTTTCCATCTTTTTCAAACACAAGATAATTATCTGTGACTGATAGGCATAGTGAGACGAATAAGATAAAAAATTTGATCTTTCACAAAGAGATATGTGTTTCTTTTTTTTCTCTTTTTTTAAAGGTCTCAAAGCCATTCAAACACTTACTAAAAACGAGCTTTAAGGTCAAAATAGCCAAAATGGAAGAAAAGCTGATTTGGAGAATTTTTCCAGTTTGACAAATTTAGGCCTTAAAGGAACAATATAGTTTTAGCAATACAAACTATTGTAATAGGTATTTAACTCTTTTCGCTCCTGGCCCTGCCTTCATGGTTGAGATCATCAATCTCGATGATCTGCACCAATCAGCATATCCTCATTGAATCATTGCATGCCTATGGGGGGTGTCCAGCATCTCCATGCAGAGAGTGGAGAAGCTGAACATGGGTCCTGCAAAGAACAAGTATACAATACACATATAAACTTCAAATTAATTTTGAATTCCCAACAGTTTCCCCTTTAGTGAATAACCTTGAAGATATGGCATCATGTAAATACCAATAGTAAAGAACTTGAGAAGTACTGTAAATGTAAGCTGTATAAGTGTGCAAAAGGACATGAGAAGAAGAGATTGAACAAGAGGAGGGGGATACTTGTGAACGAGAACTTATATACAGTGTGCAATGAAGTTGTAAAGCTTTTTTTAGGTGAGTGCCCGAAAGGACACCGGGAGACCTAATAAAGATTTTAGATAGTGACTTTATGAAAAATAAAAATAGACATTGCATTTAAATAAAAATCTATTAACATGGGGATAACACAGACATGAAGCTTAAAGAATGTTTGTAGAAGGGAATTCCTCGTAAACCTTGTTTGAACATGCTGCAACAAAGATTACATTACAAGAATGATTATGATGAAAAGAGCAGCATGATGTCCAATTTTATAGCACTTTAACTGTGCTGAGTGTTCGTCCGTTTCAAATTACTCAACAATACACATATAATGCTGGAGCTGTGTGAGCGCAGAGAACAAGTGAGGTTTTCTTAACTCCAATTTTAAATGCAAGTCCAAAAACTTTATTTTAAAGGAACACTACAAATATATTGCTTACCTTAATACAATGTATATCTCAGTATTTTTTAAATTATGTACCATTGGCAATCATTGTAGGAGATTTCAGATCCTATAGATCCTACAGCAAGCATGTCAAACTCCCGAGAGAAGAGGCCCTACAACAGCTACCTACAACAGTAGGGAACAATAAATAAAATGATGTGAGTGTGGGCAAGCATGTGTAAATGTGTGTGTGTGTGTGTCTGTCTGTCAGTGAGTGTGTGTCTGTGTGTATGTCTGTCAGTGTCTGTGTATGTGTCTGTCAGTGTGTGTGTGTCTGTCAGTGAATGAGTGAGTGTGTGTCTGTCAGAGTGTGTGTGTGTGTGTGTCTGTCTATCAATGTGTGTGTTTTTGTGTCTGTCTGTCAGTGTGTGTGTGTGTCTGTCAGTGTCAGTGATTTAGTGAGTGAGTATCTCCCATTGTGTTTCTGTCAATGAGTGTGTGTATGTCAGTGTGTGTGTCTGTCAGTCAGTGAGTGTTTGTCTATCAGAGAGTGAGTGTGTGTGTGTGTGTCTGTCTGTCAGTGAGTGTGTGTTGGTCAGTGTTGCAATGGTCACGGCTGGACAGTGAAGGATCTGGAGGTGCATGGAGGCACGCAATGCCACGCCACATTCCGATGTGATGTCAACGTGCACCACCTTCACAGGGTTTCAAGGAGTAGCGGGAGGATCCGCTTTGGTACAGGTTGTAGATGGTGCCATTGGGTGTATAGCAGAGGCTGGACTCAGGGGGGTCGCATACTGGCAGGGGCAATGTGAGTGGAGTCTGTTTGTTGGTTAATATTGTTTCTTTTTTTTTTTTAAACAAGGGCTGGGGTTTAGTAGAGGAGCTGACTGGGAATTAATATAGAGGAGAGGACTGGGGTTTAGTACAGAGTGAGGGACTGGGATTTAGTACAGAGGGGGGCTGGGGTTTAGTACAGAGGGGGCTGAGATTTAGTAGAGGTGTGTGCTGTTTTTTTTATACTGTACTTTTCAAAATAAACATAGCCTTTGAAATGACTTGCTTGGCTTACTGTATTACCGATATGGCAAACTTACTAACAGGGAGACAAAGCAGCTGTCTAGAGGCTTGTCAAATCCGAGTTACAGGCAAGACACACAGGGTTATTTACTAAAGTTAATATTGTCTGGAATATTGTGCTCTCCTACACCGTTTTGCTTGCTGTTGACTGACAGAAGTCTCCGAAGGGGAAGGAGTAACAGAGGATATGTAGAAAAATAGTAACTAAATGAACGTAAAATCCCTCAGCAATCAAACACAACTTGAACCAGCTAAGACAAATTCACACTGTAAAGAAAAAAAGAGAAAGAAATGCATGAAAAGTAAATGTGTGATATTTAGTAATCTCCTATCGAACAACAATCCGTCCAGGGCGAAAGAGACTGAATAGACTTCAGAGGCTATAACATCAGAAACCATGAGAAATTAAACCAGAACAAAAGGAATGCCAATTTCACAGTAAGTTACTGTAATGTAAGAAAGTTATTGTCTGGCAAATCATAATGAAAATCAAGGGGCAATGATACATGTCAGATGTAGTGGGAGGTCTAGCAAGCTAAATCCCACAGAGAAGATGACAAACCACAGGATCTTAGCCAATGTTAACACCAAGGATGGGAACATGAGCTGCAGAAATCGCTGTTTGAAACAGATTAAAGGGACACTGTTGGAACCCAGACCACTTTAGCTCATTGAGATGGTCTGGGTGCTGTGACCATTTTGCACTTAGTGCTCTAATGTAAAACATTGCAGTTCGAGCAATAGAGTGATTCCGGGTTCCAAATGGACTTTTGGTCCATTATCTAACGCTGGACGTCCTCATGGACCTCCAGCGTCTAATGTAGTTTAATGCGCATGCGCGGCGATTGCCACACATGCGCATTAGGTCTTCCCCGACGGCTGACGGCGTGGGAGGACCATGGGCGAAGCCTGACCCAGTGCCGAGGGACATCGGCGCTGGATTTAGGTAAGTGGCCCCGCGCGAGGGAGGGGGGTAACTATTAAACCTATAGTGCCAGGAAAACGGGCTTATTTTCCTGCACTATAGGATCTTTTTAATGGTGCGATAAGACTCACTTTCAGAAAAAGGGATGCCAGGAAGTTCAGGACCTTTACCCCAGGAATCCATCTGTTGTTCCACACACCAGCGATGCCATATTTCCTACTTGTGGAGGTAAGACCTATGAGTTCCCAGTGGCCCGGAGTCCCAGAGAAGAGATCAAGCTGACAAAGTTGACTCTGAAGGATGAGGGGGTGGAAGTCCCCGGAGGAGTCACGCAAGAGGAATTGAATCGTGGGAAGGAGGATGAGATTTGTCACTGACAATTCCATAGTGAAGTCAACAGTAGTATTGAGACCTTCTGATGTTTGAGGAGTTGGAAGATTTAAGAAGAAAAGAGGGCACGTTCCAGAGGAATATCTGTCCTTGGGGGATCAGCAACATCAGAAAGACTGTGTAGTAAAGAAATGGTATTGAGGGGAGTCGTCCTGGTAGAATCCAAGAAGCAAGACCTTGAACCCATGAAGACAGAGAGGCTGGCAAGTCGGCCTCTTTGTTGACCAGCCCTGAAGGAAAAACGATTGGTTTGAATAACCTTTCTAACTCACAACTGGGTCTTGCTGAAGAAGGTACATTGCTACATGCTGATTCAGTTCCTGAATAAATTTGTCTCTAAAGAGTAACTTCAAGGGTCACGGCCAGTTGGGTTTATAAATGTACTTGAGCATCTGGTTGAATTCTGGTGTAAAGCAGCCTTGTCTGCCAACAGTTTGTTATCAGCTACCTTATCTAAATGTTGCCTTAGTCAGTATTGAAGGATTTTGCTAATATGGTGACGCCAAATCCGCAGAACAAGGATGCTTGAAGAACCTCATATCAAAGAAAGTGCTCCCAGTTGTGAGACCTGGGGTGGAGAGATAGCAAGGAAGGGCTTGGTAGACTACATGTATGAATTGGAGACAAGTAAAAACCATGAAACTAACAAATACAATAAGAAAAGACTAATACATTCCCAGAGAATAGGCAAAGATATGCCTAAGCCACCAAACTGAGATAGATAGACCTATGAGGCAGCAGCAAACAAAGAGGATATAGGAGGGGACTGTTGGGGGTCCTATTAATTACGTGGTTTTTTTCTTAGTTTGGATTGTTTGATTCTTTATTGTTTCCTTGATCTGTTTTTGATGCTCTGGATTCCAGTAGAGGAACTAATGAAAATGTGCATCCTTTCTTGTATTGAAATTGAATGCCAAAATAGCTGAATTAGAATTTTTTTCTGCCAGTTTGCCAATTTTAGCTTGAGAAATGCCCCTGTGGGATCTAAAACATTGTATGGATTTCCAATAAAATTTTCCTAACACCACAAGCATGTGTCCAGTCCAATTTTCTTCATTATTATTGATTTGCTGGAGATGGTCCACCTTGGTCTGGAGTCCACTGTTAGATAAATGTCATTTAGAGAAAATGTACTTGCCTTTAACAATTTCCAGTCTTTGAAACGTACCTTAATCCAGTGCTGTCGAAGTTCCTGTCGCTGATCTTCCACACCCCATCATGACGTCACCCCGGCATTCATGCGGTCCAACCACATGCTTCTCATAGAGAAGCTTGTTATTGGACCGTTTCCTCAGCTCAGACATATGCATGCAATTTGAGTCAAGAGTGAAAAGGGGAGGGATATTTACATTTTCTAAAAAAAAAAAAATAACAACAACCTAAAATACAAATAGTGGAGGGAGACATAAAAAAGGGCACAGTTGGAGGTAGCTCTACCTGCAAGGGTGAAGATTTTTACAGCAGCGTGCAGTACTCGCTGACAACAGATATAAAATATGCACAGAATTGACATTCGTTCAGTCATATGTGCTGGGTGTGCAACTAGCCCCTGACCCACAATGAGAATTAACTCTGGATGTCCAAACAGAAACACTGCCCATCCAGACTCTAACCACAATGACCACTTCAAATCACTTAAGTGATCATGATGGTTGGAGTAACCTTTTTAATGAATCTCTGCCCAGCCAATGTGTATACAATCCATAATATACTCCAATAGGTATAACAGTACCTGTAACCCAGTGACACTCCTCTCAGTTATTATGCAGGGGATCATAATACATTGTCAGAGAAATAACAGTAGCCAGCATGTTAATTAAAGTATTTTATTTAAAACACATCACAAACAAACAATGCCAAGGATTGTATAGTAAAGTCATTAAGAAATGTGACTTATTGAAAAGAATGCTAAATGAAACGGTATGATTCTTACTGGATTACACATTGAATACCTTGCAATGGACAGCGAGAGATCAAACAGGCTACTGACGTTGACCCTGCATGACTGACTACTACAGACTTTGATCAATGTCTATACTGAAGCTATTTAAATCAGAGTATCCTATTTAACAGCCTTCTGAGTTGAATCATCTGGCTATAGTTTTCATACTACTGCTTGGCTACATTTACTGGATGAGAAAGGTGTGTCTTTTTAATGTTGGTATGTTATTATGTCTTTTTAATATGGTAATTTAATTTAAATACAAAATAAACCAAGGCTTACTATGAGAAAGTCTGCAAAAGAATACACGTGAGTTAAAATGACAGCAGATGACGTTTAACCATTTATTTGCCAGCAGTTTCTGACACACACAGTAGTTCCTATAATTTGACGGGAAACAGCTTTAAGAATAAAGAGGATAATTTAACATTTAATAGATTTTAGTTGCCCCAAGGGGGTGAGAGTAAAGATGTAATAAATGTAAAGAGTCTTACTCTGTGAAGAAAAGAAGATGAAAAGGGATATTATCAATTAACTTTATTAGCTTTACAAAGCAGAACTAAAGGCACTTGTTACTTCTTTCCATACCACCCTGGAAGTTTCAGGGCCTCCATTTTGAAATTCTGAGGGTTTTTTTTTTTTACCAGACATCAGCACAATAAAACCTAGAGAGCAGCACAATAGAACCCTGTTTTTAGCGGAGATTAGCACAATAAAAACTATCCATGTCACAACAAGTCTACATAAGAGACTAATTTACTACAGTGGCCACAAATGACATTCAGGGCAGACTACCATCTTAAAAAGGCCCTACACAGCTGACTTGCATTTGGAACAATAATTGATGCAGGCAGAGTGACCCATGCATTCAAGCAATGATTCTGTGGTTTGGCGCATGTGTCAGGATGACTCTCCATGTTAATGGCTCTGTGCATCATTGGCTATAAATAGGTGAGTAAATAGAGAGTCTAGCATCACAAAGGTTCAAGGGAGACAGGAAGTTGAATCCAGAAATAGGACATGGAACTACAGGTACTATCATACACAGGGCAGTCTTTAATATTGATTGGACCCTGGGCAAACATTTGCTTGGGCCCCCTGTACCCTGTTATCGCCCCCTCCCCCTGGCATGCAATCAAGCCCCCACCCCAACGCAGAGGCGGACTTAAGTAGAGAGGGCTCTGGTGCATGAATTATTTTGGGCAAGAGTGGGCAAAAAGATGATCCCCATCTGTCGTGCAACTCCAACAATGAAAAAAAATTAGAATGCAGGTGCGCAAAGCAAAATGTGAGAATAGCACCCAAAGGTACAGTTATAAATAAAGTATAAAAACCATGCACAGTATCACCCAAGTGGATGCAATAATATGTTACCGTATAACTGTGGCCAGTGCATTACAAACAAATGTATACAAATACCATGTGGTTTAAAGCAGAAAAATGACCAATAAGCATATACTTGCTCTAAAATATATAAAAACACAGACCTAGTGCAATAATGTCTGTAGAAAGGTATGGGAATAATTGGAGGTAATAAAAACTCACAATTGTGGAGTGGTTCAAGTACCACTCCAAACTATCAGGCTTCAGGAGGATCAGCCCCTTGAGAGTGTTGGATCCAGACAATGTTGTGTAGTAGAAACTCACTCTCAGCCGAAATCTCGAAGTAAACGATAATTGTAGCTTTGTTAGATTAACATAAATAAAATCAGTCACTGCTGCTGTGCAAACCAAGGTCAGTTCAGTCCAGATGAATCATGGATAAACTGTGTAAGTTCTATCCCGTTCTGTATCCAGCTTCTCACAGACTCTCGTTGGTGCAGCTACTTCCGGGTTTCGTCATATGCTACGCGTTTCGCCCCGCCTCTCAGAAGGCCCTGAGCCAGGAAGTCCCTCCAGTGGCCATCTTGATGTTACACCTAACAATATAAAGTAAGAGAGACATGCATTGAAAATCAATTAAAAAAACTAAAATGTGGACTGCTTGTGTGCAGCTGAAAATGAAATAAATATCACATATGAATACACATCAGTTTGTATAATTTTGTAAAATCTGCATAAATGTATTCATTGGTAGAGGGAAACACAAAAAAAGTTTTTAGGGGTCAACTTACTGTTTGGTGTATTTTTGAAAGTAAATCATTAATTGAGTTGTGCTGGGAAGTCATTAAAACCCTCATTACTATTTATTCATTCATTTCAAGAGCTGATTGTAACGCACCACTTCCAGTAAATGTTTTCATGTCAAACATTGCGTAAGTGTCTAATTACATCCAAAAACAATTAGATTTTATCACTGTTTGCTGCCACAACCCCTACAAAAGAACACAACTATAACATATATGGAGTCCAGGATACCCTAGTAGTAAACATGAAAGAATGAGCATCTGTAACAAAATCTATGGCTTGTGGATGATTTAAAAATATAAAACAGATTGGAATTGACAGGAATCAAGAGTAATCAATGAGGGAGAAAAAAGGAAATTGGGAATTCACACACAAAACGTGCATTCCTTAGTAGTGGTGCTGCTTTAAGTTCAAAATATATGAAAAGTTCCATCTAGATTATCTAAGATGTATCCTAACTACACCCCAAATTGTGGGAGATGTGGTAATTCTGCAGGCACCTTTATTCATATTTGGTAGTCATGACCTTTAAGCCCTTAAGGACCAAACTTCTGGAATAAAAGGGAATCATGACTTGTCAAACATGTCATGTGTCCTTAAGGGGTTAATCAAGCCAATATGGAAATGGGCATATAATAGTTTTATAAACCTGAAATGGTGACCTGAAACTGCAGTATTTGATGTGAATGTGATTTAACATCAAAAAATATCAAACATTGTTTTATAGCCACCAAGATTTTGATCGCCAGGAACTGGAAATCTAATATTCCTTTCCAAAAAAAGCATTTTGTAAACAAAATAAGATATCTATTCCTATTCCGTATGGAAAAAGAACTGTCCAATTCCACTATACATTCTTACAAAAAACAAGAACTATTTCACACATGGCTGGAAAAAATCTAAAATGTAAACCAACAAATTTCACTGTTTATCCTGTGCTAAATTATAAATTATACAACTTCTAATATCCAAGAAATATAATAATTTAAAGATTTAGTAAGAAGGATGTTTCTGGTCTGAAGGGTGTGAGATTGCCAGTGTTTATGAATTTATGTTATTCAAATTTGTGCTTTATATCTTAAAAGTTTACGAATTTCAATTCTAACGCCACATCTAAAAGGACTGTGTGTTTGTCTATGTGTATTATTGATTGTGATTATGTCTTAATTTTAAATTTTAATATCTTCAAATTTTATTAAAAAACAAAAACAAAATATATATATATATATACAGGTATATGAAAAGTAATGGAACAACACACAGAAATACAGTATTAAATCCTACTAGACTAATTAAAATCACCTGCCTTAGCAAATAAACACATATATATGTATGGCCATATGAAATTAAGCCAACCACTGTGTCAAACTACCCCAATATTTTATTGTAGGTAGCAAATTTATATCCAATGTTAATTTTAGTGTAGGACACATCAATATTGGGGTACTTAATGCAGTGTCTCAACACGGTATGGCTATATGGTGTAACCACATCTCCATATTTATTTGCTATGGTTGGTGATTTTAATACTTAAATCTATATTTACCCGATGGGTCTACAGGATTAGCCCTTCTTCTTCTACCTTGTTTGTTTGAGTTTTATAGTAAAACCATTTTGATCTTGGCAAATTCCTCAATCCCTTCTCTACCCTTCTCTACCTTGTGTGCAGTGGAGGTTAATCACTACTGGCTAGTGTTCTGGACAGCTGGCCCCTACAACTTCCTTTACTCTCTGGACTGTAGGTTAAGTGTAATAATGGGGCTATTGGGTCTCAGAAGCACATAGTCCAGTGGTAGATAGACCAGGGAATGCAACATTTCATGGTCCCAATATTGAGAGGGCCAGAATATAGTAAAGTAACTGATCAACAGAGAATCAGGGGAAGCCTAGTCCCCCGATCTAACATGTTAAAACGTTCCCAAGTCCCTGGCCACTACCCTATCCAACCAAAATGAAAAAGTATTATATAGGTGAGGCAGTCTATAAAAAAACCTCACCTGTCAATGTCTTAACAAAATTAACTGATGTAACTATTATGAAATAATAATAATGAGGAAAATGTAAATAAAAACTCAACCAGGAAAAAACTGAAAACGATTTTTTCAAACCAAGTAATTCCAGTTCACAACTAGCTCTCTGCTCACTACGATGGCCCTGCTGTTCAAAAAGAGAATCTTCTCTGCACTGATTGACTGGCTTCAGTGCATCCCCAGACAATGAGGACTGACCACTGGCATGTGTTAAGGATATGCTGTTCTTGTGATGCTGCTGGATTATGGCTCCTAATGAATACAATATAATGTTACAATAAAATTCAGTTACTAATTTTCAGATAGTAATGTTAGCTCTAGTTATGAATCAATGCCATAGTGTGATATAGTTAATCTGTGCATAATAATAACAACAGTATTTCAAAGATCTTACACTCGCTAGTACCAGAATCTTGGAACAAACTCCCATTATACCAGATCTTCCTATGCTTTCTTTACCATAGTATTTATGTACGTTTTGTTCAATTGTATCATCTATCAGGGTTATTCAATAAACTTTGAAGTTTTTTATTAATTCAGAGAAGTAATGTATTTAACCTGTAAATTTCTGACTGTGTGGAATGTATTAGTGACCCTTTCAACCATTAGAAATATAATGGGGCTTACTAACGACATAAGCAAATGTTCCTTGCCTAGGTTGTTTTTCAAGGAGCTCCCCTGTCAATATCTACTTTAATTCTGTTACTTTATTATAGAGAACCTTGTAATATCTGCTGAAGCTAAAAGAGCTTATACAGTATTTTACTGGCCGTGTCTTAGAGGTCCTTACCACCTTTCAGGCTTTTATAACGCTTCATGACAGACAGTTGTGATCACATATGAACAGTCACAATTTCATTTATAAAACCACATGAATGAAAATATTTTGTTTCATGAACTAAGCTATCTCCTTTGTTTATGAGATACGGGTAAAATTATTTTTCTTTTTTTAAAACTTTTGTTGATGTCAATGTATGAGCTCCACAATAGATTGAAAATGGGAATCAGTGTAAGTGTCCCTTTACTGTTTGTTATCTGATTTATGTGATTTGAGGCAACAAACACAAACATTGTTGACAGTGGCTTTTTCAGACACATTTCCATAAGGATGAGTCAGACATTGTGTAATATTTTGGAAGTTAGTCGTTGAAGAACACAGCTGTTTGCCGATCTTCTCATTGATTTTAGATAAAGTATGTTTGAGTACTGATTAGTAAATTTGTCTATCAATATTTGCTGTACTTACCATAATAGGTATTCTGTCAGACAGATGCTTTTTTATTTTAATTTTTTTAAATTTTGTAGTGCAGTGGTTGAACATATTCATGAGTTAGCAAAAGCTCAATATACAGAAAAGCAGGTGTCCGTGAAGACATAAATGAAAAAGACTGCCCACATTTTTTTTTAAATAATCATACAATCCTAAATTAGGTAAAAGTGAAGAATATGTGGCCTTCTAAAATATTATTTGGGAATATATAAGCACTTCAGATTCCAAACTCTCCACCATGGCCAAGACCAAAGAGCTGTCCAAGGATGTCAGGGACAAGATTGTAGACCTGCACAAGGCTGGAATGGGCTACAAGACCATCGCCAAGCAGCTTGATGAGAAGGTGACAACAGTTGGTGCTATTATTCGCAAATGGAAGAAATACAAAATAACTGTCAGTCTCCTTCGATCTGGTGCTGCATGCAAGATCTTACTTCATGGGGTTTCAATGATCATGAGAACGGTGAGGAATCAGCCATGAACTACACGGGAGGATCTTGTTAATGATCGCAAGGCAGCTGGGACCATAGTCACCAAGAAAACAATTGGTAACACACTATGCCGTGAAGGTCTGAAATCCTGCAGCGCCCGCAAGTTCCCCTGCTCAAGAAAGCACATGTACAGGCCCATCTGAAGTTTACCAATGAACACCTGAATGATTCAGAGGAGAACTAGGTGAAAGTGTTGTGGTCAGATGAGACCAAAATTGGGCTTTTTGGCATCAACTCGCCGTGTTTGGGGGAGGATAAATGCTGCCTATGACAGCAAGCAGTGGCGTACATACCGAAGTCGCAAGGGGTCGCAGCTGCGACCGGGCCCAGCCACCCTGCAGACCCCTGCGACTGGCTTCTTGCCACCATCTTTTGTGGACCCGAGGCCGCCATCCAAGGGGTCCATCGGGTGGCCCATGCTGTTAGGGCCACCCGATGGAGATGGATTCTCAGTGGGCCCGGTCAGCGCTGAGTGCTTTAACAGTGCAACTGGGCCCCCGTGATGACATCAGATAGAGCTGGGAGGAAGTGACTGTCCCGGTCACTCCTCCCAGCCATAAGAGAGCCACACGGGAGGAAGCAGAAGAGGGAGTCAGAGTGGGAGTCTGTGTTTATGTGTCTGTATGTATCTGTATCCCCATGGATTGTGTGTGCCACTGACCACAAGAACACCATCCCCACCGTCAAACATGAAGGTGGAAACATTATGCTTTGGTGGTGTTTTTCTGCTAAGGGGACAGGACAACTGCACCGCATCAAAGGGACGATGGACGGGGCCATGTACCATCAAATCTTGGGTAAGAACATCCTTCCCTCAGCCAGGGCAATGAAAATGGGTTGTGGATGGGTATTCCAGCATGACAATGACCCAAAACACACAGCCAAGGCGACAAAAAAGAGTGGCTCTAGAAGAAGCACATTAAGGTCCTGGAGTGGCCTAGCCAGTTTCCAGACCTTAATCCCATAGAAAATCTGTGGAGAGAGCTCAAGGTTCAGGTTGCCAAACGTCAGCCTCGAAACCTTAATGACTTGGAGAGGATCTGCAAACAGGAGTGGGACAAAATCCCTCCTGAGATGTGTGCAAACCTGGTGACCAATTACAACAAACGTCTGACCTCTGTAATTGCCAACAAGGGTTTTGCCACCAAGTACTAAGTCGAAGGGGTCAAATATTTATTTCACTCATTGACATGCAAATCAATTTATAACTTTTTTGACATGCGTTTTTTTCATAGATTTTTTTTTTGTTTTTCTGTCTCTCACTGTTAAAATACACCTGCCATTAAAATTATAGACTGATCAAATGTTCAAAATCAGTAGGAGAACAAATACTTTTTTCCCTCACTGTATGTGCTCATACAAAACATGCTAGGTTTGGGTAAACGTTGTCACGGTTCCCACCGTAACTTCCTCAGTACTGGGGGCTGGACTTGCATTGAAGTTTCTCCTGTCTCTCATGGTACACCTGATGTTGATGGTCTTGTTAGCCAGGTATAAAACACTGCCTCTCCCAGAAGGCAGTGTCAGTTCCTTGACTATGGTTCAGTATTGCTGTTTGTGTTCCAGTGTGCTCCTGTTAATTCCTGACCTTGGCTTGTTACTCCGTATATCCTGACTTCTGGCATCCTCTGACTTTGTTTTTTTTCTCGTTAATCCTGATTTCTGGCACACTCTGGCTTACCCACGACGATTCTCCTGCTTTATCCGTTCCTGTACTGCGACTTGGAGAATTATCCTGCACAGCCCCCGTGCACCGACTCACAGGCCACGTGAATTCTTACCTGACCACCTCGGCCTGTGTTTACTTGCAAGGGTGAGCATATATCTCTGCCTGCCGGACTCCCAACTCAGGTAAGCCCTGACAAACGTATAGCGTACGGTACATAGTACAGATTTAATGCCTGATATAGGTGAGCTGAGTGGTTGCAACTTAGCATTGGGTAATGAGGGTAAATTACCAGGTACCCAAAATATTCCATCTATTGTCATTTTTTGCCCTGTAGTATGAGGCAAGATGGTGGCCAGAAGATGTCTGGTGTAGTGAGGTAATTCCTCTGCCGAGACAGTACCTAGGTACCCTGAATTTTAATATGAGAGCATTGTTGATGGTCTTCCAAGGCTGTCAGCTGTACCGACATGACTTTCTGTTGGGTCCAGAGCTGCTGCACCAAGTTTTGAAGTGTGGACAGGTGAATTTGTACCTTAATAATATCTTCCTCTGAGGTCTGTAAACTGTTTCTGATGGCCTGTATGTTGTCTGTGATGGGCGCTAGTTTCGCTGCCAGTAGTTTATGAATGTGGGCCAGCAGAACCTTCAGGTTGTGTTTGGTAGTTGGGATTGAGTCAGTGGGGTACTCTGGAGAGAGGAGTTGCGTTGTTCAAGGCTACGGTAGAGTCTCCGGCAAGTCTGGGCTGGGTAGGCCTCTGGAGCATGACCCGATATCCCTGCAATCTGTCGCTGAGTTGGACTTTTTTGATCTGTGACCCATGGTTGGCATTTGGGCTGAGGAACTGGGTGTCTTGGGATAAGGTTCCATGTTCTCTTTTGCTGCAGTGGTTCCGAGAAGGAGTGCCTCTAGGTCTGGAAGTGTAAGTGTGGTGGCCCAGGTCCTCCGTCTCCGTTTAGACTGGTGAGGGTTGAGAAAAAATGGCATCTATCGATGCTCTTAGTGCTGTAGAGTGCAACTGGCTGTTTTGCATCACTGGATAGGCTTAAATTTTTAGGATATTTGGCTGATTGTGCAAAAATCTGGAGGAGCTGTCAAGACTGGTGACTGTTCAGGTCAGTAAGCAAGCGCCGTCCCCCAGACAGACCGTTTATAATATATTTGGTCTCCTCCTCCCATCAGGGCTGGACTTACATGTCAGGAACCTATAGGTACAACATTTTAAGGCACATCCTGCTCCTCATTCCCCAAAATGGCATGACATGTAAATAAATATAATTAATTAATTAATTAACTTAACATTGCTGACCTAAAAACATCTAAAAAAAAAAAATGTTATTCATTTAATGTATGTATGCACATACAGGGGCGGACTGACCACTCGGGCACTAGTCACCCCCCCTCACTGTGTCACTAGTCACCCCCTCAATGTCACTAATCACCCCCCCTCACTGTCACTAGTCACCCCCCCTCACTGTCAGGGGCCCGGCCTGCACAGCCATGCTCCAGCTGGAGATATCAGAGATCTCTCCAACTGGAACGAAAATAAAACTATTTAATCGATAGGTTGTGGGGTCCCTGATGCAGCTTGGGGCCCCACAACCTACCACTCTGTAAATCACTACCCCCCCATGAGACCTGGCAGCTTCACCGCCTCTCTTCCAGGTCTCCTGCTTCCTGTCCCACTGGCTCTGTGTGATGGGAGAGGCGGGCCAGGAAGTGACATCACTTCCTGTTTACTCCTCTCACACGGAGCCGATCAGCCAGGGGAAGGAGCAGCAGCCAGGGACAGAAGAGGAAGCAGAGAGACAGGTAGGCATTAGTCACCCCCCCCTCACTGTCACTAGTCACCCCCTCACTGTCACTAGTCACCCCCCTCACTGTCACTAGTCACCCCCCCACTGTGTCACTAGTTACCCCCCTCACTGTCACTACTCACCCCCCTCACTGTGTCACTAGTCACCCCCTCAATGTCACTAATCACCCCCTCACTGTCACTAGTCACCCCCCCTCACTAGTCACCCCCACTGTGTCACTAGTCACCCCCTCAATGTCACTAATCACCCCCCCCTCACTGTCACTAGTCACCCCCCCTCACTGTCAGGGGCCCGGCCTGCATAGCCATGCTCCAGCTGGAGATATCAGAGATCTCTCCAACTGGAACGAAAATAAAACTATTTAATCGATAGGTTGTGGGGCCCCTGATGCAGCTTGGGGCCCCACAACCTACCACTCTGTAAATCACTACCCCCCCCATGAGACCTGGCAGCTTCACCGCCTCTCTTCCAGGTCTCCTGCTTCCTGTCCCACTGGCTCTGTGTGATGGGAGAGGCGGACCAGGAAGTGACATCACTTCCTGTTTACTCCTCTCACACGGAGCCGATCAGCCAGGGGAAGGAGCAGCAGCCAGGGACAGAAGAGGAAGCAGAGAGACAGGTAGGCATTAGTCACCCCCCCCCTCACTGTCACTAGTCACCCCCCCTCACTGTCACTAGTCACCCCCCTCACTGTCACTAGTCACCCCCCCACTG
>OW240916.1:254718188-254752232 GCA_933207985.1 Pelobates cultripes
GTCACTAGTCACCCCCTCACTATCACTAGTCACCCCCACTGTCTCACTAGTCAGCCCCCCACTGTGTCACTAGTCACCCCCCTCACTGTGTCACTAGTCACACCCTCCCTCGCTAGTCACCCCCCGGTCACTAGTCACCCCTCCCTCACTCTGTCACTAGTCACCCCTCCCTCACTCTGTCACTAATCACTCCCTCACTCTGTCACTAGTCACCCTCTCCTTCACTCTGTCACTAGTCACACCCTCCCTCACTCTGTCACTAGAGTGAGGGAATGACTGGTGACAGAGTGAGGGAAGGGGTGACTAGTGGCAGAATGAGGGAAGGAAGGGGTGACTGGTGACAGAGTGAGCGGATGACTGGTGACAGAGTGAATGGATGACTGGTGACAGAGTGAGAGAGGGGGATGACTAGTGACAGAGTGAGTTAGGGGGTGACTAGTGACAGAGTAAGGAATGGAGGGGGTGACTAGTAACAGAAGGAGGGAGTAGTGACAGAGGGAGGTGGTGACTAGTAACAGAGTGAGGAAGGAGGTGACTAGTGACAGTGAGGAAGGGTGTGACTAGTGACAGAGTGAGGGAGGGTGTGATTAGTGACAGAGTGAGGGAGGGTGTGACTAGTGACAGAGAGAGAGGGAGGGGGTGACTAGTGACAGAGTGAGGGAGGGAAGGGGTGACTAGTGGCAGAGTGAGGGAGGTGGTGATTAGTGACAGAGGGAGGAATGGGGTGACTAGTGACAGTCACCAGCTCCTTCACTCTGTCACTGTGTCACCCTCTCCCTCACTGTGTCACCCCCTTCCTCATTCTTTCACTGTGTCACCCCCTCTCTCACTCTGTCACTAGTCACCCCCTCTCTCACTCTGTCACCAGTCATTCCCTCACTCTGTCACCAGTTATCCACTCACTCTGTCACCAGTCACCCCTTCCTTCCTTCACAGTGACAGAGTTAGGGAGGGAGTGACTAGTGACAGAGAGAGGGGTGACTAGTGACAGAGTGAGGAAGGGGGTGACTAGGGACAGAGGGGGTGATTAGTGACAGAGTGAGTGAGGGGGTGACTAGTAATAGTAAGCGAGTGGGTGACACAGTGACAGAGTTAGGGAGGGAGTGACTAGTGAAAAAGAGAGGGATGGGGTGACTAGTGAAGTCACCCCTTCCCTCCCTCTGTCACTAGTCACTACCTCCCTCTGTCACTAGTCACTCCCACTGTCACTAGTCACTCCCTCCCTCTGTCACTAGTCACTCCCTCACTCTGTCACCAGTCACTCCCACACTCTGTCACCAGTCACCCCCTCACTCTATCACCAGTTATCCCCTCACTCTGTCACTAGTCAACTCTTCCCTCCCCTGTCACTAGTCACTTTGCCACTAGTCATCTCTTCCCTCCCTCACTCATAGAAACATAGAAACATAGAAACATAGAATGTGACGGCAGATAAGAACCATTCGGTCCATCTAGTCTGCCCAATTTTCTAAAAACTTTCATTAGTCCCTAGCCTTATCTTATAGTTAGGATAGCCTTATGCCTATCCCATGCATGCTTAAACTCCTTACTGTGTTAACCTCTACCACTTCAGCTGGAAGGCTATTCCATGCATCCACTACCCTCTCAGTAAAGTAATACTTCCTGATATTATTTTTAAACCTTTGTCCCTCTGCCACTAGTCATCTCTTCCCTTCCTCACTCTGCCACTAGTCACCCATTCCCTAACTCTGTCACTAGTCACCCCCTCTTCCTCCCTCTGTCACTAGTCACCCACTCCCTCACTCTGTCACCAGTCACCCCCACTCACTGTGTCTCCCCCTCACTCTGCCACCACTCAACCCCTCCTTCACTCTGCCACCAGGTACCCCCTCACTCTGTCACCTGTCACAACCTCCCACACTCTTCCACCTGTCACCTTCTCCCTCACACACTCTGTCACCTGTCACATATGCATTCACACAGTCACTATATACAAAAAAGCACATGTAGTCATCCAGACATGCACAACTGCATTCACACAGACTCAAATACAAACATGCATTGATACACAGGTCTTCACAATATACATATCCAAAAGAATGCCGTATTATGAGTTATATTTAACATTTCTTTAATGAACATATATTTGGCCTTCAAAGGGCCTGGGATCTAATTTTGCCCGGGGGCCCCAAAGGCTCTCAGTCCGCCCCTGTGCACATATTCCTACTTGTATGTTTGAATCTGTGAGTATAGTGAGTGTATGTAACAGTGTAAATGCAATGCAGGGATAAAGTTAGTAGTGGTTAGAGTAAAGGGGTGGGTTAATGTAATAGATGGATTAACATCAAAGTTATATTACATAGGTGTTCAGTGTTAAGATAATGAATAGTTTGAGATAAGCTGAAGTTGTTATTATTATTATTATTATTATGATGATATTTATAGAGCGCCGTCAAATTCCGCAGCGCTTTACAATGGGTGGACGAACAGACATGTAATTGTAACCAGACAAGTTGGACACACAGGAACAGAGAGGTTGAGGGCCCTGCTCAATGAGCTTACATGCTAGAGGGAGTGGGGTAAAATGACACAAAAAGGTAAGGATAGTATTAGACTAGTGACAGTTGCAGAAGAGGAATCAGAATTTAAAATTGAGCTCTATATTTTATAGGAAGCCAATGTAGGGACTGACAGAAGGGTGAGTCATGGGAGGTGCGGGCGGACAGGAAGATGAGCCTCGCCGCCGCATTCATTATGCACTGTAACGGCGCTAGTTGGGAGCACGTAAGACCACTGAGAAGCAGATTACAGTAGTCAAGGCGAGAAAGGACAGTGGAATGGACCAACACCTTAGTCGCATCTGGTGTTAAGTAGGGGCGGATGTGCGCAATGTTTTTGAGATGGAAATGACAGGATTTGGCGATAGATTGAACATGAGGCTTGAAGGAGAGGTCGGAGTCAAAGAGAACACGTAGGCGAGCCTGCGTGGTGGAGCTGATGGTAGCACCGTTGACTTGGAGGGAGACAGACACAGGAGTAACAACACTTGAGGGAGGAAAGACCAGAATTTCAGTTTTGGTCAAGTTTAGTTTAAGGAAGTAGGCAGCCATCCAGTTAGAGACAGCAGAGAGGCAGTCAGAGACACTAGTCAAGAGGGACGGGGAGAGATCAGGAGAGGACAGGTAGATTTGCGTGTAGTTTAAGTTGTAGTATAAGGGCTATTAAAGGACCACTATAGTGCCAGGAAAACAAACTTGTTTTCCTGGCACTATAGTGTCATTAGGTCCCCCCACCCTCAGGGTCCCTCCCCTTCCCCCCCCACTGGGCTGAAGAGGTTAGAACCCTTTCAGCCACTTACATTTCTCAGGCGCCGGGCTCCCTCGGCGCTGATGAACTAGCCTCCCTCTGCCGACGTCAGCTCCAAATGCGCATGCGCAGCAAGAGCCGAGCGCACATTCTAACAGCCTACATAGGAAAGCATTTCTCAGTGCTTTCCTATGGACGTCCAGCGTCTTCTCACTGTGATTTTCACAGTGACAATCGCAGAAGCGTCTCTAGCAGCTGTCAATGAGACAGCCACTCTAGAGGCTGGATTAACCCTCAGTGAAACATATCAGTTTCTCTTAAACTGCTATGTTTTTAGCTTCAGGATTAAAACTAGAGGGACCTGGCATCCAGACCATTTCATTGAGCTGAATTGGTCTGGGTGCCTATAGTGGTCCTTTAAGGGTCAGAGTAGGATTAGATATAGCATTTAGATATATGGGGTGTTTTAGGATTATTGAATTTAGGGCATGAGTTGAGTTAAATTTAGTGTTATTGTACATGGGGTGGGACCAGTCTGATATGCTTCAGATATGTTCTCTCTGTAATGGCACAAGATGAGCTAAAACCAGCTTGAGTTCTGAGCGGGGACCCACCGAAGGGCAGGCTATTTTAGCTGCTGTCCGTTCTCAGAATACTCTTGCGACCCATTTTTTGCTCTCCATTAGTTTAAAGGGTAATCCAGACGTGGACCCCTTGCTCACGGTGCCTAGAGAGATATCAGCTATGCCTCACTGATGATGCCTAACAAGGCTGAAACGATCGTCTGGGGTTGCTGTATCTTTCGTGCAGAGAGAACTTGCTGGCATTTCGGATCTGGACTGCCCGTATGGGTGGGACCAGTCTGATATGCTTCAAATATGTTCTCTCTATAATGGCACAAGATGAGCTAAAACCAGCTTGAGTTCTGAGCGGGGACCCACCGAAGGGCAGACTATTTTAGCTGCTGTCCGTTCTCAGAATACTCTTGCGACCCATTTTTTGTTGTACATGGGGTGTTTAGTTTTTAAGAGGAGTTAAACATAGTATTAATGTAAAGGATTTATTTTCTGTTTTAGGTATTGAATGCTAAAGTGTGAAGGATAATTTTCAAAGTACTAACCTTCTTATGTGTTCTGTAGACCGGTCAGATTGATGTTATACAGTATGTACCTGTTAGAGCTCCTCATGCAGTGCATTACCTGTGTGAGAGATGATTAGAGGGCATATTGGAAATTAATCTTTCCTCTTCATGTCCAGTCCCACACTCAGACACTGGAGAAGCTGGGACCATCTAAAACTATTCCTGCAGGTCTGCTATTTAGGCTGACTCCCCATCAGTTTATTTAAGCTCAAAAAGGAACATTAAAAGCAACGGCTTTGAAAGCATCGGCTCACCGCCCTCAGCCAATGAATACCTACATGCTCTGTTGCGCTGGCTCAGTGCGGAGATCTTATGCACTGTAGAGAAGATCCCTGGTGGACCCAAGGTAATTTGTCAAACCAACACATATAGTTTCAATACTGACAATGGGAGGCGGGCTGTAGTGGTTTTGGTTCTTGGAGTGTTTCTTAAATTTTTACTTAAGAATGATTTTCCAAAAATTTATTTACATTACTGAATTAATTTTTCAAGTTAAGAGTCATTTTAGGACAAACATTAAAGCAAATCTGTCAAGTTTTATATTTTCAAAAACACAGAATGTTTATGAAAATTGCTAGTATGCTACTTTGGAATTTCATTGACATTTCAAAAGATTCTAAAAGTATACAAATGATAATAACAATGACACGTTGTCTTATGTATCCTTTTATTAAAGAGCAAATACAAGCTTTGCATCTTCCTTGCATCGACTTTTTCCCAATGGCCGATTCTTGAGTGCTTTAAATCTCTTAAAATTCCTGACTATTTGAACTTGTGCAACTATCTATTTGTCATTAGTGACAGCTGGTGAGAAGTGCATCTATTCACATACCATGCACGAAAACTGTGTTCTTGGGTCTAGCGGGATCTTCTGTAGATCTTGTTCTGTATACTCACATCATGGTGATACAGATCCTGACAGCTACATCTGTCCAGAGTTATAGATGATGATACTTAACAAAGAGTAATAGAAGTGACTATGTTTCTGTTTCCTTTAGTACACTCCTTCAATGAAGAGCTATATGTCCTGGTTGGATAAAAGCCATTTATCTGTGCTTTTTATACTTTATACCAAAGAGTGGTAAAATTATGCCACTTCCACTAGCAGTAAGGATGTAACTGGCTAACGGTCAATCATTAGTTTTTGTGCAGATAAATGACTTTGAGGAACAATCAGAGTGACTGATGGCTATGTGAATGCTTGAAACTCAGGAGGTGCAATATTCACTATAAAATAATTCTATACACAGTTGGAAAGCAGAAGGGTAATAGCATTAGTGCATAAAATATGACAGTCTCTGTTTCACAATATTTTTTTCTTATCACTATATACCAACTGCACCTGAGCATAGCCAAGGCAAGCAGCCTGAGGATATTTCTGCCATCAGAATGCACACAAGTCACCTGGTGTGAATAAGTCAAGTTTAAACTCATTACAGTCCCTCTCCACAGAACTCTCTCTGACCTACTGAGCATATCTGGTAGGAAAAAACTACATTACACATACATCAAGTATGGAACTCATCAGGGTAACTAGTAGGTGCAAAATTTTTTTTCCATTTTCAATAAATGTATTTATAGTGCATGCACAGGCACACATTTTTATTGACACTGTGATCTTGCTACTTTTCTGTTACTTGTCATGGTAGGACTTAAAGGAACACTATCATGTTAGGAATGCAAAGCTATAGTATACCACTGTCCTAACTAGAGGTGTCCCCCTCCCTGCTCACAAGCACAAAATTGGGTTAACAACCCCTCTTTCACTCACCTTAATTCCAGCTCCTGGATCGCTCTCCTCCTACAGCGACGTCAAGCCAAGGGAAGACATAATGCACATGCCACCAGAGTGCCACGCGCACAATAGACCTTTTCTGTAGGAAAGCACTGAATAAACATTTTCTTATGGGAATTTTGATGACGCTGGATGTCTAATGTCGTTTCAGGGAGCTAAACTCTCAGCAAAGAAGCAGCTCTAACTAGAGGTTATCTTAACTCTACAATGTAACCATTGCAGTTTCTTTAAAATAACAATGTTTTCACTTGCAGGGTTTCGGGGACAAGGGCACTTCATCAACACCACTTCTATGATATGAAGCGGTCTGGATGTCTATATTGTTCCTTTAATAGCCTGAGTACACAATATCATCTTGTTAATGCTGATTTACTAACCATTGCTTTTTACAGAAACATAGAGGGAGATTTATCAGTGTCAGTGAATAATCTGCAACTTTTCTGAGATATTTTTGCATGTATAACCAATTCTAATGGTCAACTAATATTGTGACTATTCCATTAATTTCATGCTTGTGCTAAGTTTTGTGCACTGTGCTCCATTTATGAATCACTCCACCCTTTTTTGCACCAGAAAACTATTTCTGATGTTCTCTTACACCTCCTTCATTTTGCCGCAGAAAATGAGCAGAATATTTGCACAGCACAATAAACTAGTTGGATGTATTTGTGAAGGTGCTAGAAGTTGCTGAAAGATACAAACAAAGAAGGCTACCTTAAAGACTATATTAAAAATAGTTTATGAAATTTTAACAGATTTCTGAGCCCCCCTCTCCCCCCTCCAAAAAAAAAACACCACATTTTTTAGAACAGTTTAATAAATCTACCCTATGGTTTCAAAGATTAACTGGTAATAAATCTTGAATGCAATCCAGCTATCGGTATAGTTATTTCTGTTCATTATTCTTTTCACAAAAGACTTAATGTCATTCTTTGCTTCATTATATTTCCCGCAAGAGGCTACAAGTGTTACTTTAAACATAATTAATTATCCACATTTTGGTGCTTATCAAAGAACCTATAGAGAGAGGAAAGATAATAGTGCAATTTTTATAGTGGGTGATTTCTGCTCTTACTCGTGCTGAAACACAATCTCACTAGTGACACCACAAGTCAACCTATTGCTCTATGATTAGTGGCTACACAATACTATTTGTTTTCACAATGTAACTTGTTATTGTGTTAGAAGCCAAGTCATTAAATACCTTTCAATAACCGAGCGAGCATAAATAGAGTGGACGTACTATTTATCTACTGTAAATCCACTAGGTGATTGATGGAGGGTTGTTTTCTTTACGAACTTGGTTAAAACCACTGTAAAATAATCAATGTTCATTGTTACATTCGTAGTCTTGGTGTAAAATCAAACTTACTTTGGGGTTTATTCACTAACCAACTGAATTTTAATGAATTAGAAATGAATTACAAAATTTATTCCAAAATAGCTCATGTGGAAAATGTATCTAAGCTATAGCTACAGTTTTGCTCAGATAGGACTTTAAATACTTAGAAACATAGAATGTGACGGCAGATAAGAACCATTCGGCCCATCTAGTCTGCCCAATTTTCTAAATACTTTCATTAGTCCCTAGCCTTATCTTATAGTTAGGATAGCCTTATGCCTATCCCACGCATGCTTAAACTCCTTTACTGTGTTAACCTCTACAACTTCAGCTGGAAGGCTATTCCATGCATCCACTACCCTCTCAGTAAAGTAATACTTCCTGATATTATTTTTAAACCTTTGTCCCTCTAATTTAAGACTATGTCCTCTTGTTGTGGTAGTTTTTCTTCTTTTAAATATAGTCTCCTCCTTTACTGTGTTGATTCCCTTTATATATTTAAATGTTTCTATCAAATCCCCCCTGTCTCGTCTTTCCTCCAAGCAAAATGTTTGACATGAACTATTTTTCACGCAGACCAATTGACATATTAGCTTCTTAAGATTAATGCTTTCTAAAGGAAAGGTTCCACCGAACCACTGGATTTAGAGTCCAGGCTGCTAACCATTACACCATGGAACCACTGCTTATAATAATAACAAAAATTACCATGCATACAATTCTATGATACATTTACTAATACAGAGTACATACAAAGTGTAAAAATAGTTACAAATATGTCAAGTTTATACTCTGACCTAAAAATCGAATGTTGTGTGATATCAGCAGAAAATGTACAGAACAACCTGACTACAGAGACAGTATCACTACAAAAGGAAGCAAAAACTCACACGGGGTAGGGCGATTGCAAAAAATGGTTCCAAAATCATCAAAATCTGCTACTTAGCATTTATACATTTTTAGATAAACAATATATAGACTGTATAAAGTGTATTCAAAAGATATGTTGCTTACTGAAACGTTTATGACATATGAAAAACAAAAATATTATAAACATCAATGAGCATTCAGTAGTCATTACAGCACTCAAAATCTGTAATGAGAGAACACAATAATTAAACACTATAGTAACCAAAAAAAGCTTTAGCTTGATAAAGCAATTTTGGTATATAAATCATAGCCCTGCAGTTTTACTGCTCACATTCTCTGCCTTTTAGGAGTTTCATCACTTAGCGTATACATTCTAGTCACACCTCCCTGTGTTTGACTTGCACAGCCTTCCTAAGCACTTCCTGTAAAGAGACTTGAATGTTTAAACCTCCATTATTGCAAATTCCTTTTCATTTAGAAATTCTTATATCCTGCTCTGTTAATAGTGTGCTAGACCCTGCAGGAGACTACTGTGTGAAATTAAAGTTCAATTAACAAAGCAGGAAATAAAGGATTCTGAAATATGTTAACATCCGATTGAAAATGAAGCTATTTTTTTGTATACAGGCTGTGTCACTCACAGCCAGGAGAGATTTGGCTAGGCCAGCATAAACAGAAACAAAAGTGATTTAACTTTTAAATGGCATATGATTAATCATTAAAACTTCAGCGGTATGGTCTATATACCAAAACTGCTTTATTAAGCTAAAGTTATTTTAGTGACTATAGTGATAGGATGCTGATAAATCAATATTAAAGGGACACTATAGTCACCAGAACAACTACAGCTTATTGAATTTGTTCTGGTGAATAGAATGATTACCGTCAGGGTTTTTGCTGCAAATACTGTCTTTTCAGAGAAAATGCAGTGTTTACATTACAGCCTAGTGATAACTTCACTGGCCACTCCTCAGATGGCTAGTAGAGATCCTTCCTGGGTCATGGCTGCCTAAAATGCATCCAAACATTCAGTATCTCCTCCCTCTGCATGCAGACACTGAACTTTCCTCATAGAGATTCATTGAGTCAATTCATCTCTATGAGGAGATGCTGATTGGCCAGGGCTGTGTTTGAATCATGCTGGCTCTGCCCCTGATCTGCCTCCTTGTCAGTCTCAGCCAATCCTAGGGGGAAGCATTGTGATTGGATCAGGCTACCACTTCTGATGATGTCAGCAAACTGTTTTTTTTTTTCTGAGGCAAAAAGCATGCAAATCTACAGCTTCAAGCTTGAATACAGTAAGATTTTTACTATATTTATGGAGGCATGAGGGTCCCAGGGGGGCTAGATGGTGTTTTTAACACTATAAGGTCAGGAATACGTGTTTGTGTTCCTGACCCTATAGTGAACCTCTATAGCGGGAAAAATCCATAGTCGTATCAAGTTCCTAAATTGTAATGGGTACAGAATCAATGGGCTGAAATCTAAATTGTGTCGTGTGGTTTTATTTGACAAAGTGGTCTGTAACTGGCTTCTCTAGTTTCTAAGTTCTCGTCAGATATCTATTTTGAGATCCACTCTGGATTTTTTCATAAACATTTCTGGATTGTTTCATAAACATTTAATAGTCCTCAAAGGTAAGCTATGTAAGAATGAAAATTCATCGGTGAAAAAAAATGTTTGACCTTGAAATCTTTTGCAGGTATGTGGATTTATAAAACACTTGCCATTCATAATATAGTTATACCAAGTTCAGCCACAACTAAATTGTTGCCTCCATAAATCTCTGTATGAATGGTATGGGTATGTAGAACTCTGTTCTGAGCCAATGGTAATATATAGATTTATCCTTTTCTGGAATTTGCAGCTTCGGGGAAAAAAAATAAAATAATCCCATTACTTGTGTTAACTTTTTTTTACTTATGAGATGACTTTCTTTTAAATTGCTATTGAAGATTTAGCAAATGACATCATAGTCCAGTTCAGACAAGGCAAACAACGCAAATAGAGAGAGATAATAGAAACGTTGTTTCATTTCCCCCCTTCTCTGCTTTCTGTATGCTTACTGCCAGGTGCAAAGGACAGGGCTTAGAACAATGACTGACAGGGAGCTAAAATAGAGGCATCCAGTAAGATGACAAAGAGGTGTAGCTTTACTTTTTTTTTCTCACAAACCTATATTTGTTGAATGTAGAGATAAGACATAGTATTAAAAAGTGACATTTCCCTTTTAAAGTAGTGATGTTATTTTAGATTATTTTTGTATTAAAATAATTTTCTGTGTTGGACAAGTATTAGCTAGACTGCATATGATGTGCAATATATTAAGAAATATGTTCAGATGAGCACCTCTGGATTTTTAATTGCGTATTTCTTTCATGTTTTATCTTGTATATTTGCAATCATGTTGCTTCATCAAATTCCTAGTAATATATTTATACAGTTATAAAAAAATAACACAAGAGGGAATAATCTCTCTTAGTTAAATAATGGAAGGAAAAAACAGAATGGTCTAATAGCAATGTGTATCTCCTAAACAACTGGTATTAAAACAGCACACACCCTATGCTGAAGAATAAAAAAAATAATTTGTAAAAATATCAAAATCTAGTACATTTACCAGGAGTATATAGAGATGTAGATAAGAAAAGCTAAATAGCGGCAGACTAAATTGTCTTTCACATAAAAATAGATTAAAACAAATGCTGAATAAATCAATAGCAGCAAACTAAATGGTTTGAGGGGTATATCGACTAAACGGTTAGTAGTGGGAAATGGATAAAGTGCAGACAATAGTTCTTGTAGAATCCACCTAATGACATAGAGTAAGTGTCCAAATGAGAATAGATACAAATAGCAGCAACAATGTAGCAGCATGTTAGTCCAAAATGTAACCACTCAAATGACTGCTAAGCAGAGAATCCCTTCTATGGAAACAGCCAGGGAGCCTGCCTGCTGAGCTGTGTAATGTAGTATCAAAACTAAAATCCCAGTCTGATAATAGTATGATACATAAAATAAAAGTGCATATAATCTTTAATAAATCAGAGGACCACCAGGACATGGATAATTTCTTCAGATGCACCACCCTCAGATGGACTGACAAAATTGTGCAGAAATGTAGGGTACACTCAAAGATTCTTAGTCCTAACAACCAGGGACGTTTTAGCTGCGAGGCAAACAAGGCATTTGCCTTGGGCGGCATTTTCCAGGGGGAAAGCCGCCCCCAAATGCCCAGGGCAAATGTCTTGTTAGCCTTGCGGCTAACAGTCCAGGCGGTCCTGAATCCTCTGCTCAGCTCCCTCGCGCGCCGCAAGACGTCATATTCCGACTCCAGGTGACGGCATCACTCTGCGGTGCTCGAGGGAACTGAGCAGAGCGCTATTTCAGTGTTTCTTTCTCTGGCTCTGCTTCTTCTCCCCAACTCCTCTCTGTTGGTGTCCCCCAAGGTTCAGTCCTTGGTCCCCTACTGTTCTCCATCTATACTGCCTTCCTTGGTAAACTCATTAGCTCCTTTGGCTTCCAATATCATTTCTATGCAGATGACACGCAAATCTACCTGTCCTCTCCTGATCTCTCCCTGTCCCTCTTGACTAGTGTCTCTGACTGCCTCTCTGCTGTTTCTAACTGGATGGCTGCCCACTTCCTTAAACTAAACTTGACCAAAACTGAAATTCTGGTCTTTCCTCCCTCAAGTGTTGTTACTCCTGTGTCTGTCTCCCTCCAAGTCAACGGTGCTACCATCAGCTCCACCACGCAGGCTCGCTGCCTAGGTGTTCTTTTTGACTCCGACCTCTCCTTCAAGCCTCATGTTCAATCTATCGCCAAATCCTGTCATTTCCATCTCAAAAACATTGCGCGCATCCGCCCCTACTTAACGCCAGATGCGACTAAGGTGTTGGTCCATTCCACTGTCCTTTCTCGCCTTGACTACTGTAATACGCTTCTCAGTGGTCTTACGTGCTCCCAACTTGTGCCGTTACAGTCCATAATGAATGCGGTGGCGAGGCTCGTCTTCCTGTCCACCCGCACCCCCCATGCCTCACCCTTCTGTCAGTCCCTACATTGGCTTCCTATAAAATATAGAGCTCAATTTAAAATTCTGGTTCTTGCTTTCAAATCTCTACATAATGCTGCTCCCACCTATCTATCCTCCCTTATACACAAGTATGTCCTGTCTAGGCCCTTACGATCTACTGAAGACTTACGTCTATCTTCTGTCCGTACTCCCACCTCTGATGCTCTGATGCTCGCCTTCAAGATTTCTCGAGGGCTGCACCGTTCCTGTGGAAATCGCTTCCCTCCTCCGTTAGATGCTCACCCAGTCTCCATTCCTTCAAAAAATCGTTAAAAACCCACTTCTTCATAAAAGTGTATCAATTAAACTGTTAATAGCTCCTGGTTGATTCCTCTTCTGCAACTGTCACTAGTCTAATACTATCCTTACCTTTTTGTGTCCTTTTACCCCACTCCCTGTAGCATGTAAGCTCATTGAGCAGGGCCCTCAACCCCTCTGTTCCTGTGTGTCCAACTTGTCTGGTTACAACTATATGTCTGTTCGTCCACCCATTGTAAAGTGCTGCGGAATTTGACGGCGCTCTCTAAATATCATAATAATAATAATAATTTTAAAAAAATATATACATATATATCATGTGAATTTAAACCATCTCTATACTTTGAAAAGGTCTTAATTGGTAGAAAATAACATATACAAGCTAATGGAGGGGATGGGATATAATAAGAATGTAAAAAATATAAGACAACATCAAAACTGAACAAAATAAAAATCTAGAGAAATAAAAATAGATGAGTTCATACCATCGTAATAATTTGGGATGGTGTAAATTCTGTGTTATAACCAGATATCAGAGCAATAGATAAAACTTGAATAAATAGAAGTATTATATATATAAGAACATAAATGAATAGGCATTATAGATTAAAACAACCATAATTATTAGTGGTCCAGTATCAGGTTAGGGAACTTAATTTTTCAACCACACATATCAATGCTTATATGAATAAATTACAACAAATCGAAATACATGAACAACCATAACAATTTTCACTCAAAAATAAAATAAATTATTGCAATCATAGGTGTAAAAATCTATAAAAATCAGTACTACGTAGAAATCTGAACTAGATCAACATATCAAGGGATTGTCAGTAACGTGTTGCCAAAAGTAGAAGGGAGACAAAGAGACTTGACAAAGGCTCCATAGCCGAAACGTTGGGTGTTTAGCTTTGTCCACTTGCAAGGTAATATTGTAAAGCAAGTATATTCCTTTTTTTGCTTCTATGGTTTTGTGTAATGAATCAATTATTAATTTTTGTACTACGTATATTTGTAAGACATATGTATATGTGTCATTATTATAGATATATAGATGAATTTGCATTTATTAATTATGTATTGAAATAAATTTGACTTTTTATTTATTTTGTTTTTGTGCGGGTATTTCTTTAATTATATGCTCACCATTAACATGCCAGGGAATGCCCAGTCCTCTGGCATATAAGTAAATACCTAAAAAATTATAATACTCATGCCTAGTCCCAAGTAACCAAGTAAATCTTAACCAATAAACCATGTTTAATTTACCTTCTGTAGAGACAGACTTTTCCCAAAAATTAAGCTTGGTTCCACCCCTATGCTCTTAGATGTATGTGGGAACAGGGTGGATTTCCTCTATAACATTTAGGATGGAGGAGCCAAAAGGTCAATTCCCTTCACTGTTGTAAAACAGTCTTAAGGTTGGCTGAGCCTTACAGGTAATCCTCCTACAGCTAGCGTTTAAAACTTTGCAAATGAAAAATACATATTGCCCAGCTAGTTCAAACCTTTAATTGTCATTAATGCTGTAAATAATGGAATAATTGTGGTGTACCCTGTATATCAACTGTCATACAGGATTAATGAGCTGAAGCACAACTGCTATATGTATATATACATAAAGTAATAAATATTTAATACAATGTTAAACCCTTAAGGACCAGCCTGTTTTTGTTGTACATTAAGGACCAGAGCGGTTTTAACACTTTTGTGGTGTTTGTGTTTAGCTGTAATTTTCCGCTCTCTCATTTACGGTTCAATACAAATGATATATTGTTTTTTTCACGAGAAGAGCTTTCTTTACATACCATTATTTGTATCATGTCATATATTTTACTTTAAAAAAAATAAAATATGGTGAAAAATTGAAAACAAAACATGTTTTTGGACTTTTACTTGAAAAATCTTTTAATTATCTACAAAAGCTAATGAAAAGAACTGGTAAATAGATTCAAAATTTTGTCCTGAGTTTCATTGTAATACTGTTATCGGTCATAAATCCCCGAATCACACCCCACATGTACATATTTTTTTTTAAAGTAGATAACCCAGGGTATTAAATATGGGGTATTTCCAGTCTTTTTTTAGTAGCCACTTAGTCACAAACACTGGCCAAAGTTAGCATTTATTTTTGTTTGTGTGTTAAAAATGCAAAAATCGCTAACTTTGGCCAGTGTTTGTGACTAAGTGGCTACTAAAAAAGGCTGAACATACCCCATTTGCAATACCTTGGGTTGTCTTCTTTTGCATATGGTATGCCATCATGGGGGTAATTCTCATTCCTGGGCTACCATACGCTCTCAAAGGCAACATTACCAATCCGACAAATTTCAATGAAAAATAAATAAAAAAATCAAGCCTTATATTTGACCCTGTAACTTTTAAAATGACTATAAAACCTCTACATGTGGGGTACTGTTACACTCAAGAGACTTAGCTGAACACAAATAATAGTGTTTCAGAACAGTAAAACCTATCACAGCAATAATATCGTCAGTGAAAGTGCCGTTTGTGTGTGAAAAATTCAAAAAATGTCACTTTCACTGACCATATCATCGCTGTGATATGTTTTACTGTTTTGAAAGTCTAATATTTGTGTTCAGCGAAGTCTCCAGAGTAAAACAGTACTCCCCATGTACAGGTTTTAGGGTGTCCTAGAAAGTTACAGGGTTAAACACAGTGCTAGCAAATTAAATTATCTGGACTTTTGGCCTGGGTTCGCAGGCATGTCCCTAAAATTACTTAATTATGTAATAATATTACATAAATATGCACGTAGAATTTAAATATATATATATATATATATATTTATATATTTGAAGTCTACGTGTATATTTATTAAATTATTTATGTAATTATGTATATGGACATTTGTATATTTCATATTATTTTTATTTATTTATACATAGATATATATATATATATTTATATTTTATAAAATAATATATATATTGTTATTATATATATATATATATATATATATATACGTGTGTAATTTAATTATAAGTGTATTTTTATATACCTGGGATCCAAAGTGCTGCCTGAGGTAGTTGGGAGTTGGAGGAGCTGGTCCTGCCCAGCCCCCTCCTCTCTGCCTTTTGCTGCTGTAGTCTTCTTGGGAGGACTTCCTCCCATGCTGATTAGATGGGGGCCCGTAGCTCCGCCCCTGCTGGGCACCAGTCGCGCTGTGTGCTACAGAGGGAGCAGGGATATGACGTTCATATCCCCGCCCCCTCCACACAGTCCGCGGCACTGCAGGTTGGCGCTCGGCCAAGAAGTGACCGGCAGGAGAGGGGAGCTGTGCGCTTCTCTCCTGCCGGCCACCCGGACATTTGCGCCCCCGGGCCGGTGCGCCCTAAGGCGGCCGCCTGTGCCGCCTTATGGACGCGCCGGCCCTGCTAAAAACACTGTGTGACATAATACTCCCGGAGTTGGTACTACACCTTGGACATTGATGTGATGCATTAAACAATTTTACCATGAGCACCAGCATTAAAGGAACCCTCCAGGCCCCTAAATACCCTTCATCTTACTAAAGTGCTTTATGTGTGAAGAGTGAGTCTTTTTTTTTTTTTAAACAATAAGTACAGAACTCAATAGAAATTTGCACTTTTATAAATTAAGTTTGTTATATCTCCCTAGCTGTCAATCAGACAATAGGTCCTGTTACTTCCTGGTTTGGTTAGCTCAGTGGAGCTAAACTCTAGAGACAGACAATTGCCCAGAGCACCAGCCTTGCAAAGACTTCTCATTGAGCTCTATTGGGTAGTCTGTGATTGCACAGCAATTGCAAAGAAAGTCTGGCCTGGGTTAGAATGGTAGGGCTTGCAAAGACTTTAGATAAGATATCTGCAGCTTTTGCAAGCTGTTTTTTTATATACACTAAATATGCATTTAATGTAAACTGACTGTGTTGAATGGTAAAAAAAAAGTTAATCTGTTTGAAATGGCCTCTCCCATCTTCCATGTGTATCCCTCAAAATAATTAATTGTTTAAAGATCAAGCTTTCGATATCTTGAACAACAGCCACATGGTGGGTTAACACTTTGTTGGATTGTGTTCTTGGCCATGTTTGAAAGGACCAGTGGGTGTCAGGAAACAAAAGAATTGTGTTCTGCCTGTGCCAGAAGAAAACAGTGGAATAATGGAATAGCTTCTCTGTTCCCTTTCCTCCCCTTCTTGTTCACCTCTTAAAATAAAATTATTCTAATCCGTGATCTCTCCATGATATGGAAACTAGGCTGCCACCATCACTACAAATTCCTCTGTAACCTTAACAAGTGCTGAAAACAGGTTTCTTCATCAACCTTTTCCACTGTATTGTTGTCTAGTCTACCTTCTTGTCCTCGCTTTCCGCAGGTGGAGGTAATCTTTTGGAATCAGTTGCTTACATTATATTTATATTGCTTACAATATTGCAAGCTAGACAGCTGACTGGAGAATAAGAGGATCCTATGAGCATGTCATCCAGTGCTACTGATTGACCTAAGACATGAACCTTATTTCCACTTGTTTTTAGGGGGGTCCATAAAAATGACCACCACAGGTTGTCTACGATGAAACCTCCGGTATTGTGAATAGCTGCCTCCTTTTTGAATACAGGATATAGTATGGGTGAAGTTTAAAATAGATAAACAAGTATATAATGAAAAGTATAAGATTGTTATTTTGTCCTAATAAATGTTCAGAACAGTCACATACTCCTTTGTTGTTGGAAATATAATTGCTGGGTTAATTCTTGTTAAATATTTTACTAACTAGTAATGTTTTAATTTTGGACTTGGGAAAATATTCATATGCCTAGATTAGTAATCTACATACATAGAAACATAGAATGTGACGGCAGATAAGAACCTTTTGGCCCATCTAGTCTGCCTAATTTTCTAAATACTTTCATTAGTTCCTGGCCTCATCTTATAGTTAGGATAGCCTTATGCCTATCCCACGCATGCTTAAACTCCTTTACTGTGTTAATCTCTACCACTTTAGTTTAAAAAGCCGATTCCATGCATCCACTACCCTCTCAGTAAAGTAATCCTTCCTGATATTATTTTTAAACCTTTAATGTAAGACTTTAATGTAATGCCCCTTTAATGTAAGACTATGTCCTCTTGTTGTGGTAGTTTTTCTTCTTTTAAATATAGTCTCCTCCTTTACTTTGTTGATTCCTTTTATTTAAATGTTTCTATCATATCCCCCCTGTCTCATATTTCCTCCAAACATAATCTTCATAATTCTCTTTCTTGAAAAAATGAAATCTTGTTCAAGTAAATTTATCAGAATTACACCACTGTACAATGTTAATGGGGAAGTTAGAGATAATCTCTGGTGCCCAGTCTAGATGCACTTTCAATAGTCTTTCAATGGTCTTTATATTACTCTCAATTCAGCAACCCAGGGGAAGGAAAACAAGTAAAACTGCAACAATGTGCATCCTTTTAATTTTCAATAGTGGGTTCACTGGGCTCTGTGTTTCTTTTTATCCTTGCTTGTCTGCACTCAGTGTCTCTGTACCATCTGGGACTGACACTACTGGGATCTCATATCCTGGGCTCTATGGTTGAAGATTATCTCACAATTGCTTTGACCTGCAGAAATTAGAATTTGTTCCACAACAATAAAGATAGAAATGGGAGAATCATGAATGAGAAATAAGTGTTAAGATCGGTACCTCCATAGTGTCCCTATTTAGAAGGGACATCCTCTATTTTGGGCCCAAATCCCTCTATACTTTTTTCATTCCTCTTTTATAGAAGCTCCATATTGGTGTGTCTGAGTGTATAACAGAGCTCCACAACAATAATATTCAAAATTATGTCTTTAAGGGTTACTATAACCCTTTTGTGAGTGGAACCTTTCCGGTGTAATATGCCCTGTTAAGCACTGTGGAAAATGTTCCTCTTTCAGTTTGTAGTAAAACCTGCAAAAAAAAGGTTTTACTTAACTGGAACCAGCGCCAGCGGCAAAGCTCTTCCGCACCCCCTCCTGATGTCACTGGAACAATGATTGGAAAAGCCAGATTAAAAACAAAACAAAAAAAATACCAGAATATGCAAATATTGCGTGATCTGTCTTGGTTTGTGGTTTTTCCCTAAACAATCCAAATGAGGAAGAACGCACAAAAGCAGTGACTGATATAGTAGGAATGTCAAGTCCATTAAATGGAGAGATCTACATTTGTTTAAATTTGGTTGATTACAATGCCAGTGGCACAGTTTATATTCTCGGTAAAACTAGTAAAATCCTCTGTAATCATTGCCAGACTCCACATGAATCATTGTAAGTTTGCCCCTCCACCCTATCTTTAGTCTGCAATACACTAATTCATGTGAGGTAGGATGCAACCATGTGCTGGCATTATAGGTGTTTCTGTGATTGAGTTATCTTGCAATGAAGGAGCATTCCTGCCAGGTGTGTCATGTATTTTAATACAGACCACTCCTTACTCAAGACCACAAAAGATTAACCACTGAACTATAATAATAATAATAATAATATTAATAATAGAATGACAATACGTAGTAACAAAACAGATAAAATTTAAACCAAGATCGATTATAACTCAGCCGTCTCAAGGTAAAACATAACACCCACCAAACATATTATGGAAAATCAATGTACCTGGGCATCATTTCTACTTCTATTGATAATATTTAATGGTTATAACATGGGTAGAGTAATTTGTAGTGAACATTAATTATTAAGCATTGTCCTTTTTTTCAGACTTCTTTCAAAATACACAATTCAGTCCTTAACAAACAAATTGTGCATCAGCGCTATTTGAAGTGTATCTAGTGCAAAAAAATAATTCCAGCTGATTCCACACTTCATGTGATTCACTACAAATACAGACACTCCTCACTTACCGTCCGAGTTTCATTCCTACGACTCGGTTGTAAAACGCATTGGTCAGTAATTGAGAATGAGGATTCGCTAGAGAGCAGGTCTATGTTCTGTGTAATTCCCCTGAACATAGACCATCTCACTAGCGCAAGGAGCCCCTTGTTCAAGGGAAATTCCCAGAATATTAGCCAGTTCACTAGAGCAGTGAGTCCTTTGACTCTATGACCATAGACCCAGCTCTTTAACCTGGGTAATCCTTTGAATATACAGTATCTCACAAAAGTGAGTACACCCATCACATTTTTGTAAATATTTTATTATATCTTTTTTATGTGACAGCACTGAAGAGATGACACTCTGCTACAAAGTAAAGTAGTAAATGTACAGCCTGTATAACAGTGTAAATATGCTGTCCCTTCAAAACAACTCAACACACAGCCATTAATGTCTAAACCATTGGCAGCAAAAGTGAGAATACCCCTAAGTGGAAATGTCCAAATTGGGCCCAACGTGTCAATATTTTGTGTGACCACCATTATTCTCCAGCACAGCCTTAACCCTCATGGTCATGGAGTCCTCTTCCACTCCTCCATGATGGCATCACAGAGCTGGTGGATGTTAGAGACCTTGCGCTCCCCCACCTTCCATTTGAGGATGCCCCACAGATGTTCAATAGGGTTTAGGTCAGGAGACATGCTTGGCCAGTCCATCAGCTTCTTTAGCAAGGCAGTGGTATTCTTGGAGGTGTGTCTCCAAAGGGCCGGTCTCCAAAGGGAGGGGATCATGCTCTGCTTCGGTATGTCACAGTACATGTTGGCATTCATGGTTCCCTCAATGAACTGTCGCTCCCCAGTACCGGCAGCACTCATGCACGTGCACTCAACTTCTTTGGTCAACCATGACGAGGCCTGTTCTGAGAGGAACATGTCCTGTGAAACCGCTGTATGGTCTTGGACACCCTGCTGCAGCTCAGTTGCAGGGTTTTGGCAATCTTCTTATAGCCTAGGCTATCTTTATGTAGAGCAATTATTCTTTTTTTCAGATCCTCAGAGAGTTTTTTTTTTTTTAATGAGATGCCATGTTGAACTTCCAGTGGCCAGTATGAGAGAGTGTGAGAGCGATAACACCAAATTTAACACACCTGCTCCCCATTCACACCTGAGACATTGTAACACTAATGAGTCACATGACACCGGGGAGGAAAATGGCTAATTGGGCCCAATTTGGATATTTCCACTTAGGGGTGTACTCACTTTTGTTGCCAACAGTTTAGACATTAATGACTGTGTGTTGAGTTATTTTAAGGGGACAGCAAATATACACTGTTATACAGACTGTACACTAACTACTTTACATCATAGCAGAGTGACATTTATTCAGTGTTGTCATATGAAAAGATATAATACAATATTTAAAAAAATGTGAGGGGTGTACTCACTTTTGTGAGATACTGTACATTTGGGGGAATTCCTGAGAATCAGATTCAGGGGATTACCTGCGCTAGATAGCTGGTCGTATGTGCGAGCAGTTGGTAAACAGGTAAGTCACTAAGTAAGGACTACCTGTACCACACAAAACAATAACAACTGGTTAAAGTGATGTAGATTGCAATGTATATATCACTCTGTGCATGCAAATCACACTGCAAATCAAAACTTACATTGCCATATGTAGCTCCATGCAAAATATATTCTGAAACACAAAAACATAAATACAAATCATGATATTATCTGTGATAACCAACTTCTAATATAAATGTGAAAAAAAACTACTCACATTATAAGCTAGCTCTCACTTTATTCACCTGTAGGCTCATTATAGTGGCCAGTCTCCCGAGTGCTGTATTTGTAATGCCTCTTTTGGTCTTTAATGCATGTAATATCTCAAAGAGATGAAAAAGATATCATAATGTTATACCATTAATCAGTGAAAAATATAAAAGGCTAGCCTGTTTTCTTGTTATTAGCAGACCGAGGAAAAGCTGAAACATATTTCTTTAATTTGCATATTTGGTTAAAACCAAATGAATTTTATACCTGAAGTCTTGATTTTCTACAGACAAAAAGGCACTGATAGTGGACTATAGTCTGTGTGGACTTATACACATGTTGCTAGCAGATAGGCTCCATCCCATATGAATTTAACTGGTTTGATTTTTATATTAGCCTTAGACTGGGCTAAGCTTGGATAGAGAACTTCTGGATCTCCATACAAAGTAGATGGGTAGTGGTGCCTGGTAGTAAAACTATTGAAACATGCTTTCACTCCTTAAAATGAGGAGTGTCTGGGTTGTTCAGACACCATAACAACTACATTGCACTGTATAGATTATTGTGCTCGCTGAGTTCCTTTACTTGGATTGATATCAGATTATTATAATTTATACCTCTTCTTTGAATCCTTTGACCAATAAAATATACATTTACACTTACTATAACAGCATATGAAGAGAAATAAATAGCAGACTTTAAATATATTGTAATAGAACTATGGCCTTTAGACAGCAAGTCAATTAATTGTATGTTTCTTTGAAAATGCAGTTTGGCTAATTTCTCTTTTTGACGTTTACCACACTATGTTCTTTTTCTGTGTAAGGCACAGATTCAGCTCTGTTTCAGAGAACACGTGGCATAGTGTTTACAAACTGCCAACGCTAAGATCGTGATTTAATCAAAGGGGTTATTGTTGATGCTTAAAGACGCACACAAGTAGGGTTTATTCATATAACTGTGAATTGGGATGAGCAGAAAACACAAATAGATGATTTGTGGATAGTTCTTAGTTTTCAAATCACTACAATTCGCATTTCAGTGCTATGTGTGTTTCACACAGTATGAAGGGAAGGCTTATGTCATAGTAGATTTGCAATAGATTTACAATAAATAAATGAACAAATATATTCTTCAGACCCAATGCCTAAACATATAATATTGTACAAATATTACCAGTGCCAGTGATATACTCTGTGGTCATTCATATGTGCATTTGAAATAAAATTACACTGTAGAGAAAAAGCAAAAAGGTAATTTAAATGCTCTGTCCAAGTGTAATGTTTAAATCAGGGCTGTGAGGGTGAGTAAATAGGGGCTAAGGGTGAGCGGAGATTGTGCAGGGATTAGCTGTTGGCCTAAGTTTCTTCATCATTCCAGCAGCTGGGAGGAAGTGATCTAACATGTCACTTCCTCCCAATGCTCTATGTCTATGGTATAACTGTGGAGCGAACTGGACTCCCCCCTGCCCCTCTAGCCCTGTACAGAAGTAGTCATGTAGTCTGTTTTAAAAGGGAGTGTATTAAATCCAGAAGGGATCACAAACACTCTATAATCCAAAATATTTAGGTGCAGTCAGGCAGGGAGATGAGACCCAGACCCAGATTCATCGAAGAAAACACCTGTGCACTCTGATTTATATTCATGAGCAGACTTTATTAAATCAAAGTTTTGGCTCTGCTATTAAGCCGTTACCAAGCATGCTTAATAAAGCATATAATTTGCAGAAAATATGTGTTTCGTGAGTTACCCTGAGTGTCTCACTCTCTACCACTCGCTACTTCTGCTTCACATGGACCAGCAGGCCGCAGTCCAGATAATTGCAGTAAATTCCTGACTACAGCAGAAAAACTAAATCTGATATAGTTTGTAACTACTCCCCGGATGAAATGCGGGACAAGAAGCTGTAAAGCTGTCAAGATAGCACAGATTTTAGGCTTTTTCACAAAAGCTGAGGAACACCTCCATTCTGCGACTTGTCTGGTCAGTAGTCGGGCTCCGTCCCCAATGTTTGCATCATTTTTAATGATTTTTCTTTATAATGAACAAATAATAGAGAGTCATTTTCCCTCATTGTTTTCTCTTAACAAGTATATGAATAATGGAATACTACACATTAGGTAGGTAGACAAATTAATAATCTCCCTTAATATAATCACCCAAATCAATTGCAGGTAAATCCACAAAGATAGATGAAGAGAAAAAAATCTACAAAATATAAATTTCTTTGAAAAAATATATCTTTCAAAATAAAATGTATTACATGCTAAAATCTGTACATCCCTCGTTTCTCTTTCAAATTTTCCTTTGTAAATTCCTGAGAAGTAGTGATAATTTGGGTTATCCCAAATGATTGCATTAAACATGCTGTACACTTTGCATACATATGTATAAGTGCCCAGAAATAGCAGCAGTGAATGCATCTCATTTACATGAAGCCAGAGCTCCAGCAATGGGTTTTACAATTCTAATTTTTAACAAATCTCATGGGAAGCATAATGTAGTCCACTAGCTTAAGAAAGCAAGTATTTGAAATAACCGGATAACTTTTGTGATTGGGCAAAAGACAGACATTTTGGAGATCATTAATTGGCTGCACACAATTATTTTGCTGCAAAAGAGGTAATGGAGTGATATTAAAAAAAAAGAATTAAATTAAACAATGGATGGCTTAATATGTCACATGTTGCAAGGAAAAAGGTCACTTGCTTGCACTATGGTATTCCAAGAGGATGCTAAGCCAAAATGTGTATAGATGACCATTTAAATTCATATGGTGGGCTCGAGCTATAGCTGTCCAGCTATTGCTTACAGGGTTCCTCTTTTGTTCAATGTGTTAGCTGCCTTTTTGAGGAGTAAGAGCTATCAAAGCTTGTGAATAAAATACATCTAATATAAAACAGACCAAAAACAAAAAGGCCAAAGGTCTAAAATATGCAATATAGTATGCAGGTTGCTGGAATAATGTGAGCAAGATTCAAAACATGAGCAAGAGGATTAACATTTATTAGGACAAGAAATATACCAGAATTATAGACAGAGGAACAGGAATCACACAATTAAAGGAATACTACAGGTATTATAACAACTTCATTGAAATGTACAAAAATCAGTGGTTCTCCTTTTTCAAACCTTTTTTTATGAATGGGGAGCCAATGATTGGCTAAGAGCATCAGCTAATAGCTTTAAGCCAATCAATGGCAGCCCTGCCCGTGGCGGTCCTTAGCTTCCATTCTGAGGTTTTTCAGCATGTGGATGTTGGAGGGGTCAAGGCGATCTGACGCTGGAGAGTTAGACTGTGAATGGTTTAATTCTTAAATGTTAGCTAGGACCAGGGACTTTTTGATGGTGCCCAGAGGGTCCCTCTATCTATAAAAACTCTCTCAAACCTAGTAGAGAAAAAAAATACACTATCCATCCCTTGTTCTGTCCTTGTTGATCTACATGTTAATTTCTTTGACCAATACATGCCTAAAAGATCACTATAGTGTTAGGAATGCAAAGTTGCATTGCTAACACTATAGTGCTGGTGTGGCTGTTTAGGTGACCAGCACCCTGTAGATCTCAATGAAAAGGTGAGGTTACTTACCTTTCCTCCAGTACTGAATGGCGATATCTTTAGAAACATAGATCTGTCCCACAGCCAATATAGTTCATACCATGTGCTTTAATGCAACAGCCATTTATCTTTTTATATGAACAATTGAATAGAAAGTGTCATAATTACTTACATGAACAAACTCATTTTTCTTTCATTTCTTTATTTTAGAATTAGAATTAACCAGTATTAATTTCTTGACATATGACTTGCCAGGACATTTGTGTTGGAAAGGAATTTGTCTATCCCCTTTGCCATGAAATGGTGAAATATTAGCTCTAAGTTAGATGATACACACTGTTCTTTGCATGCAATTTACTCAAACCCAAATATGGTTCATCCTGTCTAAATGTGCTTTTGCCTTGGGTTTTGTCTTGTAAGTTACATTTAAAGAAGAAACATGATCAATAACATTTTTAAAGCACATAACAAGTTTAATTAAATTAGTTTGTTTCTGTAACATCTGCAATTAAGTTGTTATGGTTACTTCCATGAGTTAAACCTTTCAGTCCAATGCCTGTTAGCTGTGCCCCTGATCATCCTTTCTGGACTCAGTTTTGTGAATGTTTGATACCTTGGACGAAGATAGAAAGTTTAGCGGCAGAGCTGATGGGAGCCGGACTAAAGACTCTGTGGTTCAATCATTTGTTTAACCCCCTGAGATAAACCTCCTCACACCATACCAACTTTTATTCTGATGACGTTGTTATGGTGCCCGGAGTGTCCCTTTAATTTTAGGCTCCAAGTATCCAAACAAAATTCCCAGTATTTAATTATCAATGTTCTTCTGAAAGGTATTTTTTTACTGTTCACTAAAGCATCATTATCATTTTTGATTAGTTTTACTTCTTTATAAGAAGAAAAAAATATGTTTTCAACACAATTAGGATGTGAGTGAATTAATTCCAGGCTATTATCCTCTACCTGGAACCTGGATGCTTTTATTTAGTTTAGTTAGTAGCATTCATCCTTTTGTCATCCTTTTTTCACATTTAAAGAGAAACAAAGTTGTTTTTCTAGCACTATAGCTCCCTATAGTGCCCTTCTCCCTCGCTGCCACCCCCCACACCCATGGTGCAGAAGGGCTTAAAACCCATCCTGCCCTTTACCTGATTACAGTGCTGATATCCATCGCTGCTGGTTTTGGCTCCACTCCTCCTTCACTGGCGTCAGACAGTGGTGGGGACCTAATGCACACGCGTAGCTATAACCGCACTCGCATTTTAACTTCCACCATAGGAAAGCATTGTAAAATGCTTTCCTATGGGGTTTTGGGTGATGCTGGGTGTCTTCATGCATTGCGTGAGGATGTCCAAAGTCAGTTAGGCCTGTTTTATAAATGGAGAGTCAAATATTGGCTGAGATTGTCATCTGACCACTGTCTGGTAGACAGCCACTAGAGGTGGAGTTAACTCTGCAAGGTAATTATTGCAGTTTATCAAAAACAGCAATTAATACCACTGCAGGGTTAAGGGACATAGGACACTGCACCCAGACTACTTAAATGAGCTGGAGTGGTCTAGGTGCCTTTAGTGACCCTTTAACTTGTTAGAATAGAACAGATTCTTAACAGGCTTCTTCTAGATTGCATATAAATAGGAGCATCTCTACTGCTGACCAATCAAAAAGAGAAATTTTGGAAAAACTCTTCAATTAAGGTATAGTAATAGCTGGGCTATTTTAGCCTAAATTTCGCAATGTGGTTTACAGTTTCTAAAACTTTGTCATTAAGTGAATAAATCCTATATGAATCTTACAAGATAAACAACAAGCTTAAATTAGGCAGCATCCAATCTAAAAATACATTCTATACACTTATAGAGAAAAAAGACAATGTTGCCATAAAATTTTTTGGCACTTTAAGACCAAATGGCATTTTTGCTAATTCCTTACATGCCCTTTCTTTTTAACACATCACCGTGATTTTTTTCTAAATACCATAATCATATACTGAACACCTTCAGTTGGTTCTGAAACTCGAGGACTGAAATGCCACATAAGCTTAAAGGAATATTTTCAGACTAGCCTTGTCAAGTCTCTTGTGCGTAATTAATATCTGTAACAAAAGAACAGAAGTGTTTCCACCCTCACTTAATGTGCAGTTTGAACTTGCTTGCCACATTTCGCATAGTGAGAAACAGGATGAATACACCTTTCCTTTATAAACAGCTGGAGCTGACTTCAAGATCACTAAGCGGCCCTAGTGCAATAGATCCATGCACTGCAAAGTGCAGAACTTTACAGTCCTTTGATTGCCAGAGGGGGTGAGCAATGCATAGATCAGGAAGACAACTAAGTAAGAAAGGGTTGAAAAAGCTTGCTTCACAGACTACAGAGTAGATCTATGCACACCTTGGAAAAACTCGGGTTTAGCAACATTCTATGTGGGACACATGTCCTTTGCAGTACTTTGCATCCCCACTCTGATTGTGCAATGAGTTCACTGGATGAAATGATTTTTGTATTAACATTATATGGTCCTAACTTGTTTTTATTGGCAGGGCTGGATTAACGTAGGGGCTGATAAAGCTGCAGCTCCAGGCGCATGCCATGGAATATGCCCATTGTAAAAAAATATATATATTTTTTTTACTACTCTTCACACATGAATGTAGGGAAACAAAACTTGTGTAGACTGGCTGATAATGAAATTATTTAAGGTAAAGCTGACTTTGCACACTATGCAAATGCTCTTGCTGCTTCAGTCTCTCTAACATTGTGGCATTTCCCTTTCTTCTACACTCACTACCAGTGGTGTACCTACCACGGTCGCAGCAGCGACCGAGTCCCGCACTCCATGGGCCGCCTGGATGCCTCCCGGGTGTCTGACAGGAGGGGAGAGCTGTGCTGCTGTGTGCCCGGCAGAGGCAGCAAGAGAACTGTGTTCTCCATACTCTGCTCCCTCGCAGAGAGACGGAATATGACATCACATTCCGGCTCCCAGCATCTGTACACAGCCCGCACGGCGCGAGGGAGCAGAGCAGGGAGAACACAGCTCTCTCGCTGCCTCTGCTGGGAACACAGTCTTCCTCCTCACTGAAGCTCCTCTGGACCCCAGGGATAGATCCACGCCCGCTCTCCAGGTAGGGAGGCTGTGTGGACATGTTAAAATTTAAAAAATATGAATAATGTGTGTGTGTGTGTGTGTGTCTGTGAATGTGTGTGTGTGTCTCAGTGTGTATCTGTGAGTGTGTGTGTGTGTGTGTGTATGTGTCTTTTAGTGTATGTGTGTATGAGTGTAGGTGTGTGTCTGTTAGTGCATGTGTGTGTCTGTGTGTGTCTCTATATGTCTGCGTGTCTGTGTATGTGTGTGTCTACATGTATGTGCACCTGTATGTGTGTGTTATGTGTGTGTCTATGTGTGTGTCTGCATGTGTATCTGTATGTCTGCATGTGTGTGTGTGGAGTAGGGAGGCAGGGACATATGGGGGGCCCCCAGGGCAATTTTCGCACCGGGGCCCCGTGGTTTCTAGTTACGCCTCTGCTCACTACATATACCTTTTCTCTTTCTCAGGCTATATTACAAGAGATTCTGCCTGCTAGTAAGAAGGTAAGGAGAGGAGTGGACAAGTGAGTGCAAGGGGACAGTCCTTCGAAAGCTTTGAGCGAGCGCATCATTAGATGCATTTTTGCCAAGCTCAGGGTGCTGGCTGCATAGTATGTGTTTAGTTGGCTAGCCTGCATGATTGGCAGGCAGCCTGACATGCATTCACACCAGGCTGACCTAATTTCTTGGGCAGATTTTTGGGGGCTTGTTTGCCCTGTTTGCCCCTTCGCGCTGTTTTGGTTATGTGATTTGCATCAGTGGCCCACCCTTTTACCCCTCCCACCCTTTTACCCCTCCCACCCCTCCCAAATTCTGCTTTACTGGACACTGCTGTTAGGTGGTATGGTTTTACTTGAAAGATGAAAGCAAGACATTATTATCTGATATATATCCTGTGAGTTTCCCTTCAGCAGATACATGACGATTGGGAGGTATAACTGTTTTAGTGTTTTCTGTTGATATGATTCCATAATTAGGCCCATTATAATTGTCAGCACCAGGCCCAATGGGCTCTTAATCTGGTCCTGCTTATTGGTGGTAGAATAATGCTCTAGATTTGTTCACCTAATATGTGATGTTTGACCTCTTAATTTTGCAGTGTGTTTTGCTTTTTATTGGAACTCTTGTGTCAGAGGTGGTTCTAGGGGTGAAGGAGAGTGAATAAATGCTGTAAATATAATGTTTGTATCAAGCCGTACCATAATAAGGAGTTTAAAAGTGTAGCGCTTTAAATACACTACTCTTTGTACCTATAAGCTGCACTATGTAGTATTATTTGTGTTCCTTTAGGTCTAAGAAATTCTAACCTTACATACAACCACCATAACCACTGTTGTTAAGGTAAATCTTTTGTATTTAAAGCTCTACACTTTTAAACTTTTTTTTTGTGTGTTAGCTGCTATTAATAAACATACTGTGGAGATTTACTCATAAATATTAAGTAGTTTAATATAAGTGCTAGTACCCTTTGTCCTTTTCACTACAGTTGCAAGAAAAAGTATGTGATCCCTTTGGAATGATATAGATTTCTGCACAAATTGGTCATAAAATGTGATCTGATCATCATCTAAGTCAGACCAATAGACAATCACAGTCTGCTTAAACTAATAACACACAAAGAATGAAATGTTGCCATGTTTTTATTGAACACACCATGTAAACATTCACAGTGCAGGTGGAAAAGTATGTGAACCCTTGGATTTAATAACTGGTTGAACCTCCTTTGGCAGCAATAACTTCAACCAAACGTTTCCTGTAGTTGCAGATCAGACATGCACAACGGTCAGGAGTAATTCTTGACCATTCCTCTTTACAGAACTGTTTCAGTTCAGCAATATTCTTGGGATGTCTGTTGTGAATCGCTTTCTTGAGGTCATGCCACAGCATCTCAATCGGGTTGAGGTCAGGACTCTGACTGGGCCACTTCAGAAGGCGTATTTTCTTCTGTTTAAGCCATTCTGTTGTTGATTTACTTCTATGCTTTGGGTCATTGTCCTGTTGCAACACCCATCTTCTGTTGAGCTTCAGCTGGTAGACAGATGGCCTTAAGTTCTCCTGCAAAATGTCTTGATAAACTTGGGAATTCATTTTTCCTTCGATGATAGCAATCCGTCCAGGCCCTGACGCAGCAAAGCAGCCCCAAACCATGATGCCCCCACCACCATACTTCACAGTTGGGATGAGGTTTTGATGTTGGTGTGCTGTGCCTTTTTTTCGCCACACATAGTTTTGTGTGTTTCTTCCAAACAACTCAACTTTGGTTTCATCTGTCCACAGAATATTTTGCCAGTACTGCTGTGGAACATGCAGGTGCTCTTGTGCAAACTGTAAACGTGCAGCAATGTTTTGTTTGGACAGCAGTGGCTTCCTCTGTGGTATCCTCCCATGAAATCCATTCTTGTTTAGTGTTTTACGTATTGAAGATTCGCTAACAGGGATGTTAGCATTTGCCAGTGACTTTTGTAAGTCTTTAGCTGACACTCTAGGATTCTTCTTCACCTCATTGAGCAGTCTGCGCTGTGCTCTTGCAGTCATCTTTACAGGACGGCCACTCCTAGGGAGAGTAGCAGCAGTGCTGAACTTTCTCAATTTATAGACAATTTGTCTTACCGTGGACTGATGAACAGCAAGGCTTTTGGAGATACTTTTATAACCCTTTCCAGCTTTATGCAAGTCAACAATTCTTAATCATAGGTCTTCTGAGAGCTCTTTTGTGCGAGGCATCATTCACATCAGGCAATGCTTCTTGTGAAAAGCAAACCCAGAACTGGTGTGTGTTTTTTATAGGGCAGGGCAGCTGTAACCAACACCTCCAATCTCATCTCATTGATTGGACTCCAGTTGGCTGACATCTCACTCCAATTAGCTCCTGGAGATGTCATTAGTCTAGGGGTTCACATACTTTTTCCACCTGCACTGTGAATGTTTACATGGTGTGTTCAATAAAAACATGCCAGCATTTCATTCTTTGTCTGTTATTAGTTTAAGCAGACTGTGATTGTCTATTGTTGTGACTTAGATGATGATCAGATCACATTTTTATGACCAATTTGTGCAGAAATCCATATCATTCCAAAGGGTTCACATACTTTTTCTTGCAACTGTATATGATAAGGAGTTTGTTTAAAAGACGCAGGTTGTAACCAGGGTGGTTTCCACAGAGCTATCGATAAGGAGTCAAATATATTTATACGAGAGGCGGTTCTAGCAATGGTTTCAGAATAACCTACACTGAAAACAACCAGGGCTGCCATCAAAAAATGTGTGCCCAAGTACAATAAATCACAGGCCTCCATTACACCTCCTTTTTCAACTCTTCTTATTTTTTATACCTTCTGTTCACTTCAGGCCCCTTTATCCTACTAATGTTCAACCTCCACCAGGTCGTCTTTTCTGTTCCTCCTCCCATGCATCATTTCTAATTTCTCAAATCTCCTCCTTAATATTTCTGTTCTACTTACTATTTTCCCCTTTCACCAACACTGTCTCATTGCTTGTTGTTTTTTTTATTTCTCTCCCTCCATTTGCTCTCCTTCATTTCCCTATTTTGTTCTTTTCTGCATCTTCACATCTATTTTTCTATCCCACCTCCTTCATTTCTGGTCTGCTGTATCCCCTTAATACAGTGTTCTTAATACAGCGATGGTACTAAATAACGTCTTCCTGTGTAAGTTCTAAAACATGTAGCAGACAGGCTTTACATTTTTCTGTTTTTCTTCTTTTTTTTTAAAAGCTTAGACATGCTGGCACTAACCTCTGGATACTTGTATGTGCACAGATGAGGTTTAATTAGCATATTCCCATTTGCTGCATGGAGAATTGCACCCTACCATCCATGAATTTCCCAGCAGGTACAGACTCCCTAGTCGTTGGAATGGTAAAGATCGGTTCATCTAGAAAGAGGCAGACAAAGGGTAAGCCCTTCTGAGCACATCAAGATCAAATTACAAAATAAGAGTTCTGCTTCACCTGCACCAGGCTTATGTATGAACCAGTTAATTGTGGGACTGGCAACAGACAACATTGCACAATTTAATATGCTCAGATATCAGTTAAAGGGACACTATAGACACCCAGACCACTTCAGCAGCGTGCAATGTCCCTGTAACTTTAACCCTGAAATGATAGTTTTTGCAGTTTTTGATAAACTGCAATAATTACCTTGGAGTGTTAACTTTACCAGACAGACACTGGAAGGACTTCCGGGTCCTTAGGCGTCACCCCACAATGCAATGCTTTCCTGTGGGGAAAGTCCTCATGTGAGGTCAGCAGACGTCGGTGGAGGATGAGGTGGAGCCTGAACCAGCACTGAGGGGCATTGGCGCTGAAATCAGGTAAGTGATGAAGAATTTCTAACCAGTTCAGCACCACAGGGGGTGGGAATGTCTCGAGGGAGGGGGGCACTATAGGGAGCTATAGTGCTAGTAAAACAGCATTTCTAATGTTTTCCTAGCACTAAAAACAAAAGCCCTTTATGAACAACTGTAAGATACCAAAGAAAAGGCTGCCAACACTTGACTGCTGACCCAACCAGTCCCAACCAACAAGGGCCACAGCTTGATTTAAATTAACAATTTAACTCAGTCCAAATCTGCCAGCTGTTGGGTGTTTGCCGAACAGGCAATTCTCACACACATTATGTACCATGAGCCTCGACAGCCAGCTCCTCGCCATCAGCTCCGTGCAGGCTGTCGTCTCCCCAATGTTCCTTTCTTCCTCTGAGCTGTCCAGGGAAAACCGCCAAGCTTTGACCACACAAAACGACACAAGCCACAACACCAGAAACAGTGAGGTGAGGGTGGGAAAACAGTCAGGAGCCCTCAACTAATCCTGCCGACTGGTAAGTCCCCTTCCTCTCACTTTCGTTAAGAACCTCCAACTCTTGCAACGTTGTATCTTCCATGATCCAGCCCACACTCTTGGGCAGCAGTCATGCTCCCCCTTCCTTATTGTTCCACACTCATTCTGTACCATAAACCTCGACAGCCAGCTCCTTGCCATCAGCTCCGTGCAGGCTGTCGTCTCCTCAATGTTTGCGGGTATCCCCATTGGGGTTGGTCCCTATGAAGGATTCCTTTCGTCTCATTCACCACCTGTTCTACCCGTCAGGCGGGTCAGTGAACGATGACATTGACAAGGAGGAGTTGCACGTTCGCTATGCCTCCTTTGATCGGGCTCTGGAATTGGTCCGGGAGGCAGGGAGGGGAGCCCAGTTGGCTAAGTCAGACATTGAGTCCACTTTCCGACTGCTCCCTGTCCACTCGGACTGTTTTCACCTGTTGGGGTGTCGTTTCGAACGGGCTGGCCATCCTACCCAAATTAACTTCCTTCATCAACTTATCCTGTAATATCCCTTCTTTTCCCACAACCGAACGTAGATTGTCCACTAACGAAGGGGAATCCGAATGAACAGACGGAATCCAAAACACTACCGAAAATCCCTCCAGCAGGACCTCTGCATCCTTACGCTTGGGGTACCTGTCGAGCCAAGGTCGCATCCTTAGCACTCCTCTAGGGAGATCCTCCCTAGTGGGTCTCCCGCCTTGCTTACCCTTCTTAAAGCATCGCAGGTCAGGGTGGGCCCCCCCACAATGAGAGCACTCGTGCCTGAATCGACACGATCCAAACCCCTTGCAATGGCTCTCATTGTAGAGCCAGCAGACGCCCCTGCTCTGCCCAGCCGGCACACTGTAGGGTGCACCGGCCGCTCCAGGAAAGGGGGACGGACGACTGGGGGTCATCAGCAAGAGCCAAAGGCTCCCATCCTGTACCCCAAAGTCCATACCCGGACACAGCGCCATCTTCTGGTGAAATTGTTGGTCATAGCGGAACCAACATTGACCCCCATAGACCTTGTATGCCCCCTATATAAGGTCTAAATATCCGAATAATGCTGGTGCCTTCTCAGGGTAGGCCCGCGTCAGCACGCTTGCAAATATTGAGAACCCTTGAAGCCAGTTCTCAAATGTACCCGTGGCTACCTGAGGATGCTGGGATGCCTCCTCCTCTAAACCGGAACTGTACCCTGGGGAG
>OW240916.1:254752332-254837182 GCA_933207985.1 Pelobates cultripes
CCAAAGGAAGAAGAGTGGCGACTTTATACAGTGTTGACTAGCTAAAACCCGAGGAGTGATGAATCCTTATTTAACATACCAGGAGTTTGGGCAGAGAACAACCCACCAGGACTGGCCCGCAATATTCCACCTATTAAAATCAAACTAAAACTTGGGGTTTATCCAGTAAGCCTGAGACAATATCATATTCCGCAGAAGGCTAAGAAGAACATCCAATCTTATCTGGATAAGTTCATACGGTATGGTATCCTAAAATTCTGTACTTCCCCCTGGAACACCCCATTGCTGCCCGTTCAAAAGCCCGGTACAGATGAGTATCGACCTGTGCAGGACTTGAGAGCAGTCAATGATGCGGTTGTTAGTATACATCCAGTCGTGCCCAATCCATATAACCTGCTTGCTTTAATTCCGGGCGGGGCTACTTACTTTACAGTCTTAGATCTCAAAGATGCCTTCTTTTGCCTCCGAATTGCCGCAGAAAGCCAATGTATCTTCGCTTTCCAATGGGAAAATGCTGCAACGGGCTCGAAACGCCAAATGACCTGGACAAGATTGCCCCAGGGGTTTAAAAATTCACCTACCCTATTTGGTTCAGCTCTAAGTCAAGATCTACTAGATTTCGAGTCTATCCCAGGAGAGTGTATATTATTACAATATGTAGATGACTTGTTGATAGCAGCAGTTACAAAGGAAGTATGTCAGCAAGCAACGCACGATCTACTACACATTCTCTGGAAGGCAGGATACAAGGTGTCAAGAAGGAAGGCTCAGTTGTGTTTGCCAACCGTCAAATATCTGGGATTCCATATCTCTGAAGGTCAAAGAATTATGGGGCCAGAGAGAAAAGAAGCTGTGTGCCAAATACCGATACCCAGGAATAGAAGACAAGTGCGAGAATTCTTGGGGGCAGCAGGCTTCTGTAGGATATGGATTCCCAGCTACGCGATACTGGCAAAACCTCTGTATGCAGCTATCAAAGGTACAGAGCACGACCCCTTCTTATGGACTCAAGAACAGCAAACGGCATTCGAAGATGTGAAGAGGGCTTTGATGAGTGCCCCAGCATTAGGTCTACCTGACCACACACGGCCATTCTACCTGTATGTACATGAGCAAAGAAGAATGGCTGCGGGAGTATTGACACAGTACTTGGGATCATGGCAAAGACCTGTTGCCTACATGTCTAAGCAACTGGATGCAGTGGCCAGCGGACTTCCACCTTGTCTAAGAGCTGTAGCTGCAGCCGCCCTGCTAGTAGCTGAAGCCGATAAACTCACTCTGGGTCAAGAACTTTATGTACGAGTTCCACATGCAGTACAGACGTTGTTGGATTACAAAGGAAATCATTGGTTTAGTAACAGCCGTATGACCAAGTATCAAGCAATGTTGTGTGAAAACCCAAGAGTGCATTTAGAGACTGTAAATACCTTAAATCCAGCTACCCTTTTGCCACAACCTACTGAAAGTCAACATGATTGTTTGGAAGTAATGGATGAAGTATTTTCAAGTAGACCAGATCTTCGTGATTTTCCCATCCAGAACCCTGATGTTCAATATTACACCGACGGCAGTAGTTATGTAAAAGAAGGGATCCGCTATGCAGGATATGCAGTAACAACGATAGACAAGGTGATAGAAGCTCGGCCACTGGCAAAAGGAACATCAGCACAAAAGGCAGAATTGATAGCACTGACACGAGCGTTACAATTGGCTGAAGGTTTAAGAGTGAACATCTACACGGACTCCAAGTATGCGTTTTTAACCACTCATGCCCACGGAGCTTTGTATAAAGAAAGAGGACTATTGAATTCAGAAGGCAAAGAAATCAAATACGCAGCTGAGATCCTACAACTATTGGAAGCAGTGTGGGAGCCGAAAGAAGTCGGCATTATACATTGTCGGGCGCATCTGAGAGGAGATGGTGATGTAACCAAAGGGAATCGGATGGCAGATAGTGCAGCTAAGCGTGCTGCTGAATCAGGAAGACAGGAATATGTGGGCATATAGCTGCTCTTATACCAACTCCACTGTCTCAATGGACTCCAATTTATACAGCTCAAGAAGAGGAGTGGTTAAGGACTGAACCTGGAAAGTATTTGGAGAACAAATGGTATCAGTTAGAAGATGGAAGAATAGTTATTCCAGCATCACTAGCGGTAGAAATTGTCCAAAACTATCATAACGGGACACATTCTGGGAGACAGTACAGAAGAATCTCTCAGAAAACATTTCTACATACCAAGATTGTCCAACTTGACTCAGGCCATTGTACGTAGATGTGTAACGTGTGCTAAAAATAATGCAAGACAAGGACCAGTAAAGCCACCAGGAGTCCAGTTTATGGGGGGACTTCCCATGTCCGATTTACAAATTGATTATACAGTGATGCCTAAATCGGGTGGACATCGCTACCTGCTGGTAGTGGTGTGCACCTATTCAGGCTGGGTAGAAGCATGTCCTACTCGTACAGAGAAAGCAGGAGAAGTCGTGAGATTCCTGCTACGAGAAATAATACCTCGATATGGACTACCCTGCTCTATAGGATCGGACAATGGTCCAGCTTTTGTTCATCAGTGCCTACAACAATTGACTCATATGCTTGGTATAAAGTGGAGGCTTCATACGGCATATAGACCCCAGAGTTCTGGTAAGGTAGAGAGAATGAATAGAACTATTAAGAATCAGTTGGCTAAAATGTGTCAGGAAACCCAACTTAAGTGGAACGTTCTCTTGCCCATAGCTCTATTGCGAATCCGTAGTACACCTACCAGAAGGATGGGCCTCTCTCCTTTTGAAATCATGTACGGGCCACCACCTCCCGTGCTTGGTAACTTAAGGGGGGATTTGAGTCAGTTGGGAGAAGGAATTACCCGGCAGCAGGTTGTAGAGTTGGGTAAGACTATGGAGGAGGTACAGAAATGGGTACAAGATAGATTACCTGTGAATATTTATCCCCCAATTCATAGTTACCACCCAGGCGACCAAGTGTGGATTAAAGAGTGGAATAATGTGCCGTTAGGGCCCAAGTGGAGAGGTCCTTATGTTGTTCTTCTGTCTACCCCTACAGCGATAAAAGTAGCCGAAGTGGCTCCGTGGATACATCACTCCAGGGTTAAACCAGCAGCAGCCGATTCCTGGCAAGTTACAGCAAATCCAGAGAATCCCTGCAAGATCCGGTTAAAACGCACGACTCAGTCGGAGTGACGAGGAACCTTGTAGATTACAAATTTTATTGTTTCAGAGACTTGGTAAGTGAGTGAGAAGGCCATAATAAAGCCTGTCCACTCACCAACGAGTGTATAAGTCAGGGAAAGTCTTGAGGGGACCCCTGTGAAGACGAGCAGAACTCCATTCCCTGCAGTCCTTACATCCTGGAAGCTGAGGTGCCTTCACACGGACGAAGACTGAGGATGACGACGAAAGATGTATTTTTAATAATGTTTATTTATGTGTATTTTTATATTCAGGAAGGTAGAGGTACCAACACTCCTAGCTGTGAGGTATGCATTAAGACTACAAGAACAGGTAACCATATATCCCAGACCCTAATTTGGCATTCGCAATATGAGTGTAAAGGAGATGTATCAAGATGTAGATACTTAAATATAGAATATAGTGTGTGTCATTTAGGAGTAGGAGAACCTAAGTGCTTCAGTCCTGAGTATCAACCCCGTACAATTTGGTTGACTCTCAGAAATGGAGATTCTCAGGGGACCCTAATTAATAAGACGGTATTAAAATCCGTATATTCTTCAGGTGCTCTGCTATTTGATGCGTGTAAAGCAATATCAAGTGGTAGAAAGCCGTGGAATGTATGTGGGGATCTTAGATGGGAGAGGACGTATGGGTCTAACGATAAATATATTTGTCCCAGTAGTAAAAATAAATATGTAAGTCCAAGATGCCCAAATAGAGATTATAACTTCTGCCCATATTGGTCTTGTGTGGGGTGGGCGACTTGGGGACAGACAGCAGACAAGGACATGATTGTGACTAAGTTGCCTACTGATCCATATTGTAAGTCTATGGAATGCAATCCAATCCATATACTTATAAATAACCCTGACAAGTTCTTAGATAAATATGGTAATTTATTTGGGTTTCAAATATATGGGACGGGTTTAGACCCTGGGACAATATTGTTTATAGGGATAGAGACTGATACGGTAACCTCCCAAACTCATCAAGTATACCATTCCTTTTATGAAGAGATGAGCATAGATAATAAGATCCCCATAATGCTAAAAACTTGTTCATTGATTTAGCCGAGAGTATTGCCGGTAGTCTTAATGTTACCAACTGCTATGTGTGTGGAGGTACTAACATGGGAGACCAATGGCCTTGGGAAGCAAAGGAGGTAATGTCCGGTTCTGAGGCAGTTGACCAATTAATATCTACACAAGCCGACTATCATATGAGTGTTAGAGGTAAATCTGAGTGGAGATTGAAGACCTCCATCATAGGTTATGTTTGCATAGCGAGGAAAGGAATGATGTATAATACTTCTGTAGGAGAATTAACTTGTCTAGGGCAAAAAGCTTATGATGATGATACAAAGAATACAACTTGGTGGTCGGCTTCAAATGTCTCAGAACCATCTAACCCGTTTGCAAGATATGCCAATTTAAAGGACGTATGGTTTGATCTATCCATCACATCTAACTGGAGAGCCCCAGCGAATTTGTACTGGATCTGTGGTAAGAAGGCCTATTCGGAGTTACCACAGGACTGGGAAGGGGCATGTGTGTTGGGTATGTTAAAACCATCCTTCTTCTTGTTGCCTATTGAAACAGGTGAGACTTTAGGTGTTAAAGTGTATGATGTGAATCATAGGAAGAAAAGGGGACCCATAGAGATAGGTGCCTGGGAAGATAATGAATGGCCTCCCCAGCGTATTATAGATTATTATGGGCCAGCCACGTGGGCAGAGGATGGTACCTTTGGTTATAGAACCCTATTTATATGCTCAACCGCATTATAAGGTTACAGGCGGTGGTTGAGATCATTACTAACGAGACATCACAAGCGCTCAATCTTCTAGCGAAGCATAATACCAGGATGAGGACAGCAGTTTACCAAAATAGATTAGCTTTGGATTATCTTTTGGCAGTAGAGGGAGGTGTATGTGGGAAGTTTAACCTGAGCAATTGCTGTCTTCAAATAGATGACGAAGGGCAAGCAATAGCTGAGCTTACTAGCCATATGGTTAAACTAGCGCATGTGCCTACTCAGGTATGGAAAGGGTACAATCCAAGTAGTTGGTTTGGTAGCTGGTATGAGTGGTTTGGAGGGCTTAAGGCAGTGGTAGGTGGAGTCCTACTGATTTTAATGTTGTGTCTACTCCTGCCGTGTCTTATACCCTTAGTAGTTAGGTCTGTGCAAAGCCTGATAGAAAATATAGCAGAGAGGAAGGCTGCTGCACAGATAATGGCAATTTATAAATATAAGGCTCTAGATCAGGGAGAACCAATGCAGGAAGACGAGTGTTGAAGATTCACATCATAGGATAAGTCTGGTCTGGTTCAAAGGTAACTTGTGGTGTATGCAAACCAAGGTTAAGTGATGCCTCAAGTAATTGTAAAATATCAAGAGGCATCAAAGGGGGGAATGTGGTGGAATCTCGGTAAAAATAAATTTAGTAGGCCGAGATTACCACGTGGCATGTGTACGTGCATATGCTGACGTATCGATCAGTTGGTTGCACGAGGCAAGATACGATCAGTAGTGTACGGAGCATGTGCAAGAATACAGGATGTAGTATTCCCCTCCTCCATTGTGCTGGACAAGCCATGCGGTCAAGCAGGAAGTTAATTCTTATTTGTAATGATTGGTCAAGAGAATGTGCGGGTGGAGCTTAATATGGGAGGAGTTATGTGCCTATATAGGGAGCCTGCACTATTGTTCAGGGCTCAGAACTTGCTGTATTTTTGGTGACATTAGTCCCTCTGAGTCCCGATCGGTGATCCAATAAAGAATCTCTTCCTTCCTGAAGAAACCTGTGTCCATCCCTCTGTGCTTTGCTTCCGTCAGTTTCTCCGGTATCACAACCCCTACACACACTACGTCACCTATACACACACACTTCAGCCCATATGCACACACTCGCTGCATCCCCTATAAAACTATGCCCCCTATACACACACTCTCTACAGCCCCTAGCCACACATATTACACCACAAACACAAATTAAATTGACCTATTTATACAATACCACACCACTCTCTACACACATGCAATCCCACAAGCAGGCTCCAAACATATGCACCATGCACTTTCCTGGCCCTTTTGTCCTCTGGTATCCCACTTGTGGAAACACCAGAGACAATTTAAAAGCAAACACAGCACAAGCATGTTATTAAATTTGCTTGCGCTGCGCAGAACAAATTCAGGGTCTTTTTCTAATGTCAGAGCTCTTCAGCAGGGCTCTGGGCATTGAACCAACATGCTCACTTTGAGAGGGGGCGTGTTGTCATTAGTGATGACAAAACACACACTCTCTGGCCCCGCCCCTTTCTTAGGGGGCCGCTCTGATTGAAAAATGCCCGGGCCTAATTTTTTTCCCAGTCCGGCCCTGCTCTACATTCTGGAAAACACTCAACTGTCTTGCTAAATAAGGGCAAATTGCTAAATTTTTCCTTCAAATTTCTTGGATTTTTGACTTTGTTTACTTTACTAGATTAGCTAGACCATGTTGAACTTGATGTTTGAAGGGACAATTTAGCGCTATAAATAAATACTTTTAGTTATAACGCTGGAGTGATTTAAAAACTATTTTTATCTCTTGAGCCACCTGCTCCCTCCCCCAAAAAGAGTTAGCTTACCTGAAATCCATTGGTTTGAGGGTCCCTTGCTGTCACGACAACGCTTACCTGGGGGTCCCCCGCCATGTCTCCGTACACTGATGTGGCAGGTCCCCCTCACTGCATGCCGAGAACTACGACCTGTAAACACCTGAAACAGCTTAAAGGGCTAATCACTGTTTAACCAATAGTATGTGAGAGGTGGTAGCCTCTCCCCTATATAAATCCAGTCAACCCTTACCTCAGTGCTCAGTTATATTGTGCTCTTCGGTATATACACTTCTGTGAATACTGTCTGCATCCAGCCCTTGACCTATCTGCCAGTCATATCGATCCTGATCCTGGCCTGCTTGTTCCCGACCTTGGCTTACCCTGAGTACAAGATTGACTTATCCCTAATTGGTACCTCGCTTTTGGCTCACTACTGCCTCCTGAGCCCCACCTGTCAAAGACCCAACACTTGATGCTGCTCTGCTTCACCTATGCAAAAACATTACTAATAATGATCTCTGGCAAATCCAATGATTCTAATGGAGAAGCATTGGGGAGTGGGGTGCATGTGCAGTGGTCACAATGTTTTTTATACAGAAGCATTGAAACCATTGGTTTCCTATAACTAAAATTGAGGAAAAGAATTGGGAGGGTGCAAGCCTGAAACTTTCTGAAAGTCCTGATTCCTATTGAACTTTTTACAAAATGAGAAAGAGGGGACACTCTGTTAAGCCCTAAAGCACTTGCGCTTAAGGAGAATGTTTCTTCTGGAAGCAAATGTATAAATGTTGCCACTTACCAATCCCTCCACCTCTTGGTTCCATGGCAGCAGAGCCTCCAGTTCTTCTCCGGCACGCCCTCCCCTTCACATCCCCATTTGGTGTGTGTTTTCTTGTTTTTCGGTTATTGTCTGATGATTGTTGGAGAGGCTAAATCATTGGTAGAGAAGGTAAATTAGTCTTGTCGGGTTTATAGTCATAAGGCACATTTTGATAGTAAAGTGCTTTAGGGGTTTTAGAAATTTCTACTAGCCACAAATTGGATATCCAGGCTTATTTCTGACTAAATATGTATCCTGGCAACATTATTTTCATAGGCTGAAAATTCAACTTGATGAGAACTACACCGAGATCCATCGATACGCCGATATTCCTGGTATCCCCATAAATGTACATTGTCCTACAGATACAGCCAGGAAGTGCAAAGTGCCCCTTATTGAATCACTAATAGCTGTGATATTATAGGGAGGGGACAGTAATTTAGTAAGGGGAAGCAAACAGCAATTTAAGAATCTAACGGTGTCTTACATATGACGAGTTAAACAAAGTCCAGAAAACCAGATATCAAATGTAATAACAGCAGTATTTATTAATCCAAATGCTGCAGACATATGGCAGTGATAGGCTGTTGTGGATGGTTTCCAATACTGTTTGTCAACCATTAAAGGAGCAGTCTATGTACTATAACCATTGTATGCCAGTTTAGTGACTAGAATGTCATTAGGCTGTGGATTTTATACCTTAGTTTTTGGGGAAACTCTTTTTGAGTGGCTTGACCAAAATTGGGTTTCTTCAAGATTCCTGCAGCCTGGCCCTCACTTAAATTTTATCCGTATTTTAATGCCACTCGTTGGCTGAGGATAATATTATGTAGTGGTTGTGGTGCCTTGACTGCTGTTTTAAGCTGGATTGTCTTGGGGAAGCTATTGCAGAACATACATTGCTCCTGGTGGATAATCTACTTATCTCATAAACCACTACTAAACAGAGATTTATGGGATACAGTCAGCCTCTGTGGAGCTGCAGCCAGCCTTTCTAAATTGTTCAGTTTCAGGATCTTTTAAGGAAAGCATTTTTCTTATAATTTATTTTAATGTTATATTTAATTTGCATGATGTTAATGTATTATCTATGCAATGCATTCAATAGAGAGTTATTTTTACTCTGCTGTTTCTCTTTAAGCTCCTTGAACATTCTGCATATCGGTCAACTATAGAAGATATTTTTACCACGTGGCAATACATTGATCCACTTCCTAGAAGATACCTATTGTGTGAAGCACTGAACTTTCCTTGTACAAACTGTACTTGTTCTAACATAAGAAGGAATTCTAGCACAAGCAACATGAGGAGACATGCAAGAAAATATCACAGTATATTGAACTTTCCTACACCTTCTTATCACAGTATCACTGTGCCTCCTACTTCATGTGGGATTAGTTGAGCTGGTCTCTTTAATCCTCCAGTAATTTCAAAGAATTCTATTTTTGTCAGTGTTGTTTTACATGTGATTCAAAAAGCAAATGAATCATAGTTCAGGGAACCAAACAAGGCAAAATAAGACTAAATAGTGGTCACACCAATATAATGTGTTTATTTAATTTACCTTTCATATCTGATACCTCCATATAGTGTAGTAGCTAGAATAGGGCATTTAGAAGCTTTGAATGTATATGCACTGATTAGTCACAACAATAAAAACCAGAGGTGAAGCGAATAATACTGATTATATTGTTACAATGGCTCCGGTCAAGAGGCGGGACATATTAGTTAGTAAGTGAATTCTATGTGTTGAAATCAGAAAAAGTGGGCATGCAAAAAGATCTGAGTGACTTTGACGAGGGCCAAACAATGATAGCTAGACGACTGTGCCAGAGCATCTTGAAAATAGCAAGCCTTGTCGGGTGTTCCTAGTTTGCCGTGGTTAGTACCTACCAAAAGTGGTGTAAGGAAGGACAACTGATGAACCAGCGTCAGGGTCATGCCTGCCCAAGGCTAACTGATGCACATGTAGAGCGAAGGCTAGCCTGTCTGGTCCGGTCACAGCACAGAAGAGCTTCTGTATTCAAAATTGCTGAAAATCTGAATGCTGGCCGTGATGGAAAGGTGTCAGAACACACAGTATATTGCAGTTTGATTCAGTTCTGATGCCACAATATCAAACCCACCTGCCTAATATCGTGCTCTGATGGGTGGCACCATGGACTTCACAAAACCTCTGAACTTGTCCTGTAGTATCTGGCACTAAGAGATTATCAGCAGCAGATACTTTAAGTCCTTTAAGCCCAGCAAGTTGCGAGGTGAGACCTCCATGCAACAGATTTGTTGATCCATCACATCCCACAAATGCTCAATCAGATTGAGATCTGGGGAATCTGGAGGACAAGGTAACACCTTGAACTCTTTGTCATGTTCTTCAAACTATTCCTGAAAAATGTATCAGTGTGACAGTGTGCATGATCCTACTGAAAGAGGCCACTGCCATCAGGGAATACCATTGTCATGAAGTAGTGTATGTGTTCTGCAACAAACTCTAGGTAGATGGTATGTGTTCAAGTGATATCCTCATTAAAGACAGTACCCAAGGTTTCCTAGGAGGCCTGCTTACTTCCCACAGTGCATCATGATGCCACTTCTTTCCCAGGTAAATGATGTACATGCACCCAGCCATCCACCTTATCCAGTCAGACACGCACCCATCCATTCACCTTATCCTGGCAGTCTTTTTCCATTGCTCCATGGTCCAGTTCTGATGCTCACATCCCCATTGAATGTGCTTTTGCCAGTGGACAGAGGTCATCATGGGCACACTGACTGGTCTGTGGCTATGAAACCCCATCATGCAACATGATAGAAAGGTGTCAGATCATACAGCAAACTGCAATGCACTGTGTGTTCACCTTTCTATCATGTAGACGCAAATATGTAAATGGCGCACTATTTGAAGTGTACATTTTGGCACTTGTGTCAAGGTCCAAAATCTCTGCTCCAGGAGATGCAAAGTAATTAGTATAAAAAAAAAAAAAAAGACCCGGCACTCAGTGAAGACAGGTGCAATGTGGGTTTATTCCGCCATCAAACAAAGTGGGCAACATTTAGACACAGTGTGTTGTGACACCTTTTTATCATGGCCAGCATTAGGTTTTGAAGCAATTTGAGCTACAGTAGCTATTCTGTGTGATCGGACCAGATCGGCTAGTCTTCGCTTCCAACGTGCATCAATGACACTTGGCAAACCATGACCCCTGGTTCACCATTTGGTAGATGCTAACCACTGCATACCAGGAACACCCCACAAGACTTGCCATTTTTGAGATGCTCTGACCCAGTTGTCTAGCCATCACTATTTGGCCCTTGTCAATGTCACTAAGATCTTTTCACTCACCCATTTTTTTCTGCTTCCAACACATGAAATTAAAGAACTAACTGTTCACTTGCTGTCGATTATATCCCACCTATTGACAGTTGCCATTGTAACAATATAATCCATGTTATTCACTGCACCTGTCAGTGGTTTAATGTTGTGGCTGATTAGTGTATGAATTATCAGAGCTTCCTTTGCTGAGGGATTATGTACATGAGGTATTTGTGAATTAATTACTGTAAAGGTTTTGTAGACTAGCTTTAAATATACACCCGAGTCCATTTTAGAGGATGCCCTGACATTGCATTAAAACCTACATCCATAGCTATGGATCCTTGCATGAGTCAAACTGTTGTGCCATTTAATTAATCAGTTCTGTTTAGTTCTGCTTTATGATGGCCTAGACACTGAAGGGAAACCCCTGGTAGTAACATCCTTTACTAGATAAGGGCTAGGCTTCCATGGGGGCAAACCCACACACATTTCCTGACAGCAGATAAATTATTCCACAGTGTGTAGCCTCTATGTAAACTTGCATATTCAGTACTATTTGATTTTTTTTGTGCTGTTTGGAATACATTGGATGTGTGTTTTCATATTTCTTCCAGTTTGACATAAATCTTGTGTGTGACAGTGGTTGTTAATCTAGCCGAGCATCAAGAGAAATAAAGTCCACAACATCATTAGCTTATTAGAAAGATATTAGAAGTATCTGCGTTTGTGTCCCTTGATACATATTACAAATTGTTTGGACACAGAGTAATAGAATTCTCTAATTTAAAATCTGCAGAAATAAAATGAATCACCCTGCCCACTCCATTCACTGTATCCTGAAAATGTAAATGGGCATCAAGCCATTGGCACAGTAGCAATGCGTGTTATCGACTTTTCTAGAAAAAGATGGTCATGCACATGTTGATATTAAGGGGACACCCTAAGCACCAAAACCACTTCAACGTAATGGTTTTTCTATGTCAATGTAAAACATTGCCATTTCCACAATACAGTAATGTTTGCATTTTACCAAAACCAGCCTTATTTTTATACTTTGCATTAACCTCCTGATTGTAATATTTTTAACTATGCTTTTATAATGCACCTGGGAAGCTTTATGCAGGATGAAATCAAATGGATTTATTAATTTATCCATCAGTATCCATAAAAAAACAAAGAATTTCTATAATCTACAGTAGGGATATTTGCTAAATATGTCTGGGGAATATCATTCATAGAAAACAGCAGCTCATTTTAATGCAGATTGTCACCTACTACGTTTTAAGGTATCATAGCAACAGAACTGACTTTCATTGTGTCATTCAAGTCTGTTCATTCAAATGTGTTGTCCTAACATGGTAAGATAGCCGGGTGATTTGTAAAAGGCATTTCTGGCAAGCATCTCTGAAAATAGCTTATGGATTTGCTGGGTCAGTTTTCAGAATTAAATGTAAGTATTTTGCATCCATTCTGCTGCTAGTTCTCTTGCAATATGTCAAGCCAATAATTTTTTGCTTCATTGGACTCTGAGCTGAGAAAAAAAAACCTCTGGTGCTACCCTTGGTCTTCGACTCATGTGTTGCTATGGAAACAGGTACTTTGTTTTAAGAATGGAGCTATGGAAACAGGTACTTTGTTTTAAGAATGGAGAATACTTACATTTTTACTTAAAAAAAAAAAAAAGATAAAACTGCAACAGGTTTTGAAATGTGTGCAATGTTTTATCACCACAATTGACCTTTGGTAAAGAATAAACCATAATGTTATGACATATATTTTATTCTATATTTACAAAAATCCCTTAATAGACTTTTACATCTATCTGTGTATAAAGAAATCGTTAGCCTGGTTTCCAACATGTATCCTGGTGTCCCAACATGTTGCTAACTTAAGCAGTCTGTGCTTTTTCACAGTATCTATGCCATGAATGCATGTTTGTTTGTTTTTTCCAAGGTGAACATACATTTTTTCACCCCTTTACCTTTTGCTGTAATTTCTGGTGGAATAAGTATATGTCCCTGGTGCCGCTGGCACAGAGCTCCCTAAAGCATCATATGCTTCTTCTGAAGCGTAATAAAGCAGTTGTGATATTCTGGATCATTAAGTCATAATATCCAAGATAAAGTATTCCGCAACAGACCCCAGTTGTCTTATTGAAACACATGAGAGCAATGGTGGACATTTATGTTACACAGAATGTGGTGCTCTTTTCACTTTTTCCTTTGAATGCCTATAATATATCTCTGGTATAACTAAATGTTCCATAAAGTACTTAACTATAAGCTATATTTTTACTCCCATTAGTATTATTTAGAATAGGTATCTGTAGCAACTACATGACTGTGACTTAGACTGTAAGGGAAGCCAGCAGGGAGATCAAAGGATATATCCTCACTTTGTTGAGTGAGCATTGTGGTCTGTGAGGTTTAAGAGCACCCTCACAGTTTACTGGTACTCCTTGATAACTCAGAGTCACTGACTGAGTGCTGGAGCCATAAGGGCACTCTTAAAATGGTCTGTACCTGATATTGCTGCAAACAATGGAGTTTCCCCACTAGACCACCAGGCTGTACAGTGAGGGGGGCTGTGTCACGGTTCTCCCCATGCCATCCAGACTGCTAAGCATGGCCACCCCACAGGTGTCTTACAGGGGATTTGAACCTGGGTCCTTCAGTCAGTGTCCTGGGTCTGCTTTCCTGCCTCTTTTTGTGGTTCTAGTTCTGTTAACCTGGCCTTGTCTGCAGCACTAAGGGGCTGAACTTTACCTATGGCTGCTACTTGTCACTCTAAGTCCATCTGAAGCAGATTGCTTATTATCCAGGTATATAACACTGCCTCTCCCTGACAGAGCCGGCTCTAGACTTTATGAGGACTTAGGCGAAACTCAAACATGAGTTCCCACTAACACCAAAGTGAAAAAAATAAAGTTGCAATACATGCACACATATACACATTGATGCACCGTCTACCTGAGTATGTGCCTGACAGAGAGTATCCTTGTGTGTGTGAATGTATGTCTCTGTGAACATGTTTGCGTTTTTGTCTGGGACCTTATGTGTATGGGGTAGCTGCTTGAAGTGTGTTGTGGGGGTCTGCCTGTGGCCTTTGTGCATTGTGTTTATGGCAAAGCAATGTTTCCTGACTGTGTGTGTATGATGAATGTCTTCAGCTGGTGACTATGACAAGGTGAGTAAATGGATACTAGTGGCAGGGAGAGGGCAAAGGGGATAAATGGGACAAGGTGGGACAGGGGTTGTTGTGAGAGAGAATGAGGGAGTATGGCATGGTTTGATGAGGGAGTATGACAGGGCTAGTTGAGGTAATGTGTCAGGGCAATTGTGGCATGGTAGGAGGGACGAGTGTGACAGGGTTAATGTGACAGGGTGAGGGTGGTAGAGTTGACAGGATTAGAGGCATTAATGTGACAGGATAAGTGTGGCAGGGTTGGGGGAGAGTGTGGCAGAGTGAGAGAAGGTGAATGTGACAGAATTAGGGGGGTTAATTTGACATGGTGAGTGTGGCAAAGTGAGGTCAGGTGAGTTTGGAGGGGATTAACAGGATTAGGTGTGGTTAATGTGAGTGTGATGCATGAAGAGGCTGACAGTGTGGGGGAGGTGACAGTGTGGGGGTAGTGACGATAGTGTAGGGAGGGGTGACAATGTATGAGGAGGTGACAGTGTGAGGGGATGCTAACTGTGTGTCTGGGGAGACTGACAGTCTGTGGGAGTATGGCTGATTGGCACACTACTGCCTGCAGCTTCCCTCTTGCAGTAGTGTGCCAATCAGTGGCAGAACTAATGTAGAGAGTGCCATGGTGCAAAAAATAGTTTTGGGCCCCACCCCAAGCGCAAAAATGGACATAAAGTAGACCTCCAAATGTCGTACAACTTCCACAATGCTATTCCAGCTGGAGATCTACCATTTGCCCTGACACATACATATATACTTACAAAGATATACATACAAACTGACACATACACAACCACTCAGATACACACACTGACACATGTACACACCTTGACACACAGATACATACACTAACACATACAAACACCTTGACACACAGGTATACACACACTGACACATACACACACTGACACTCACATGCAAGTACACACACAAACCGACACGTACATAGATACATAAATGTCAGAGTCTGCTGTCTGTGCCTCCTCTGCTTCCCAGGCAGTACTTTCTCTATGCTGCTGGGTGGAAGTGCCATGTCGGACATCAACTGACTTCCTCACACTGCTGCTGATGTCAAAGGGACCCAATCATGCTGTTAAAGGCTTGCTATATACGAGCAGGCCCCTTTCAGCAATACACATTGCACATCGGGTGGACATCATTGGTCCTAGAAGCAGGGACAAATCTTCAGCGAGGCAAACAAGGCATTTGCCTTGGGCGGCACTTTGCAGGGGGCGGCAAAAAAAAAAATGCCCCCAAACGCCCAGGCAGATCCCTTGTTTGCCTCATGTCCTGGGGGGCTCAAGAGCTAGCCGGCTGGCCACTTTTGAGCCCCCCCCCCCCCGAGGCAGGCAGCGGGCAACGGGCAGCTCTTACTGCTCAGCTCCCTTTGCGCCACTTAGTGAAGCCAGCAGCCGGAATATGACGTCACTCCAGCTCCCGGCATCACTAAGCGGCGCACGAGGGAGCTGAGCAGGAAGATTAAAGCTCCCTCGTCGCCTACTCAGCCCTACTGGACCGCAGGTAAGCAATCCACTTCAGCTCTCCATAGGCGGGGATTATACTGCCCAAGCACATATATTTGGAGCTAATTACTAGCTTTTCATTTTATTTATCTCACCGACCATCTGAAAATACTATACTATATTTTTTTTGTCTCTTTTTTTTTTTTTAAAACTTCACTATGTATATATGAAGGCCCGGGGCGCATTGATAAAACTGACCTTAGAGCAGCAGAGAGAGTAAATCTTGCCCAGTCTATTATATACAGCTAGTAGAGAATTATGTGAGTTTATTCCAAGAACATGTGGGGGGGAAATTTTAAACCATTCATCAATGTGGCAATTTTGCAGCACACAATCCATATACACGATACCTTTCAGAACAATGCCGTAATCTTGATAACATAATTCCTGTGGTGTACACTCCTTATATTATCAATAGTTAAACATGCCTTTCTAGATAAATATTTATAATAGGAAATATATGGAAACAAAATGCTGTAATTGCGGACAAGCCCATGCTAATTTGTCTCAAGAGACTATAAGGATTATGAAGTCTGAAACAGTATATGATGGCAAAGTTCATTGCAGCAAAATGCCTAACTGCAATAAAGATTAAAAAACAAACATTGCTGACGTTTTATGAAAGCAAAACAGATGCTGTCTGGGTGTAAAATGCTAAATGTTGAAAGACTGTCTAGTGGTTTCCAATGTTGATTGCTTTATATTTAGCTCTTTGCCCTAGAATAGCACTGGTTTTACCTTGATAGTAGCAATAAATTGACATCACTGTATCTTCCCATTTAACAGTAAATTCACGTATGCAGTGGGATGAATGAAACTGCTGTGAAAAAAAGTTTAAAGGGGCATCTCAAAGTAGCGTGTGCTTTGATTGCCCCTTTAACATTGCAATTTGTAGCCTAATTAAGCTTTTGAAATTGAAGTAGACTTGAGATGAATATAAAAGACCACACAGATACCTTGTTGGCATACCATTTGCATCCAATTATCACTGTTCCTGGGAGTGTCATGTCACTGCTGTGAGACAGTGTGAAGGTTCGTCAGCATGATTTTAATTGTCTTGATGAGTTTGAGATTTGATTTAACATTTTACCCTGATCCTAAAATACGTGAAAGGCCATTTAATGTTCTCACCACTTTAGTGGATTTTTACCAGTCGTTTTGCTGTTCATATATACATTATTTTAGCAAAATTGTGCATTGTTTAACCCTTTAAGGACCAAACTTCTGAAATAAAAGGGAATCAAGACATGTCACACGTGTCATGTGTCCTTAAGGGGTTAAATGAGAGCTACCCAATAATGCACCAGTAGACTATTAAGCAAAGTGAGTTATTATTTTCTTTTAATTTTGATAGAACCATTTTCACTCTGCAGTTAGAAGATTCTGTTTGTAATGCAAAATATGGAGACATATTGGACCAAACTTGCAGAATGGTTCTTGAACCTATCAAGCTATTTTGCCAATTAGAATATCCATATACCCCACTGCTTGCATTCAATCACCATCATTCTTTGACAAGTGTTTCTTCCTGGTGGAAGATAGTTGTAGTCTTACTATGATGTAATTCATTAGGGGTCCTCAATAAGTAAAGCATGGATTGTGTACTAATATATGGCTAATTACTTAAACTGTAATACTACTATAAGCTATCATTGCATCTCTCAAAATGTCAGTGAAGAAGATTCTTACTTATAGAAGTTTAGAAAAAATAAATGTAGGACTCTCCCAGTGCATATCTTAAATAGCATATGGCACACGGTATATACAATTAAGGCTTCATGTTAGGACACAATCTACAAGTAAAAACCAGATAAGATTCCTTTTCTATGTCATATTTTATGTTGCCATAGCTTACTTCCATTAAAGAAACACTCTAAGATTAAAATAAATATATTTACGCCCACCCTCCACCCCTCCCCATCACCCCCTCCCTCCCGCATTTAAAATGAAAATTACTTGGAATGTCTCCTACTACAGGTGCTCTGATCATTCTAGATTATTCCGACAGATGAGCCCAGTCCACACCAATTCTTTTTGTAAAGAAGCATTGGAGACTATTGTGCAAGTGTGAAAATTGTCATACCACTCCTATCTGATGCTTCCTATTGAGAAGCATTACATCCCATTCTTCTCTGTGAGATGCATTCCAATATTCTGCGCTATCATGCTCTGAGTGATGACACTGAATGTGAACTATTTCCATTGTTGAATGTCTAACAGCCACTAGAGGCATGTTTATGGTCAAATATAAGCATTGTCATTTCTCTGAAGTGGTACTGGTTTACATTTTTACATTGCCACACTAGAGGCATATGATCTATGCATTAAAACCATTTCACAAAGAAGAAGTGGTGTTGGTGCTGTGAGTGTACATCATTATTATAGTCAGGGCCGGCCTTAGGCCTTTAGGCGCCCTGTGCGAAAAATATTCACAGCGCCCCTCCATGGTCACATGCCCTCATCCATCTTGTAAAAAGTCCATTACATAGGTGTTACGTATTAACGTGATTTCTGGACATATCATACATATACACGTATATTAATACATTTGTAAATATTATAGGTGTAATAAAACATATAATAATAATAATAATACACCCATATTAATATACATGTATATTTAAATATTACTCTCAGAAATCATGAGCAGAAAATTATATATATATGGGCTAGAAGAATTCCTCCCACGTGTATAGATTTGGGAAAAACAAACCTATGTGAAGGAACACTCAAGCATTAGGAGTAAAAACACATTTCTAACAAGAGTGTCCTGACTCCCTGAAATTGCCATGCCATTATGTTGTGTGTGGAATAGGGATGTAGCGTGTTTGTGTGTGTAGGTTAGGTAATGTGTGTGTGTGTAGGTTATGTAATGTGTGTGTGTGTAAAGGGGATGTAGTGTGTATGTGTGTAGGAAACAGTGTGTGCATAGGGTATATAGTGTGTATGTGTTTAGGGAACATAGTGTGTGTGTGTGTAGTGTGTATGGGTGCAAGTTACGTAGTGTGTATATATAGGGAGCATAGTGTGTCTGTACATTTTGTAGTGTTTGTGAGATATCTAGTGTGTATGTGTGTAGAGAACAAAGTGTGTTTATAGGGAGCGTTGTGTGTGAGTAGATTATGTAATGTGTGAGTAGATTATGTGGTGTGCGTGTGAGTGTGTGGATTATATAGTGTTTATGTGAGTAGATTATGTAGTGTGCGTGTGCGTATAGGGGATGTTGTGTGTGAGTAGATTATGTAGTGTGTGTATAGGGGATGTTGTGTGTGAGTAGATTATGTAGTGTGTGTATAGCGTGAGTAGATTATGTAGTGTGTGTATGTGTGTGTGTGTGTTATGGAGTGTGTGTAGGTAACACAGTAAGGGTGGGATAGTGATGATTTGTGGGTAGGAGGGGGTGACATAAGGCTTTAAATGAGGAGATGGGAGAGCAATTTCAGGTTTTGTTTTCTTAAAATTAATTAATGTTGATTCCCCCCTTCTGCCCCCCTCGTTCTTGCATACCTTTGGGCAGGGATGGGGGAATACTGATGGTCCAGCGGTCTCTGCCAGTCCTTTCAGAACACGAGCCCTCCTCTAGCAAGCTCTGCGTTGATAGTATGAGAGCGTTGCCACGGCAACACTCTGAATGCCAAGCTCGCGAGAGGAGAGCAGATTTAAAGCGCTCAATGCTCGCTCCCATCATCCAAACAGCGGGCCAGTGAGGGAGGTCCTCAATCTACTCACCAGCCAATACCAAAGCAGAGCACACTCTGGGTTGGCTGGCTGGGGCGCAATCTTTCACCCACCAGGGCGCTCTGAGGTAGGGCAGGACCTGGTTGTGCGAGCTGTGTTGGTTGCCCGGCGCCCCTGTTGGCATGGCGCCCTGTGCGGCCGCACAGCTCGCACACCCCTAAGGCCGGCCCTGATTATAGTATTGAATCATTTCTTGTGTTATCATTCATCACACCAGTACGAACATACTTAGCAAGATTCCTGCGTCAACACACATGTAAGCAGTACTGAGAGGCTAGGGTCATTCTCATTCCAAAACCTCTTATGACATATGAAATATATCTATAAGATTATCAAATCCAATATATTAAAATAATGCATGTACTCGTTGTATTTGTTCCATATTGAACTTTCTATGATAACAAATTCAGTGGAAAATTTCCTCTCGAAACGTACTAATGTGCCAAGAATGTGCTATTTTGCTGAGTGCTGTTTTATTATAGCTCCACCAAGTTTCCTTTACGTCACTATGGATACCTGCTTCCTGTATACTCTGGCCTTTTCTGAACTATAGAACCGGGTTTGGCAAAACTCTTCTTCAGTTGTATCCATATGTTATATCATAGCTTCCTTTCCCAACCCCTTATGTAAACAGTGAAAAAGCCAAACCTTACATATGATCATTCAAGGGAAAAAAGTTCAAAACACATCTTGTTGGTTTTCTTGATGATAGTGAAGGCGTTTGATCATTTATAAGTCTGTGGTTTTCTTCTAAATATTGTATTAATTATTAACACCTAATTATTTTATATTCAATTGAGTAGGCTATCTGTGTGCATATGTAAAGCTTGTTTTTAAATAATGATCCCTAAGTATTTCACGTTTTCACCAATGCTATGATGGAGAGAATTCACTTACTGGCCAAAAAAATCCGAATGAAAATCCAAATAAGCCAAATATATATTTATTTTGATATAAGGATTGCAAAGGTAATTTAACATACGAAAGAATTGATAACTTTATAAAAACACAATGGGAATAAAGAAAAAAAAAAGCAAAATTATTTGATGATGGTATATTAACGTATACTGATTTAGCCTAACCATAAGCAAGTTGTTCAACTGGTTTTATAGGCAATTTTTAAAAGCAACAAAAATAATAATAATAAAATAAATCACACCTGATTTTAGTGTATCACAATTCCTGTGCTCCTAGCCTATATGAGGCCTTCCGACTCGTCCAGTACAGAAAGGTGCCCACATCCATTTAATATTAATGGCAGTCATCATATAGATTACATCGGATGCACGTCTGTGCCTTTGGGAGATTACTGTTTTTGCTTATTAACCTGCTATTTAAACATAAATAGTCTAAAATTCGGCAATATTACCATTCATTAAACTTTATTTTTTATGACCGCTGTTCTGGAAAGTATAAACACCAATGAATTCAGAAGTGAACATTGTTACTGCTGAGACCATTTTATTGGTGTCAAAAAAGTTACACAGTATTTGTCATTCCTTATGCCTTCTGTGAGTTGACAGAGAGTAAATGGTCACCCTGCAGTCAGAGAAAATGGAAGTCATGGAGAGAAAGAAGATATGTTAATATTAATTAAAATGGTTTACTCTGTATCATTACAATCAGCATGAGAAATTTTGTATAGAAGGCAGAACAAATATCAATCATAGTTTAATTTGCATACAATTACAAAATATATGTATGTAGTTATTGTCACCGATGAAGTAGAGGTAGAGTAATAATAATTATAAAAAAATATTAAATATTTAAGTGAGGATCTATGCATATTTGCAGAGAGATTGGTGCTTGACAAAAAGAAACAAATATATAAAAAAATACAGGACTCCGTCAAGCAGTTGCCTGCAAGCTGAACAACTCCACATGTTCCACATGCGTGCGTTGACACCCATAATTTCTTTACTCAGCATTAAAACATTACTTTGCTTATGAATGCAATCACTGTTATAACTGGATTAAAAGGAAAGAAGGAAACGTCTGACTACAAAACAGCAAACCTAAAACCAATTACATATCTGGAAGAGTGCTAAAGGGTGCGGCTAATGGTCTTCATTAATCAAATAAGGAGGGCGCACCCTCGGACAAGGTGTTAAAACATCCCATGCATTCTTTAAGAAAATAAAAATATCAATATAACTGACATGGGCCAGAAAAAAAAAAAGTAAATTGGGTTTTTGGAAGCCGTCCATGTTCTAATATGTACTGTAACAGGTTTCTGCCAAGAACATCTGCCTTAGGCTAACTGTGTGCTGGATAAGATAGATTGTCGCCCTTCCGCTAGGGAGTCCTGCTTCCTTTCCTTTCACACACACTCTCTGCCTGCTTATCAAGCCATCTCCGCAAAGAAAAGCAGTAAAGATAACTGATTGCAAAAGCAGTCGCTCATCACATCTCAGGGCCCGGAGAGAAAGGAAATTCACTGTATTACAACTAAAAACACTGTTAATCCACAGCTGTGCCTGGAACATCACAAATCAATAGTTTTGACATACAGTGGGCCATTTACTTCAGATGAGCTGCATGCAATGATTTCATTTATCCACAAAAACCCTTTAAAACAAATTGTTCTATTCATATATTGCACTGTGTTTGAACTTTTCATTGTCAGTATCTAACCCTTAGAGGATGGCAGAACTGGTAGCCATGGAAACAAGCTAGCCATTTTGCATGAGTCCCGGATTCATACTGATGTGTGTGGTTTTTTTGGAGTTCCTGAAATCTGATTTTTACATAAGTTATTTTATTTGGGGAATCCAAGAAATTATGTTAAATAAAATCTGCAAAGGGCTATATGACATTCTCTGTCTTAATTAACACAGCTTCATGAAATTCCTTTTTCTTGCTTACCAAAATGGCTGCACTCTTGGCCTGATTATCTAAAATGGAGCACTAGATTGGTTGAGTTAAGTTAAAAGTATTGCATTTAGGGATGAGAAGAATATCATAGAAATTTATACATAATTCCTGGACATTCATAACACACACTTGTCCCAACGTTGGCTATTGTGCATTCGCAAGAGATTTACACTTTTTATAATGGATATACCTAGGGCCGGATTAAGAGTCCATTGGGCCAGGTGCTGACAATTCTGATGTGCCTTTACAGAGTCTTATCAACAGAAAACAGTTATACCTTCCAAACGTCATGTATCCGGTGGTGGTGGTGCTGGAGGTAAACTCAAAGGATATAGCTATCAGAAAACACATACCCTATGCTAATCTCTCGCTTTTATCTTTCAAGTAAATCCATACCCCCTAACAGCAGTGTCCGGTGAAGCAGGATTTCGGTGAGTGGGGTAAAAGGTTGGGCAACTGATGTGAATCACATAACCAGAACCGCCCAAATGAACAAACATGCCCAAAAAGGGGCATACCTGTACAAAGAATAGGATGGTTAGCCTGGTGTGAATGCACGTCAGGCTGCCTGCCAATCATGCAGGATGACCAACCAAGGGCATACTGTGCAGACAGCACCATGAGCTTGACATAAATGCGTCTAATTATGCATTAACTCTACGCTTTCTAAGGACTGTCACCTAGCACTTGCTGTTTCCACTCCTCTATTAACCTTCTTACTAGCAGGCAGAAGCTCCTGTTATACAGTTTGGGACAGAGAAAAGTGTATGTAGTGAGTGTAGAAGAAAGGGAACATGCCACAGTGTTACAGAGACTGAAGCAGCAAGAGCATTTGCATAGTGCGCAAAGTCAGCTTTCCCTTAACTAATTTCATTGTCAGCCAGTCCACACCAGTTTTGTTCCCCTACATCCATCTTAAATTTCCATATTTAAGCAAGAGCATGTTAAGAGAAGTAAAAAAAAAATTTTTATTTTTTTTAAGTCAATAAATCATTGGGCCTATTCCATTTTGCATGGGCCTGGAGCTGCAGCTCCATCAGCCACTATGTTAATGCGGCCCTGACTATACCTAGCTCTGCACGTGCTTCTCTCTCGCTGGCTAAATACAAGCAGTGTTATGGTGTATGTGCACTAGGCTTATATACAAATCTAGAAATTCCTTAACATTTGAAAGGTATGTAAATGTTTGGTTTATGTACAAAATATTCTAGCAAAACTATTTAAAAAATATCATCTAAAAGTAACTGTTTTTAAAGAGGCTTTTGCAGTGAGACATTTTGATACAATGTGATTAAATATGAAAATTATCATTAGGCGCCAACTCATTAGAACAAATCATATCAATCCTTTATTATCAGATGTTTCCCTTGTATCTAGTACATGTTTTCCAACCTTGCGCAATCCGTGCTTATTCTGTTTACATACAAGGGCATCTTGTCGGCATACTCAGAGGGAAGTGATGCTTCATAGAGAGCTGTGTAGTAACTAAGAAATACAACCTCTTCGTAGATAAATCATTTGAAAAGTTTTCTAACAGTATTGGATCACTTGGAAAGCTCATTAAATAAAGGACATAAAACTTCTACATATTTACCTTTACACTAACAGAACGAGGTGCAGAAAAAGAGATGGTAATATAAGTTCTAAATATATGCACATCTATAAATACTCTACTTCTTTGTGTAGCATAATGTATGAAAGAATAATTAGAGGATTAAAATGGGGCTCAGCTATGCTATGCATGAGAGCGTACCTTTAATTTAAATTACCATTATACAATTGTGTCTACATACCCACCTCCTCAGGTTATTTATATATGAGACTTGTCTAGTCCAGTGGTTATAAACAAAATTGCAGTTTGTTCCATTTGAGTTGATTGTCAGTTCTGTGTAGTTCGTCGTGTAGAAAATAAACACGTTGCATTGTTTTTATAAAATTGACCATTTTATATTTATGAACAATTATTCTACTCATTTGTATTTCTAATATTCGTATCAATAATTTTTGATGTTTAGGAACCTCATGCCCATCAATAAGAGACATCAGGCACACACAATAGGCACTATAACCAACTCTCATTGAAGTGGTTATTGTGCCTGCAATCCTCTGGCTCATGTTTTTTCGTGTTAAACCAATTTTGAATGAGTTAAAGGGACACTCCGGGCACTGAAACAACTTCATCTCAATTAAGTTGTTATGGTGGCAGGAGGCCCAGAGGAACTCTTATCTCAAGAGGTTAAACTGTTTGTTAACTAAAGTATAGTTAGGTTTAAACATGGTGGGGTGCTGTGATTTACCACCTAAACTAGCTGTTCACTTCATATACTCAGTATATTGTTCCAGTTATATGGCATGCACAGTTTAACATTACAAATCTATAGATACATGTACTTAAGAATCTACATCTACTTTAAAAGACATTAATGTAACAAGAACAGGGGAGGGGTGCTGCCCCACCTATCCCTATGCACCAAACTCAACTGATTTGATTCCATGATAGTTAAACCAAATGTTAAATTAACTGTAGGGAGCAGTATCTGTGACACATCTGGAATGGATCACATTCAATGTTCTGCTCTGTTCAGCCATTTAATACAGCAGACTAACATATTACTTATGTCCGCAATTACTTTGCTCTTCAGGAGTTAGGGCCACACATGAAGCTGCGTTTCTGAATAGGATATTTGTTGTTAGATCATATCATATCGCTTTGTTGTACTTTTAACTATTAGAACATTTGTTGTAATATTTACTTGCAACGCTTAAAAAAAAAAAGTGTTATTAATCCACTACAATGCAACTGCTGTGCATCATATGTTATTATGTCTGTTAAAGGGACTCTGTAGACATCATAACCATTTCATCCCAATAAATTGAGGGGACTCTTATTTAGTAATAAAATTGGTTTAACCCTTACGCGACCGGTGATGGGTCAGGACCGTTGTCGGTATTTTACCGTTGAGGACCGGTGACGGTCCTGAACCGTCACAGCGGTAATATTTACTTACCTGATCGCTGTCGTTCCCCCGGCGGCGATTGTCGGTGCTCCAGGCAGTCTCCCTGCGGCGAATTAGGACGCCAGGGGGCCATGTGTGTCCACGTGTCTCCCTGCAAGTGTAAAATATATATTTTTTTTAAATGTTAATTAAAAAATCTAATTATATATGTGTAACAGCATACTAAGTATATTTTAATATTAATATATACATATATTAATATAAAAATACACTTATTAAATTACACGCGTATATATAATATATATAATAACTATATATATTGTATATATATTTATATATATATATTATTATAAAATACAAATAATAAGTAATTTAAATTAAAAAAAATGTAAAAATAATAATAAAAATTACAAAAAAATTATATATGTAAATGAACAATTTTATTCTAACTGTATTTTGATATTAATATATATATATAAGTATATATATATATATATTAATATCAAAATATATATTAATATCAAAATACACTTAGAATGAAATTGTATATATATATATCTATGTATATATAAATAAAAATAATACGAAATATACATATGTCCATATACAAAATTACATAAATAATTATATAAATAAACACGTAGACTTCAAATATATAAATATGCATATATATTTAAATTCTATGTGCGTATTTATGTAATATGTTATTGATTGCAATTTGAGGGACCTGCGTGACAACCCAGGCCGAAAGTCCGGAGAATTTAATTTGCTAGCACTTTATTTTACCCTGTAACTTTCTATGACACCCTAAAGCCTGTACATTGGGGGTACTGTTTTACTCGGGAGACTTCGCTGAACATACATTTTAGTATTCAAATATTCAAAACAGTAAAACATATCACAGCGATGATATTGTCAGTGAAAGTGACTTTCTTTGCATTTTTCACACACAAACAGCACTTTTCCTGATGATATAATTGTTGTGATACGTTGTACTGTTTTGAAACACTAATATTTGTGTCCAGCAAAGTCTCCTGAGTATAACAGTACCCCCTATGTACAGGTTTTATAGCGTTTTTGAAAGTTACAGGGTCAAATATAAGGGTCAAATATTTTTACAATGAAAAAGGCTAGGTTGGTTACGTTGCCTTTGAGAGCGTATGGTAGCCCAGGAATGAAAATTACCCCCATGATGGCATAACATTTGCAAAAGAAGACAACCCAAGGTATTGCAAGAGGGGTATGTCCAGTCTTTGTTAGTAGCCACTTGGTCTCAAAAAACTGGCCAAAATTAGCGTTCAATTTAGTTTTTTACTTTTTTCACACACAAAGAAATATGAACGCTAACTTTGGCCAGTGTTTGTGACTAAGTGGCTACTAAAAAAGACTGGACATACCCCATATTGAATACCCTCGGTTGTCTACTTAAAAAGAAATATGTACATGTGCAGTGTGATTCAGAGATTTATGACAGATAATAGTGTTTAATGTCACTATTGATACATTTTACAAATATATATTTTGAAACAGCAATTTCCTATTTGTACTTATAGCCCTATAACTTGCAAAAAAAAAAGTGTTTTTTAACTCAGGACAAAATTTTAAATCTTTTTTGCAGTTTGTTTCATTAGCTTTCGTAGCTAAGTAAAAGATTTTTGAAGCAAAAGTAAAAAAACATGTTTTTTTTCAATTTTTCACCATATTTTATTTATTTTTTTTAAACTAAATTATGTGACATGATACAAATAATGGTATAAAAAGAAAGCCCTTTTTGTCCTGAAAAAAAACAATATATAACTTGTATGGGAACAGTAAATGGGAGAGAAGAAAATTACAGCTAAACACAAACACCACAAAAGTGTTAAAGGAGCCCTGGTCCTTAACGTACAACATCACAAAAACAGGCCGGTCCTGAGGGGGTTAATGCAGGATGGAAGGACAGCGCCAGGGGACTCCAGACACTATAACCACCTCAATGAGATGGCGTTACATTGCCTACAGTGTCCCTTTAATGGCAGATAATGTTTAAAGCTGAAGTAAAATGTCTTCTTAGAATCGGGTGCCACCCAACATCCCTGCATGAGAATTAGTTTTTTTGTTCTTTCATGCTTCTATATGATTTCCATGTGCTTTTTTTCTTTGAGGTCTTCAATATAGAGAAGAAAGACCAATAATCAGCAATCCGATTAAACATTGACCATGCTCATTATGCTGTAGCAGATTATTTACCTTTTTCCTTTCCAACTTCCCTTTTGGCTTTTGTATTCCTTTTGATTTGACCTGAATTTGCTTAACCTTTTCATAAAAACAAATCACTCAACTTCAAAATAATTATTTGATCTGCTATAAGAAGCATCTTTCTTGAACTAGCCCTTTTAACAAAAAAATAACAAAAAACAACTATTTGTCCTAAAAACAACCTTTTCTTCTGAAGATGTAAAATTGGACCAGTTTTGAACATGCTTATTTGAAGGGAAGACAATATAAAGAAAACATAGCAATATGTATACAAAATGTTTAAAAATACCAAATCACCAAAGATAAAGCCCCAATGATGAGCCAAAGTACAAATGCAGTTTAGCTGAATCATCATAAAATTGGTTAGTAGTAAATCAGTTTTTTGTTTGCATTTTGTGCCTCAATGATTTAAAGGATACAAAACGGGACCAGCTGAGCTGGAAGTAAGGTGCATGTTAGAGGAACTCTTCAGCAATAACACTTTTATGATATGTATTTTTCCTTCTAAACCAGCTACATTCCAATTTGCAGTACACACTACCCCTGTTGATAACATGTTCAAGAACTTTAAAAAGCAGCATTGGGAATTGAATTCTTAAACCTCAGCACTGGATTCGTACGTGGTTTACAAGCCACATGTGGAGCAGTTCAACATGGTGCTCTCATGTCATACACCTTTGTCTTCCTCTGAGGAAGACTCACAAGGGGAGCCTGAAAGTATTCCTCCCTGCCCTTCTTGGTACTACGCCCTCAAATCAGATGATGACCTGCAACCAAGGGAGATATTAAGGCCTTATTTAAGATCTCACCAAACGGGTACAAGCTTTGGAAGCAGCATCCCAGACTTCACCTTTCGCTAATGCATCTGCAGATGTTACCACCCAAGTTACTAGGCAACTGGACGACCTCGAGTCCACGGTTGAGGTCCTGTTGGTACAACAATGGGTCGTGAATATTAGTATCTCAGGAATCCCCGAGTCAGTAGGTAAGCAATCCTGATTGCCACCATTGAAACTTTATTTCAGTCTAAATTGGAGGCCGACCTATAGCTGTGAAACTGGGTTTTATGGTGTGGAGTGCAGTTTTGGAACCACTAGATTCCTCTCAACATGGCTGCTCACAAGGCATGGTCTATGATAACCACTTTCTACGTATCTACGAGAAATTACCCTTTATAATGGTCCAGTAGTGTAGAAAGCATTCTGTGATCACTTCTGTGCTCTGAGACAGAAGCATTGCATAGAGATGTGGCCCCAGATGGAGCAGCATTCTGTATCTTCTGATGATAATGCAGCACATTGACAGAATATATGTGCGATGATTGAACTATTATTATTTATTATTATTATTATCGCCATTTATATAGCGCCAACAGATTTCGTAGCGCTTTACATTATTATGAGAGGGGGGATTTAACTATAAATAGGACAATTACAAGAAAACTTACAGGAACGATAGGTTGAAGAGGACCCTGCTCAAGCGAGGTGGGGTGTAAAACACAATAGGACAGGAAATAGCAATCAAATAAGGTGGGAGTGAAGCAGAGCTGGAGGAGAGAGTACAGTGCTGCCCTTTAGAAGAGAGCAAGAGTCAGGTATGTAAGGTAGAGGTTACTCTGGAAGGCCATAAGCTTTGCAAAAGAGATGGGTTTCTTAAATGATTGAAGACTAGGGGAGAGTCTGATGGCGGTAGGCAGGCTATTCCATAGGAAGAGAGCTGCCCGCGAGAAGTCCTGCAAGCGTGAGTTGGCCATATGGGTGCAAACAACGGACAGGAGAAGGTCACAGGCAAAGTGGAGAGACCGAGAAGGGACATACCTATGGATCTGTGCAGAGATATAAGAGGGGCTAGAATTGTTCAGTGCTTTATAGGTGTGAATTAGTACCTTGAATTGACTCCTATCGGATACAGGATGCCAATGTAAGGACTGACAGAGGGGTGAGGTGTGAGAGAACCGACTAGAGAGGAAAAACAGTCTGGCGGCAGCATTCATTTCAGACTGTAGTGGTGCAATACTGCTTTTGGGAAGACCAATCAGGAGAGGGTTACAATAATCCATGCGGGAAATTACTAGAGCATGGACAAGCTCCTTGGTAGCATCTTGCATAAGAAAGGGGCTGATGCTGGCTATGTTTTTAAGATTGAATCTACAGGATTTGGCAACATACTGGATGTGAGGCTCAAAGATGAGGCCAGAATAAATTATGATGCCAAGACAGCGCGCTTGCAAGGTTGGACTTATGTGGATACCACGAACTTGAAGGGAGAGCCAAAGAGGAGGATCAGTATTAGGAGGAGGAAAGACAAGGAGCTCAGTTTTAGAGAGATTGAGTTTCTGAAAGCGGGAGGACATCCAGTCAGAGATGGAAGAAAGGCAAGCAGTGAAACGTTGCAGGACGGCAGGATAGACGTCCGGGGAGGAGAGATATATCTGGGTGTCATCAGCGTACAGGTGGTAGTGGTGGATGTTTTCCCAGAGCTGCCACACAAAGTTAGTTTATCTATCTAGGTTATTTTTAGTAGCTGTTTTGCACAGAGTATTTTATTTTTAAATATAAACAAGATAGGTGTCTTACTGTACATTGATCTATTTAAACACAGAGGTATTTATTGTCATGTTTGACCATCCTGATTACTTGGCTCTTTTTACGAGTGTTTATTGCCAGTATGGTGTTTATTGCCAGTATTTTTATTGTACCTCTCTTATATACCTTGATACAGTAATGTTTTGTAATGGTTGTGTAATAAAAATAGATTGGGAAAAAAAACAGATGCAAAAGATCCCCAAAAATAATTATCTGGTTTCATTTAAACCTAGGGCTATGTAAGTTTCACGCTACAGAGAGTTTCACCTGCTCAATTTAAGATGAAAATGTGTGTGGGGGGGGGGGGAGTCTAAAGCTCAGTTGACTTTTGTAAGTTGATACTCAGCTGTGATGTAATACAGTAAAAGTTAATGTAATGGTAAATCAATTGTAGAAGGCTGAATTTATGTATGTTGGTTTTGTGAACATCCCAAGTACAATTTTGGGTGGGCAATTTGTAACGTGTGGAACCTGGACTTTTAATTATCTTGGATGTTTCAACATTATTTCTTTGCTTGCCATACAGGATAGTGGTAACGATAATAACATTCTAATCATTGTAGAGGTCAAAAGTAGAATTTCAAAAAAGTGTAATCTCATAAATTAGTTGCAAAGAATATAGAGGTTTGTAGGGATTTTAATTATCGCTATTTCTAAGGAAATAATAAATTCATAGTGAGATTATCTAATCTTTATATGATTTATTCTGAAGAGGTTGCATTTATTTCATAATTATTGCAGTAATTATTACTTAATTATTCACTGAAAAAAATATGTTACTGCAACACCTATAGGGCTTCTCACTAACATGAGAATTCAAAATAAATTTAAAATTTAAGGCCATAGTACCTTGAAGTGTAAACACAGCTATATTTTTCAAGTTTGTTTTTTTTGGCCTTAAATTTGAAATTCCATTTAAAGCTACTTTGAATTCCCACTTTAGTAAATAAGCCTGTTAATAATTTTAGTGTAACTTTATTGCAACATAATTTGTACTTCTCTCAGTCTATCTCGTAAATCAACCTTCCGTACATACTCGAGTATAAGTCGACCCGAATATAAGTCGAGACCCCTAATTTTACCCCCAAAAACTGGGAAAACTTATTGACTAGAGTATAAGACTTGGGTGGGAAATGCAGCAGCTACTGGTAAATTTCTAAATAAAATTATATCCCCCCAAAATTATATCAATTGAATATTTATTTACAGTGTGTGTATATAATGAATGCAGTGTGTGTGTGTGTGTGTGTGTGTGTGTATGAATGCAGTGTGTGTGTGTGTATGAATGCAGTGTGTGTGTGTATGAGTGCAGTGTGTGTGTGTATGAATGCAGTGTGTGTGAGTGTATGAATGCAGTGTGTGTGTGTGTGTGATGCAGAGTGTGTTTGTGTATTTTAATATTTTTTTTGTTTGTTATATTATTAATATTTTATTTTAATTTTATTTTTATTTTTTTTAATATTATTTATATTTTATTATTATTAAAATTTTTATTTATTTTTATTCGTCCCCCTCCCTACTTGTTAGCTGGCCAGGGAGGGGGGCTCTCATTCCCTGGTGGTCCAGTGGCATGGGCTGTGTAGGAGGAGGGCTGGCAACGAGCTGTAACTTACCTTTCCCGCAGCTCCTGTCAGCTCCCTTCTCTCTCCTCTGGTGCGGTCAGCTCCCCTGTCAGCTCCATTGTAAGTCTTGCGGTGTGAGTGCCGTGAGGAGCGTTGCCACGGTAACCCGTGGCAACGCTCTGACCCCGCGGCTCTCGCGAGACTTACACTGGAGCTGACAGGGGAGCTGACCGGACCGGAGGAGAGAGAAGGGAGCTGACAGGAGCTGCAGGAAAGGCAAGTTACAGCACTCTGCCAACCCCCAACAGGACCGCCGGGCTTGTAATGAGCCTGGCGGTCCTTGTCTGTATTATGGCAATGTAAGTTGCCATAATACAGACATTGACTCGAGTAGGGGCTTTTCAGCACAAAAAATGTGCTGAAAAACTGGACTTATACTCGAGTATATACGGTAATTGTATCTTTAAATACCCTTTTCTGTGTGTACTAGTGTAATGGAGGCTTGAGGAATGATTTTTTTTTTTTTTTATAGGAATTGTTAAATGAATCTATAGTGGTGCAGCCATTTGAGGATACCCATAAAATACTAACCCAACACTGTCGAAATGTCACATCACTTATTAAAAAAAATGGGTCAGCATACAGCATCTGTTCCTGCATAATTAAATCATTAACTCTATCTCTTGTGTTAAAGACAGTCCTCCCTTAATCATTTTGACTTAGGAATTTTAAAAACACATGGCTACCCTAGCTTTAACCTTGGTATACACCCATCCAAATCTTATCTCAGTTAAAACAACATCTCAACTCAAACAATGAATTTTAAGAACCTCTCTAGTCTTAAAGAATTGTATATTCTTTAACTTGATTAATTTCTATTCTAGCCCAACTACACTAACTATTATTGTAATAGTAACATAGACATTTCATTAATAGTTAAAAAGCGAATATATTCATGGTATTGATTTTCCAAACAGAATAGATAATAATGTATTATGGAGTAGATAAAGTCTATATTCATTGGATTTATATATATTACATAAAGATATTTTAAAGGAAATTAAAGGATCACTATAGTGTCAGGAAAACAAACTCGTTTTCCTGACACTATATAATCCTTGGGGGACCTCAGGGCCCCCCACCCGCTGGGCTGAAGGGGTAAAAACCCATTCAGCCACTTACCTTAACCCAGCACTGGGCTCCCTCGGCGCTGGTGACCTCTCCTCCCACGCCAACGTCAGCTCCCGAGTGGAGCAGAATACGCATGCGCGGCAAGAGCCACGTGCGCATTATAACAGTCCATAGGAAAGCATTTCTCAATACTTTCCTATGGACGTCCTGAACGCTGGCTGCGAATTTCGCATCCAGCATCGCAGAAGAGCCTCTAGCGGCTGTCAGGAAGACAGCCACTAGAGGTTTCTGAAACTGCTATATTTACATGCTAAGGGTTAAAACTTGAGGGACATTGCACCCAGACCACTTCATTGAGCTGAAGTGGTCTGGGTGACTATAGTGTCACTTTAAGTATTGAAAACTTAAATTAAGGATGCAAAACAACAGTGGACTGCAGTATTCATTTGTGACAGACCACATGACTCTCAGCCACTGCCTTTTCCCAAAGGAATTGTAATCACTTGCATGAACTCCTTCCTACTGTGCCTCCTGGCTAAGCATACATAACCAGCTATCCAGAGAGTCCCTGTGACCTGCAGGGGGACTATCACAGGCATGGCGGGCCTGATCGGGATCACGGAATCGCAGTGGTCCATTCATGCATTGCCCATGTAGCTCTCTGCCCCAACACCACCAAGCATGGTGATAATTGGAGCGGTGATTGAGGAGGTGATCAGGCATCCAAAGACAACTGGGACTTTAGGGAGCTCCATGTACCGGATTCACAAGCAGTCATCGAATGTGACCGGGACTTTCCACGCAGCACTTTGGAACACTATGCCGGATTGTGCTCACAGCCCTTAAATATGCTCACAGCCCTTGTTCCCTTACATCAAGCTTCAGCTGATGAGAAGTGGCTGATGACTCCGCCACATCATTTTTATTTTTATTTTTAAGGGTTACTCCAAACACCATTACCATTTCAGGTATCTGAAGTATTCATGGTACCTGGAGTCTGTATGTGCAGATTCACTGCAAATATGGAGCATAACCCTTCTGCTGCTTGAGGTGTAACTTTACTTATGGTAATTGGGGTCTCATCAGCCAGCCCAGAACTATAGTTCCAGGCATGTCATTGTCAATTCTGTGCAATTCTGTGTTCATTTTTAGATTACACTGGTCAGCTGACACTCTCAGCCAAAGAATGGCGATGGCCGCTGTTTCTTGGGTCTGCAGAAGCCAGAAGCAGGTCATTGGACTACTAGGGAGCCTTGAAGCCCAGGGGAGATAAAGTGGGAAACCATTGCCAAATATTTTGCACAATCACCGGGGAACCGGGCCTGGGCATTCCTGGCATCATAACACTACAGCAGGCTTTTATGGTTATCATTGTTGGAGTAACCATGTAATTTTACATATGCAACAGTTTTTTATGTTTGTCAAATTATCATTACCAAAATTCAAAATAATGCAGCGCAATACACTTTATTCCAAGAAAGAGCACATGTGAAAGAAAAGATTTAAAAGAAAAAAAGTTTGACTTCTTACCTAAGGATCATGGCCATGCTGGTCAAGCTCCGCATGAAGATGCCAAACACTCCCCATTTAGATGCATAGATCTAATGCGTCTCTAAGAGTAGATGCTGATTGGCGCAGTGAGACGATTGGTGCACATGTGCATTAGCCCCCCCAATACTCCTCTTCAGAGAAACGTTGGATTGGCTAAGATCATGAGTAATAATCCTCTCTGCCAGGGGAAAAAAACAGTGGCTGTGATGAGACTGGCAAGGTGGGGAATTAAAGGTATAAGCGTATTCATTTTTCTTGCTAAGACGTGCCCAATAATCTAAATCAATAGGAAAACACTATAACAATAGGAATATATTATTTGTATTCCTATTTCCTAACATTACAGTGTTCCTTTAAATGTAACCATAATTCCTTACTGCTTTACATTTGGCATCCTGTGACTGACAGTAATTTGATAGAATATTTTTTACATTAAGGTACGTGCTAATAATTGTTGTTGCCAAATGCCCTGACCTATTTCATCTAGTTAAATATCTTTAGGAGTACTGATATTCAACCTATGCAAGCGTATCTAAGCCTCTGTAGCTGGTGAAAGAAATAAATGGTTTCTTTACCACCTTTTATTTTGTATCTGTGTCTGATTTAATGTCACTATTACAGAATATTACAAATAGTCAGTAAGATTCCTTTTAAAAAGGAGGGCCGCTCCAATGCCTGTGATATTTTTAGAATGCCTTTTGGCCATTGAGTTCTATTTCCATGTGATTTTCATGAACAGCAGAGGCTTGGATGAAGCATGTAATATTATAGGTTTTCATTGTCTTGAGATATAGACATATCTTGAATCTTGTTCACACATTGTTAAAAGTCTACGTAGAATAGAATTTCAGGAATAAAACTATATTATTTAGATATACTTTGAGTATTTTTGGTAGAATGCATTTAGATCAAATAAAATTAGCTACTAGCAAATAAATGTATTATTTTAAAATAACTAGTGGAAGCATGATTTAAACATTGAATGTTTTTATAAGGCACACATTGTACTGTAACCGTCCTATTCCTACAGGAAGACAATGCATTGCAGAACTGCAAATAAAACCATCGCCAGAGGGATTTCGGTACATGTATATTTATAATATAAAGCTGCTAAAAATTCATTGAATATCTGCTATTCTGTCCACAGCAACCCCAGCAGTAATACGCTCAGATAAAAAAAAAGTTACTTAGCAATAAGATTAGTAAGCAGTACTACGACTCCGAAATCCTTGATAATGAATGAAAAACTGATTTACTTTACTGATTTTACTGGAACTAAAAACTAGACTTATTGGCTCTTTGAATAGTAAGACATTTATGCTGAATGTTGTTCTCCATGGGATTTATATGATATTAAAGGAGCAGTTTCGATCACCGCCCCCCCCAACCCCAGAATGAATTACTGTGCTGGTCTATCAAGGGCTGACCCATAGCTAAACTTTGGGAGGCTAGTGCATGGCAAATCTTTGTCAAGTCAATTAGCTCCTCCTCATAGAGAGGCATTGATTAAATACATCTCTATGGGGAGCATTCAGCATCTTCATGCAGAGATTGCGGGACCTCATTAGGAAGCGCCTCTAGTGGCTGTCTGAGAGAAAGAAAGTAGAAATGGACATGGGCAGCAATATAAACACTATATTTTATCAGAAAAGGAAGTGTTTACAATGCTGAGGCTGCAGGGGCAGACTATATGCCCCAGAACCACCACGTTAAGCTGCAGTGTTTCTGGTGACTATAGTGTCCTATTAAGACTGAATGCTTGTAGCACACAGCCCTTCTGTTTTAGCTTGTAGAAAATATGTATTTTATTAGACTATGATCACTCCAAGACAAGAGTGACCATAACCGAGCATGCATTGAGTTTGTTTAAAGACGAGAAAAACCCCTCCGTTTTCAATATGCAAGATGATTCATTGAACAGTAATGATTTTTAATTCAGATGTTTATAGGCATGCTAGGAATGTTTATTGTGTAGTTTTATGTGCAAAAGCAAAATTAGTGTTTGTATATATAAATTTATATGTGCATGAGTGTGTGACGTCACTATATATTACAGTATGAGAACCAGGAAATAAGAACCCTGGCTCTCATACACAGAGTGCTTGGAGGCAGGGCTTGGAGATATGCTTGGAGGGGGGCAGGAACTCAGGTACTGGGACAATTTCAATAAAATTAAGTAAAATTAAAGTGCCTACCATGTCCCTTTAATAAAAACTAAAATTCACATTATACCACCCTAAATACGGACAATGAAGCTTTAGTATTCCAAAAGAAGCACTACAAAGAAATATAAAACCCAGCATATCAAAAACTAATTAATGAACTCATTTAAAAATGTAAATAAACAATAATTATGGATGCTTGTCTCTTCAGCCTATGTAATGTAATTGAAAAAATTATGAAATTGTATAATTATGATTATTACGCTAGGATATGTAGAAAATGTAACATCAGGGTTCTATTAATCTATACTTAGTTTCAAAATCTCTATGTCACGTAATGGATCGATTTCATATACAATGCATTTTAACATAGTCTACCAACATATAATTTTAGCCATTTTTCATCTTCTAAGGACATTTCAGATATTCCGTAAATTCTAATCCTCAAACATGCATATGCAGATGGATTTTGTACATGTTTGAAATATTGCTCTATTAAAATGTTTCACAGTTTGAAAGACATTCAATTCATTTTGCAAATTAACTTACTAGGCTGGGAAACAGCTAAACAAGCTCGATGATAAAATAGTGTTAATGTAAATGCTATGAAATGCAAGATCGTATTTTGTATAAATAACGCAGGACATTTATTAACAGCAATTTATTCATTTAACTGAACTGCATTTCCTATTGCAGAGTGCAGCCAGTCTCTTATCTATTCTAAATTACATTCCTCCTGTAGAATCCTCACTAGCTCTAATCACGTATAGGACATTTATACATAGGCCCAATTAATGGCAATTATTAGGGTTGTAATTTTCACAAGTGGAGACAATGTCACAAAGAGCTAATGATGAGATGCAATTATTAGTCCTATCAAAAAACTATAAATAGACAAGTACTGAAAGCATTTTGTTTCACCATCAAGAATTCAGACAAGTAGGAAATACAAATGAGAAATAAATTCAAAATATTATCTAGAGAAAGAAGGCAATCATAGCTGCCTTAGTAGATAACACTAGAGGACGGGTTTCTCTGGAAAATAATGAAATATTCTATTGTGTGGACCTTGCCCTACAGTAATCTAAAGTCATCTGATGCCACTCTGAAATGGCATACATCTGATCTAACTAAAATCCACACCCAATGAACTGGAAAGGTGCATTTACACATCTGCAATAAGTGAAGTTTATTATTTTTTTTTGACAAGGGACAGCTAGGGAGTCTGATGGACTATACACCAATCATCCTGCCCAGTGTTGCAGCATAACCTGAAGACGCCAAACTACTGAAAATTCTAAGATAGTTATATTAAATGCCAGTTAAACAATACGTTGTATCCACTTTGATATTTCCCATTCATTTAATTCTGCATGTATTTAATTTTGGTTTTGAATTGGGCGCCAATCCTGCCCTGCGCTGCCTGCCCTGATTAAGAGACATTTTAACACTGAACCTTTCTGCCATTTTTGGCCACTGCTGACTCAAAAATATGGAAAGGAAAACGTGATGAACACCTCCGAATGCCCCACATTATGTCTGTCCCCACCCCTTGATCCTGCAGACACCATGTCTTCATTTCTTAGAGCCTGTCCAAATTGGCATCTACTTAGATCCTAAACATACTATCTTTGCATCATCCCTTAAAAATATACTTATAATCCAAATATTATGTGTCCTCTCCCCACACCAACATTTTTTTATCATTTAAAATGTATTTCTGTCTTGGTAGAACCAGTACATGCTGACTAGTTTAACCCTCACAGAGCAGTACCTACAGGTGCATGTTATGCTTACATCACTATACAATGAGTGCCCGAGCAGGCTTGCTGATCTACACCATAGCTTAGTAAATGCTCCAGCATGCACATCTGTGCCCAAAGCATCTTAAGGCAAGGGTGACACCATGAACACATAAATGCAGTATATGTTATTGTTTTTTTTTACTTTCCTTCCTTTTGTCGTACATTCCCACTAAACCCTTTGATGGAGTGTGGGAACAGGGAACAATTACTGTCCAAGGAGCGACCGTTCTTTTTTAAGATTACAGAACTGTTTTGCACTTTTTTGAGAGGTGGAAATTGCAGCAATGGTACAATGTAAAAAAAAATTATGTTTGACAGTTTATTATACAGTGTTAGTGTTCGAGATTTGTGCTAATTTGTAATGTGTTGATTTTTCAGTTCATGTCTGGGTGAAGCACAGGATTAATTACCAACTCTATAAACCAAAGACAATTTTATTCTGTTGGATTTTGGTGATTAACGCAAGCTCTGTGAAACTTTGCTAGTCCCTGCTTGATCAGCAGGCATTGCAATTGAGTTGGTTATCCTCCATAAACTGTCTAGACAGGCCTTTAAATCTAAATGAATAAAGAGAACAAAGGAAATCAATGTGGACCATAGTTAATTTTCTTTTTTTTTAAATAGCTTTCTGTACTTTTTCTAAACCACAATATTAATGTACTTAGTACATTATTTCAACAATATTAAGTTATACCAGTAAAAGATATATAGCTTAGTGTATGAAAACACAGTAATACTGGCTAAAATCATAAATGTTAAACTATACAACTCTTCATGATTTATATATATATATTCTAAATGTTTTATGTGTCTGCATAAAAGTAGAGTCAAGCTGATCTTGTGTGTGTATATAATGCAAATAGGATTTCCTGTATGCTCACCAAAAATGCCAAAATATCTCTAGTAGTAACCACCCGGCAAAATCACCATTCTGGCAGGATTCTTCAGACCTGACGCCTAGTCTGCAACTATACACCTTGATTTGTAAGAATAATCAATATTATTGCTTACAATTGCTTACTATAATTGCTTTTGAACCGAGACATATAGGCATTTGACTAATCGCAGCAACTACAGTGCATGTGTGGCAGTTGTGACTCAGAGCTTAAGTGCAGATTGTAAAAGGGTTCTCCTGCTTTTACACATACGTGTCAGCTCATACCTCCTACCCTAATTCTGTCTTGGGTGCTAAATAATCTAGGTAGGTCTCTTATTACCTGTTCTATAATGGTACAAAAGGTTATTAAACCAAGTATTGCTCGTGGACATCTTTCTTAAAAATAAAAAATAAAACACATTTGAAATGATCAAAACATAAATCATATGCCGTGTTAACTTATTTAACTGACTTTCATGGGAAATAGTAGTTTGTAGATTCCATAAATAGAGCTGCACTGACACCTGCAACTTAAGTCACTGAGATGATGTTACATGAAATCTGACCTTGATGACAACGTCATGAATATGTTGTATATTCTAAATGATGCATGAAAGTACCATAGAGTCATAAACATGTTGTATGTACTATTTTAGAAGAAAGGAAATTCAGAATCCTAAAAGACAAAAAAACTGTCAATATAGTTACTAAATTTACCAATCTTTTTAGTTGTCAATGTCTAAAAATAAATGTTCTAGACAGCTCAAAATGCTTAAAGACTTAAAGAAGTCAATCGTTTTTTTTCTCCAAGAAACTCTATTCAAGCACTGTGAAACATACCACTAGAAATTCCTATTCTGGGAGCTGTATTACCACCTAAGAACCCCTGCCTGATCCTTGAGCTCAAAGTCTGGTTGTTAGGGGATCCTTCTTGAGCTGACAGAGAGATAAAAAAAATATCTCTACTTGGTCCTGTGGGTCTTTAGTAGGGTGTTGGAGGCTGTTTTAGAAAGTGAGGGGCTGTAGTATGGGTTGGTTTGGGGCTGTAGTAGTGGTAAAGGGCTGTAGAAAGGGGGTTATGGGCTGTAGTGGCTAGGTACTGCAGTGGTAAGGGGCAGTAGTAAGGGGTTAAGGGGCTTAAGTAGGAGGTTTGGGGGCTGTAGTAGTGGGGTTAGGGGCTGTAGTGGTAAAGGGCTGAGGTATGGGGTTTAGGGGCTGAAGTAGCGGCTATAGTGGTTAGTGGCTGTAGTGGTAAGGGGCTGAAGTAGGGTTAAAGGGTTGAAGTAGGGATAAAGAGGCTGTAGTAGGGCTAAAGACTGCGATCCCCCCTCCCTGAAGCTTACCTTGGCCAGGGAGGAGGTATATCCTGTTCCTTGGTGATCCCAGGCGCCGAGTGAGCAAAGCAAAGCCAAATGCGGGGCCAGAACCAATTGCAGAAGGGTGGAGCCTAGCACGAAGGGCGGGGCCTAACACAGAGATGCACTGTATCTATCACGACTCACTAGAGACTAAAAAATGCAGCAAATGCCTTATTAGCCTCGTGATATATATGGCGCTGCTTGAGGGAGCTGCGTAGTCCACACCTCATCACGTGACTTTAGGAGCTTGTTTGTAGTCCCCGTGTGCATCTTAATAGCTCAAGGTTCCAAAACCAACACTCTAAGTGACTGACTTAGCACCAGGACCATGGGTGATATAGACAGGGTGGGTGGAACCGTAAGGCGGCATAGGTATTCGCCATAGATCACAGGATCCAGGTGACTGGCAGGAGCTGAGTGCACAGCTATTCGGGAGGTGTGGGTAGCAAAAAGCATCTTGTCTTTGTACTGGCTCTGGATAGGTACAGACCACAATGCTCCCCCACCAGACCACCATGGATCCTGCAAATAATGGCCTCCATTAGAGCACCAGGCATAACATTTGTCAAAAGGTAAGCAGGTGGTGGACAAACCAGTGAACAAATGTTTCTTCAGATCTTTAGTGAATATTTGTTTTACCACTGAATACAACTGAATCCACCATATGTATACAGCATTCTAAAATGTTGATTCTATATATTCTTTGTTTTTAAGTTAACAGTTCCTAGATAGCGCTCTTGTCCAGAGCACTTTATAATTTATGCAAAGGGACATTGACAAATATACAAACAGGGGCTGCATAATTAGAAGCAGTGAAACAAATGGAGAAGAGAACCCTGCCTGTGAGCTTACCATTTAGACAGGAAATGTACATTGAGACAAAAGGTTGTGGGAAGAATACAATTGTGAAGTAACAGAAATGTACCTATGATTGTGCCATTTTAAGAAATACTGTTTTACAGTATGCAGTACCCTGAGTGTGCTGAAAATATATATTAGATGTAATGCGCACTATGATTAGCTCAGCTTTCAAAATGACACCGTACTATAACCTAATTCTTTTGTTTATTTGTTGATATTTTTTGATTATTTTTAGGTATAATATATGGACTTTTCAGGAGATCAGATCAGTCTTATAATGCCTCTCTGATACATGAGCCTATACATTGAGTGTCTCTAATGCTGCAGTGTTTGGCACATAATATACACATTCCATTAAGGCATTTCCCTCAGTCAAAATGGTCATTGTTTAGTAGACTTGCGCATGGTGAAAAGAATGTGTTTTGACTGGACCACTTTGTTTGAAAATAAAAAACATTTTTGGAACGGACGAATTTTGGCCATATGGCAGTTTGGCTCGTCTGAATTTTGTTAAGAAAAGATTTGGGAAACAAATCAGAGTAACTAAAAGGGCACAGAAATGGGCCAATCATCGCTCTAGGTGGTATTTTGTGTATTCCTCACTCTCGGGTTCTCAACCAGAGGCCTGGGAGTCTAAGGGTTTGCGCAGTATCTTACCTGTTTCTAGAACTACACTCTTCTGGACAGGGATCTCAGATGTCCCACCTGGAATCTTTCAAAGCCACTCCCCCAAGTGCACCTATAACAATTGGGACTACCACAACCTTCACTTTTCACATCCTTTCTAGCTCTTCTTTCAGCCTTTGGTATTTGTCCATCTTCTCAAATTCCTTTTTTTCTGATGTTATAGTCACAGAGTATGGCCACATCCACCAACACTGCAGGCTTCTGTTTCTTGCCTACCACCACGTTAGATGGCCAGTATTTGCTTGTCTGTCTTGACCTGGACATCCCACAGGATCTTAGCCCTGTCCTTCTTAACTACCCCTTGTGGTATCTCTAATCTTTACTTAGTCAGACCATATTCTGAGGAGATGTTTTGGTACACAATGCCAGCATCTTGTTTGTGTCTCTCTCTGCACCTTGGGTCTTGCCTGATCTGGTAGACACCTGCTGCTAGTGATCTGGTGCTGAGTGCCTGTGCTGCTAGGATTAATGCCTCAGTGCTGTCTTTCACTCCTGCATTTTCCAATTACTGGCAGGATTTTGTCAAGTGAGCTACATCCACTATCTGCCGATGGTACACCATGGAGGGGTGTGTCTTGCCATGGAACCTCCTCCTTTTCTGCGTCCTCTGTCTGTTTAAGTCTCGGGCATTCTCTTAGCAATTCATCTTTGGGAGCCATCTTCCTGATGTACTTGTGGAAGCTCTGTGTTTCATCCAGGACTGTGGCCTTGGCACTCATCAGACCCCGACCTCCTTCCAGTTCCTTCAAGCATGTGTACAGTCTCTGGGTATTGGAGCTCAGGTGGAGTCCTCCATTCATAGTGAGTAGTTTCTGGGTCTTGACATTGATGGGGACCAGTTCTTCTCTTGGTTAGGTTATTATTCCAGCTTGGTAACTAATGACTGGTAGGGCAAATGTGTATTGTTCTTGCCATTGAGCTGGGAATTCAGGACCTGTCTGACTCTTTGGAGTTGAGAGAAGCAATTCCCACCACCATGGAGACTACATCTGAAAGCCAAGATATATATATATATATATATATATATATATATATATATATAAACTTTTCAACCATGTGGGTGGTATTTGTTTCTTTTGTGTTAGTGTGTGTGTGTGTGTGTGTGCATTTCTTGTTCTCAGGTTCTCTAATTTACATGACATTCTGATGGTGGATCAGTAAGTCAATATCACTCATTCTTGGTATCTTAAAGTTGTCCAAGCAAAGGAGGTATCTGTTGGTAGATCCACATTTGAACCTGCATTTGTATCTCCTCATTGTGATGATCTGGCTAAGTGAGTTGAGGCCTAGGCAGAAAAGCATAGTGGATAACACATTAACACATTACCTTGACATATGCTACATTTGATGTTCACTCGTGTAACAGTCCTGGAATTGGCTTCTAAAATTGCTCTACACTTGCCCAATCAAGATCTTGATGAAGGCTCTTAGTGTCTTGTTAACCTTGTATAGAGCCAAGCAATAGAGCATCCATGTGTGTGGCATTGTGTTGTAGGCTTTCTTGAAGTAGGACTGTGCACAGATTGGATTGCCTGGTCTTGGAATCCTGTGTAACTGCTTAGACCTTCAGCAGCTGGTGGTTTGAGCCTCTAGAGTTATTTAACTTTACAATCCCCTTCTGAGTTTTGCTCATGTATTGAGTCATATGCCCATTGATCTTGGGCCTGAAAACACCTTCCATGGTGTTGGAAGGCAGGTGATTGGTCAATAGTTAGATGGTGTTACCTCATGAGGGTTATTTATGAGCAGTATTCTTCTGCCTTATGTTAGCAAGTCAGGATGGGAGCAGTTTGCTTGTTGCTGGTTAATGTATCCTTTTCATTCTTCATGCAGGGTTGTGTATCATATCAGTACCTTTTGCTGACGAACTCGCTGACGAAGTGTACTACTCGCTGATGGATATCTTCTACTGTGATGGTGACTGGTTCCTGTTTTAGGATCATGCAGAGTTCTGCAAGTATGTATGTACACACACATAAAATATACATACATATACACACACGCACACACAGATATCTACTTCATATTTTATTATTTATTCTCTGTCTTGTATTCTATACTATAAAATGTCTCTGACGTAGTTAGAAACTGCTAGGAATTGTGCTCTATGTCTTCCCGGTATTGTTAAAGTAAAAAGATGTTTCGTTGATTACGGCTATGAGATATCAAAGTTGCATCTATTTAACGTAGAGTTCCATGTGAGCATTGAATTAGGAGAAGGTCAAATATCAGCAGACTGAATCTCATAATTAACAATCCACTCTCTGAAGGCTGATGACTCATTTCTGTCCATTCATACCTTACAACCGTCTAATCTCTGATAGCTCCCTTTCCGGGTGCCTCGATCTAATTAATTTATGTCAGGACCCAAATATTATCTAAGGACCCAGAACGGATGAATCCTTCCACTTTGACAACAGCAGCCTCTGGCATCTCAGTTTAATTAACACACTACTTGATGTTATTCTACCTACCGGAAAGGCCTAATCAGGCTTATCTATCTGATATTGCAGATACTTAATTAGCTATCCACCGTGCTGACCTCCACAAATGCAAAACAACTATATAACTGTAATATCTGTGCCTTGTACACGATAAACAGTTGAAATACATTCTTCGCTATACATAGGTATCATCTGTCGATTGAAGTGAAAATTGCTAAATAGCTCTATTATGTTTTACTGTTATATACTGGCATTACTAAAGTGCTACAATGGGCTGAGAGACGAGAGAATCTCCATGAAAATGAAATGGAAACTCAATGAACACAAGGACCAGAAACTAATGTATCACAATTACCATGTTACCTCTTAAATCGGACACATCACTTCTGAGTATTTTATAAAGATGGAATCTGTTTACAAGATTGGATTTTATAAAATATAGGTTTTGTGCTGGAATTGTACTGATCTTTTGATGTAATCGGTCCATTAAAAAACTGCAGTGTATGGAAGTAGCAGAACATTTCATACTAGATGCCACAAGTAAAAATGGTAGGAAGGAAAAACATGGGTATCGAAGGGTGAATATATATTTTCTTTCTCCTTTTCATTCTCCATATGCAAACATTCAGTGTACATATTTATTTTTAAATATTTTCCATTCACAGATAAGTTTAGAGTTCACTAATTTCCTCATTGGAAGGGCAGGCTAATTGAGCTGTTGTCCATTCTCAGTACTTTCTTGCACCTTGTTTTTTCTCAATTTCCTGATTGAAATTTAAATGTAATGCTGCCAGGAGTGCCCTGGTGAATGGTTTGACTAATCTTATCTGGGGTCCACCAGTGCTACTGCCAGCCTCGACTACATCTGACAGAGTTAGGAGCTTTCTATCTGAACTATTCCAGTTCAAAGAATTGGTGTCTAGGAATCCCTCTAGCGGCCGCCACTCAGACGACCAGTAGAGGTGCTTCCTAGTTTAGTGGGCAGTGAACGTTCCACATAGAGATGCATTGATTACGAGATGCTGGTGCAGCACAGTGTTTTGCTGCGCATGCACTATAGCCTCCCAATGCTTTCCTATGAGAAAGCATTAGATTGGCTGAGATTATCCAGATTGATTATTTCAGCCATGACAGAGGAGTCAGCCGCGGTGAGGGAGAAAAGTCATGTAAAATCACCTTTTTACTGCGCTCGGAGTGTGGAACGGCCTCCTAAACAGCCACTTCAGGGCTATTGGTTTGTATTCCTGACACTACAGTGTTCCTTTAAAACGTTAAACTGTTCTAAAACATTTTGACTGTTTACAATGGGGGGTCCAAAGCACTGCTGACAACATAACCACTACAGAAAGCTGTAATGACTACTGTGCTTGGAAGTATTCCTTGAACTATATTTTGTTTTTGGCCTGTTAGCCAATCACATTTGCCGCAGTTATAATATTTTACAATCCTGCATTATTTGTCCTTTCGTGATATTTTTATTGCTTTATTTAGTGTTTGGCAACATGAATCAGTGATTCCCTTTTTAGTTTGTCTATAGTTGGCTTTAAGTCAGTGTGAACTTTAAACATACGATAAAAGTAGTAATTCATGTTGCCGAGGCTGCTTCCTTTTAAACATGTCTCACTATAATCTAAACATGTTAACTATTTCAGGTCTACAATCCTGCATCCTTCAAGATATCGTTCAACAACAACTTACTGCAGGATAAGAGTGATGGAAAAGGCATCTGCAGTCCCCACAGCAGTAGACGTTACACCCATGTGAGTTACTGTCCCTAAGCTAATCTTACCCTGGGAAAATTCCCTAACCGAATCACACCCAGTACAGCTATGCTTTCTACTTTAATACTCGATAGTTTTAGCATCATTATTGGCTGCAATGGAATGTTTATGAACCAGGAGTTCTCTAATGTATGTCAAGTGTTTTTACTGTGTCAAAGAAACATTTTCACTGGGTTATCATCATAGTACATCATCATTCTGGAAGGCAAGAGGGCAGGAGATCATTTGAACTTTGAGCCTTCAGTTAGGAGTGTTATAGACCAACATAATAATTAACCCCTTTGAGTCTTTGAGGGATGAGTAATGCATATGCTAATGAAGTGTTTTACATTTCTCCTGTACATAAAGGGTTAACGTCTAATTGTTTGCAAACTGATAGAAACCCCAGCAGGAAAAACAAACAGTTTAGGAACACGTGCAATGTCAGGCAGCAATAGTTGCATGTTGTTACATAATGTATTTAGTATTCTTTGTGTGCCAGAGGGTATGGACCAACGCAAGTCTCTGAAAGGCTGTGTCTATTGCTCCGGCAGACAAAGAGTTAAGGATCTAAGTAAGGCGTACTTATGAGCATTTTTTTTTTCTCATTTAAACATATGATAGACTGAAAAGTAATCATGTGACAGTTTAACAATGATGTACCCAACGGGTGATGTCATACCAAGTCAGTAGAAAAACAGCCAAAGAGAGAGGGAGGAAAACCACAGAATAATGAAAATAAGAATGGATAAAAGGGAGATGGACTAAACCCAGGAACTAGACACAAAGACAAATACATATTTCAAACACTAACAGGATTATTAACAAAAGTGAGAATTCAAGATGAATTTTAAATTAAAGGCCAATGTAGCTTAACCAAAATTCACTTTCAATTCATTAGTAAATATTTCCAATACATTTATATTTTTGCCACATGCTTAGGTGTCATGTTATAACAAGGGCAGTGAAGTTCCTATATTTCATTGAAAGATTTTGCAGAACCATGAACAAAGGCCAATAAGTGGCTACTATTTTCCAATTAAATACCCTATTGCCATTATTTCTATTAATAATACGGCAAAGGCTAGAACAAGTATATATGTATAAAAAGAAATTGTTACACATGTATATTGTGTTTCCATCAACTTTATTACTTTCTATAAAAAAAAAAGCAGCCATGGAAATACACACAGGGAACATCTGATAAAAAAAACCAAAAAAACATCTGATTCATGTTGTACCACGTTGGGCATTTATTAGAGAAAATTCTCCTTCTTGGCTATATCATAGGTTTGTTTTTGCAGTCCGTCAGGATTATTCGCTAAAGTGACAATTCAAGGTGAATGCAAAGTGAATTTCAAATTTAAAAGAACACTATAGGGTCAGGAACACAAGCAGGCATTCCTGACCCTGTAGTGTTAAAACTACCATTTATGTTTCTTGTCCCCCCTTTATCACTCTTAAAAGGTAATAAAACTTACCTTATTTCCAGTGCTGCGTGAGTCCACACTGTGCTGCACTGCCCCAGGAAGCACCTCCAGTGGCCATCTGAGGAGGGGCCACTGGAGGTGTCCCTAGGAAGCAATGTAAACGCTGCTTTTTCTCTGAAACAAACAGTGTTTACATGAAAATGCCTACAGTGACTGACTATTACATTAAGCTGTAGTTCTGGTGAGTATAGTGTCCCTTTAAGGTAAAAATAAGCAAATTGGAAAAATTCTGTAAATCAGCTATGATTTCCACTCAGCTACTCTGGCCTTAAATTGGTAATTCACCTTGCATTCTTACTTTAGTAAATAAAGTTGTGAATTTTACAAACAGGTTTTCACTTTACTATGTAAATTCAATGTTTGCTTCTGCTAGCAATGATTTATAAGCTAATTAAGGAACACTGTAGGATCTCCTATTGAAGTTGTTATGAGTTGTGTGAGTGCTGTGACATCAAGATTCTCTATGGCGAAATCGTAGGTGCATTGTAGCAAGCACCGTGTATGCCCCATCTGTGAGCCTCTATAACCCTCAAACTGCAACAGTAAAGGTGTTGAACTGTACCTTCAAAGCAACATTCTTCTGCTGATTAATTGTCGCAAAATATGTGGTAGGCAGGAATTCTTCAGAGCTTTTTTTTTTTTTTCAGCCTAGTGTTGTATAACTTATAAAGTATATGTATGATGTGCAACTCTGTGAAGTTTGGTTTTTTAGGCCACAACCTTAAAAATTATAAGCGAATGGGATGGGGTGGGACAGTGCATTAGTTTGATTACAAAAGTTGTCAACTTTCTTCTGCAGGAGATCTGACTTTATGTCCAGATAGTCAGCATCTTAGGACACAACTCGAAGTTCCTGGGTCCTATCATTATCTACTATGCTTACACCTATAATACGGTATTCCACACAAGGCCAGATTAACACACGGGCTGATGGAGCTGCAGCTCCAGGCCCAGGCCCAGGCCCAGGCCCATGGAATATGCCCATTGATTAAAAAAAACTTTCTTTTTTTTTTTACACACTACTCTTAGGGTTGCCACCTGGCCAGTATTTATTTAAAGCTGCCTGGCCGGTGCTGATATTTCAGTGTTACCGACAATAAAAATTCCGGTATTTTTTCTCACTTTAAACAGAGATTACTCTGCAATACCATCACTGGCCAGTAGGGGTCGCTGTGTGTGTGGAGAGAAGCAGGGATAGGAAGTTACAGCATATACCAGCATTTCTTTACTCACTGATCCACGGGGGGAGCAGCTACACAGCACAGAGAGTCCAGACAGTAGTTCCCAGCCTCCAGAGACAGCCTATAGCTCAGGGAAGTGAGGGATGGGGTAAAGACTGCAGGGAGACACAAGGGGACACTGTGAGACATGGGGACACAGGGAGACCTATGGGGATGTTGAGACATTTGAAGACATGGGGACACAAACACACTTGGGGACACTGAAACATGGGACACTGAAACACTAGGGGACACTGAGACCTGGGAACACTGAGACACTAGGGGATGCTGGGAGACATGGGGACACTGACACTTGGGGACACAGACACACATGGGGACACAGACACACATGGGGACACTGAGACATGGGGAAACAGACACACATGGGGACACAGACACTTGGGAACACTGGGAGACATGGGGACACTGAGACACTAGGGATATAATGTCCCCAAGTGTCTCAGTGTCCCCATGTCTCCCAGCCAGTGCCCCTGGTGTCTCAGTGTCCCCATATCTCCCAGTGACTCAGTGTCCCTAAAGTCTCAGTGTTCCCATGTCTCCCAGTGTCCCTAGTGTCTGTGTGCACGTCTCCCTGTGTCCCTAGTGTCTGTGTGCCCATGTCTCTCAGTGTCCCTAGTATCTCAGTGTTCCTATGTCTCCCAGTGTCCCCAAGTGTCTCAGCGTCCCCATGTCTCTCCGAGTTCCTTAGTGTCATGGGGACACTGGAAGACATGGGGACACAGACACTAGGGGAAACTGGGTGACATGGGGACACTGGGTGACATAGGGCACTGGGAGACAGGGAGACACTGGGAGCAATCCATCTATACAGCAGAATCAAACTGTAAGTAGTTTTTTGGTGATTTTACAGAATTTTCTCTCATGTCACTTCTTGTGATTTACATCATGTGATGTCACACATACATATATAGTTATGCAAATTAGTAAGGCCTGTATTTTTATTCCAGGAAAGGTGGCAATCCTAACTACTCTTCACATACTCTTGCTTAAGTATGGAAACTTAAAAGGGATGTATGGGAACAAAACCTGTGTGGACTGGCTGACAATGAAGTTAATTAAGGTAATGCTGACTTTGGTCTCTCTGACACTGTGGCATTTTCCTTTTCTTTTACACTCAATACATCCACCTTTTCTCTGTCTCAGATTGTATACCAGGAGCTTCTGCCTGCTAGTAAGAAGGTAAGGACACAAGTGGATATGTGAGTGCTAAGGGACAGTCCTTAGAAAGCATGGAGCGAACATGTCATTAGACGCATTTATGCCAAGCTCAGGATGCTGTTGTCCAGCATGCATGATTGCCAGGCAGCCTGACATGCCATCATGCCAGGCTAGCCTTCCAATTCTTTGGGAAGACACGCCTCCTTTTTGGGCATGTTCGTCCCTTTCTGAAGTTCTGGTTACGTGATCCGCGTCAGTGGCCCACCTTTTTACATTGCCCATTGACTTCCTGCTTCACTGGACACTGCTGTTAGGTGGTATGGATTTACTTGAAAGATGAAAGCATGAATTAGAGACAGATTAGCATATTTTAAGAGAATCTGAGTTTTTTTTTTATAGCTGCTTCATATGAGTTTCCCTCCGGCAACATCTCCACCAGATACATAATGCTTGAAAGGTATGACTGTTTTAGTGTTTTGGTCGATAAGATTCTGTACTTAGGCCCCTCGGGCTCTTAATCTGGCCCTGATTCCACAGACCGAATGCATTCTCAATTCTTTTTGAGATCTGCCAAATTGCTGTGCGGATATTACTACTAACATGAAATCTGTTTTTTGGTAGTTTGTGCTAGGTATAGAAGACCCTGTTTACTTCCTTATTTAGCCAGTGATTTATTTTTTTGAAGATCAATGCCACATTAGAATTTTATTTTAAATTTTTTGAGTTTTACATTCCATCAGGACAAGTTTGTAAGTGAATCAAGACTGGAGGTGGAAAGTATTAAATGCTGAACACCCACGTTGATGGCCAGGTTTGCCTGCCGGGCCTGACATTAGCAAAGGATTCCCCTTTCAGTGGAAATGCATTGTATGCTTCAGTATTTAAGATCTGTATTTACATATTTTGAATTCCTTGCGTGCAATAACCCGGTGATACAATATCACCGAAACCACAAGTGAATTTGACATTTTATGTTTGTTTGAGCTGCAAATCATTAATCCATCATGTAACTCACTATCTTGGCCGATTCTACTGTCAAAGCCTTTACATATTTTAATGATATGTGGATTGAAAAGAAAAGCTAACTTTGAAGGAGCAAATATTATACATATTATGTTAGGAGTCACTGAACTATTAAATGTACTTTGGAAGCTCTGCAGTTCATAAGCACATGATTGTGTTTAAATAACTTAATCCAAGTATGGTTTCCGGACGTTTTATAATCCCCTAAATTATTCTGAAAAAACAAATAGGACAATACCTTTAAAAATAACAAAAGGTTTAACAACATTGCTTAACAGAATGCAATGATGACAGCTATGAACATTCATATATAGATATTGCACACACATAGATTTATACATAATCTGCCTGCAGCAGGGGCATACCTAGAGCATTTGGTACCCGGGGCGGGTCCTATTTTTGGCAGCCTCCCTCCCCCCCTCAACTTTAAATATAAAAACAACCCAATTTTTTATTTTTTTATGTATTTAGCACTAAGCAGTGTTTGTGTGTTTGAATGTAGGCATGTTTTTGTATAGAGTATATGTGAGTGAATGTAGTGGTGTGTTTGTATGTAGTGTTGGCGTTTGAATGCATGAGTGTATTTGTGTGTAGTGTTGGCGAGATTTTTAGATGTCTGCGCATATACACATACACACATGCAGATACATATACACACAAACACAGTCACACACAGATACACATTGACACACATGCAGACATCGTGGCGACTCTAGGAACAATATATATGGGGGGCACATAAGATACCACAGTCAAAACAGGAGGGGGAGAGGGAGCAGTAAAACTTCTCACTAGGAAGAAGTCATGCTGGCATCTGACTACACATTTACATATAATTCACATTAGCCACCCAGATTTCTTGTTGTGGCTGACACCTCTTAATATCAATCTTTGTTTAGCAGATAATTCCTCTATTTGCTATCCTTTGTGGGATTGCCATATTTAAGGACACCAAATAAGGTGCTATCAGCTAAACAGCACCCACATTTGGTATCTTTAAATATGGAAATCTCACATACGGGCACCAATTCAGGGAATGATCTACTAAACAGCTAAAGGATTAAAAAAAGCCCTTTTCTTATTTTCAGTTGTTTAGTAGATAAATCCCTTAGTTGTTATCATTGTGTGGGATTGCAATATTTAAGGACAGGAAATAAGGAAGCTATCTATTAAACACATGCACAGAGATACACACAATCACACACATAATCACAGATATACACAAACACAATCTCTGACCCACACACACACACATACAATCACAGACACAAAACACATACACACACAAACATTACATACATACACACATTTAATAATTAAGAGGTCCACCCAGCCTCCCTACCTATTGCTGCCCTATAATTTTTCTACCAATCAGGGTTCTTATTTGTCTAGACTTATCTTTATATAATCTAAACGATTATCTGGCATACCTGATAGATACATTACTGTACACTGTATCTGACGGTTAGCTGAGTGTTATTGATGTTATAAACATACACTGTTAGATACATTTTAGTTACACTGGTGTATCGGTATTTACTGCTGCTTAGACAGCGATTTTCTTGCAGAGCTTGTTTGATCATGTTTTCTCAATCAAGTCTCTTCCTCTCTTTTTTTGTTCGTGTGTGGCATTCCTGGTACTAGTGGGAACTGGCTGCGTTTGTATTATAACCAGCTCTCTTCTTTACTTTTGCGCTGCCTTTTTAGAAAGTTGGGAGGAAGTGGTATGACATTACTTCCTCCCAGTGCCGCAGCACAGTGTGTGAAACATGACCTCAGTACAGTTTGTTAAATGGCACACTCTGCCGCAGTTAAGAAATGTGATCCGGTTTGGGAAGATATTTACACAAATGAATTGCATAGTATTAATGAGCCTTAGGGCTCAACCAGGCACCTTGCTGGACTACTGATTCTACCCCATTTATAGCAGTCCTGCTTACTAAATAAACTGCAAATCATTGTGACTTGCAACAAACACATGAACTTGATTTGTATGTCCCTTGGGCTTACAGTGCATTCTGGGCAAGAAGAAGTTAAGTCTCCCATCTAATCACTGAATGTCTCCTCACAAGCAACACATAATTTTAGTACGTCACAGGTCTCATTTTAACTTTACAAATCTGGAAAAAAATAATATATGAATACTGAAAAGTACATTTCCAGTATGCACACCAACAAAGTTACAGACAAACATATATTCATATGAATTAGAGAGTTTTTCCTATACAACCTATATTTTCCTACGTTTTACAATTCAGTTTTCTATTCACTACATTTAGTTACATATTGAATAAACTTCCAGGATTCCCTCAGTCATCCATAAGCACAGGAACACCAAATATCATAGTATTTAAGGGGACACTATGGGCAACCAGAAAACTATGTCTCAAAGTGGCATAACCCTGCAATATAAAACATTTTCTAAATGCCTCCAGTGTCTGCCCCTTTGACCATCACTAAAAGGTTCTGATTGGCGTACTAGTTTCTTAATACATGCACATGTAACCCTCAATTTTTCACCATTCACTCTAAATTTTTCACCGTTCCTTTATTAAGTGTACAAAGCATCAATTCAACCAAAGACTTGACATTTATAAAGAGCATGATAACGAGTGTGGTTGTTTGTGTGGAACAAGAACAGGCTGGATTAAAGGTCTCCCTAATAGTGAGGGTGTATTAAGAAGGGATGAAATAAAGATCCTAGAATGAACAATGCTTAGATCTTCATGAAAGATCATGTAAGGCTATTCAGTTAATGCTATAAGCATACATGGGAACAATGCAGGTTTGCATAATAAGTTATGGGCTAAAAAAGTTTAAGAACCTCTTGTCAAAAAAAAGAAAAGAAAAAAAAAAAAGCACATCTAGCTATTGACCTGTAACATATTTCTTAGTATATTTCTTAGTAGCCATCACAGGTAACTGCAGACTGCATGCCAGAGATGGAAAATAAAAAATTGCTGCTGTAACAATGATCATTTGTACTCGACAGTGTGTCCATGAATGGTAAAACAGTCTAGGTATTACAGCGGTTTATGTCCCAAGAAATACTGTCTTCCACATTGAGACTGACTTGGACTGTTTACCACAATGAAACTGTTCATGGTAAGAAAACCAATATAGCTACTATTTAACTTTTTAGTGACTCAGTCAGCAATTTATATTAAATCACATTTTGCAGCCCTATTAACTATTCATCTAATGGGTTTTGGGTCATGAAGAATTCAAATTAAACGATATGATTACAAACACATTAAAAACCAAGTACGTTTGTTACACATTTAACAGAAATGTTAACCCCTTTCTTGCAAAAGTAGTATCCAGAATAAAAAAGCATTACCTTATACCGTGTGAAAGATTTATTTTAAGGATGTCTATGTTATTATTGTTCGCAATAATCTGAATTTGGTCAAAACATGTCTGATGTTCATCTAAGTCCTAACAAACAAATATATTTAGTTATATCCTATTAAGTAAATACACAATAAATCAGGGGCACTGATTACCGCTTAAAACACCGGATACAGAAGTAACTGAAAATTGTTCCTCATCTAATGAATCTTAGTACCAGTTTTGTTATAATCTTGGGATTTCTAGAGCATTATGGAACTTACATGACTTTGTACATCCATCATGTGTGAGTTAAACATGGCATTCTGCTGTGGCGGTGTGATATGCGCAGGTGATAGCCAAAGTGAAGCATTAATGTTTCAGTCAGTTGAGTTTCTTGCGTCAGCCAGCTTGTTCAATCACCAACACTCAATGCAGCTGAACGTCTATAATGAGATGGATTGGAGAAGATAGACATCTACCATGAGACAACTTGACAGAAACAGGGAAAGGCAACCTTTGGTACAGATTCTGTGGACTACATGTACCACAGCGCAGTTCCAGCCACGATGATCGCAAAGTGTCTGGGGAGATGTTATCCAAATCTGGAGTGCCGAATGTTGCCTATCCCTGTTCTAAGGGATAGAGTGAAAAAGAACATAACTCAATAGTACAATGGTTCTCAGAATGTTCTGCAACTTTGAGATTAAATTCTATTATTTTAAACAAGATCTGTCCATAGCTTCACGAGGCTCGATATTGAGAATCTTCTGCATGCTCATGAACATGTGTCTGCTGTGTGCGTGCACATGCACTTACAGCATACTTGTCTGAGGTCTGTAGACAGATGCTGGTCTGAGGTCTGACCTGAGGTATGCGGGGGGGGGGAAGGGTGTGTGGGAGGGGGTAGACAGGCACACTCAAGTAGAGTGTGCCTACCACTTCCATTAGCTCAGGGGGCTAACAGAAGCATAGAGAACCCCACCCCTGACTGTTTTATTGACATATATTAATTATTTATTACTATTTGTGTCTTTAATTATTTATAAAAGTACCAATTTCTCATCGAAATCTGAACTTTTATAAACTGTCATTATCATGGGATACTCCCTACCATAAAGCACTCCAGCAAGCTGAATTGCATTATGGGTGTGGAGTGGTCCTTTAAGTAAAGTTTAGATGGTAATTTTCTTAGCATGAACACTAATGTTATCTGGCGCACATGTCTATGCTTATATACCAAACTGTAGGCAAAATGAGCAGTAGCATAATATGTTAAAGTTTAACCGTTTCAATGCTTTAATATATAAAACCTTGATATAACTGGAGAGGGGAAATTAATACAGTTTCAAATACCGTATATACTCGAGTATAAGTCGACCCGAATATAAGTCGAGACCCCTAATTTTACCCCCAAAAACTGGGAAAACTTATTGACTTGAGTATAAGCCTAGGGTGGGAAATGCAGCAGCTACTGGTAAATTTCTAAATAAAATTATATCCCCAAAAATTATATTAATTGAATATTTATTTACAGTGTGTGTATATAATGAATGCAGTGTGTGTGTGCATGAATGCAGTGTGTGTGTGTATGAGTGCAGTGTGTGTGTGTATGTGTATGAGTGCAGTGTGTGTATGTGTATGAATGCAGTGTGTGTGTGTGATGCAGAGCCTTGGTGGGGGGGTGGGCATTTTTATTATTATTTTTTAATTATTATTCTTATTTTAATATTTTTATGTTATATTATTAATATTTTATTTTAATTTTATTATTATTATTATTTTTAATATTATTAATATTTTAATATTATTAATATTTTATTATTATTTAAATTTTTATTTATTTTTATTTGTCCCCCCTCCCTGCTTGTTAGCTGGCCAGGGAGGGGGCTCTCATTCCCTCGTGGTCCAGTGGCATGGGCTGTGTAGGAGGGGGGCTGGCAGCAAGCTGTAACTTACCTTTCCTGCAGCTCCTGTCAGCTCCTTTCTATCTCATCCGGTCCAAATTAAAGTTGCCATAATACAGACATTGACTCGAGTATAAGTCGAGTAGGGGTTTTTCAGCACAAAAAATGTGCTGAAAAACTCGACTTATACTCAAGTATATACGGTATCCTTATATATATTTTATTTATGGTAAGTACTGTTAGATGGATTATTTGTTCTGCTGATTATTAGAGCCAGTATTCAGCATTTTAACGATATTCGGTATTGGCCTTGTAATTTACCAATATTACCAATAACTTAATTACAATTCCGAGTCACCACACCCTGTCTTCTGCATCTGGAAACTGTAGCCATCAACCAATGAAGCACCACGTTGTAGAGTTCAGATGGAGGCAGAGAGGTGAGACCATGAACAATCTACTGTAATGTACTGGGTTGACAGACAGAGTGATAGTGTGATTGTTGTCAGCAATCACATTCCCACCAATAACAGCAATGTACGTGCTGGGATCTCAGTGATCGTAGCATGCACTAGCTGTCTGAGAGTGATAAGAATGTGATTGCTGTCAGCTTGTCCAGTTAATGCCATACTTGTGTTACTTTTTCAAAATTTTAAATGTAGAGAATATCTGCACCAGTTCTCAGCAATTGGCCCAAAAAGTAAACGATAATCGGTATTGCATCGACTCTGGAAAAATTATATTGGTCGTTCTCTTATGTTAATAATATTTGTTTGCATGTTGTTTAAAATACAATATTACTTGTAAAGATATGACACTGTTACTCACTTGTGTGAAGGCATAACTCTATTGATTTTTACTTCATTGGCGCTGAGCAAAGAGATATGTCTGATGACACAGGAGCTAAGATGGTGGCATGCACTGATCAGACACAACATTAAAACCATCTGCCTAACAGCACATAGTCTGGCTTGTAACTTAGAATATTTGACTCATGACCAGTATTCATTTCGATGACTAACAATTTTCATCAGATTTAGTCGACTAACATTTTGGAGATTTAGTCGACTAAAACTAGACTAAAACTAAAACAATTCAAATGAATTAAATATGGCCAAGAGACACAGAAGGACTTGGGAAGGGGCAAAAGAGACAGATGGGGAAGGGGCAAAGACAGACTGGGGTTTGGGAGAGAGACACCCAGAGAGGTTGGGGGGACACAAAGAGACACAGACTTGCTATGAAAAGGGCAAAAGTGACAGATAGAGGCGTTCGTGTCAACAAAAATCTAGTGGAGATTTAGTTGACTAAAACGAAAACAATTCATATGACTAAAACTCTAAGCCAATCAACGGCGTCCCTGCATAGTGGCACTCCTCGCTTCCTAAAACTGAAATTTCAGTAGCTGGATGTCGTCTGGATTGAGTTGAGATGGGCGCTGGGGGCATCTCTGGGCTTAAACCGTTCAAGAACAATCTAACCGCTTGAGGTAAGAGTGCGCCTGGGGGCCTCCCAGCACCACAAAAACTTCATTTAGATTAAGTTGTTATGGTACCTGGAGTGTTTCTTTAATTATTTGGGAACATTGAGAAGAGAATTCTCTCTAAGTTGTTAAACAGTCAGTAATGGAGCAATGGAACAACTAAACCTCTTTAAAAAAGAGTGTGAACTGTTAGGGATTCAAAGCAAAGTTGCCAAACTGAAAACATGCTGTCTTTAGGAATTTTTCCAATTCATGGGTTTTGGCCTTATTTGATTTTTTGCATTATGTGTGAGGAGAAATTTATAGACCAAATTTCTGTTTTATGATATGTTCATCTGATAGCGCTGGACCACATGTTTCAAATAAATGTTATGCTAATATTTTATCCAAACAAAAAGTGTTTAGTAGTGAAGGGATTAAATAAAAACACTATTTTTACCTGCCAACTATAAAAAAAATAATAATAATAATAATAAAAACCTCAGCAATACAGGCCAATAGGGAATGCAAACATATGAGCATATACATACATATACATTGTGTACATTCTTCAGTAATTTATATGACAGCAGCAACTGTAACAAGCACGTAGAATGTAATATATAACAGTGACTTGCTTTTAAGTAGTTACACTGTTACATATCAAACAAGGTCACGTACATTAAGTCAGTTTAAAAAAGAGGATTGTTTGTTTGCATTAAGCAATATCAATAAATAAAAGACTTGTTTAATCCATATGTCAGCTCTATTTCCATATATTGAGTATATGTGTAAATATGTCTATATGTCATGAAAATGTTGTGTCTCCACAGACTTACAGTGGTGCCATTCAACATTCCAGAACTATAGATAAGTGTACCGAATATCTTTGTACAACTCTGGCTTTCGGTTTACTGAGCATCCTGCTTTCAGCATTGTTGTATTGTCACATGTAGGCCATTGAAATTCAATTTAAAGGAACCATATTTGTAAAGGAGCACTATAATGTTAGGATATACAAATCTGTATCTGCAATGGTCCAATCCAAAGCTCTTCATAGAGGAATGCTTTCGTATGGGGCTTCCACGTCACGTGACTGAGTTTTACTGAGTTTCATACTGACCGACACTAGAGGTGGTCTTAACCCGGCAATGCAAACATTGGAGTTTCTCAAAAACTGCAACGTTTTACATTGCAGGCTAAAGAAGAGATGGACACTTCACCCAGATCACTTCATTGAGATGACATGGTTTGGATGACTATAGTGTTCCTTTAAGGTCATTCATGTAACCTTTTTGACAAATGAGTTGGCATACAGAATTTCCATGACAATTGCGTTTTCAGTTCTACCTAACTTATTTATAACTGTCTATACCTCAAATATTTATAATGTACTCTATACTACATACTATCAAGATTAAATCTATCACAGGTAACAACCGAGGCTAGTATTGCCATAACAGCTAATACTGACATTTTGTAGAGAATGCATATGCAGACAATTTTTCTCATGGCACATGAAATGTAGCAAACACAATATCTGCAATCCACATGTATTCTTTGCTTGGTATACATACTTTAGAATTTTCCCAGCCTACTCCCATCATCTGCCTGCTCACTTGCTCAGTTCCCATGACACACTGTTGAAATTCCTTGTGTCTTGCAATGTGGATGAACTTGTGCTTCAAGTCATTTCCTGACACTTGCCCATATTAACTGTGTTTACATCACTCCACAATATCAATACTTTTCCAAATACCTTTTTTGGCAAAACTATCTATGTATATTTGCTTATATTTGCTTTATTGCAGACACTTCTTCTATTAGTAGATGTTTATCATAAGAGTGATCTACAATAACAATAAAGGGAGCTTCTGTCTCATTGTTATGCCTGTTTCTAGCAGTCTTCTAGAGTGTTAAGTTCTGTCTTTGTGTGCATTATTAACCCCTTAAAGACCAAACTTCTGGAATAAAAGGGAATCATGACATGTCATACATGGCATGTGTCCTTAAGGGGTTAAAGAGGCTTAAGGAGATTGGAAAAAAACAAAACACCCAAAACTGCGAGAATCGGTTCCAAGAATATGAATGTAGAAATCAGACTACATGCAAATTAGTACCTATACAAAACATATAATTATCTCAGAAAAAAAATGTCTTGAAAAGTATTACTGCTCAGGGTTGGGAAGCTTTGTTTATTGTTTTGGTTTGGTTTTTTAATTACAGGCTTTGATTTCTTGCTGATCAATTTTTTTTGTTAATTTTTTAAATGTGCATCTGCTTTCCATTTGTAATCATTAGAGCAAATTGTTACCTGATGGTGGAGCTATACAGCTTTATATTGTTATCTGTTCTTGCCCACCATGAGTGGGCATTCACCCTGTCCAACTGACATCATGCATGGTATTCAGTTCTCAGAGGTAAGGGTTCTAACAATAGTTGCCATGGAAATGCTACTGAGCACTCAAAAAGAATTGGTAATGAGAAAAATCATGTTTTTGTGATCCCTTGGAAAAGGTGTTTAATTAATTAACTCGTGTTAATTAACTAAACACTAAATGGCTAAGACAAACTAATAAATGTCAGGGGACATTCAGAGAGGAATTCTAGACATTGTTTACAGGATTTATCAATGTCCATGCCATGGAATACAGTCTTCGTATTGGACTGAATGTTGTCTGAATTTCATCCTTTCTTGGTGCCACAAAACACTACAGCTGAATTGCAGAATCGAATAATGAAAATATTCACCCGAATGCTCAAGATAGAGGATCAAATGACTAAATTTAGATTGGACTAAATTCAAAATGTCAGTTTCAGGTTATGGATATTCCAAAATAATTACCATAGGAAAATAATATTTTACAATAAAAACTAATTAACTAAGCAGGGTTATGAAAAAAAAACCCTGCAAAAACAGCCTATTTAGCCAATTAATACACTTTTTACTAAAATCCTTTGAAGGAAGTAAAGGGCAGAGATTACAACAAAGTGAACAAGCCACAAAGCATACAATTATCCCCTGAGCTATTGTCTATGGCGGCACCTAATGAATATGACAGCAGCCAGGAGCATGTACGTGGGAGAAGCAATGGGAAACACAGGCAGCCCAGGAACATTAGAACAGCACAGGGTCAGGATGTCGGCCCAAGGAAAAATGTGTACAGTTCTCGGCCATAAGACAAAGCAGCACTGGTATTCAAGCCATTCCAGTACTGCAAATATATTTTCGGGAAAGCATCCAAGAGGACAACTCGGACCTGGGAAAAGAAGCTGTGAATTAAGATTGGTGGGGGGGTTGAAAGAGTCAATAAACACCTAGGGTTTGAGCCCACAAGAAATTTGGTGACCCTTCCTAAAGCCCCAAGCTTGCTTCCTATGCAGAGTAGGGGCAGGGAAACAATGTGATTATTGGATTCAGAGTCTGGAAAGGTTAAAGGATGTTAACATGTATAGCTTTGAGGAAAGACAAGACAGCGGGAATATGATAGAAACATTTTAATACATAAAGGGAATCAATACAGTAAAAGAGGAGACAACACAACACAATAAGAGAACATAGTCCTAAATTAGAGGGGCAAAGGTTTAAAATAATATCAGGAAGTATTACTTTACTGAGAGGGTAGTGGATGCATGGAATAGCCTTCCAGCCAAAGCGGTAGTGGTTAACACGGTGAAGTTTAAGCATGAGTGTGATAAGCATAAGGCTATTCTAGCCGAATGGTTCTTATTTGCCGTCACATTCTATGTTTCTATCTATGTTTCTGTATGTTGCATCATTATTGATGCATGATAAATGGTGCCACAGAGTTATGTTGCATAGTTAGCCGTGTAGAACAATAACAAAATACAGATTAAGGAACAGCGCACACACACACAAATACAGTTTTACATTTTACAAGGCTACTTAAAATCACCTATCTCAGCAAACAAATATGGGGATTCAGTTCCACGAAATGGTCATATTGTGTTAAGCCAACCACTACAACATAGTACCCCAATATCGGTGGGTCTAACACTAATTTCACCATAAAATGGATGGTGTGTGGAAGGCAGTGAGAGTTTTATCTTTATTTTACAGGGTAATTAATAGGCTTAATGAAGTAGTCTGGGTGCAAGGTCCATCTAGGGTTAACCCTGCCTGCTGTAAACATTGGAGTTTCAGAGAAACTCCTATGTTTACATATGGGTTAATCCAGCCTCTAGTGGCTGTCTCATTGTGGAAGACCAAACACAGCAGGCGTCCCAGGGGGCTTGTTGTCACCTTTTGGGGACCCTTGGTGTTGTACGTGGCTGGGTGGAGGAAGAGACCTTCAATGACATCAGTGAGGACAAGGAACGGGACGTGGCTAGCTTGGTATCCAACCTTGTGCAAATGGGGAGTTTGCAGTTGTGCAAATGGACTGTTTGCGGTTGTTTGCGGTGCGTTAAACGGGGAGTTTGGTCTGTCACTGTGAAGCGGGCGTAACCCTTACACTACCTGATCGATACAACATCATATCTGATGTTTTAAAGCACGTTATTTTAAACAATTTAGGAATGTTAGGTGATTTATGCCCTTTATGGATTAAAACCAGACTCTGCATCAACTATGTAATTTTCCATCCGCCTGCCTATTGAAGTCTATGGCGGTACGCCCGGTTCGCCCGTTCACGAACATTTGCAGAAGTTCGCGTTCACCGTTCGCGAACCGAAAATGTTATGTTTGCGACATCACTATTTCTCATGCATTTCCTTCTGTTTTACTGCCAAATGTTGTGATGGCATGTGCGCAAGTACCTATCAGACTTGATTTTGTTTAATAACATAGTGGATCATGATCAGAAATTCACTTGTGAAAAAGCTGGTAGTGGATGAATTTGCGACTACGTAAGCAGAAAAGAGCAGAAAGGGGGACACAGACTCTTAGCTGTTGAATGGGATAACATACTGCTGCTCTAATAAGCTACAGCTGGCAGAATATATCCAGACACATTAAATTTACCTTAATAAAGCTATGGCCTGCGTCCTTTGCCAAAATTTCTGTGCCTGAAGTATTATTGTGCTGGGACTAAGAATTTGTTTTAGGGGTATCAGTCCTTAACAGTCATGCATATAAAACATGAAGCATGTTGTAGGAAAATGGGGCACATTATCATTTATTTTTTAAATTCAGGATTACAAATGAATAACCTTTCGATGATTATGATTATCTCAATGGTCTATAACAGGCTTCCCCAAACTCCGGCCCTCCAGATGTTGCTGAACTACAACTCCCATACTCCCATGATTCTCCGCCTATCTATTTCATTCATAGAATCATGGGAGTTGTAGTTCAGCAACATCTGGAGGGGCGGGGTTTGGGGGAGCCTGGTCTATAAAATGTTTTAGCTGAACAGGGATGGATAGTAGTAAATGTATAAGATGAGCCCTCATAGGGGTATATTATGGAACTCAAAATAACGTGAGATGGAACTAATGATAAGTCTTTTCAGAAATATTTTTAGACATAACAGTCAACATGTTTGTACAAGGTATACATCCCCTTAAGTACATGAAAGTGGATATTTTTTGTGCTGGACGCATTATGTCAAATAACTATTTGAGAGAGGGTATAGGCTTATAGCTATAAAAAATCACCGATATAGACGTTTGGTTGGGAATGCCATGAATTAAATTGGAACTGTAGATACATAAAAGAAATAATTACTTCTATTTTTTTTCTATGTACATATTCAAACGAAAACTAAAATAAATAATAGCTAGATCAATTTATAGATAGGGCAGGAGGGATTACAATTTAATTAAATACGATTCAGGATATGTATAAATTGTATTAGAAGGGATAAGAAAGAAATGTCTACTGAAAACAAGGGTGTATTGTTGATCTGAAGATATAAAAAGGCTTTGAAAATGCTATTGAAGATGAAAATAAGACAGAATAGACCGTAGGATGTATAATCTAAAAGGTGGCAACATGCTATTTTCCATTTTGTATTTTGTATTTTTTTGAAATTTGTTTTTGTAGCTTGGAAAATGAAATAAAAAACTAAACATGAAAAAAAACAACATATTCCGCTTTTCATTGGTGACAAAATCTGAGGCATGCACCGATCAGTGTGAATCATGTGCTGCAGGCCATACTGATAGAGGTTACATGGGTCTGTGACATAACACCTCACATCTCCAGCAGCTCCATCTGTCAAATCCATCAATTGCATGCTCTGTGTGAGTAGGACCATCTGCAAAGAGTTCTATGAGTTCTGAGCAGAATATAAGGTCATTCCTACACACATACTCCAGGTTAAAAATCACCTGCGATTCTCTGCTTCTTCAACACCACCTCCACATACTATCTCACTTGTGTTATGGTAGGCCTTTAAGAGGATCAGTACCTTTAGCAGCATGGTCAGTACTGATATCACCATGCGTGTCTACTGTCAAACAATATCCTATTTTTACGCAGTAGTTCTATCGGTGCTCAGTAACTTACGGGCAGTTTTAACTGTGTAGCTTGCTGGAAGCAGCATACATTGCTAGTATGACAGTACTTAGATATCAGAACAAGTGAATGTTTCACTGTTGTTATTATTATAACATCTTATTTATTTCACTGTCGGTCTGGCTAGTATTATAATAATTTTATAGCAAAGTAACAGAGGTGTCTGACTGCCTCACTCAGCAATACCATCTAAATTTCTTAAAACTCACAGCCTGATATTTTCTACTTTTTCAGTAAATTGCCTTAAGGTGGCACTTCAACTCCCACTGGACCATGAAAGCCAGGTCTGCACAACCTGCGGCCCCCTCAGATGTTTTTGAACTACAACTACCATAATGCTTTGAATAAACCAGATAACCAACGCCCATGATTCATTTAATGAAACAGATAGCTAACGCCAATTTTTTTTTTTTTTTTAATAAAACAAAAAGCGAGTGAACCATGGCTGATAGCCAATGGATTATGGGAGTTGTAGTTGAAAATATCAGTGGGGTCACAAGTCGTGCAGGCCTGATGTAAGCGCTGCACAAAACTAAGACTATTCATGGGCCTAAGGTCCCCTGTGACTAAAACCTCTCTTCAAGTCTCATATAAACAAAAAAGTTAAGTGGCCTTATATACCATAGAAGAAAAAAAATCTTTCAAAAATAATTATGCAAATACAAAAATATAACAGACCTGCTTTAATGTGAACATTAGCATTCTACAGTAGTGACTTCACCATCTACATTTGTTAAATCTCCTATGAATCTCGACTCCATATTTTACTCATTAAGGGAAGGTTGAATATTACAATACAGTTCTTTTATACAGGGAACAAACCAAATGTCTACTTCACCTATATGTAAACGATTGCTGTGCTCTGACATCTGTGCATATACAGACAATAAATATATAATACATCTGCTCGGGCCATTTATACTGAAATATAATTGAATCTGGCAAAATTCCACACTACTATGAGAAAAGGTTAAATCCAGTCGTTTAACTGTAACAGAAATTTATAGGATCTTTTGCCAGCTTTTCATTCGGGGAATTTTACATACTGGAAATAATTAATTCTACATTTTTTTGAGCACACTGGTTTATAATTGTTTCCCGTTATTGCTGTCAACAGAAAAAAATATAAGGTGCCATTTTATAGATGAAATTGTGAATTTAACAAATTGCATTGAGAATGCAAGTAGCTTTTACCAATCAGTTTTACATAAACCGTTTTATACTCTCCCACAGTTAGAAAGGTAAAAAAAAAAGTGTGTCAGTAGGAAAAGAGAAAATGTATCCATACTTACCGTAATTTTCTTTTCCTGGTCATAAGCCATGGCAGCACAACAATTGGTAGCTCCTCCTATCCCTAATTAGGCAGGAACTTTAATATAAAGAAGGGTATAAATGCCACCGCCAACCCCTTCCTTCCTCAGTCTAGTAACCAGCAATAAATCTGGGTGGGTTCTTTGTGCTGCCATGGCTTATGACCAGGAAAAGAAAATTACTGTAAGTATGAAACCATTTTCTCTTTTCCTGGCCATATCCATGGCAGCACAACAATGGGGAATACCCCAGCAATAACCAAGGGACGGAAATAAATCACAGACACCAGATGAAATCCAATGCAAAAGTGTATTATCACAACAAATCAAATGTGCACCAAACGAGAATTACTTAGATAGGCATGAATTCAAATGACAGCAGCTGAAAGAACACTTTTACCAAATTGGTCAAACTGTCCAGCTTTGACATCCAAACCATAATGGATTATAAAGGTGTTAGCTGAAGACCAAGTCGCTGCTCTGCAGATCAGCTCTGGGGACACGTTAGCTGCTGCTGCTAAAGTAGAAAATGAGAGCGATCTTGTGGAGTGTGCCTTAAGTCCTTCTGGTACTGGCACTCCTGAAGCCTGATAGGCAGATAGACATTGACCATAGCTGATATAATCCATCTGCTTATTTTTGCTTTAGATGCTACCGAACCTTTCCTGGCCCCGTAAGGTAGCACAAAGAGTGTTTGAGAGGAACGCCAAGGGTAAGTTCTATTGACATAAATCCGAAGACATCTAACTAGATCCAATGAAGAGAGATCTGAGGCTTCCTCATCTAAGAGGGACTCCGAAAGTAAGGATGGGAGAACAATTTCTTCGTTGATGTGGAAAGAGGAAGTTACCTTGGGCCGAAATTCTGGCACTGTGCGTAAAATAACTCTATCCTTGTGGAAGATAGTGAAAGGTTCTTTGGATGATAGAGCATGAAGCTCAGATACTCTTCTGCCCAAAGTTAAGGCCACCAGTAATGCCGTCTTTATGGTCAGTAGGTGAAGAGATATGGCTTCCAAAGGTTCAAAAGGTTGAGTTTTTAATGCTTTAAGAACCAATGGCAAATCCCATGGAGGAGAAAATGGTTTTAAAGGAGGATGGATCTTTAGTACCACTCTAGGAATCTAGCGACATCCATATAAAATGCCCATTTAAGGTCAGTGAGGGCTGGTAAAGCTAAAACATGGACCGTTAAGGTGCTGTAGCTCAGACCCTTGTCAAGGCCATATTGTAAGAATTCCAAGATGTCTTTTGAAGAAGGCTTTAGAATATCAATTCCTTTAGATAAAGCACAAGAGGAAAATACATCCCAAACTCTGTAGTAAGTTGTAGACATAGACCGCTTTCTTGCCTGTAGAAGAGTATTCATTACTGCTTGTAAGAAACCTCTATCCTTCAGCCTCACCCTTTCAATTTCCATGCCATCAGGGTGAAGGATGCTGGATCTGGATGGAGAATGGGAACTTGATGTACAAGGTCAAGAACTTTCAGCGGCTCTAAAGGAGGTTCCTTGCAAAGGCACCTGAGGAGGGGGAACCATGGTCTGCAAGGCCAAAATGGAGCCACTAGGATTATGGATACTTTTTATTGCCTTATTCTACTTAGAAGAGGAAAGATGAGAGGAAACGGAGGGAACACATATCCCAGGCTGAATGGCCATCTGAAACATAGAGCGTCTCTTGCTAGAGCTTGGGGATTGTTGTTTTTTTGTGATAAACAGCTGGACCTTCCTGTTGCTTCGTGTTGCCATAAGATCTATTTGGGGATAACCCCATTTCTTTACAATTATCTGAAATACTCTGTCCTATAGGCTCCATTCCCCTAAATCTATCTGGACTCTGCTGAGATAATCCGCAACTGAGTTTTGTATTCCCGGAAGGTGGACTGCTCTCAAACCTGCAAAGTGTGTCTGAGCCCAGGACATGAGATGTCTCATAATTCCTATCATCTGACGACTCCTGCTTCCTCCATGGCGATTGATGTAGGCAACAACTGTTGCAATGTCTGACCTTATCTTTACCCACTGGTGTAAGGTCTGGAGGGAGAAGTGCTTCAATGCTTCTAGAACTGCTAGAATTTAAACAGAGAGAAAAAGGATAGGGAAAAAAAGCATAGAGAATCCCTAGAAGAGACAGAGCAACCCAGCAAGTAATAAAACATTTAGTTAATGCAATTTTAAAATCAAGTACTGATTGCAAAGAGGTCCATCATATTCAAAGCAAATATATTCGACATATAAACTGTAGCTATCGGGGAGATTGATACAAATCTATCCACTAAGGTAAAATAACAAAAATGTCAAATCACTGCTGGAGTATCCAGTTTCAGTGTTAAATCAAATTCTGCATTCCATCAATAAAAGAATGTGTATACAAATAAAAGAGACACACTCCTGGGGTAGATATAGTAGGAAAGGTGGTGGGTGGAACACACGGGGGCAGGGGTAATAGGCGCAAGGGACAAACAATACCCCTAAAACTAAACACGGTTTCTATAAGGGTGAATCTATTAGTTAACTATTATAGTGCTACACTATGGTGCCTTCGAGGGCCCCCCTTAAAAAACCTCTACCTCCCACCAACTAGAGATAAGATATTCTAATAGCGGAAAAGGTATAAAAGCAAAACCCAGCCCCTTTCCAGATGAAATTTAAACAAAGAAAAAATGTTAAAACCAAATATGAGATACCAACAGGATCTCAAGAGCAGCTATGGTCATCATAAAGTATAAGGCTATAAGTCGTCCCATGTCTCTAGTGCACCATAGCCCTGCTCAGTACGACGAGCGTTTCGCCACTAACTGGCTCTTCCTGGGGAAGCAAGTCATGTAAACAACGGGGTTTATATGGGCAGCCTCCGGCATTGATCAGATGTAATTCTCCACCAATCAGGAGTAGTTTAGTCCGTCGGTGTATAATTAATTGCCCATTTCTCCTATTAACCCTATCCCCCCTGTGTGTTCCTCCCCCCACCTTTCCTATTATATCTATCCCAGGAGTATGTCTCTTTTATTTGTATACACACTCTTTAGGAGGTTATTGATGGAATTCAGCATTTGATTTAACACTGAAACTGGATACTCCAGCACAGTGATTTGACATTTTTGTTATTTTACCTTAGTGGATAGCTTTGTATTGATAGCTACAGTTTATATGTCGAATATATATATATATATATATATATATATATATATATATATGATGGACCTCTTTGTAATCAGTACTTGTTTTTAAAATTGCATTAATTAAAACTTATGTTTTATTTATTGCTGGGTTGCTCTGTCTCTTATAGGGATTATCTGTGCTTTCCCCCCCTATCTTTTGTCTCTCTGTTTAAACTGTTACAATAGGGGTTGCAATTAGAGCAACATTACACTCTCGCTTTACATATTAGTATCACATTGTGTCTTTAGAACTGCTAGAAGTTCCAGAAGGTTTGAAGGAGAATTAGTTGCAGTGAATCTCCATTTCCCTTGGGAAATTCATCTTAAAAAAATGGGCTCCCCAGCCCCAATGGCTGGCCCCATCTGTCTTATTACCTTCAATGCAACTTCTCCCAGAGGAAACCTGTTGGATATGGAGTCTTTGTGTAACCACCAGATGAGAGACTGATGCACAGAAGCAGGGATCTTGATTGTTTGCTGGAGATTCCCTGATGAGAACTGGTGAAGGAAATAGAAACATAGAAACATAGAAACATAGAATGTGACGGCAGATAAGAACCACTCGGCCCATCTAGTCTGCCCAATTTTCTAAAAACTTTCATTAGTCCCTAGCCTTATCTTATAGTTAGGATAGCCTTATGCCTATCCCACGCATGCTTAAACTCCTTTACTGTGTTAACCTCTACCACTTCAGCTGGAAGGCTATTCCATGCATCCACTACCTCTCAGTAAAGTAATACTTCCTGATATTATTTTTAAACCTTTGTCCCTCTAATTTAAGACTATGTCCTCTTGTTGTGGTAGTTTTTCTTCTTTTAAATATAGTCTCCTCCTTACTGTGTTGATTCCCTTTATATATTTAAATGTTTCTATCATATCCCCCCTGTCTCGTCTTTCCTCCAAGCTAAGATCCTTTAACCTTTCCTGGTAAGTTTTATCCCGCAATCCATGAACCAGTTTAGTAGCCCTTCTGAACCCTCTCTAAGGTATCAATATCCTTCTGAAGATACGGTCTCCAATACTGTGTACAATACTCCAGGTGAGGTCTCACCAGTGTTCTGTATAATGGCATGAGCACTTCCCTCTTTCTACTGCTAATACCTCTCCCTATACAACCAAGCATTCTGCTAGCATTTCCTGCTGCTCTATTACATTGTCTGCCTACCTTTAAGTCATCAGAAATAATCACCCCTAAATCCCTTTCCTCATATGTTGAGGTTAGAACTCTATCATATCAAATAGACCTGAAAATTCCTCATTCTCCACTGAGCCCCCTTGTCAGACCTTTGGTGGATGACATGGAGCCTTGGAGACTCATGGCCTCCTTTGCTGAGGTCACTCTGGATTCCAACATCTATTTTACCTTCACTATTAGCTTTGAAATCCTGTCTTATGAAAGCTGGACCTTCCCAGTGGTGGTGTGGAAGAGGGCTCCTAAGTAAACCCTGGTCTGAAAATTAGATAGATGAGACTCTTTTTGAAATTGATCTTCCATCCATGTTTTCGTAGGAATTGGAGACAGATCTGGCCATGAGCTTGTAAGGTCTCTTTGTTGTCTGCCACGATCAGGATGTTGTCTAAGTAATGGTATAGAGTGATACCCTGTTTTCTCAGATCTGCAATCAGGATGACCAGAACCTTCATAAATGTTCTTGGAGCTGTACTTAATCCAAAGGGAAGAGCCCAGAATTGGAAATGGCCTTTCTCTGTGGCAAATCTCAGGTATCTTTGATGATTTTGCGCAATGGGAATATGAAAGTATGCATCTAATAAGTCTATCGACATCAACCATTGGCCTTGAAATACTACTTTTATAATTGATTGAATTGATTCCATCGTGAACGTTTGAATTTTCAAGTGGAGATTCAGTCTGTACAAATTCAGAATGGGACGCCATCCTCCTGAAGATTTCTTGGTTAGAAAGAGGTGAGAGTAAAACCCTTGGAATTCTTCTGGCCTTGGTACTCATGATATGATGCCTTATTTTTGAAAGGAGAAAATAAACTCTTTCATAGCTAGACTCTTGTCTCCAGCCCCTGGCCATTTTGTGATCTAGAAGGAACGTTGTGGAGGATTCTCTGCAAATTCTATAAGGTGTTCCTTTCGCATAACATCCAGAAGCCATCTGTTTTTGGTGGATTCCTCCCATGCCTCTTGGAATAGGAGCAGGCATGCCCCTACTCCTCCTGACTGGGAGAGAACCCCGTCATACGTTTAGATCACTGCAGGTTTCAGAAGCCCCTCTTTTAGTTTTTGTGTAACCTCATTTTCAGTGCAGTCACCATCTCAGTATCCGATGGTAAGTTTGCGTATGGTAGCACCACTGATCTCCAGTGGGCTCACTATTGAGGGTCATAACGGGGCGCCACAACGGCCTCAGGCGGTCTTTACTCACAGTACATACCGTGTTTCTCCGAAAATAAGACCGGGTCTTATATTAATTTTAGTCACAAAAAACACACTAGGGCTTATTTTCAGGGTAGGGCTTATTTATTTACGTTACCAGTATGTACAGCTCTTTCTCTTTGCACTCATCTTGTCTGGGGATCAAAATACCATACTGTCTAATTAATCCACCCCCCCTTTAATAAATCCACCCCCTCTAATTAATCCACCCCCTTTAATTAATCCACCCCTTTAATTAATCCACCACCCTCTAATTAATCCACCCCCTTTAATTAATCCAGCCCACCCTTTAATTAATCCACCCCCTTTAATTAATCCACCCCCCTTTAATTAATCCACCCCCCTTTAATTAATCCAGCCCACCCTTTAATTAATTCACCACCCCTTTAATTAATTCACCCCCCTCTAATTAATCCAGCCCACCCTTTAATTAATTCACCCCCCTCTAATTAATCCAGCCCACCCTTTAAATTCACCCCCTCTAATTAATCCAGCCCACCCTTTAATTAATTCACCCCTCTCTAATTAATCCAGCCCACCCTTTAATTAATTCACCACCCCTTTAATTAATTCACCACCCCTTTAATTAATTCACCCCCCCTTTAATTAATTCACCCCCCGCCCCCTTTAATTAATTCAGTCCCAGACATAAAATATCTACCGGTACTCACATTTCAAAGATTCCTTGCCGAGTCCGACCACTGGGTGCCTCACCGCCGGAAATGGATCCTTCCGCTGAAGATCCGTGAAGGCAGACTGACGGCGCTGCGAAATGTCGTCATCACGTTGCGCGATGCCGCGGCCCGCAACGCTCCTCCTACAGTAGAAGAAGGAAGTCTCGCCGCAAAGGTGCAATGCCTAGGTCTTATTTTCGGGGTAGGGCTTATATTGCAGCCCACCCCGAAAATCCGACTAGGGCTTATTTTCGGGGTAGGGTTTATTTTCGGGGAAACACGGTATATAATGCTTATAACAATGAGTATAACGGTATTGGTTGCCCTGCTTTATCTGTCACTGACGGCTATCAATTCTGACTCTTTGCCTTTGAAACTGCTAGCTGAATCTGCTCAGTAGCCCACTCTACAGGTCTCTGTAAGTCTTCAATGTCTAGACACTTATTGTATGTTAATTTCTATGCTTATGCTCGCAAGGTTATTCTCATAATCCTGCCTTTCATATCTGTAATGCCATTTTATAAAAAAAGGAATACAATCTTATTCACATAAAAAAATAAAAAAAAAAATAAAAAAAAGATTTGCTGGGATAATTTGCCGTGACAGTAAGAACTGCTAATCCTAATCTACACAAAATAATTTTTTAATGTGCCATTACTATATAACCCTGAAGCCAATCACTTTATATCTTTACAATCATGTTCTATTACATAATTTTATTTAGTATCCGTTAATATTTGCTTTCTTCTGACACTTAAACTGTTAATTATCTTGTTTTTAAAGGTGGTTACTTGTCATTAAAAGGGTTTTGCTATTAGATGTTTAATGAACCATTCAAGTAAAATGCATACCCTCCCAGAATTTCCCAGGATTATATTTTTACTGCCTTGTGGTAAAAGATTAAAGGAAAACTTGAAACACTTCTTTGACGATCATTAAAAATGTTAAAATTTTGAGTTGTTGACTATATTTTCTCAGTAGGGACCATAGGTTAAAAGCACATCAAGGGTGGTTTCTGTGAACATCTGCTTAGTTTAAATTATATTTTGCTGAAACAACTGAATGTGATATTCACCCTCAGGCAGAAATGCATCCAGAGCATATACAGTAAAACTTGTAAAATGTTTAATCGAACACTATGCTACTGTATACTGTCTCGGTACTTACTCCTTCTTCTCATTGAGTTCCGCCACATGAATGTAATGAACAATTTTCAACCCTGTTTGATGCCATATCTACTGTGTGCCAAAGGATTTAGACAAAGATACATAAAAGAGCTAGTTTATGTACAGTACTTAGGAAGCGATGAAACAGACTTTAAAAACCATCAATTAGAGAAATTTGAAATTGGTTTTCTGTGGGGGGTTTTTTTTTTTGGCCACTCTTTTTCATTAACATTAATTGGGGTTTATGAATCGTGGGCATAATGTTAATATGGATGGGGGCATGGCCTGACCATCACGGAGAGCAGTCGCATGTCTGCTGAGCTCTGGGCTGAAATCGTCAAGAAACAATCACCCATAAAATAAGCTGTGCACAGTAAATTTCTCGGCACCTCCCTGCACCACATTATGGGGAAACGAGCAAAAAATCTAAAAGCCACATCGGATGGCGGCACACGAATAATAGGAGACATATTTCTGGCGCGGCCTAAAGCTAAAATGGCGTCAACGCCTGACTCCCTAGGCTTATCCTCGGAAGAGGACCCACTGGACTCCCCAGACGCCATCCCTGAGGCGGATTAACTATTCTCAACCATGCAATTGGGAGACCTGGGGGCTCCTGCAACTAAAGGAGACATCCTGGGCCTACTGAAACACCTGCGCACATGGTTCCGCACGCATATAGCGTTGCTCTGCGAGGAGGTTACCGCCATAACGGACAGGGTGAAGGCCAAAGAGGAGGACATCTCCTCCATAGCACAAAGCTTGTCAGACGCAATGGAGCGAATGAAGCAACTCCAAGGCTCACACCAGGCCCTAAAGACTAGAGTGGATGCAATGGAAGATGCCAGGAGATGCACTAACATAAAAGTCAGAGGCATAGCTAAATCCATCAATGACACGGAGCTACCCCACTTTATCCGGCGCCTCATGTCGGAGATCCTGCACCCCAAGCAGGTGAAGATCCTGCAACTGGAGGGCACCGGCGGCCGCTCTCCACGACGTCCTCCTTCCATTCCAGTTCCTCCGCGACAAACAAGCAGTGATGGATGCCATCAAGAACAAGTACCCGTTCCAGTTTGAGGGCTCCCAACTAACCTTTCAACAGGATCTCTGCAGGGCTACATTGAAGTGGAGATGCTCAGTCAACCAGGTCACCAAGATCCTCCAATAGGCAGGTGTCCAATACAGATGGGACCCTCCCCACACACTCGTGGCCACCCAGGGCGAGACCACCCATGACTCACATCAGCTGCTGCTAAATCCAACCCTTTCCTCCACAGCCTGGGGCTAAACTGACACAAGACCAACATCACCACCCCTGGACATTCCTGGGACATACCCAATATAGTCCCTTTCGAGGCCGATATAGGCCGAGACACCACAAGTGGACTTGGGCTTAACTTACCCCTCATGTGGAGAGATATGTCGATGGACTGGCAGTTAATTTTTAATGTTGGTATAGTTATTATTTAAAGTGTTATTTATGCCTGTTTAACCAAAGATATCCTACTACTATAATTTGCAGATGCTCTTGCACTGCTCCTTACAGGACACACAGTCCGACTACATCCTCCCTCCCCCTCCCTTCCCAGCTCAGGGGACCATGAGCACCAACTACCCTTGCTACTCTCCCCACATGGAACCGCTGAGTCAGCTACCGACTACAAGCAGTACACCCCTTCCCAGCGCTACCGCTTGTCATAATAAACAAACCAACAATCGACCTAGCCGCAGAGCTACCACATATTTTTGGGCACATCAGCCGCCCAAGCACTTAAACAGCCACCTTATTCTAGGCCTCCCTCGGCAAAAGAAGGCCTTTACTCCACACGGCTGAGCCACATGGCCAGTTCACCAGTCAACCCAAACTTTTTTACTTTATAACAATAAAACCCTCACCCCAACCACCCTTAATGATGTGTGTATGTGTGAGGAGGCTGCTTCTGGTGTTTTGTGGTGGGAAGCTGCTTGTGATGTTGTATGTCTGTGGGGATACTGCTTATGGAGGTTGTTGCTTGTTGTGTTTCGTTTGTGGTAGATAGGCTACTTGTGGTGTTGCTTGTTTCTGGGGAAGTTGCTTGTGGGGTTGCTTGTGGGGTTGTGGTTGTGTGCATGTGTTGGGATGCTACTTGTGGAACTGTTTATGTTGGGGCAGCTCTTTGTATGGTTGCCTGTGTGGGGAAGATGTTGCTTGTGTGGCTGCAGGTGCGGAGGTAAAGATACTTGTATAGTTGCATGTTGGAGGGAGTCTGTTGTGGTGTTGTGGGGCTGTTTGCTGTATAACATGTATATATCGGTTTTATGTGGATAGGGGCTGTAGAGTGTGTTTTTATGTAGATATGGACTGCAGTGTGTGCGTTGGTAAGGATATGGGCTTAAGTGTATGTTTATTGTTGAGGATACTGGCTATAGAGGGGGAAAGTTGCTATAATGGGGGGATAGTGGCTATAAAAGGCGGCATAGTGTCTATAGTGGGAGGATAGGGACTGTAGTAAGAGAACAGTAGCCATAGTGGCTGTAGTTCAGAGATAGGAGCTGTAGTGGGTGGATCCTTGCTGAGGGGTTGTATCAGGATCTCCTCTGTCAACCTCTGCCCATGGCAGGAGAATGGGCTGGCTGGCGAGGGATATCTTTGATCTCCCCACTGGTTGTGCCTGTGAGCCACTTGGTGGCCTTATGGCAAATCCGGTCATGCTCTTATGTGACCAACTTTAGGCTATGGATAACCTTTTTGCAGCTTTTTTGGGGCTCATCCTACTTGGGACCACTCTTTAGCTCTTGAGGGAACCTATAGATAGAATAAATGTATATGTATTGAGGTTCACAATAATATGAGCATTGGTAGACATGGTTTGACCTTGATTCGAGTCCAGTAAAGTATTTGACTTTGCAATAAACCAAGTCACAACTGCAGTTCAACATTTCCTTGTTTTATCACTTACACATTAAAATATAAACACAGGAAACACCAATTGAAGGTTGTACAACATAATTAATTCTAAGAAAAAATACAATGTTTTAAGGATAAAGAGTTCACTAGAGTTACATTATATAAATGTGACTATATATCTGTACAAATCTGAAATACTAATGAATTATGTATTTCTACATGAAACTGTATATGGAATTGGAGGTAGAATGTGAATGTGATATTTCACTTGGAACATGCTTATCTTAACACCCACACACCCTATTTAAAATGTGTTTCCTTTTCTGTAGAAACATTTCATCAGTCATAGTACCTGTCACAGTGATACAGCTGGCGGTCAACAGAATGCATACACATAAAAATGTAGACTTATCAGAAAAAACTATTGTATTCTGGCAAAGGATATTTTATACACATTAATACTTTGAAAATCAGAGAGGTGAATGAAACATTACCCTTTCATAGCCCAAACCTCTTGTGTTCATTTTACTGAGTGAATGGAGAGACTTTTTTTTATCTCTGCAAACCACGAGTTTCTGTGGTAAACAAGGATTTGTAGCAAGCTAGCAAACACAGAAAAAGAGGAAAAAATATTAAAACTGAAAAAAAAAAACTTCAAATAGATACGATGGGCACGTATTTAATTTATTAAGAATAATAGTTGTGACGGTAGTATTTGGTAGGTTTTGGCCTCATTAATATGCTGTATTTTTTGCATGCTAAATTCTTTATTGCTATTGACCCTCCCCAAAAAATAAATGTTTTCAGAATGCCATAAAGACTTCCTTATAAAAGTTTTCTGAACACATTGCATCCCTCTCTGCTGTGCCAATGGGAATCCTGTACCCACATTGCCCAGTATTCAGCCACCATCAGTCAACTGGTTTTGATGGCTTCTGCTCCAGGCTGCCTTACCTGCTGCAGCCAGTCTCCACAAACAAACATTAAATCTTCTAGCCATTTAAAAGGATGTCTAAAGGAAATATTTTTTTCTACATACTAGGAGGAGATAGGGCAGATGAGATTGATGTGGACATTTTATACTAATATATTCAGGGTGAATTAGTGATGTGGTGGAGGAGAAGGGGACTGATATATTGGATGGGAGAAAGGTTAGAGTATGTGAGAAGTGTATAAAAATGGAAGAAGCAGAGAGAAGGGGGATCTAGTGAAGGAGTTGGAACAGAGAGAAAGGAATGGTGAAAGTGAAAGAATATGGGTACAGATGTTACTTATTAAACAATTCTCAAAATTAATAGAGAAGCCACACAGAGTAAAACCCAATAAAGTGTAAAGGTATAGCTAGCAGAAGCTGTTGAAAACAGAGCTGATCCCCCAGGCTGTAAACAGACATACTTACTGAATATTCTGTATGGTGACAAGTGCCTTCTCTGAGCATCCTCCTCCTCTCTCCCATGCTCTGTGAAGAGTAATCACATTCTCCCAGCACAGCGTCACCTGTGGCTGCATGGGGAACAGCTGGTTAATGTAATGATTGCAGGATGTCCAGCTGCTGCAGAACCTCTTTGTTCCCATCTCTGCAAGGGGCGCAAGGAACAGCTTGCACTGTGGTAAAGATGGGTCTGTGTGACGGGATTACTAGTAGATCCAGCACGCAGAATTATACTGCACCTAGGACTAAAGGTAACATCTTACCGGGCCTTAGAATGGCTGGACTTAATGTACCAGAGAATAGTCAGAATACTTGCCGAGGTCAGGGACACAGAATTAGACACATAGATGAAGAAAAGCCAAAAGTCAAGGATACCAGAATACAGGGAAGTCAGAAACGAAGCCAAAGTCAATAACCAGAAATAAACACTCAGGAACACACTCTCGGTTAACCTACTAAGGGAAACCACAACAGGGCAACGAGAAGACATAAAAATTAGTTTAAATAAGCCTCCCATTGATCCGATTGGCCGCAACTGGCCTTTGACCCAAGAACGTGCGTGTGCGTCTTTTGTGTGGTGTCACACGCATATTCACATCGTCATTGCCATGGGCAGACGTGGGGCTATAAAATGGCGTGGATCCGCAGCGGCCAGCGTCCATCAACATGTTACAGGAGTCAGGTATACTGGCGCATAGCTGCTGAGTGGCACAAGGTGAGGATAAATATGTTACGCTGGGCAGGAGGGGAGCCCTGTACAGTCGGTGCTTTCCCCTCCTGTGGGTCACCAGTAAACTGCGCCTCCCACGGCCGGTGTGCCCTAGGCGGCTGCCTAGTTAGCCTAGTGGTCGCGCTGGCCCTGACTATATCTCGACCTGGCTGTCCTCATCATCAATCAAGTTGTTTTGCATTTCAGATGTAGTTCAGATGGTGTGTGCATACCTTTAATAAGGACGTTTTACTTGTATGTATGTAGATAAAAGTATATTTATGTATATAAAATTAAGTCTAAAAAAATTTAATCTATTCAAAAGCTAACAGAATTGGTATTAAATATATAGATTGCCTGACATATATAAAGACATAGCCTCTCCATCTCTCCTGTTAATCAATCCTTTTTAAATAGAGGTAAACTGTGTGAATATGCCAATCCAGGCCACAATTAGTTGGAAGTTTTATATAAAGATTTAAGTGTAAGAAAGACTGAATGTCAGACAAACAGACAAATAGCTGAAAGTGTCATGAGGTAAAACCCCAACACGCAGAGTTTAGGATAGCAAGGGACAAAACAAGGAAATACCATTTTACCGGGCCTTAGAATGGTCAGACTTAATGTTAGACAGAGATAAAAGTGTAGTCAAGACAAAAGTTGAGGTTGAGGTACAGAGAAACAACGAAAATGAGAACTAGCTAATGTCAGGTACATGGTAATCAGTAAAACAGGCAAACACAGGAAAGGGTTAAAGATAAACGCAGGGTCAGTATCAAAGCCAATACCAGAATATTACACAAGGAATCAAGGAATGCACTAAAGGGTACTGGGAACAGTGGGCAAAGCAAATAGGGTCAGATGGGTTTAAATATTAGTGGCACTTAGTGATTGGTTGACGTCATGCCTGTGACCTCAACGTATGTGAATAAGAGTGAGACTGACATGGACCAATTAGGGTTCAGGTGCTGCCATTTCCCTATTAAAAAGGCGCTCGGACTGCGAGGTGCGATTACCCCTTTAAGGGGCGGACTGCGTGAATGTAAGTGGCATTACTTCACGGGCCCGAACAGAGGACCCCAGCTGGATCGAAAACCAGGTAAGTAAAGCTACAGATACTAACCACTAGAAGCTATACATTAAGCTTCTCTGTTGCAAATGTGACTACATTACAACATTGTAACTAATATAGCAACCTTATATCCATATCACGTGAACTCTTATAAGTGAATCCCAGCTACCTATTTTAACCATTGTAATTTGCACAATTCACTATTTTTCATTTTTTTTCACTGTTATTTTTGGAACCTAATAAAGTTAGTGTTTTACTATTTCTTATTTTTCTGGTACCTTATACATTGTATTTTGCTCTTTTAGCTTTTGTTGAATATTACTTCTTATTTTGGGTAATGTTGTTGGTATCGGGCCCTCCTTTCTGAGGTCTGATCCAATCTAATCATTCTAACGCTACGGATAGATAATACGTTGCACATATATATAATCAAATAAGTATTAGCTTGTTTCATCTGAAATCAATCTATAAATAGCCGCGATTCAGGATTACAGAATTGAGTTTAAATAAGGCTCATTGTCAGTCCTTAATAGCTGCAGGTCCTTGCCAATGAAAACCACAACATTTTTGGAATTGGTTGGGAACTGAGGTTTAAGTTTCAAACAAAACACCATATCTCATATTACAATCTCTTGTTTCCATTAGTGTTAATAAACAACTAAATTAACTGAAAAATAAAGCCATGAGGAGTATTTAAATCAACAACTAAGACATTGGTTACTGACAAAGTAAAGAGGCCAGTTATATCTGCTTTGTAATGCAGACTTGTGTTTATAGTCTTATCACCTGCACAGCTTTGAGTATTGTTAAAGAGTTTAATCACTAAACAGTGAGAAACAGATTGACAACCAAAATTATTTATTTATAAAATATTTTACCAGGAAGGATACATTGAGATTTCTTTCGTTTTCAAGTATGCCCTGCGCCTGCAAACACTGCATTGTTACAATAGGGCAAAATATAATATTACAAAAAAATAATACAATATACAATATATGTAAATTTCACACATAACAGATAATAAATATAATCAACCATAATGCAGAATTTAGACCCTGTTTGAAAAGTTCTCATATTCTGATATTTTTCCTTTTAGTTAACTTTGTAATGTGATTGTGAATTCACCATAGTTCACTATGCACAATATTTATTAAAACCCCTACAGTGCAATGTTTTGAAACAAGTCTGGGCACATGTACACATGACTAAAACCAGATAAAGAACCTTAATATCAGTGAACAGTGTGGTGATACATTGTAATCAGCTTGGAAAACGTTAAGCTCTAACAAACATATTTCACCTCCTGTTCAGCAGTGAAGCATTGGATCAGCTGAGATCATCATTAATGATGATCTCAATGAAGGGAGGAGCAGCGGCCATGGCGAGACCAGCATGGCTAAGGATAAACCGTTAGTAAAACCTCTTTATTTTAGACTTGCAGGGAACGATCCTAAATCTAAATCAGCAGGAAGAAACTAGCACATTAAAACTATATGTTTGTATTTCTAATTTTAAGAGTTTCCCTATTCTTCTCTTTATGAAGCTGCCAACACCAATCAGGTGAGGTGTAGGGAATTTGTAATTAAATTACAGATTTTAGAAAATGAACCTCTAAAACTGTTGCAGTAATAGCAGACAATGATATTTGATTTTTCTGCTTACTGGTTATAGGTCCCCCAACGGTCCCAATTTTGGCAGGACAGTCACGAATTTTGGATCCTGTCCCAATTATGTTCCCTTGTTTCCAATGTTTGAAAACGCCAGGGGCCTATCGCCGACAAGCATAGCTCAAGCACATCATTAGACACTCCTGCATTATGTACAGGGTACTAGGACTCTGCAGGGTCTGCCTTCAGTGGGCGGCTGAAATGATGCAAAGGCAGCATGTTGTGCAGTCACACCAGGTAGACCTGTCAGTAATTTGAATGGACACGTCCCCTTTCTGGACTTGTCTGCCCATTTGTGTCACTGGTTTGTCTCTCTTTACCTTTATCCCACCGGCAACCCTATTCTCTGGACACTGGAGTTAGGAGATATGTGGTTAAGCCATTGTTTTTATGTTATTCTTCCTTTTCTGTCTTGTTTTAGTGGCCCTTACATGACCTTAATGTTCATTTTCTAGATAAGTATTTATTTATTTTTCAGAAGCTCAACTTAATTATCAGAATTAACTGTTTTATCAAAAGGGTTACAAAAATAAACACTGCATACAATAAAGAATACCATTTAAGAAAGAACAAAAATAAACAAATTGTGAGAGTAAATGTTAATCTCTTTGGATAAAAAATAATGTTGTTTCCTCTTTGATATAAAAGCTTTTTTTCCCCACATCCTGAACTCATTTAAAGAGATAACTAGTAAGCTATTGCCTTGCAATATTTATCAAAAGTGTTTCTCAAGATGACCTTGATTAAAAGGGCACTAAATGCACGATACGTAGACAATTCGGATATATTGCAAAGAAATACATTATCTTAAAAAATGAATTGCCTATATCAGGGTTAGGCCACCTTCGGCACTCCAGATGTTGTGGACTACATCTCCTATAATGCTCTTACAGCCATCCTGTTGGTAAAGCATCAGGGACAATATAGTCCACAACTGCTGTAGTGATGAAGGTTGCCTACCCCTTGTCTATATCATGTGCCCTTTTAATCAAAGTCATATTGAGTAACACTGCTGGCATAAATCCCCAGACGTTACATCATCTTCTTTTAGCTCTGCCAACACTAAGATGTAGCTCAGATAACGTGGAGTCCGATCTGTTGGCTATGTTTAACTCAGTTCTGCATGGATTAAAGAGCAGATTTAGCATATTGATTAAGAATTAAGGTACACTAAAGGCCTCAAAACAACTTTAGCTTAATGGAGCAGTTTGCATATATAAATATGATGCCCCTGCAGTCTCACTGCTCATTTGTTTGCTATTTCTGAGTGCCTCTGAGTGCCTCACAGAGCCTGTATTAACAAAAATTGTTTCATTTTTAATCAGATGTGAACTTGCTTTACACATTTTACCTCCTGCTCTGTAAATGTAACTTTAACCATACACAGGAGTTTCCTGCAGGGTCAGGAAGGCTTTTAACAGGCAGTATATAAGACATTCTAAATTAAATAGAATGTACAATAATGGAAGGCAGGCTCGCTCCAAACATGCACCTCGAGGAGGACACGCCCCAACTGTGGCATACTAAATCAACAAGCTAAAATCCTGTAGCCAAATTCTGTAGATTCCATCTTAAAAACTTTGCCCGCTTCCGCCCCTTTCTTACACAAGACGCTACCAAGGAGGTTGGTTTACTTCAGGGAGATCATGCCAAACTAATCTTATTGATTTTTTTGATTGGGTAACTAAAATTATAGCTCAGGGTGGTGCAGTAGACATTGCTTGCACATAGAAGGCTTATCAATAAACTGCAATCTTTAAGTTTGGATTCCAATATTGTTGAATGGGTAAGGCAGTGGCTGAGTGACAGGCAACAGAGGGTTGTAGTTAATGGAATATATTCGAAGCTTGGACTTGTCACCAGTGGGGTACCTCAGGGATCTGTACTTGGACCCATTCTCTTTAATATTTTTATTAGTGATATTGCAGAAGGTCTTGATGGTAAGGTATGTCTTTTTGCTGATGATACTAAGATATGTAACAGGGTTGATGTTCCTGGAGGGATAAGCCAAATGGCAAATGATTTAGGTAAACTAGAAAAATGGTCAGAATTGTGGCAACTGACATTTAATGTGGATAAGTGCAATATAATGCATCTTGGACGTAAAAACCCAAGGGCAGAGTACATAATATTTGACAGAGTCCTAACCTCAACATATGAGGAAAGGGATTTAGGGGTTATTATTTCTGATGACTTAAAGGTAGGCAGACAATGTAATGGAGCAGCAGGAAATGCTAGCAGAATGCCTGGTTGTATAGGCTGAGGTATTATCAGTAGAAAGAGGGAAGTGCTCATGCCATTGCACAGAACACTGGTGAGACCTCACTTGGAGTATTGTACACAGTACTAGAAACTGTATCTTCAGAAGGATATTGATACCTTAGAGAGGGTTCAGAGAAGGGCTACTAAACTGGTTCATGGATTGTGGGATAAAACTTACCAGGAAAGGTTAAAGGATCTTAACATGTATAGTTTGGAGGAAAGACGATCAGGGGGGATATGATAGAAACATTTAAATACATTAAGGGAATCAACACAGTAAAGGAGGAGACTATATTTAAAAGAAGAAAAACTACCACAACAAGAGCACATAGTCTTAAATTAGAGGAACAAAGGTTTAAAAATAATATCAGGAAGTATTACTTTACTGAGAGGCTAGTGGATGCATGGAATAGCCTTCCAGCTGAAGTGGTAGAGGTTAACACAGTAAAGGAGTTTAAGCATGCGTGGGATAGGCATAAGGCTATCCTAACTATAAGATAAGGCCAGGGAATGAAAGTATTTAGAAAATTGGGCAGACTAGATGGGCCGAATGGTTCTTATCTGCCGTCACATTCTATGTTTCTATGTTGTCCATGCTCTATTAATTTCCTGCATGGATTATTTTAACCCTCTCCTAATTGGTCTTCCCAAAAAGCCGTATTGCCCTTCTAGAGTCTGTAATGAATGCTGTCGCCAGACTGATTTTCCTCTCTAGTTGGTCATCTCACACCTCACCCCTCTGTCAGTCCTTACATTGGCTTCCTGTATCCTATTGGAGTCAATTCAAAGTGCAAACCCATACCTATAAAGCACTGAACAATTCTGGCCCCTCTTATCTCTTCACAGACCCATAGGTATGCCCATTCTCGGTCTCCCCGCTCTGCCCGTGACCTTCTCCTGTCCGCTGCTCGCACCCGTACGATCTACTCGCGCAGGCAGGACTTCTCGCAGGTGGCTCCCTTCCTATGGAATAGCCTGCCTACCGCCATCAGACTCTTCCCAAGTCTTTCATCTTTTAAGAAAGTCTTTCATCTTTTAAAACCCATCTCTTTAGGAAAGCTTATGGCCTCGCAGAGTAACCTCTACCTTACATACCTGTCTCTTTATCTCTCATAAAGGGCAGCACTTTACTCTCTCCTCCAGCTCTGCTTCACTCCCACCTTATTTGATTGCTATTTCCTGTCGTAATGTGTTTTACAACCCACCTCCTATAGACTGTAAGCTCATTTGAGCAGGGTCCTTTTTCAACCTATCGTTCCTGTAAGTTTTCTTGTAATTGTCCTATTTATAGTTAAATCCCCCCTCTCATAATATTGTAAAGCGCTGCAGAATCTCTTGTCTCTTTGCAGGAAGTGTTTAGGAAGGCTCTGCAAGTCACATGCAGGGAGTTGTGACTGGAGCTGTATAAACAATGTGATTTGACTTCTAAATGATACATAATTGAGCAGTGAGACTGCAGAGGCATGATTTATACACCAAAACGGCTTCATTTAGCTAAGGTTGTTTTGGTGCCTATAGTGTAAGTATTGTTGATCATGATACCAAGCCAATTGTATATGAATAAAAATGTTTCAGTTACTGTAATAGAGAACGTAACAATAATCTAATCACTATGAAAACCAGTAGCACATCTTTGCCAGTTGCTCCAAATTTAGTACTTTTGCTTCAGTTTTGACTTCATCAACAATATCTTGATAAAAAAAAAAACACTCTGTACAACAATTAACATGCAATGAACTTTGAATTTCTTTAATTATCTGCATAAATTGAATTGTAAAAC
>OW240916.1:254840657-254989015 GCA_933207985.1 Pelobates cultripes
GGAAACACTGTGTCTGAATAGTGACATTTGAGTAATTATGTGTATCCCATTATCTTCCCTCCTTTAATATTTAGAACTTTAAAATAAAAAAATAAATACATACATTTTTCTTCATGTACCTGTCTACATTGTCACGACTCACACAAACACGTGCTTGCACAGTCTGAGTCACCCAGTTTCAATTTTCTACTCCACAGTTACTGCAAAAATATATGTATATTTACTTTGCTGGATATACACGCTTGGCAATCTTTCTTACATTCTGGTTAAACTGCCCTTTACCTCTTGCATGGTCATAATCTACAATATGTAGACTGTACTCATTCTTTAATGCAGGGTTCTCCTCAAATCCCCAAATGTTACATCATTACCACCCAAGTTTTGCCCATTCTATAAAGTAGCCATGGCAACCAAGAATTTCAGAAAAATACATTCAATACGTTAGATGAAATGCTATACAGTTCCATAAAAGTTGTGTTGGATCCTGGATGTTGTTTTTGTTGTTCAAACTAGAGCAGGGGTAGGCAACCTTTGGCACTCCAGATGTTTTGGACTATATCCCCCATAATGCTCTTACACCCATAATGCTGGCAAAGCATCAAGGTAAATGTAGTCCAAAACATCTGCAGTGTCAAAGGTTTCCTATCATTGAACTAGAGGATAACAGCAATAATACACAAAACCTCACTCGAAGTGAGTGGACAACCAGGTTGTGAAATTAAGATTTAGGTTATGTATTAAGTTCACACAGTTATTATTGTACAATGGTTGTCATCTGAACATATATTATGAATTGGTAAATAAACCTCTGTAATGTTAATGTGGATTAGGCTTTGATTTGTCTAACTGATTTGTCTAAAAATAACAATTCAGTTTCATCTGGATTCATCCATGTGGCATTTCATTTCAGATGCATTTGGGCCATGCAATTGTTTCAATAAAAACAAGTCAGGCAAACCAAAATGGTGTACAAACTGGCCAATCAGTGTACTGCAAAATATAAATATTATGTATATGTTTTGTAGTACACAGATTTTCCATGTCATACAGACCACGTTTGAAGAAGTTAACAATAGAGGGGGGGGAATAGGAGCAGGAAAAACAAATCTGTATTTATATATTACATCTTTATTAAATATATAATATTTAAATATATAAATAGAGATTTCCTTTACTCCCACTTTTTTTCCTTCTATTGGTCTTTTCTCACCTGATCTGTAAATAAAAAAAATAAAAACAATTGTCTGTCCCCTAACCATCAATTATTTTTTTCCCATCAACCACATTTTATTTGGTGCCAAGGATAAATGCTGAATCACGAAACAAATGTGATTTGGTCATATAAGGATTCAGAAATTTCAGACGACTTGCTTATCGCCCGTAACTGCTGATCACAAATTATTAGAAACCAAAGGCCTCTTCCTACAGCACTGTACAGAAAATTATTTTCTACATACAATATAACTACAGAATATTAATCAAGTTACACTTTGTTTTATTTTTTCATGCTAAAATGTTCTCACGCAATGAAAAATTGAGACCTTGGTTCTGCTCTATAGATAGCTTATTTCCATTGTTTAAAAAATATTTTAAAACACTTTGTTCTGTCTCAGAAAATGTTTAAACTCCAAAAAAGCTGATGTCCCCCAGAAAACTTAGAAAAATGTGACTGTTTTTATCTTTAATTCTGTATTTGTTTAGGAATCTCCAATTTGAAAAATGCTTTGCCAAGGATAATTTATTGGAATGTGGTTAAGCTTAAGGACACACATGACTCATAACTGCGCACAAAGGAGAAAAGTGGTTCAGAGATCAGACTTTTAATTACTGTAGAAGAGAACATGCACGTCACTCCACCTTGCCTGTAGTTATAAATGTGAAGCCAGTACCACTCAACATTTAAATTTGGCAACCAGTACACTGGCGGAAGTGGCCTAGGAAGAGTCATGTCAGCCAAGTGCTTACTTGCATCATTGATTACATAGAGAATCATGGTGGCGGTTGTTTTAACTCAAGCCTTCTCAGAATTTAGTGAGAATTCCAATGAAAATAGTATTTTTTTTCCATTTTACTTGCTGTAGGCCATATTTGCAGGAGCTTTTACTCGATGATGCAAGAAAAAAAAATTAAATAATAATAAGAGAGATTAGATTACATTTAATGTAATCACCTTTTTAAAGGATATTGTAGATTTTTCCTTGGTGGGAGGGTAAGTTAGATGAGCTGTGGTATTAATTTTACTAATTCGTATTAACAGGGTTATTCAAAGTTGTGGCAAAATTAGCCACTTCAGCCTATGTTAAATATAAGGGTTGCCTACCAGTTATCTTATGTCTATGGATGTCTTCAAGCGATATGTATTAACTGCATGTTATAGCCTGTTTTGTCTGTGTTCAATAGCATTCGTATGCTGGCGGCACGTAAACCGCCAGCATTCACCTAGTAGTTTCACGAACAGGAAATTTCAACCCTGTTCGTTAAACGAACAAAGTACCGAATGGTAGACCACACAAAGAGGGTCGTGTGTCTCCCATTAAGTCTGGCAACAATGTATCTATCGTTTTGTTAATGTGTTCCCAGGTGGTTGCTGTTCGTGTACCGAACACAAGGCGGCGGCCATCTTTGATTCCCCAAGTTCAGCAGCATTTGGTCGTCGAGTGCCTGGTACTGAAATCGGCTACTGGATGGCACGAACACCGCTGGACTTCCAGACCGTTCGGGACAATAATGTTTTCGGCACTTTAACGGAACCAGCCCGTTCGTGCTTTTCAATTCCTGTTATCCCCACAGTGTATTTCGTCCGGCGTTCGGCTAATTGTGCAGGGATCTGAGCAGTATTTCACTAGATGGTACGCTCAGATCCCAGCTATATGCAGAGGTGTCAATTGGTTAAAAGTACAGAACGGTGTGGAAGTTATGCATTTTTATGTGAAAAGTTATGTTCTGTTGTACTGAGAAATAATCCCATTAACAGTATATTTCTGGGTAATTATCTCTCTAGTACAGCAGTGTAGGATGGGAAATCAGCCTGTAAGCTAAATCCCCCATGTAGTCCCCTACTGGACAACCCCTGTAATGTGACTTTGGAAACCCCTTACATGTCTAACTGCATAAATACGGTGACCTGTGATTAAAAGCTCAGTTGACTTCTAGCCTATGTGTCGTCTAGTTCTTGGGAAGAAGGGATTATCATGCTACCTGAATTATTGCATGCTGTACTTGTCTACCAGTGGAGATCCTGTGGATTATACTACCTCTCCACTACAAAAGTCTATTTAAAATTTGAGTCCAAAACTGCTGAATTTGAAAATAGCTATCAGCTATCAGAAATTCATTTCATGTAGTTGCAGTTAGGTGGAGTAGAGATGCCCATGGTAAGGATTCCCCTAGGCTGTCAAGGAAGGGGAGGAATGACTTCTGCCCAAAGTAAGGGGTGGATTAAATAGGGATACAATGTTGAAAAAAGGGGAACAAATAAAAACTGGCTCACAGGGGAGGGTACTTATCACTTAAAAGAAAGAGCTCTGTGCTCCATACAGAGGCTTGATGTCCTTGGTGTTGGATTTTCTGTCCCCATCAACTTGGAGATCATATTGGGCAGTCTGGGTAGAGTGGCTCACTTTACAGGATGGTAACCGGTTGCTATCAGAGTCAGATCATTTTGAGGTAATGTTACAGTATCTGCTCGGGTTGCTCGATCTTAGGAAGTTATGCACAGTAGCAGAGAAGGTATTGGCAGCGTTATCTTTCCTTTTTTGTTGTATGGGGTAGAGGGATATTACAAAGAAGTTTTGCTTACTTTGGGTTTTATTATTATTTTATGTGGTTGGTGGTCTAGACGATGTCTGGATCGATGCAGATCTATTTCACAGGAGATGCTTTGGTGGTTGCTTGAGGTGGTGCTGGGTGTGCATTGCTCAGCATTTTAATTTTGTTTGTTTTGTGTAACTTTTTCATTTAGTTTTTTTAGGGAGTTTTGTGTGGGGGAGCTACTTAAGCCTAACCTTCTGTTGGCGTAACCTTTATTGGTGTCAGATGTGCGGTGGTCTGATCACTTTATGGACATGCATTTTTGGAAGTCCAAGGCAAGTCTAGCTGGGAGAGAAGTCTGGTTTTGGATTGGCGCATTTAGGGGGGAACTTTGTCCAGTCAGACTGCAGGTTTTTCACGGTTCTGCTGTCGGGTTCGGCTTCTCTTTTGGTTCATGAAAATCTGTCTCCACTGATGCTTTATCATTTTTGATGGTTCTTCGCAGAGCTCTGTCAGTGTGTGGTCAGAATGCGGGTTTCGTCACCTTCCTTTCGGATTGGTGCGGCTATGCAGGCTGATGGGCTGGGTTGTTCTGTAGTGGTGATGCAGCATTTGGGAAGATGGGATACAGGTCAATACTAGTTATATGCCCGCCCTCTTTTGTTGTAAATTTTTGTTTATTCTTAGGGAGGTCTCCACGTTATGTATGGAGTTTGGGGCACTCCTATATCTACTGGGCAGTCAGGCGAGTGGAGGATCGCTCATATGGCAGGGAACTTGGGGTTTCCATTTGACGTAACATTTGTTCATTGGAAGGATATTCGTGGTTTGTAATTTTATTCAGAATGCATTGCCTTCAGAAGGTTTCTGTCTGGGGTAGTTACCATTGTTATTCATGCAGGGGGTAATGATTTCGGCAGGGTTCGGCCCATAGATTTGGTCCACTCCATGAAGCAGAAGTGATGAAAAATGGAGGAAGAAAATGGGGACTCATGAGGGGGTAGTTGGGAGGGGAATAGAAGGAAGGAGAGGTATGATGGAGAGAGGATGAGGGGCAGGTTGAGGGGCCTAGGAAATGACAGTGTTGGGGCAAGTGGAATGTGAAAAGGTATCCACATATAGACAACTCGGAGAAGTGCAGGAAAAGTGGGGCAGTCTTGGGGGAGGAACAAGGCAGTTTCATACTTCAGGGAAGATCAAGGAGGCACTGGTACCAGATAACAGAAAGGAGAGCAAAAGCCTGAGTGTGACAGACAAAGAAAGAATTGGTACACTTGTGAGCAGGAGGCCATGGTTCATGCTTATCTGTAAAGGAAATTTGGCCAGAGCAAGTTGTGCAGTAATGCAAGGAGATATTAAGCATAATTTGATTATGTTTTTTCCCTTTATTGCATTCTAAAGGAATACTATTATTTATTTTCAGGTAAATTTATTATGAAATGACATGAGGTAATTTGACTTATTTAAATAAGTTGTTAGTGCAAATGGTCAATTTTTTTCTTTAATTAAATGAACAGTATAGGGTCAGGAACACAAACATGTATTCCTGACCTTATAATGTTACAGTCACTATATATGCCCCAAAATCTTACCTTATTTCTAGCACTGTGCAGGTCCGCCGGCATTGGCTCTGCCCCTGATCTGCCTCCTTGGCTGACATAATCAGAAATGATGATCTCAGCCAATCACAATCCTTTCCCATATGAAGTCAATTCTGATGGTCTCAGCCAAGAAGGCAGGCCATCAGCATCTCCTCATAGAGAGCGGTGAGACGCTGAACGTTAGTGCCGCACTGCCCGAGAAAGCACCTCTAGGGACCATCTGAGGTGTGTCCACTAGAGGTGTTCCTAAGCTGTAATGTAAACACTGCCTTTTCTCTGAATAGTCATTGTTTACATGAAAAAGCTCGCAGGGACCGACTATACTTATCAGAACAACTAAATTAAGCTGTAGTTGTTCTGGTGACTATAGTGTCCCTTTAAAATAGGTTGCTGTATTTCATGAGTGAATATCTCTGTATCCCTGCTTTCATTTATAATTTTGTCCAAGTACAACGTGATGCTCGCAAGTTTTTTTTTAGATATCTCACAATTTTATAACAAAACAAGAGGCTCATATTATGCATAAACTTTCTTTACTTAACTCCAGCAGAAAAATAAATTTAAATAAAGTTTAGTGAATAACAGAAGAAAAAAGTCAAGTAACTGAAGTGGAACATTTAGTAGCCAATCAGCATCCAGCATAGTCTATATAGTGAATGATCCCCAATCTTCTTCCTCTTTCTTTGCTGCTTCAGTGGAGATAAGTAACATATATATTCATAACGTTACAGTTTTTACTTTAGTTTAATTAAATGTATATTTCAGTATGAATTACATTACAATTGGTATTAGTTAACCCTTATCAATAATATTTTTCTATATTTATGATTAATATTTATACATTTTCCTCACATTTCTTCATATATTCAGAGATATATATATATATATATTTTTTTTTATTTTTTTCTATGGTATCAACATTATGTTGTAATTCAGAAGTTAAGATTGCCTGCCTACTTCACATCAGCTGAACCTCTAATACTGACATTGTTTCTTTCCTCAGGAAAATATTACATTTCCTCCTATTTGTTCCTGTTCAGGTTATTCTGTTATTTACCATTCATTATTGTTACTTAATTTAAAAAAAAATCAAATTACATTTATATAAATTATTTGATTGCAGAATATATGAGTTCTAAGGAACTTAGAAAAACTCCTGCACAGTCACCAAGACCTGGTGCTGCTGATGAATGTGAAATCCTCACAGAGGTTCTTTACAAAATATTGTCAATTTATCTGTCAGTAAACCTGTCTCATCTGCAATATTTAGTGCCATGTCCGCTATGCAAGAGGCGATTGCTAAATCTGTGGCTCAGGCTATCAGCCAGTCTAACAAACCGAATTCACAGACTCAGACAATTAATACCCCCTCTGACCAATTTTGGTCATCTGTAGAGTCTGAGAGGAATTTAGCACAAGGTTTCAGGAGGTCTGGGAAGGCCACCCAGAAGCTCAAGCACTGTTTTGATGGTCCTGATGAATTCCTTTCAGGCTCAAGTTTAGTGAAAAAAAACGTAAGGACCAAGACCTTAATGAAATGCGTACATCACGCAACCTTGGAGAGTAAATCACTCAATAGACCCTCTGCTCATGAGGAAGATGAACAGCTCGGAAGGCCATGCACAGGAGCAAACCTGAATCCTACAAAATAAATAAAGGGAAAGAGACAGCGCCAGACAACCTGTAAGGCAGCAACCCAACAAGGGAATCCCCCCAAAACCCAAAACCCTAAAAAACTTTAATATTTATTATACAAAATTAAATTTCCATAACGCGTTTCGTCTAACAGACTTTATCAAATGGAATATAATATGTTTATATTCCATTTGATAAAGTCTGTTAGACGAAACGCGTTATGGAAATTTAATTTTGTATAATAAATATTAAAGTTTTTGGTTAACTGATAGTCCCAACTACTTTTATTTATACATGTACCCTGGCTATTTATCGTTTTAGTTCATTGTTATATTTTATATACACTCTATTCCGATTTTAATACTATCTCTACAAGTTCCTGACAACCAAAGAAATCCATAGGTGGGGATTATTCCACCAGCGCTGACATCAAAGAGCAGTTGGTCTGCTCTGTACTTGTAAGTACGTTTTTTTTATTCTCTTTTATAATATACAGTTATACAGAGAGCACTATTTGGCTGTTTCTGTTTCCTTTGAGTTTTAGATACCCTGACGAACCCATCATAAATCCCATAAGCGGGGATTATACCGCTGTGTGCGCTTTACCCTAGAGCTGGACAGAAGCTCTGGAAATTGTGAGTTCGTTATCATTAATCAATTTTTACTTCATTTGAACCGTACATTCTGCACCATCGTTTGTTCTCTCCTTTTATCTTTTATATATTACCTGAAGATCGCGTTCCTGTACCTAAAGACGACAGAGAGGATACCTTTTTAGGTCGGACTTTTTATCTTCAATAACTATTGATACTGGACACTGTTTATTCTGGCGCAGCCCTCCTTTTATATTTTGCTTTTATCCTGAATCCTACAAAACCTTCTCTGACGATTCATCTTCATTTTCTCAAGACGAGAAATCTGATGCAGAATCTGATTCTAAATATTCCTCATATTCTAAGGCATTCTTCTAAGACAGATGACGAGAACATCATTACAGATATGTCAGGAAAACCTTTATTTAAGCCTGACCGTAAAAGACACCCCCATTTAGCCGAATGGGTGCCTATGGCTCACGTGGCCAAATACCTTGAATTATGGTAAAGGAAACCCCTTGACCAGGCAACCAGAAATAAACTGAGGGCTGAGTGTCCTAGACCGACTTTATGTAAAAAAGTTGAACAGACGCCTGATTTAGATCTTACTTTGGTTCAATTCCTTACACAATCAGGGAGAATAACAACAAAGGGCTCGACAGGTCCTTAAAATCCTGCCAGGATAAATTAGTGGATATTTCTAGTCCAGTGGCAAAAATCTTTAAGATTTTAGAGCAAACTGCTGCTTCAGGGAATTTCCCAAGTATCAGTATTCTTAGAGGATGGACACAAGAAATTGTGTGTTTTTGGGGGGGGGGCATGGGGGAATGCAAATTTGGCTCTAACTACTGAACGCCGCAGATCATTCTCTTAAACATTGAGCCGCAATTAACAAACCTAGCCACTTCAGAAGCAGGACCAGAGGCAGAAGGACTCTTATTTATAGAGTCTTTTATTAAAGACATAAATAAATATGTCAACCTTTTTAGTACATTAGATAAGGCTCAGACCTTATTGAAGAAAGTTTTCAACCCTAAGGTTTTTGGAAGGGCTGGAAAAGGACTGAACCGTTCTTCCAGCCCCTTCCATCATAGTAGACAGGTTCCAAGGAACACATACCAATCAAACAGATCCTCATTCAATACACAACAAACATATCCATTCTTCCCCCTTCGTGGCAGCCCATGGAGATCCAGAGGACATTGAGGAATGTCTCGTTTCAGATCATACTCTGGTGAGTATAAAAATTGTCCCTTCTTCCCAAGAAAGGTTAGGAGGCAGACTCACTCACTATTTCCATGTTTGAAATCAGATCACAAACGATGCCTGGATTTTAAACACTGTTCTGGGTTACAAAATAGATTTTATTTCAAATCCTGTACAAACAAAGGTACCTTTCCCAATAAAATATTTGAGTCAAGACCAGACTCTGGTACACCAAGAAATACAAACTTTATTGTAAAAAAAATGCCATTATCCAAGTTCCCATGAACACTACAGGTTTCATAAGCAATATATTCCTGGTAAAAAGGAAGGATGCTGGTCACAGACTAGTCATGAATTTAAAATGTCTAAACAATTTTGTCAGATACCATCATTTCAAGATGGAGGGCTTTTTTATCTCAAAGATCTGTTAATACTCAACGACTGGTTGATGAAAATAGATTTGAAAGATACGTACCTCACAGTACCTATTCACCACTCCTGTCATAATTATTTACAGTTCATATGGGAAGGGAAGAAATTGAAATTCAAATCATTGCCTTTTGGTTTATCTTCTGCACCTTTGTGTTTCACCAAAATACTCAAATCAGTAATATCCCTTCTTCGGAGCAGAGGAGTGAGATTGATTATATATCCAGACGATATTCTAATAATGTCAAAGAGTTTACATACTCTTCAAATACATTCTCAATGGATGTTGAAACTTTTAACGAGTCTTGGCTTTGTAATAAATTACGAAAAGTCCATTTTAACTCCCTTACAGGAAATAGAATTTCTGTGATTTTTTGTAAATTCCAAACTGGCTACTTTCAGTCTTCCATCATTGAAACTGAAGACAATTCAGAAATAGATCAGATCAGTTTTAAACAAAGAACTTATTCCCATCAGATCTCTAGTGAGAATTGTGGACAAATTATCATCTTCAATTCAAGTGATATTCCTGGCCACTCTTCACTGCCATGCACTCCAAAGGCTAAAGAGAGAACATTAACAAAATGGTCTTTGCTATTCAGGCACGATTGCTTTAACTCCACATACTAGAACAGAACTGTTCTGGTAGCTAGATCGTGTCCAAATGTGGAACGGGAAAGCCATTTTCAAATCGTTCCCAGATCTAATTATAAAATTTGATGCGAGTTGGATTGGTTGAGGTGCCCATTGCGGAGGAAATTCCACATGAGTCAAATGGTCTCTGACAGAGACACGTATCCATATAAATTGTCTGGAACTCATGGCAGGGTTTTTTGCTTTACAAAGTTTTGCAAAAGAAAAATCAAATTGTTGCATCCTACTCAAGATGGACAATATTTCAGCTGTCCAATATGTGAATCGTTTAGGAGCCACAAAATCCAAACAACTGGCGGATATTGCCAAAGATTTTTGGCACTTTTGGTTCGATCGAAACATTGTTTTGAGAGCGTAATATCTTCCCGGACTTTCCAATACGATAGTGGATTGGAACTCCTGATCCCTATGAGATTACAGCGATTGGATATTGGATCCCATAATTTTCCAAAGTCTGTACTCCCTATGGGGTCCATTCCGATACGACCTCTTTGCATCACGCCTCAACCCCCAATTGAAATAATTTTTCAGCTGGCGTCCAGATCCAGAAGCACTATATCAAGATGCTGTTCTTCAATGTTGGAGGAACAGAGTCAACTATGCATTTCCACCGTTTGCAATGATTTCTCGGGTTCTTCTGAAGGCATAGTCTCAAAAATGAACCCTAGTAATGATAACTCCCCTCTGGCCATCCCAGCCTTGGTTCCCTCAACTTTTCAGCATGCTAATAGATTACCCAAGACTCATACAAATGCGTTGGGATTCTCTGCACGATCCGAACGGGAATCTTCACCCCCTGGTGATATCAGACCAACTACCTCTAATAGCATCACTCATGAAGTGTCACATGAATCTCATACACAGTTTTCAGATTCAACTCGAAACATACCCTCAGAAGCAAGGGCACCAGGTACCCATGCAAGTTACAGAAAATTTGGCTTAATTGGCGCTTGGACCAGGATGTGGATCCCGTACATTCCGACTTAGGAAATATCCTAAAAAATTTTTTTCATTTGAAAACTATTAATGTATATCGTTCAGTGATATCAGCAAACTGTAACCCAATTGAGTAATTTCCTGTGGGCAAACACCCCCTTTTCTTTCAAAAGAGTTTTCAATGTTAAGGCTTTAGACCTAAATAATAGACAATATACACTGGATGGTGTTCAATTTTTTATATTAGACGTACTAAAACTAATCTGCATTCTGTTTTCTACCCTTCTTTTCCTGATCATCCTCATATTTATTTTTTCTTTGTTCTTTCCTTTATTTTCAGCCTTGAAAAATTACACATTTGACAATATGTTGCTTCTGTAGTCTGTATTCACATCACAAGTCAGCTCCAAGCTAATGTTTACAACATGCTCTCTCCACTGTTTGGCAGAATTGAAATATATGGATATAGCTACTGAAATCAATTTGAATTTTTTTTTCCCATTCTTTCTTTTATTGAGGCAATGGGAGGTTGGGTACAGAAAAAAAGGGAGGTATAACAAATTTTCACACAACGAAATCGCTGTAATCTGTACAATGGTATACACTCCTTGTTATGACAGCCTCATTTTTAAATTAAGGTATACAAGCGAAACAAACACGGCTTAACATGAAGGCTAGGCGTGTCAATAGTGTTCATAGAGTAACAAGATAAAGAATACACAAGTGATAATCAGCTGCTGATACAGGGATAAAACCGAGTAGGTCAGGATAAGGCCAAAGCTTAGGTTGCCCATAACAGTGACAGTAATGTGTAGACTAACTGCAGGCTATGCAGCTTGCAGTGTGAACAAGCTGCTGTGTATATGAAAGGCGGTATCTATTGATATATGGCATATAGGCTGCATTGTGTTATTTAAGGGTTCAGTATATGCTGGATGCATGGCGAGACAAGTTTAATTACTAGACATGTTGAATCATACCACTGCAGCAAGACATGCAACCCTTGCTACACTTAATAAGACTAGTGTTAAAATCAGGGGTATGAGTATGTAGCCACTGGAGTCACCGACTGAGAATTACATGTGGAGCACACACCACTCGGTGAACTCACGTAGCCAAACAATTATTGCTGAATAAAATAAAAATAAATTAATAATAAAAATGCCTGCTGGAGCTTCGGGCTAGAGACAGTAAGAGAAAGGTATAGTACAGCAGTCCACCATAATATGTTTAGGTTAGGTGATTCTCAGGACAGTGGGGTCGCCCTAGTGCACCCAATGGCATCTATGAGCTCCCTCCATTTTCAATTGATTCCCAGTTTGTGAGAAGACTGTTGAGCTCTCGGCTTGAGGTCTTCTGTATGTTAGTATTCGTAGTTTGGGCGCTTTGATTCTGAACCCGCATACGACTGCCACATGATTTCACGTTGACGAGAGCCACCATCTTGGGGGGTCGTGAATCTCAAGATCCTAGCACCCTGGGCCCTGAGCGAGCTCCTCATTGCCATAGACTTCAGATTGGGCCTTTCTGGTCCTGGGCGACAGCCAGTTGTGAGCAGCCCTGGTATCTGCAAGGTAGGGGGTGGGCTCGCGTCGATCTGCCAGGCTGTGTGTGGGCTTAGAGGGTGCAGTGGGCCGTTGTACACAAGAAGGTTGCTTTGATGCTTCAGGTTTAGTCGCTGTAGGTGGCTGCTTGCATAACTGCCCTGCTGCTATGGTAGCCAGAAATCTCTCAAAGATGAGGTCCAGTTTAGCTAGAGATGCGGCAACATAGGTCGCATCTGAGTCAACAGTAGTGATCATCACCATCTTGTAAGCCACACGGTGTCTCTGCACTCATTAACTTTAGGTTCAAGATGTACCTGTAGGTGGACTCCTGGGACCGGGATGACCCCCATTGGTCCAAAGGGGGGGGGGGGGGCAATCACTTATTTCAGCAGGATTCAGCGCCTGGAGAGCGGCCGTCCCTCATATGCCTATCGTGCCTAAAGAACGCAAAATGCAGGAGCCCTGCAATTTGGACCCAAATAGTCCTGAGTCTGGTACCGTTCAGTTCACCAAGTTCTATACTGTGTGGGGAAGGATGTTATGCAGTGAAAACTGCAGACTGTCCTGATTTAATAATTTAATTGGCTTGTCAGGCTCTGGAGCTCTTCAAACACGCGTTTACTCAGTTAGCCAGCCAGGCTCCGATCATCCTCTTTTATGTGTGGTTAATTGTCTTCAAACTTATGAGCTTAAAACCTCTTCTATAAGACTCTAATTTGTCTCAACTATTAATTTATTTTCGGTAACCTTTTCTCCCTGTCTCTTCTACATCTGTAGCCAGATGGGTAACACAAACAATGTTTATGGCAGGTATTGATATCTCTATATTTGGGGCTCACTCTTCCATAGAGCTATGTCTACTAAGGTTTTTCAAGCAGGAGGCTCTTTATCAGATTTATTAAAAGCTGCAGATTGGTCTTCGGAACCTATTTTTAAAAAGGTTTTATTTTAGGCCTAACTCTCATGTGTCAAAACGTATTCTGTGATTTAATTATATATATATATATATTTTTATACAATCAATTTTAGTTCAGCTTTTAACATGCATAAAAGTCTCGACTTCAGAAAATATAGATTTTCTTAAAGACAGGAGGCTAGTATTATCCCTCTCATTAACGCACCCTCTTATTTATATTTCAGCTTGATCCAGTTTGGAATTTCCATTGTTTTTGTGTTACCTGTTCCTAAGAATTTATTCGGTTAGACTATTCTTCTAGAGTCGAGAAGATTGGGGATCATTAAATATAAAGACTATTCTGGATGCGCATTGGCTACTGAAGTTCCACTTCAGTTACTTGACAGTTTTTTTCTTATGTTATTCACTAAACTTTATTTAAATGTATTTTTCTGCTGAAGTTAAGTAAATAAAGTTTATGCATAATATTCGCCACCTGTCTTTAATAAAATCTGTATTTTCTGATGTCAAGACTAGGAAAATCTTGAATTAGTGCCACATTTCTGTTTATACATGTTATGGTCTTTGTAAAATAATTCTAAAACATATTGGTCCATGTTTATCCAATGTGTGATGAGCCAGTGTGAGAGATGGCTATTCATCTAGTGTATTTTAAGCCATAATCCCTTCATTGTAAATGTTGTCATACCAGCTTACTCTAACTCTCTCTGGAAGAAATCAATAAAAATATATTTAGTGATGTATTTTGCATATTAATATTATAAGAATTTAAATCGCACCAACATAATCTGCAATGCTTTACTATTATATAAAGGGGATATTTAGATGAGAAGAAGGTACTGCACAAATGAGCTTAGAATCTATGTGTTTGTTACATATGTATCCAAAGCTATAATCATGCTACAATTAGAAGTAGATTTAGCATTAATTGATATTCATTTCCAGTCTACTACATTTACACATGATGGCTGATGTACATATCATGGAGCATGTGTTCTATGTGTATTGTATTTTATATTTATTTGTATGTATTTTTTTTTATTTTGCCATGTACATATCAGCCCTGCTGCTCTTATTCATTGTCATATTTTTTTAGATAATTCTTTTCTACGAACTGTCATTTGAATGACGTATAATTGTTTTCATATAATACATTTTATATTTAACTTGCGTGTTTGGTCTTCTTTTAATTGCTGTTCAGTGTGGTTTAATGTGGTTTCATATGGTTTAACCCCTTCAGGACCGAGGACGGTTCAGGACCATCATCGGCATTTTAGCGGTCCTGAACCGCCCTAACGGTCAGATGTACTTACCTGATCGCCGTCGTTCCCCTGGCAGCGATCGGTGCTGCTCCCGTGTGGGGAGACTGCCTGCAGCCCAGGTAGTCTCCTCGCGGCGGATTAGGACCCCTGTGGCCATGTGATCGCTCAACGGAGCGATCACATGGTCACAATAGGTGTCCTAGTGTCTGCCTGCCTGCAGGGGGACTGTCTGTGCTGACAGGCAGTCTCCCTGCTAGTGTAAAATAAAATAAAAAATAACTGTTAATGTTATTAAATTAAAAAAGAATTATATATGTGTGTGACATATGTACATATATTAATATAAAAATACACGTATATATATATATATATATATAATAACTATATATATTGTATATACATATTATAAAATACAAATAAGTAATTTAAAATAAAAACATAAAAATAATAACAAAAATTATATATCTATATGAAATTTTATTTTAACTGTATTTTGATAGTTATATCAAAATACACATAGAATGAAATTGTATATATATCTATGTATTTCTAAATAAATAAAAATAATACGAAAAATACATATGTCCATATACAAAATTACATAAATAATTATATAAATATACACGTAGACTTCAAATATATAAATATGCATATACATTTAAATTCTACGTGTGTATTTATGTAATATTTTTACATAATTAAGTAATTTTATTGATTGCAATTTGAGGGACCTACCTGCCAACCCAGGCCAAAAGTCCAGAGAATTTAATTTGCTAGCACTATATTTTACTCTGTAACTTTCTATGACACGCTAAAACCTGTACATGGGGGGTACTGTTTTACTCGGGAGACTTCGCTGAACACAAATATTAGTGATTAAAACAGTAAAACATATCACAGCGATGATATTGTCAGTGAAAGTGACCTTTTTTTGCATTTTTTCACACACAAACAGCACTTTTATTGATGATATAATTGTTGTGATACGTTTCCTGTTTTGAAACACTAATATTTGTGTTAAGTCTCCCGAGTATAACAGTACCCCCTATGTACAGGTTTTATAGCGTTTTTGAAACTTACAGGGTCAAATATATGGGTCAAATATTTTTACATTGAAAATGGCCAGGTTGGTTACGTTACCTTTGAGAGCGTATGGTAGCCCAGGAATGAGAATTACCCCCATGATGGCATACCATTTGCAAAAGAAGACAACCCAAAGTATTGCAAATGGGGTATGTCCAGTCTTTTTTAGTCGCCACTTAGTCACAAACACTGGCCAAATTTAGAGTTCAATTTAGTTTTTTACTTTTTTCAACCACAAACAAATATGAACGCTAACTTTGGGCAGTGTTTGCGACTAAGTGGCTACTAAAAAAGACTGGACATACCCCATATTGAATACCCTGGGTTATCTACTTTTAAAAAAAAAATATGTACATGTGGGGTATTATTCAGAGATTTATGATTTTGAAAGCACAATATCCTACTTGTACCTATAGCCCTATAACTTGCAAAAAAGCATTTAAACACTGGGTATTTTTCAACTCAGGACAACATTTTGAATGTATTTAGCAGTTTTTTTCATTCGCTTTTCTCGATGAGTAAAAGATTATTCAAGTAAAAGTAAAAAACATATATTTTTTTCAATTTTTCATCATATTTTTTTATTTTTTTATAATAAATTACATGAGATTATATAAATAATGGTATGTAAAGAAAGCCCTTTTTGTCCTGAAAAAAATCAATATATAATTTGTATAGAAACAGTAAATGAGAGAGCGGAAAATTACAGCTAAGCACAAACACCACAAAAGTGTAATAAGAGGCCTGGTCGCAAATGTACATCGCAAAAACAGTCCAATCCTTAAGGGGTTAATATGACTTAATATGGTTCAGTAGGGTTTAATAAGTGCTTTAGGATTTAAATGTAATGCCCTATACTTAACAAGTATTTTTTCCTAAAGCATACATGGACCATTTGCGGTTGCTCACCTAATTTTTTGTTTTTTCCACCAAGCAGAAATAGTTTTTAAATATTGAGGGTTAGCGGTAGTCATTAAACTTTAACAGCAAGGTTGAAGAACAAATGGTGAGTAACAGTTAATAGATTCCTTTATGCTCTACATAGTTAGTAGGTATTTGAAAACAATAACATCAGTTAGAAATTCAGAGTTACTTATGGTAATGCAATTGGGAAACAACCGTTAAAGTTAGCAATTAGCCTCTGGTTGCTAACACCTGAACATGGAACCAAGCAATCAAGTCAATTTAAATCACTTACAAAACAAACCAGGAGAAGATCTAGAAGTATGTGAGTGCAGAAGGGTTACCCGGCATTAATGGCAAAAAATGTCTTCCATTTTCTTAATAACCTTAACAACCAAAGATGGATATTCAGTCAGCATTTCTGGCACTGGTACTAGTGTAACAAGGTTGTTATATAACACTCTCCTTTCTATTCAGTCAGTCGTATGGCTAATGAAGATATCTCCTGTGGGGTCTCATCTCTTGCACGTAAATGCCACCTCGGCTGCCAACACACCAATGGCTGACTAAGATGGAATCATTGTATGTTTCAGAGGGAGAATAGTACTCTTCATTCATGCAGGTGGGGATGACTTGGACTGAGGTAGAATGGTTGTTTTAATTCATGTGTGTAAGCAAGATCTGGTCCAGTGTTTGGCTTTGTTTACTTATTTACTGTTGGTTTGGTTTGAGGTTATTCCTCACCCCCTATGTTCTACGTTTCCCAATTCTAGTGCGTTAGAGCGCAGTAGGCAAAAATGCAACATATCAGTTTGGCATTTCATTAGACGTATTGGTGGTTTGGTGATTCATCAAGTTGAGCTTGCAGGAAATAATAGGGATGTGAAGCAGCAGGACAGGGTACACCTCAACCCGATTGGGTTAGATATTGTTAATATGAGGTTGACTACGAGCTGGCTGTGGGGGATGTGCAGCTTTGCCTCTTCAATGAGGGATCTTCGCTGCTGTGGTGGTTTGTTTCTTCACCAACATGAGAGAATAGACAAGATGGGCTTGAGGAGTCAAAACCTGCTTTTGGTTGAGGACAAGATGCAGGCTGAAGTGAGTTCTTGGGATTAGAGTTTTGGGGTATTTGTCCATTGGGGAAACCCAGGGGATAACCATATTTGTTTGCTGTTCTTTTTATTAAATAAAGCTGTGGTCATTACTCTTATCCATTTAAAAATGCATGTAGTGTTGGTATTTTAAAGGAAGGGTAACAGGGGTTTAATGTTCGAAGGGTCAACAGTCATGTTTTGGCACTTATTGAATGAAATAAAATTAAATTATTTCAACCACAGACTTATATGCATTTGGTGAGGCTTATCCAGCTTTAATGAATATAATCTATAATACAATTTGTGACAGAATGCAATTAAAAAACAAATACATTTTACTATTTCTTTTACTTCGCTTTAATTATTTATTTATTACTGGTATTTATATAGCGCCAGCATATTCTGTAGTGCTTTACAATTTTATCAGAGGGGAAGATTTAACAATAAATTACACAATTACAAAAACTTACAGGGACAATAGGTTGAAGAGGGACCTGCTCAAACAAGCTTATCATCTATAGGAGGTAGCAATCAAACAAGGTGGAGTGAAGCAGAGCTGAAGGAGAACACAGAGTGCTGCCCTTTAGGAGAGAGCAAGGGACAGGTATGTGAGGTAGAGGTTACTCTGAGAGGCCGTAAGCATTCCTAAAGAGATGGTTTTTGAGGCACTTTTTAAATGATTGAACACTAGGGGAGAGCCTGATGGTGGTAGGCAGGCTATTCCAAAGAAAAGGAGCCACCCGTAAGAAGTCCTGCAAGCGTGAATTGGCCGTATGGGTGCAAGTAGCGAACAGGAGAAGGTCATGGGCAGAGCGGAGAGACAGAGAAGGGGCATACCTGCGGATCAGTGAAGAGATATAGGAGGGGCTAGAATTGGTCAGTGCAACCTTGAATTAGCTCCTACTGGATACAGGAAGCCAATGTAAAGACTGACAGAGGGGAGAGGTGTGAGAGGAGCGACAGGAGAGGAAACTCAGTCTAGCTGCAGCATTCATTACAGACTGTAGCGGGGCAATACGACTTCTTGGACCAAGAGTTACAAAAATCCATTTGAGAGATTACTAGAGCACGGACAAGCTCCTTAGTAGCATCTTGCATAAGAACGGCGCGGATGCTGGCTATATTTTTAAGGTAGAATCTACAGGATTTGGTATAAGACTGCATGTGAGGCTCAAAGATGAGGTCAGAATAAAATATAACACCAAGACAGTGTGCTTGCAAGGATGGGTGATGTGGGTACCACCAACTTGAATGGAGAGCGAGAGAGGAGTATCATTATTGGTAGGTGAAAAGACAAGAAGTTCAGTTTTAGAGAGGTTGAGTTTCAAAAAGCAAGAGGACATCCAATCAGAGATGGAAGAAAGGCAAGCAGTGACACATTGCAGAACAGCAGGGGAGAGGTCCAGGGAGGAGACGTATATCTGGGTGTCATCAGCGTACAGGTGGTATTGGTAATAAGTTTGCCAAGAGAGGCAGTATAAAGAGAGTACAGATCCTCGGGGGACTCCAACAGACAGAACAAATGGAAGAGGTATTATTAGAAAAGGAGACACTGAATGAGTGTTGGGAGAGAGAAGAGAAAAATCAAGAGAGGACAGTGTCACAGAGACCAAGTGATTAAAGAGTTTGAAGAAGGAGAACATGGTCAACATAGAGTGGAGGGGAGACTGAACAGGGTCAAGGAGAGAGTTGGAATTGAGGAAACATGTCAGACTGGTAAAGACAAGTCTTTCCAGAAGCTTTGAGGAAAAAGGGAGCAGGGATATAGAACGATAGTTAAAAGGGGAGGACGGGTCAAGAGATTTTTTTTTTTAAGATGGGTACTACAGTAGCATGTTTAAGGGCAGCAGGGATAACACCAGACGAGAGAGAGCAGTTGAAGATGTGTGTTAAGGAAGGCTCAAGACAAGAGGAGGGAGACTTTGAGCCTTCCTTTACAAGTGAAAGGATCAAGCGGGCAAGTGGTGGGGTGAAAGGAAAGACAGGATCAAGCGGGCAAGTGGTGGGGCGAGAGGAAAGAAGAAATGCAGCCACCTCTTGTTCAGTATGCAAGCAACTAACATATGGGATACGGATGTAATTCTAAAAAGAACATAAACATAACAGTGTAATATAGTTAAAACAGTGAATGTGGCTATAAACAGTTGCATTCACAAGATGCGGTGTATAAAGCGCTCAATTGGTGCCTCCCCATATGTGGTGGGGGACTACAAAACCCTTCTCCGGGTGCAGCGTCCAGGGCAGAGGTGAGGGTAGTATTATATGAGGAGATAGCCAGCGAGGGACAGGAGAAAGTAAGCATGGATAGTAGTTGGGAGTCAATTTTAGCTGATAGCTGCTGGAGGTCAATGTAATTCAGGTTTCTTCTTAGTTGAGGGGGGTTAGGTTGAGGAGGATGGGGTAGAGGGCTATTGAGAGCAAATGATAAGAGGTGATTTATGGAAATGGCGTGTTGCAGAGATTAGAGACTGTATATTGATGAGCTAAAATAAGATCAAGGGTATAGCCAGCTACATGGGTGGGGGCTTAGTCCACTGTTATAGCCCAAGGGAGGAGGTAATTGTTTTGAGGCTACTGAGGTCAAGGGTAGGTTAATGGGAATGTTGAAGTCCCCAAGAATTAGGGATGAATATTAGAGGAGAGGAAGTAGGGAAGCCAAGCAGCAAAGTGTGGAACCAGGGGGGCTATAGATAACGGCAAAGTTAGCAGAGAAGGGTTTGAAAATGCGAATTGAATGAACTTCAAATGAGGAGAAAGAGAGGGAAGGATGGGGGTGCAGAGGTTTGAAGGAGCAGTGAGGTGAGAGCACAAACCCTACGCAACCATTAGATAATGTTCACCTATAAAATGTGATTAAGCTGTCACAAAAGGCACATGGTTGCACTTTATATTTAGACTATGACAGTGCTTACATTGTATTACTGATCTTGTGATTTATATATCTGTATTCCTGCTTTTCATAACAATAAACATGTATTGAACATAATCCTGATTTTGTTCCTAATGTAACAGATACAAAGGAAAACCTCAAAGTGGAGTAATTGGGCAAGAGGAGCCAATAGGCAAGTGGTGGAAACAACTATTGGTAAGAAGAATGACTGCAGTAGTGTTGAGAACAAGGACTACAACTCTAGACTGTTTTATTTCATGATGAAGGTGCACTGAAGCCAAGCGTCTCAAGGCCTACTGACTGGCTTTAACTAATTAGTGAAGAAATAATGTGTTCATTATGGAGAGGGGATGGAGTCAATGTTCCCAAGATTGCACCTGTCAGCTATACAATTTTATGCGTGAGCATTATAAGAAGCCTGCTTCTCTGGAAAGTGGTGATTTGGGCCTTGATGAGAGATTCCTCGTTGAGCCACTTGCTGTGGTAACTCTACAAATGGCTATATACCCCATGGAGGTAATCAAGACGTGTTTAGAAGTAGGTAGACTGGGCAGTACTTTGATATGTGAAAAATATCAACATTTAGTGCCTGTACCCTCACCATCAATCTTCTTTTTTCCCCATCAACCATCACTTTCTTTGGCGCCATGGGCGGAATTCAGAATCACAATTCAGAATGAACATGTTCCGTCATTGCACGTTTTGGTTGGTTCAGTGATTCATCTACTTTTGGGCTCTGACTCCAGGAATATGATTGATAACATTATCAGCCCAAATTCAGACAAACTGCAGTTTAAAACAAAATGAATCTCCAAGTCTATAAAGCACTACAAAACAAGACATTAACCCTTGCAACTTTGAAAGTGTGCATAATGTATTGTTAATGTATTGTTTCGCAATACTTTGTGGAAAAAAGATAACACTATTGGCTGCGTTGACTGCTAAAGATTTATGATACAGGGAGGATGCCAAGTTTAAAACAAATGGGTGGATTTGTCTATTATCTTCCATGTTGCCTGCTGTAGGGCATTGATAAATGGCTCCTTACAATTGTCTATATGGTTTTGCAGTTATGTTGCATCAAGTTGTATAATTCCTTAATCAGCATTAAATCAATGATGAGCCCAGAATTAAATGTCATTGTGTTCTTTCCTGCATTGTATTGACATTCGGTATTTTCATTCAGTTCACATAAAGATGTCTGAAGCAAGTAGTTCCCAGAACAATTTATATTACAGGCAGCCAACCTAAATCAATCAAGATCACCCACTGACCTGAAAAGATTTATTGGGCTGTTCACTCAAAAAAACATCATTTTTCTAAAATTGAAAACATCTTACTCAAGACATTGTCAGTACCTGTTTCAGTCATGGTCTGTGTGGTTTTTTTATACTCTAGCAGAAAATGATTCCAATGTTTTCTTTTATTTGCTATAAGCGATGATGCTATTTTTTTTAATTCCTCAGTGACCAAATCTTGAGTACCCACCAATGTATTCCATGTAATGTTTATATATAACTTACTTTTATTAAAACACCATAAATGAACTAACCAAAATAGTGTAGTGCTTCCAAGTAACTCAAAAAAACTAATCCAAAAGTGCTTTTAGAAAGTTTAGAAAAACGTCGCCTCAGAGGGGATATGATAACAATATATAAATATGTTTGTGGCCAATGCAAACTGGACTTTACATAGGACACGAGATCATGTGTTTAGACTGGAAGAAAGAAGATTTAGTCTAAGGCAAAGGAAAGGGTTTTTTACCTTCCTTAAATTCTGGGGAGTATACTCCAAATCCAGACTGGACAATCTTTTAGACTCTTGTCTTGGTGACCCACATATTCATTTACTTTTTCCCAGCTTAACCTACCTACTAAAGGAACATTTAAAGCTAATTAACTTTAGAGCAATATAGGGATGTACAAAAACAAGTAATAGTATGGCGCTGGTATTGAATGTCACAAAATAAAATCACAAATATTTAAAAAGCAGGACTATATAATGTGAAAAAAGCTCTAATCACATGTATACAACAAACCCAAATATAAAGTGTGCGGTGCCTTCTTTAAGACTTGATATAAATACCTTTTGGTAATAAGGTAATTTTACACAAAACAATTGGTGTAACAATATATATGTACCCAATAAAAAGTGACAATGTGCACTGTGTTAACACTCACTATTCTGTGCAATATTGTGCAAAAAAAAATGTTAAAGTGATAAGAAATCTTACTCTATATTACGCACTAAGGAGATTCCCACTTTGTCTCCAAGTTCCAATACGGTATCTCAAAAAGAGAGAAAAATAGGGACAAGCAATAGGGCAGTATGTATGAATAAAAATAATTAAGAAAAAAAATAGACTGAAACACTCACAAATATAGAGCAATAAAGTCTGCTCTAAACGTTGATGGCATCATAATGTGCAGACTTGAAACTGTGGATGAAGATAAATAATACTTTATTCACAAATAGATAAAAACAGCTTCCAGGCAGGTAAGTCCCCTTTCAATTATTCCTTCCTCTCCTCCGATGTATGTATTATCCAGTCCCTGCGTCGAATGCCGGCTTCATAAGACTCAAAGGGCTAGATTTGTGTACAACTTCTGAGAGGCGGGGCTTACGGCAGTCGAGCGTGATGACGTAATGACGTCAGAGCGTGATGATGCATTTTGCTGTGACACTCGGCTTCATCAGAATATAGGGACAAGACTTTTCAGTCATTCTCATTGAATAGCTCCTTTCACAAGCTCAACTAGACACATGTTGATTATTATCGTTACTATTATTATTATATATATATCCCAACCTGGTACGTATTATCTTATGTCATACTATTGGCACTAGTTCAAATCTGTCTCCTGAGATATTTGAGTGGCCCTTTCCTCGTTAATGTGAACATTGATCTCTTTGTAAGCATTTGGATAATAAAGCTTTCATAGATAAAGATACACATTTCTTATTCATTGTTTTTTCAAAATTATAGGCTGTGATATTAGGAGGGATTGGAATCCACTAAAACGAGAGTTTATATATATATATATATATACATACTTTACTTGTTTTTATGTGTATTGTAATATTACACTAGAATTTCCATTGTTGTTTCAGATTCCATTGTACAAATGCCATTGTATATTTTGACCTTGTCAAAGTCACTCAGATCTTTTCGCTTGCCCATTTTTCCTGTTTCCAAAACATAGATTTCAAGAAGTGACTGTTCACATGCTGCCTAACATATCCCACCCCATGACAGGTACCATTTGAACAAAATAATTATCTTCACCCGTCAGTGGTTTTAATGATGTGACTGATCAGTGTAGTAAATATCTAATCTGCTCGTGTCAACACAGCACACCAACATAGGCCGAAATGACTATCATTAGAATTTTACAATTAGTGAAAAAAGATAATTTTCTCTGATAGATACCATGTTAGCAAATGGTGTTTACAAAACAAATCACGTTTTCTGGGATTACCAGAGCATACGTGACCTAGTAGAATCACCAAACTTAATGGTAACACGTCAAGCAACATCTGTTCATTTCTGTTTGCACATGACCCAGCAACCGTTGCAATGTGTCTGAAAGTAGGTTGACAGATAAATGCATCCAGTGTAGGAACTGGACAAGGTAATTAAACTGCATTTCTGACATCTGGTAAAATAACCTTTCCATTTGCAGAATGCATAGAAGCAATTATCAGCAGATTAAAATTGGGCTTTTTAAAAGAACACTATAGAGTTAGGAATACACAAATGTATTAGAAGTGCAATTGTTTTGGATCAAAGAAAACTTTGATTATTTGTCTATCTACTCCTTCCAAATTGATTAATTAATGCGTGCACGCTTTCCCTAGAAGTAATTCACACCGGAGACAAAGTTTCTGATCAGTGAAAAACCAAGGAATGCTTTATTCCCCGGAGTGGGGGCTCCTTCTTAAAGCAAAAATACGTCACAGTTTAAACATACAGTATACATTCACCAATTGGTTAACAGTCTAAGGGTTCTTGTCTAAACCCCCCCTACAGGATGTAGTGTCATCATTACAGACTTCTGGATACACGATGGGAGGGGGAGTGAGTAGTTTCTTTCAGTTACTTTAACAGTGATTCTCCATTTTGTTACACGTGGCATATAGCTGTTAACTGGCACAAAGGTAGTGGGGGAGGAGTTAGTAAAGGGAGTTGTTATCACAGGAATTTTTGTTACACAAGGTTTGCTTGATGGGAAGGGGGATGCTTATCAGGATGAAGAATTTACATAGGAAACAGCAACTGAACACATTGTGGGGGGGAAGGGAATATTTACTCTAGCAGCCAGTTTTAACATAGTGAAGACAGAATAAATAGACATTAGTAAATAGCCATTTTATTTTAATTCATCTGTCCATAACACTATATAGTGTTCCACCTACTTGTATGTGTCCAAACCTCCTAGCAGGAGTTTCAAAGCTACGTTTTACTTACCACACCCTGACTGAGATAGTTAGTTTCCATGATCTCGGGCAATCCAATGCTTCACTGCAAGGAAGCACCGAGAGGTTAGTGGGCATGTGCAACAAAAGGCTGCATTGTGCCAGTTACATGCTCTAAATATTTTAAGCTATAACTGAGATTAACTCAGTTTTAGCTGCAGAATTGCCTCTAAGGCAGCCTTCCCAACAGCCTCTAGATGCGTGTTAACCCTGCAATGAAAACCTTGCTGTTTCTGCACAGTCGCAGGGATAAACAGAGAGGAACAGAGCACCAAGACCACTTCATTGAGATCAAGTGGTCTGGGTGCCTATAAAGTTACTTTAATAATGCATGACATGTATCCTGGAATCTCTTTAATGTTTTTCTGCACAGTTTAATTTTTTCCATTTTGCTTTGTGCAATCAATAGTTTCTGCTAATTGAGTAGATCAGTCAGTCAGCTGTGTGTTGTTATGGATTGGAGTGAGACAGACAACTAGAAGTAGATGGGACTAGATGAGTACGTGTATTAGAATTCTGGCAGTGTCTCTAGTCAGAAAAGAACATATTTCATGGGTGTTTCATAGGTGTTACAGGAATTAGAAAAATGTAAGAAAGGACAGAATCAAAAATGGCCTCAGGCTATAAGCTACACATGATGTGGTACAAATCCCTTGGCACTAAAATGCAGCAATGACTAAAGGAAGAACATACAAAATACAGATTAAGGAAGAGCACAAACACAAAAATACAGTTTGACATTTTACAAGGCTACTTAAAATGACCTATCTCAGCAAACAAATATGGGGGTTCAGTTCCACCATATGGCCATATCATGTTAAGCCCACTACTATGCCACAGTACCCCAATATCGGTGGGTCTTACACTAATTTTAACATGGTAAACAAAATAATTGGCGCTAGTGCTAAATGAACTAAAGTTTATTTAATGAATCTGTTGTAAGACCATTGTGAATATATAATCAACATTAAACCACAATTAAAAATATACAGTGTCAAAACTAAATCATTTAAGTGATAGTGCTTTGATGTATGTACTCACAATGCATATCATATCTGTTTTATATCACGGTTACATAGTTACATTTCTCACATTTGTTTTTGCTGTTGATGCAACAAAAAAATATTAATCAAGTAACATTACTATCCAAAACCTCCTCTAATGTATACTTTCTTGTGGTCATCTGAAGTTGGGGAACGGGAAAGGGTACTCAACCCGAAAGTAATCTGGACTGATTTCCAAACATAGGTAGATAAAAAAGGTAATTGGAGTACCCCCAGAACATGCATTTCTCAACAGTGGTGCTGACTGAGACATCAAACATTATACAAAATACAGATTAGGGAACAAATACAAAAATACAGTTTTTAATTGTAAAAGGCTATTTAAACTCATCTATCTCATATCTATACTTACAGTGCTCTTACATCAGATTAATTAAATAGACTTTAGTTAATGAAGCACTAGCCCTATTAAATTTCTCTACCGTGTTAAAATTAGTGTGAGACTCACTGAGAATGGGGTACTTCGTCATAATGGTAGGTCATATGGTGTTACTGATTTCCCATTTGTGTTTGCTGAGACAGGTGATTTTAAGTCGCCTTGTGTGTCTGCTGTTCCTTAATATGTATTTTGCATACATTCTTGTCTCTATGGTAGCACCACTTTTGAGACATGCTCCAGGAGTGCCCACAATTTGCCTATTTTTCTAAGAGAATAATATAGACTTAGCAGTAGATTTAACCTCATACAGACTATTGACATTATATGCCATTATAACAATGTGACATTTAAAGGAATATTCCAGGCATCATGATCACTAGTGCTCTGGCTCCCCACCCCATCATAAGGAGCCAAAGTGTTTTTGGATAGTTTGACTTCCTAACTGGGATTTTGCTGGGAGCTACTCTCCGCCTGCAAAACTATATCCAGAAAGCCGGAAGTTCCTCAGCAGAAACATCCGTTAGCTCTTCTAAACCAGGCAGCCTGGGATTAGGGTAGTTCCAATTTCAGCTGCTGTAGTAAAAATGACGGATGGTGTGGCTCAGCAGTGTAACTCCCACTAATCTCTGGCAGATCCATCTATCTATCTATCTATCTCAAGAATGGAGTACTTTGGCATTGTGACAGACTTATGTAATGTATGATCATATACTATTTTAAAAACAATTATTATGCGAGCTTGGAAATTGTTGCTTAGTGAATAAGTGAGTGTGCTGGATCTTGTGTGTATGTCTACATAATTATATATATATATATATATACACATATATATATATTACATACAAACACATGTGTGTATATTGATAAAGACCCTCTAGGGTCGAAATGTTCTACTGAACATTTGTTGTGTATGTCATGTTTGGAGTTTGGCGCAATAAATCACATTTTGGAAGTTTTGTCAGTGCTTCTATTTATTGAAATATTATATGAGCGTGGCAAGCATTGAGGCTGTTATTTGAAGGGACAATCCACTTGCCAATTCCAAAATAAATAAGAATCACCAAATGAAAACTTACATGCATTTAATAATGCATTTTTTAATTGCGGGTATATTTAAAAGAAAAACGCTTGCAAAAACTGCAGATCTCTTGTTTGCTGCCTTTGCAATCCCTCCCCCTCCAACCCCACCCAGAAGTTGTGTGGCTGTCCAACCACAGACTTCCCAATGCAGCTCAAAGAGAAGTCTTTGCAAGGCAGATGTACTCTGGACAGTTGCTGCCTCTTGATATTAGCTGCACTGAGCTAAATTAACAGGATGTAACAGGATCTGTTGTCTGCTCGAAGTCAGAGGGATGGCTAACAAAGTTAATTTATTTAAGTGACAGTTTCTATTGAAATCTGCACTTTTAGCAAAATGAAAAAAAATGAAAAAAAAAACATAGGACTCACTCTTCACACATAAAGCTTGCTTTCGGGTTCTAGATTTCTTTTCTACGAGCTTTTTTTCAGGGGAGTGCCATATATGTTCTTTTCTCATAGCCTAACTGTAAATGATGCCTTATTTTGTGTGAGTTGGATAAAAGCTGGAGCTATGCAGATAGTTATACCTGTTTTCTATAAATTTGTGGAAAATTACTGAATTCCGACCAAATTGGCAGATTTACTTAATCCAAATTCGGACAGCATGGATGAATTCAGAAAATCACTCCCAAATCTTATTAACATCCAAACCAATGTAAAGCACAGGAATCAGAGATTTATCAACGACTGCATTGGTAGCATAAGATAAACCAAATGCATCTGCCAGTATGCGTTTTGCAAGTGAATGAATATTTGAAATACTCTTTGCCCACTAGGCACGTGGAGGTAGTAATATTGGGGTCTTATTGACCCCATAGAATTATTATTTGATTATTTTTGTGAACTAAAAAATCCAGATATTAATGAGTTCCATTGACAATATCCTGATGCATCCGAATGGCCATGTAGCAGCAAATGATTTTGCCCCACTCAGTATGGGGCCATTCGGACTTTAGTGAATAACTCTGAATATAGTTTATTATTTTTATTTGGTTGTATTTACATATCTTTTAAGTAAATTCCAATGTGGAGTCAAAGTATACTTCAAAAGACTACATTGATCTCTCTGGTTAGAAGATGGATAATTACTACCTTGATTTTGCATCCTATACGACAGTCTCTAATTATGGTCAAGGGGTGTATTTTATTGTATGTAGAGGAATGAACCCATTACACACAGTCTTCGTTACCAAACACTGCCTTTCATACAAAGGGATTGTAGAGTTTTAAATTTGTGTTAGATAGACAAAATGTTGAATTGTAGGCTGCAATTGTTTTGATATGACCAACAAAGGTAATAATAATATGCAGGTAAGTAATTATTAGCTAGTCCATCATTATCTGTATGGTGTACAGCTACACCTGAGTCTATGCTATCTGTAAATCGATGTGTTGCATTTGCCATTGTTAATGCTTATTGTGCAGTCCAGGAAACTAACACTGTGATTATAGGAGTTAATTTTAGTTTGAAAAGTTTGGTGGAATGAACTGCATGAGTTATGGAGGTATTGTAGAGTTTCCTTTCGATGACATAATGACAATATCATCTATATAGCTAAAATACTTCAGCATGAGCATTCGAAAACCTAGGTTGGCAAATTGTGGGGCTATTATCATGCCCATCTAATTGCCAGCCATTTGCAGGTAAATATTGTTAACACTGAAATTGTTATGCACTAGGAAAAACGTTATGTTTGGTGACAATTTCAGCAGCATATTTCTGGCATCAATTCATTTTTTATTTTTTTTATGTGAGATGTTACTATTTAGAGATTATAGATCCACCTGCCGTAGGGAAGAGAAGAAACCTGTCTTTTAATACATATTGTAAGTCCAATAAAAAAAGTATTACTGACAGGAGTGAGCCTGACTGCCAAGCTGAACAGATGCAGGTTGCAGAGTTCTTCTGGATACAGTGCATTTTAAGTATAAATATCAGCTTTTGGCTATCAACTGCAACAAACAGGGATTAGCCCCTGTATTGCTCTAGTTTTAATACATATACAGGGAGTGCAGAATTATTAGGCAAGTTGTATTTTTGAGGATTAATTTTATTATTGAACAACAACCATGTTCTCAATGAACCCAAAAAACTCATTAATATCAAAGCTGAATATTTTTGGAAGTAGTTTTTAGTTTGTTTTTAGTTTTAGCTATGTTAGGGGGATATCTGTGTGTGCAGGTGACTATTACTGTGCATAATTATTAGGCAACTTAACAAAAAACAAATATATACCCATTTCAATTATTTATTATTACCAGTGAAACCAATATAACATCTCAACATTCACAAATATACATTTCTGACATTCAAAAACAAAACAAAAACAAATCAGTGACCAATATAGCCACCTTTCTTTGCAAGGACACTCAAAAGCCTGCCATCCATGGATTCTGTCAGTGTTTTGATCTGTTCACCATCAACATTGCGTGCAGCAGCAACCACAGCCTCCCAGACACTGTTCAGAGAGGTGTACTGTTTTCCCTCCTTGTAAATCTCACATTTGATGATGGACCACAGGTTCTCAATGGGGTTCAGATCAGGTGAACAAGGAGGCCATGTCATTAGATTTTCTTCTTTTATACCCTTTCTTGCCAGCCACGCTGTGGAGTACTTGGACGCGTGTGATGGAGCATTGTCCTACATGAAAATCATGTTTTTCTTGAAGGATGCAGACTTCTTCCTGTACCACTGCTTGAAGAAGGTGTCTTCCTGGAACTGGCAGTAGGACTGGGAGTTGAGCTTGACTCCATCCTCAACCCGAAAAGGCCCCACAAGCTCATCTTTGATGATACCAGCCCAAACCAGTACTCCACCTCCACCTTGCTGGCGTCTGAGTCGGACTGGAGCTCTCTGCCCTTTACCAATCCAGCCACGGGCCCATCCATCTGGCCCATCAAGACTCACTCTCATTTCATCAGTCCATAAAACCTTAGAAAAATCAGTCTTGAGATATTTCTTGGCCCAGTCTTGGCGTTTCAGCTTGTGTGTCTTGTTCAGTGGTGGTCGTCTTTCAGCCTTTCTTACCTTGGCCATGTCTCTGAGTATTGCACACCTTGTGCTTTTGGGCACTCCAGTGATGTTGTAGCTCTGAAATATGGCCAAACTGGTGGCAAGTGGCATCGTGGCAGCTGCACGCTTGACTTTTCTCAGTTCATGGGCAGTTATTTTGCGCCTTGGTTTTTCCACACGCTTCTTGTGACCCTGTTGACTATTTTGAATGAAACGCTTGATTGTTCGATGATCACGCTTCAGAACCTTTGCAATTTTAAGAGTGCTGCATCCCTCTGCAAGATATCTCACTATTTTTGACTTTTCTGAGCCTGTCAAGTCCTTCTTTTGACCCATTTTACCAAAGGAAAGGAAGTTGCCTAATAATTATGCACACCTGATATAGGGTGTTGATGTCATTAGACCACACCCCTTCTCATTACAGAGATGCACATCACCTAATATGCTTAATTGGTAGTAGGCTTTTCGAGCCTATACAGCTTGGAGTAAGACAACATGCATAAAGAGGATGATGTGGTCAAAATACTCATTTGCCTAATAATTCTGCACTCCCTGTAGGTGTGCAACTGCTTTTACATAGTTACATAGCTGAAAAGAGACTTGCGTCCATCAAGTTCAGCCTTCCTCACATATGTTTTTGCTGTTGATGCAAGAGAAGGCAAAAAACCCAGTCTGAAGCGCTTCCAATTTTGCAACAAACTAGGAAACAATTCATTCTTGACCACAAAATAGCAGTCAGATGTCTCCTTGGTTCAAGCAGCTATTACCCCACTAATTAGAAATGATATCCCTGTATGTTATGTTTTTGAAAGTATTTATCCAATTGCAATTTAAACATTTGACTCTGACAAAACCACCTCTTCAGGCAGAGAATTCCATATCCTTATAGTTCTTACTGTGAAAAAACCTTTTCTTTGCCTTAGATGAAATCTCCTTTCTTCCAGCCTAAATGTGTGACCTTGTGTCCTATAGCCCTGTTTATGAATAGATTTCCAGATAAAGGTTTGTACTGGCCCTGAATATATTTGTATAATGTTATCATATCCCCTCTCAGGCGCCGTCTTTCCAAACTAAACAAATTTAATTTTTTTAACCTTTCTTCATAACTAAAATTCCCCATTCCTTTTATTAATTTTGTAGCTCGTCTCTGCACTTTTTCTAGTGCCATGATATCTTTCTTTAGAACAGGTGTCCAAAATTGCACAGCATATTCAAGGTGTGGTCTTACCAGCGATTTATAAAGAAGCAAAATTATATTTTCATCTCGAGAATTTATGCCCCTATTTATACATGACCAAACCTTAGTGGCCTTAGCAATTGCAGATTGACATTGCATATTGCTGCCTAATTTGTTGTCTATAACAATTCCCAAATCCTTCTTGTGTGTTGTTATGCCTAGTTCACTACCATTTAGGGTGTAAGTTGTACTTACTGTGCTTGTAGCCTAGTCCATGACATTGGATAGAAGAGGCAACTGTTCTCCTTCTCTTGAAACACAATCTCCTCCTCTTGAAACACAAACACAATCATGGCCCATGAGCTTGCCAAGGGTCCCATCTGGAACCTGGTCATCACGGTCTATCTCTGGGATACTGGTTCCTCAGTCTCTTTTTCTCATTGACTCTAATTTCCACATTAGAAGGTACATTTCATTACTGTGGAAAATAAAATGTCAGCCTCGACTACAATGGCAGAAACAGTAAGGTGCAAAAACTTTGAGGAACTGAAGGAAATGGCACAGAGGCAAGGAAATCGCAATGTCCACTTTTAATTGATTTTAAAAGCAACGTTACTGGCCTCAGTCTCGCTTGCGGACAGAACTTGGTTTGTGGTAAAACTGAGCTAGATTGCGGTGTCTGCAGTGGCACAATCCTGCTTTATTTATTCTATTGAGTCGTTTCTATGGTCATTCTTTCACTTCACCTTAATGGTTTGATTTAAATGTATTGCCATTGTTGTTTGAAACTTGCATATACCACTTAATAAATAAAGATTGTAAGATGTATCAGTGCATACTGCAATACTCCTGTTATGTGTATATATATATAGACAGATATTCATGCAAACTACAAACGAATGTTCATTAATTACAGAAATTAGCTTTGCAAGTTAAATACATAAGAAAAATCAATAACTAATACCCTTTCAGAATTACAAGATTTATATAACTATGAAAAAAAATCCTGATTATACATTTCACAGTTAGCCATGTGAGCCTAATAATTAAAAGTGTTGATAAAACTGAGTTGGATTTTAATAAAACTTGATAAAGTTGTTAAAAGAAATGATTCTGTGTGAGAATGGTAAATGTGCATTCAATATGTTTCAGCATAAATAAAGAGATTTCATAATAAAATAGGATATTTTAGATCTGTTATAGTTATATTATGTATGTGAACAGGTTTAACTCTTTCACGACAGATGATATGCCAGAGCGATCATGATATTTTACTTATCCTTTGCCTTGACGGGGTTAAATATAAATTAAACTAATGATTCAGGATTCTTTTTACTCAGGCTGTTATAGAACTGGTAAAAGTGAAGAGGTGAGCTACAAGATGAATAAGAAGAAACACATATAATAATTTTGAAGAAAGAAGAGATAGGATATCACTATACAAATATATTCTGGGTCAGTACTACAAACAGCTATATGATTACCTTTCCATAAGTAGATCATTACAGGCAACTGGTCACCATTTGAGACTTGAGCAAAGGCGATTTTGCTTACAGCAGAGGAATATGTTCTTTCCAGCAAGAAAAATAGATATGGGGAATTATCTGCGCAAAAAATGCTCTTTTAACAGATTCTGAAAATATTTAAGGGATACTATAGTGCCCGGTATACAAAGTTGTATTCCTTGCACTATAGCTTCTTCTGTCTCGCCCCCACCCTCACGCCCCTGCCCCCTCCATGGATGTCCCTTGTCGCTGGGTCACGGCTCTGCCTCCTCTGACGTCCCTCGACAAGCGGGCACTAATGCACATGTGCGACGAGTGCTGTGCATGCATTAGGTCTCCCCATAGGTAAGCACATAAACAGACTTATCAAAAACTGCATGACGCCCGAAGATAAACCAAATGCATCTGGAAGGATGCACGTTCACAAATGATCATTCATTTGCTTTTTGCAAATGCATGATAAATTGAAGTACTATTTGCCCACTGGGGGCATATGAAGATATTAATATTGGGTTCTCATTGACCACCGTAGGATTTTTATTATTTTTTTATTATTTAATGTGGCTAGCAAACGCTGGCTGACCACCACATAATTAATCCTTGTGCTGCTGAGGGTTTTAACTGTTTACCCACTGGCAAAAATCCTAAAAAAAAAAAATCTGATTTGCAGCAATCGGTGCAGATTTAAGTTGTCCAGCAGCATTTGGTCTGGCTGATGTCCAGACCAAATTCAGGCCCATTTGGGGCATGAATTACAAAATCCTGAAATTGATGAATTCCATCAATTGATCAATGATGCAGTCCGAATGGCCCCATACAACATCAAATGATTTTGCCCCATTCGGTATGAGGCCATTGGGATTTTAGTGAATAACTCTGTATATCTTTTACTATTTTGGTTTGGTTGTGTTTGCATATCTTTTAAACGCATTATTTATACAATACAAAAAGAGTAAGTAAATTACAGTGTAAAGTACAAAGTATACTTCAAAAGACTACATTGAGCTCTCTGGTTAGATGATGGATAGTTACTACCTTGATTTTGTTTCCTATACAACAGTCTCTAATTATGGTCAAAGGGTGTATTTTATTGTATGTAGAGGAATGAACCCATTACAAACAGTCTTTGTTACCAAACACTGCCTTTCATACAAAGGGTTTGTACATTCTAAGATTTGTGTTAGATAAAATAGACAAAATGTTAGATCATAGGTTGCAATTGTTTTGAAATGACCAACAAAGTGATAATAATAAGCAGGAGAGTCATTATTAGCTAGCCCATCACTTACTTTTATGTTGTACTGTCACCTGCAACCTATAGTTATGTCTAAAACATACAAAGTTATTGTTTACACATTACTAGAGTAAGTAATCATAGCAGTTTCCAGACAGGGGGATAGTCAATAACAAAAATAAATGTTAAGATTAATTACCTTGCAATTGTGGAAGAAGTAATGGTCACCTGTACAAAAAGATAAGTCCTGCGCTCACTCCCATCACTCCTGGGCGGCAGCAATGACTACAGTACACATCAACCCCAATATATAGTTAAAAACCAAAGAAAAAAAGTTACCTGCTCTCTCTCCTTAATCCCTATGTATATTTAGACAAACGGAGGTCATTTAGTTACTCCAATGGCCATTGGAGGGAATGCCTACCTGCCAACGTCAAGGCAGATCCCCCTAAGCGGGTCCTACACTGACCCTTCAGCCTGCTTCCTTGAGTTTCTGGCAAAGATATCTCCACTGAGACAGAGAGGGGTATTTTTTATACACACCCTTTAAGAAGGGATTAAGGAGAGAGCGCAGGTAACTTTTTTTCCTTTGGTTTTTAACTATATATTGGGGCTGATGTGTACTGTAGTCATTGCTGCCGCCCAGGAGTGATGGGAGTGAGCACAGGACTTATCTTTTTGCATTTGTATTCACTTTTTGTATCACACAGCCTTGTTACAATGTGTTCCATGTGTTCCCTATTAAGGGTTAATAAGTATGAAGGGGTGTATATAAAAAATACCCCTCTCTGTCTCAGTGGAGATATCTTTGCCAGAAGTTCAAGGAAGCAAGGTGAAGGGTCAGTGTATGACCCGCTTAGGGGGGTCTGCCTTGATGTTGGCAGACGGGCATTCCTTCCAATGGCCAATGGTCACCTGTGCCTGCCTCTTCTCTGTGTAATTTTGTGTTTTAATAAATCAGAGATTGCTTCATTGAATGGTTTGAGGTTGCGTGATTATCGGAGGCTATTTCAATATATATATATCACAGCAATGGAGTGTTGCTCTGATAATGTGAGTGGAATATGAAAGCATTTCATTGAGAGTTACTATGCACTCCAATTTATATTATCATATCACTTTGTTTGCTGGAATATAGAAAGCTATCTTGTTTTGTATATTTTTTTTCTTTTACACGTATGACACCATAATGAAGAAAAATTATGATGTGAAGTATAAGAGAGGTTATGCTGTTTTGCTCTGAAACCATCCTGCTTTTGCTTTTGGCAGGACTGTCTTGATTTGGGGGATCTGTTCCGTCATTCTGATTTAGTTCCCTGTTGTCCTCAGGCAGCACAGCACAAGCAAATGATTAGACTTGCTAGTGTTGTGCAGCTGGCACTAGGATCATGCAGAGAGTGCTTCAGCAGTACTCTCAGCATGGTCCTGTAAGTAGGGGGCTGTCTAGGATACTGTCTGTCAAGCATGCCAAACTGGCATGCCCCTTTCAGTGGGTGGATATGATCAATTCACAGGAGGGTCCACACATTATGAATCTTGTCAGAGATGCAACTTACATCTGAAAAGGTCCGTCCACCCATCCGAATTACATACCTTCCAATGTTGGGTGGCATGAAGTGTGTATGTAAATATTTTTTTTATACAAAGTCAAAACAATGCCGCTGCACTCCTGAAGCTGCATAACTCCTCAGAGCTTTGTCCCGATGAACCGTTAACCTCTCTAATCAGTATACCAAATCAGAAGAAACAGGCTGCAACAAGTCAGTATGCTGAAAATAACTTATTGTTGCTCATATCACATAAAAACAACGTTTCAGCCATTCATCAATAAGGCCTTTTATGGGCGAAACTTCATCATTCTTATGAGATACAAGCAACAATAAATTATTTTCAGCAAACTGACTTGTTGCAGTCCATTCCTTCCGATTTCGTAAATATTTTTTTCTAAATAAAAAAAATTTGTTTTTTGAAAAAAAAACGAAAACTTGTATATTAGATAACCCTACGATGCATCGATTGTCAGAATGGAAGCAAAAGAGTTTTATGCATAACTTACCCAATAGTCACCGACAGTGCCCTTCACTGATATTGGCACGCTTGGTAAATAGGAGCACAGAAAGCTGTGAAAATGTGTCTTTTCTGTTTAACCATTTGACCTTTTATTAAAAAAAATACACAAAAATAATTCTGCGCTCATGGATATCAAACAGTTTCAAACACAACACAATAAATATACAGGGCAAGGGTTACCATGGGCCCCATGAAGAAAGCAGAATAAATACAAATCAAAGTGCAGCTTTCCCCCTTACTGTGGCTCCTACATAAGGGCAAGACACATTGATAAAGGGCTCTGCCCCAAAGCATTGTATTATGCTTGTTCTTCAAATAAATATGTGGTGGCACTGATTACACATGTGCAGTAGCGCTTCACTTAATTTTTCTCGGTTTTGCCTGCAAACACAACACAGGTTTATCCAAAATAAAAAAAATATGTGTTATATATGTGTGGCACAATTATTAGAACCCTTATGAATTCATATGAAAAAAATATATTTGAAGTATATTCCCATTGATATTTTAATTTTTTTATTTTTTTTTAAATAAATTCTTTATTTTGGTAGTGCAAGTGAGTACAGAGAAGTGTGCAGTGCCATGACAATTTCTGCAATCCAATCAATGGTTTACATACATTAACATTGGTATGGCAAACTGTATGTTACATTTCCACAATTTTTGGGTAAATAAGATTCCTAAGGTACATATATGGATGAAGTGAGTCAAGCATGTCTAGCTAGTAAGCATGTGTACTTTCCACCCCTTCTGAACCTAGCTGATTAGGGGTGTGCCAGTGTAGTTGGTGAGGGGCATGTCATTGTATGTCCATCTATTGTGGGGCAGGGTGATGATTCTTTGGTGCTCTTAAATAAGGGCCGTAGTTAGTACATGAGTGAAGAACAGAAACCGCTTGTGTGCTAGCTTAGGGGGGTCAAAAGAAGTGTGATTCATAATCCCTGCTGCTATGAGGGTGCGCGGCCTGTGTCTATTAAGTGGCACAGTGATTTCTGAGGGTTTGGTGCGTGCTTGAGAGTATAACCAGGCTGGTAAAAACCGTTCCGGACGGTATTTAAGGCATCCCTTCCAGTGAAGAGAGCCCCAGGGGTTTTGTATGCCTTCATATGTGAGGTGTTGTTGTGCCTTATATGTTGAGAGGCCCTCGTACCCAAGTACACCGGCTTCATGGTCCCGGACAGTGTGCGGGAAGTGGGGTGGGGGGGTGGCACTAGTGCCCTGGTTCAGAGTAGCAGGGCAGCTGGACTGTTATAGATGAGAAGAGTAGGAGCTCATCCTATGCGTAAACGCTTATGTATGATGACTCAGGCTTTTATTTTATTCCCCTGTCCCTGGGGTGGAGGAGGGGGAGGGGTGAAGCGTGTCAAGATCTAAAGAGTTTAAGTAAGGGTATTCGATGGCTGATTATTCGGTTTGCCCTTTGATGCCGAGTAAGCTATAGTGTCAGGAGCATTATATGAAATCAGGAATTTAACCTTCAGTAAAAAAATAAATAAACAAGGCTGCATGTGAAGCAGTCTAAAGAGCAATAATAAACGTAAAGGTAAAACATGAAACAATATAACGTTAAACTTGCAAAGGTATGTGTATGCAAGCATGTTCAGGTTACTGAGTCCCGTTCCCCTCCAGGAATGAAGGGAGGGATGCAGTCTACATCCCATATTCGTCGTGACATTGTTGATGGGTCTGGTGCCGGGAGGCCTAGTGCTTGCAGGAGTTTCAGCCCCTCCGAGGGGTTTGCGGCTTTGTAGGTCTTCCCTTCTTTGGTGCACACCAGCGATCTTGGGTTAGTCCATCTGTAGCGTATGCCAGCTGTCAGTAGGGGTTGCGTGATGGAGCTCGTTGATTTGCGCCACATTAGAGTAGCCTTGCTAAGATCTTGGTAGAATGTAAGGGAGTAAGTTTCGGTGAAATGGGGTTTTCCCCCGCAGGTCCTGTAACAGCCTTTGTTTGTCTGCATGGGACTGACAGCAGAGTATAATGTCCCTTGGGACGTTGTTCGGTGTTTGCGAAAAAGTTGCAATGCGGTATAGTCCATCGTCCATCATAGTCAAACTGTTTAGCATGTTTGACTGGAAAGATAGATGCAATAAGTCGCCTAATGACATGTGGTAATTCATCTGCAGGGACGGTGTCGTCCACACCTCGGATTTTGACATTCTTTTGTCGGCTCCTATCTTCTAGGGTACCCATTCTGGCAGCTAGTAGGGAGTGGGAATCTTGCAGGTTCTATATTGATTCCCCTTGAGTCATCATGCTTTGCCTCAGGTCAGCAGTGTTCTCCTCAGATGCTTGGAGGCGTACTGTGACTGCTTGCAATTCAGTTTTTACCATGTTGATTTCTGCAAAGAACATGTAGTGGATGTCCTGCCTTGTAACAGGTTTGTCTGTGACAGGTTTCTCTGCACCATGTGTTGCCCGGGCTTCGTCTGTGTGTGTTTTCTCTCCTACCGTGCTGGGAGCTGTCTCAGGCTGGCATGGCGATGGCTCCCGGGTGCGTGGAGTTGAGGACAGCATCTGTCCAATATCATGATTTGAGGCGGTTGCTGCCGCTGCCTGTTTCTGGGATTTGCGGCCCTTCATGGGTTCCGGTGGTTCCCTGGGTGGGCTGGCTGTGAGTGGTAGCGGGTCAAAGTCGTCCCCGTCCCAGAGTGTAAAGTGCGGCAGCCGTGGAGTTCCCGCGTGGTAGGCCGGAGGTTTTGGTGCCTCCAGCGAATAATAACGGCATCCACAGGATGGGTGTGTTCTTCCCAGCACTATTATCACTGTTAGGGCTCTGGATGTCGGGTGGTTTGTGCATTTGGGGTTATAGTTTGCCTTGGTAGCGGGGAGCTGGGGGAGAATGCGTCTTCTCCTGAACGCTGCCGGCTCCACCTATATTTTTTATTTTTTTGTTTAACTGGCTGACTAGGAACAGGACATTGTTTAACCATTTCACAGGGGTAAAAATATTAGATAGCACATTCCTTTAGTAATTCATCACAATGGGTAAGACCAAGGAATATACCTGTGATGTGCGGCAAAAGGTTGTTGAGCTTCACAATAGGGGGAGTCGCTATCAGAAAATAGCACAAGCATTGAACGGGCCCATATCTACCATCAGGGCAATACTTAAGAAGTCCCAGTCAGCTGGAAATGTTAGGAATCAACATGGAAGAGGACATCTGTTTATATTGTCAACCTAGCACAAGTCCCACATGGTGGGGCATCTACTAAAATAATTACCAGGGGAGTACATAGTGTCCTCCCCAAGCCCCAACCCATTCCCCGCGAGTGGAGGCTATTCAACTGAATGAGGCACTCTGATTGCCTGCAGACGGCAAAGACATTGGTTAGCCCTAATCTGCAGCTCATCCAATAGCTCAATCAGGAGAAGGAGAAGCCAGCTACAAGATTAACAGGTTAGCCAGTAATGTGTTCCTATCACAGCAGGATGGGTCTCAAGCTGGAGCTTCACTCACCCCAATGTTATTTCTTTCCTGGTAGTAGGAGTAACGACAGATTGGTTTTGCCCATGTTTTTGTGTTTGACTTTTTATTTTTATCATGGCAAGTTAAAACCCCATTGCACTGTTATGTAGGAATACAAATCTGTATTCTGAATGCTATAGTCTCCCTTACCTTACTCTTTTTTATACAGGGCTGGCCATAGGCCTTTAGGCACCCTGTGTGAAATATTTTCACCTGGCCACAAACCATACTTCCTGGCCACACCACATTTATTTAAAACCTCCTGTTCTTAATTACTCCAAAACAAAGAGTATTAATTATTAAAGTATGTAACAATAGGCCCTACAATACAAGGGGGGAAACTGTTTTACTTACCTTTTCTCCCTCACATCATCGGTCTCTGCACTGCTCACCTGCTTCCATGACTTAGATCATCAAGGCTGATAATCTCAGCCAATCTAATGTTTTTCCGTAGGAAAACAATGGAGGTTAGTGTTGATGCTCAGCAAAACGAAGCAATGTGCCAACAGTTGGCCTGTATGAGACCATCTGATAGCAATAGCTGCGTTTTACTCAGCTATTTTAGAGGAAGCACCTCTTGTGGCTGTCGGACTATGGTCAAAAAAAGGGCCTCTCCTCTTGAGAGGTGTATTCAGTGCTTGTTTCAGTAACTGTCCCCAAAAATCACTAAAACTCTGCAACATGGACTTCAGCCAAGCTTTTATTCAGCCTAAAGCACATATCCGCTTCACTAGCTGATTCTTCAGTAACTACTCAAAATGGTTTCCAGCTGTCACACAGGCACCTAAACACTCTAGGGCAGTGTTCTCCAGGCCAGCCCTCGTGAACCACCAACAGTCCAGGTTTTGTCAGTATCTCCATTGGAATCCTGGACTGTTGGTGGTCCATGAGGACTGGGTTGGGGACCACTGCTCTAGGGGGCTTGTCATGATGTTCTTAAAACTGTAGTCATCTCAATACTTCTCATTTTCCCATAAATAAATAAAATAACAACAATGAAAAACTTTGGACAAAAACGCAACATCCGACAGAAACACATATAAACCAGTAAAGTACAGTTAGCAATACAGATTTTTATTTGTGATGCTACAGTGTCCCTTTAATTTCAGCCAATACTAATTTTACTTTTTAAAACATAATATAGACTATATCTTGTGAGATTTTTTTGTTTTAGCCTTCATATACAGGGAGTGCAGAATTATTAGGCAAGTTGTATTTTTGAGGATTAATTTTATTATTGAACAACAACCATGTTCTCAATGAACCCAAAAAACTCATTAATATCAAAGCTGAATATTTTTGGAAGTAGTTTTTAGTTTGTTTTTAGTTATAGCTATGTTAGGGGGATATCTGTGTGTGCAGGTGACTATTACTGTGCATAATTATTAGGCAACTTAACAAAAAACAAATATATACCCATTTCAATTATTTATTATTACCAGTGAAACCAATATAACATCTCAACATTCACAAATATACATTTCTGACATTCAAAAACAAAACAAAAACAAATCAGTGACCAAAATAGCCACCTTTCTTTGCAAGGACACTCAAAAGCCTGCCATCCATGGATTCTGTCAGTGTTTTGATCTGTTCACCATCAACATTGCGTGCAGCAGCAACCACAGCCTCCCAGACACTGTTCAGAGAGGTGTACTGTTTTCCCTCCTTGTAAATCTCACATTTGATGATGGACCACAGGTTCTCAATGGGGTTCAGATCAGGTGAACAAGGAGGCCATGTCATTAGATTTTCTTCTTTTATACCCTTTCTTGCCAGCCACGCTGTGGAGTACTTGGACGCGTGTGATGGAGCATTGTCCTGCATGAAAATCATGTTTTTCTTGAAGGATGCAGACTTCTTCCTGTACCACTGCTTGAAGAAGGTGTCTTCCAGGAACTGGCAGTAGGACTGGGAGTTGAGCTTGACTCCATCCTCAACCCGAAAAGGCCCCACAAGCTCATCTTTGATGATACCAGCCCAAACCAGTACTCCACCTCCACCTTGCTGGCGTCTGAGTCGGACTGGAGCTCTCTGCCCTTTACCAATCCAGCCACGGGCCCATCCATCTGGCCCATCAAGACTCACTCTCATTTCATCAGTCCATAAAACCTTAGAAAAATCAGTCTTGAGATATTTCTTGGCCCAGTCTTGACGTTTCAGCTTGTGTGTCTTGTTCAGTGGTGGTCGTCTTTCAGCCTTTCTTACCTTGGCCATGTCTCTGAGTATTGCACACCTTGTGCTTTTGGGCACTCCAGTGATGTTGCAGCTCTGAAATATGGCCAAACTGGTGGCAAGTGGCATCGTGGCAGCTGCACGCTTGACTTTTCTCAGTTCATGGGCAGTTATTTTGCGCCTTGGTTTTTCCACACGCTTCTTGCGACCCTGTTGACTATTTTGAATGAAACGCTTGATTGTTCGATGATCACGCTTCAGAAGCTTTGCAATTTTAAGAGTGCTGCATCCCTCTGCAAGATATCTCACTATTTTTGACTTTTCTGAGCCTGTCAAGTCCTTCTTTTGACCCATTTTGCCAAAGGAAAGGAAGTTGCCTAATAATTATGCACACCTGATATAGGGTGTTGATGTCATTAGTCCACACCCCTTCTCATTACAGAGATGCACATCACCTAATATGCTTAATTGGTAGTAGGCTTTCGAGCCTATACAGCTTGGAGTAAGACAACATGCATAAAGAGGATGATGTGGTCAAAATACTCATTTGCCTAATAATTCTGCACTCCCTGTAGTAATAACTCCACACGCACCAGAAAGTTTTATTCGAAAAGTTAAGGAAACTAAATAAATACTAAATATGAATATAGTGATGGTCAATAGAAATGACTGCAGAGGGAAAAAGAAATGTCTTTAAAAAATAGCACATATAAAAAACCACTGACTCAGCACACGAATTAATCACCAAATGGAGAGAGAGGTTATGTAGGTTATGTACATAACAATGAAGCATGTGCTGTGGTCTCTTATGTAATTGAGGAGTTCTGCAGTGAGAAAACATAGTCTGGGGAGGATTGATAAGGCGAGGGAGTAGTTTGTGTTTATATGTGTGTGTTTATTCTTTGAAATTTTCCCTCATCTGGGGAAATCCACTCTGGTTATCAGCCTTGACCTAGCAGCTGTATGCATTATGATATAGTGGATTTCAACTCAAATAGTAAGCTCTGAGTTGATTAAATGTAGTTAAGCCATTCATTTGACTCATCTGTTTTTTATTTTAGGTAACTTTTTTAGTTAATGACAGTGTGGAATGGATTCTAGTAGCGGGCTAATCTTTTTTCAATAATAACACAATCTATACAAATATTGGCCAAATGTCACATCAATAGATAGGAAGGACTTTTGGTGATTTGCCCACGAAGCAAAACATTTTACCCCAAATCAGTTAAGTTGGAGAATTGTTTTCTAACTTTTTATGGTTAACCACTACTACTAACTATTTTTAATACCAAATTTAATTTGGCCAATAACCTTTTAGGTTGATAATGGTAGTTGTAATTAACAATTTTTTTCATACTTATCACTTTAATACAATATACAAATATATATATATATATATATAATTAAAGGGGTACTCCACTTTGCAAATAAAATTTAAAAAAACCTCACTGTTTAGTAGATATTTCCCAAATGAAAACATGTATGCATTCAGTTGTGCATTTTATCTTTATATCTAAACAAAAAAGCTTGCAAAAGCTGCAGATCTCTTGTCTGCAGCCTTTGCATGCACTCCCCTTCAAACCCCGCTCAGGCTTTCTGTAGCTGTCCAATCACTGACATCCCAATGCAGTTCAATGAGAAGTCTTTGCAAGGCTTTTACTCTCGGCAGTTGCTATTGAATCTAGCTCCACTGATGTAACAGGACTGGTTCTCTGATTGACAGTCAGGGATGTGTTTAATTCATAAAAGTGCCCATTTCTATTGTAATCTGCAAATTTAAGTGTGTTATGGGTCTGGAGTGTCTCTTTAAGGAATTAAATTTTGTCTGAAATTTTAATGCATTTTTGGGGAGATGAGATGGCATGTCTACAGTTACAAAGTTTTGTACATGCAGATTGAAAAATAAGTAACCTCAATCCATGGAGCTTACTCTGGTCCAAGACTGACTATCACAAATTACACTTAGATCAAGACAGAATTGCATTTCTCTAGGATTAATAGCAGTAATAAGTGATTTTCCTGGGCAAAGTAATACCCTATTTCACTTTTAAGTATTTAGAACAGTGATCTTAAAATATCAGTGTTAATTATTTATTCCAGGATCAGATGACAATTTCCTGATATGTAGGTCCTTATTATTTGGATATAGCACATATCCTTATCTTCCAAGTGCCCTTTGTAAGAGGGGTACAGCAGAATTCTATAAATCATTCTTAAAGTTAGTTTGTGTAAATAACTTACTTTTCAGTTATATAAATCAGTCACTCACTACATCACGTTAAATGTCTTGGAACAGTCATATCTCAGGCCACATACCCAGATACTCCTTCTAAAACAAAGAGTTCCTCAGTTGAAATGAGTCTGGGCAGGATTGATAAGGCAAGAGAGATGTAAGTTTGTGTCTCTGTTTGTTTGCTGAAAATTCCCCCTGGGTTTGGAAAATCCACTCTGGTTATCAGCCCTATTCCTAACAGCTGTACGTATTATCTTGTGTTTAGAGAAATTGAACGCAACATAGAAAGCTCTGAGTTTACTAAATATAGTGAAGCCATTTGGTAGTCAAACTATTTATTATAGGCTTACTATTTCACTTCACGACAGAGTGAATTTGCACCCCCACCCCCCTCAGCCTCAGGACTTTTGGATTGTTTTTCCAAATCAAAAAACTCCTTTGTGTGTGAATGTGAAGTAACGTGTTATGTTTTTAGTCTGTATGAAGGCATTAATAAAGGTAATCAAGATATTACTTTTGTACTTTTATGCAGGTCCTGATCAATTTAAAGCGACACTGTAGGCACCCAGACCACTTCAGCTAATTGAAGTAGTCTGGTTGCTGTGACCCTTTTGCACTTAGTTCTGCAATGTAAATCAGAGAAACTGCAATGTTTACATTGCAGCTCTAAATCTGCCCTCTGTGGTTGTCTACCAAACAGCCATTAGTAGGCTTCTGGAATCCAAACGGACTATTGGTCCGTTATCTGAGGCTGGACATCCTCACGTACCTCCAGCGTCAGATTTTCCCCATAGGAAAGCATTAAATAAGGCTTTCCTATGGGGAGGTCTAATGCGTGCGCCCATTGCCAAGCATACACATTAGGAGTGTAGGTAGGGGCCTGACCCATCGCAGAGGGACATCGGCACTGGATTCAGGTAAAGTGGCTGAAGGGGTTTTCCACTTCAGCCCCGCGGAAGGGGGTCCAGATAGAGGGGGTCCTAATAACCCTATAGTACCAGGAAAACGGGTTTGTTTTCCTGGCACTATAGGATCCCTTTAAGCATTGAACCAATCCAATCCATAAGGCAGACATGAATACCCATGTCATAAAACAAATAGTTTTTACAGATACTAACCAAACCAACAAACAACTATCACATACTATGTACCAAACTTTGGTTAAATCAGTAATAGTTAACCTTGAGAGTCTAAACCAGGTTTAGGCAACCTTCGGCAATCCAGATACTGTGGACTACTTCTCCCATGATGCTCTTACAGCCCTAATGCTGGCAAAGCATCAAGGGAGACGTGGTCCACAACATCTGGAATGCTGAAGGCTGCCTATCCCTGGTCTAGATGTTTGTGAACATATCTAGTGATGCTTAGCAAGCCTGAACATCGTGAGCTTCAATCAGGCAGGCTTAGCATAATGAGAAATGTAGTTCACAAACCCCAAGCAGCCAAGGATGTCATCACAAGTTAAAGGTTGACAATTTCTCGAAATGGAAACTGACGATTGTGGCATATTATCTGGTTTTGTAAGAATTACCCCTAATCCTTGAGTAACACTATTTTGGGGGTAGGGGGGTTAAGTTGCAATGGTTTTTTTACAGGACTCACACTTGAATTTATAAATAGTTGTGTGACAGGAAAGATGTACTGCAAAGTAATGACTTTTGATGATGCCTTAATAGTACCATAATTCCATTTAAAGTAGCAGATGAAGGTAAGATAAAAGACGTTGATGCATTTACATCCATTTCCTGTGGTTTAGCAACTATAATGCACTCGAGACCGTCTCCTTTATTATTTATATATGCCTATGCAATATTAGAATTTAAAATGGAAAAGTTCTAGACACAGTGTAACTTTAACTTAATAATTGTTCCCATGAAACAATTATACATTTAGCCAGTGGAAATAGTTTCATAATAAATCATAGTAGAAATATTTTGGATGGAATGTATTGATTAATTGATATTGTCTTTGAAGGTTATCAAGTATACAAGCTGCAATTAAAAAAAAATACACTTAGCAAGTAAATGCTACAAAACATCATGGTCATAGCTATTGTGTTATGTGTATAATGTTAACATTTTACTTATTTTTTCCCAGTTTTGAATATTATTCTAGACAAATAATATAATTGCTCTAGGATGACTCTGTTTGTTGTTATTAGTCATTAATGGGAAACAATGGTAGATCTTGTTTTTATTATTACCATTATTTATAAAGTGCCAACATATTCATCAATGCTATATAATAGGTGGACTTGGATGTACAGCAACAGAAGGTGGTGAGGACCCTGATCAAACGAGATTACATTTTAAGGGGAATGGGTTACAATTACACAAAAGGTAAGCCTAAAATTTATTTTATAAATAGAAAAAGTTGGCATTGGGAGAGTTTACTGTAAAATGAGATCTTAAATGTTGGAGGAAAAGCAAACGATGGATGCATACCTCCCAACTCCAGCATCCTGAGAATCAGGACACCGGTGGGAAGAAGGTAAAGGGGGCGGGTTAGTGATGTGATCACATCACTAGCTCTGTCAACAAGGGACAGATCCGCAGGAAGGGGACACCAGCAAACTATTGCAGGGCGACAGGACAAGACCCAAGAAACTGCACTTTTCCCGATGAAATTCGAACTGCTGGAATGCATGGGGATGGATGGATGATAACAGTTAAACTGATTTTTCTTTTTGAAAAAGTGCCTTTTTGTGTCTGCTGGGGAGAGTCTAATGGAGCAGGGAAGGAAGTGAGAGAAGGTGTGAGAACCCAGTTGAAGAATGTATTATGGACTGTAATGGGGTGAGATGTGAACGTGTATACGTTGACTATAAATGAAAGGTCATATAACTGTAGAAATGACTCATGAAATGCACCAGTAGAACAAATCTGCTGAAGACTCTGTAGAAGTGAGCATGAAATATGAATTATATAGCAATTATAGCATGTTTTACACAAATACACTTCATTAACTGCATGTAAATAATTGAAAAAATATTGAACACATTCATCATATTTAGCGATTAGAGTTTTATAGGCCGTCTTTTTTTTTTCTACATGTTATTGATAGAGTAATTAATAATTGAACAATAATCCCATTGGGTTCTAGAATTTAATTTTTACTACGCAATCACAATATACTTATTTTTTACGTGTCTACAATGTTTTGTGAAAATATTAAGGTTTTCAATATTTTAAATCTAACTTTGCCATGTGAGCAGAACTAGAATACAACGCCACCCAGAAAAACCTAATGCAAAGATTGGATTAAACATCCACCTAAATAGCATTGGAACTGGTACTTTCTTATGGTATGAGCCATGAGATTTTAGATCACGAGGTATATAATTAGGCTATTTTGCTGTAAATATTCACGGGTGATTTTTTAATTTGGCACAACTAACTGGTTGCTGAGTCAGCCATAAATAAAAGATTTACTGATACAAAATAGACCATCAATAAACAGTGGAAGTATCAATCAATAAAAGCTATCCTCTCACAGAGTGAAGAACTTGTTGCAATACATTCCAAATAGATATCCAGAAACATAAATTCCCCACATTGGTGAGGAATTCCCCTTAGAAGAATTTAACACTTGTGTGAAACGAGGCGGGGCTGGTGCTCTAGCACTAGGGAGAAGCCTGCACTGTCAGAGAGGAACTGAAGCAGGCTGGGGGGCCATCCCGACACCGCAGACTCCTGAGGGAGGGAGCTGTGCTTGCAGCTGCACACCACCATCTTGCAGGGCATCAACCCTGAGGGCTGCAAGGACACTGTCCACATCCATGGTAAATGGCCCTGGCTGGCACAGCTCTGGCAACAGGAGTTTTTAACAAGATGGTTGTATTTAAGATGGCTGGACTACTGGGGGAGAATGTCTCCCTATATATCTGGCCCCCACCCCATACTCCTAAATCCCCCCACTACAGGACCTCCCCATTACACACTCACACTTGTCCCTTTCTCCGACTAGCCCGTGGCCTGCCTTTTTAGGGTCTGGTGACTGTTTCTCTATCTCTGTTATATGTTATTCTATATCAGTGATATGAAGAGCAATAGAGCAACTATGTGAGGTGTTCTCAAGGATGGATTATTATAGTAACATGAGATTAACATTCTCAAGTGTTCCCAATGATGCATTATTCCTATATAATGATCACTGCATTTGGCTGATTGGCTACACAGTAAATTAACTATCATGTGGTATATAGCATTCATTTTGTGCAGGAAGAAAATATGTTAATTAGCAGGGATCAGAAAGGTACAGCCTTGGTTAGCTAACTGATCTCCTTCCTGTAGCATCTGAATGCTGCATAATACAAGGAAGAAGTGTTCATGTACTACGTCTCAACAGGGTTGTCAGACTACAATGTGTTTAAATTAATCTTACCAGGGCACACACTAACACACACAGATAAACAGACAAAAACACCCTGACATATGTGCAGATACACACAATAATACACATACATAAACGGACACACATGCAGTTACACAGACACACAGTAACACATACAGACACAGGGGCACACACTGACACACATGCAAATACACAGACACATATACCAAGTGCTACACATACAGACGCACAGACACACTTAATGACAAACATTCAAATACACAGGATGCCACTCATATAGATGCAAACATTGACACACACAGATACAGAGGGGCACACACTGACACACATACAGGCATACGTACAGACAGATACGATTACAGACTGAGACACACACAGACACACATACACACACGTAGACAGATAACACACAGATACACAGACACATGCATATAAACACAGACAGATACACACAGACACACATATATATACACATAAAGACACACAGATACAAACACAGATAAACATACACAGACAGACATATATACACACAGAAACACATATAGAGACAGATACACACACAGACTGATACCCATGCAGACAGCTATACACACACAAACAGACATACATGGAAAATATATAATTTCAGTACTACCTGGGGTCCAGTGGCTGTCTGTGGCTTTTGGGAGTTAGGAGTGACTGCACTTCCTCCTAGCGCCTACCTCATCCCAGTGGGCCTAGTCGCGCTGTTAAAGCGCCACAGCACTGACCGGACCCATGCAGACTCATTGCCATCAGATCATGGGCCACCCGATGGGACACCTCATTGTGCGGCCTGCGGTGGTATTACCACGTGGCCCGCACACACCACGGCGGCCAGCAGGCTCAAGGGGCAGCTGCTTTGGGCCTTCTAGGAATGACTGGGCCTGGGGCAGCTGCCCCTTTTGACCCGCGTTAAAGAAGGCCCTGAATCTTACAATACTGCATTCTGTCATACATAGCTTGAAAATGCTGCCCTTGTAGAATAAAGGTGCTCCCAGTGTGAAACCCAGTAACTAATACCAGCCAGAATCCCACAGGGATTGATTAAGTAATTGATTTGACAATGATAGGGTATGTATAATCTTAAAATCAATTCAACATGTGCACCGCCTATAAAATCCACGTAGCCTTTGTTTCGGTTGGTTTTCTGCATTGCTCCACTGACTCAAAGGCCGAGTCTTCAAAGAAGCTTTTCTGTATAGCGGTTGCATTCTATGGCTGCTAAAATGTAGCTGTCTATAATGAGCCATAAAGACTCCAGTAAAGTGCAGATAAAGTGGGGCGTATGAAGTCAGTGCTGGATTTATGGCTACATGGACTGAAAAATGTGATAAGTGTAATAAAAGAAGCCACATTTCATCAGTTAGGCGACCTAAAGTTGCTTAACTACCAGGAAGTGCCTCTAATGGCTCTCTGATTGGCAGCTACTAGATCTCTCAAAAACTGCAGTGATTTACATTGCGGGGCTAAGTGGGACTGGGACACTGCATCCAGACCACTTCAATAAAATGAAATCCCCCCCCCCAGCAATTTACAATCTAATCACTCCGCAGTTTAGAGGCTGTATTCAGTATTTAGTAAATGTCAATTAACATTTAAAAATATTAAAGACATTCAAGGTTTTGATGATTGTTCTATAATTTAAATACATTTTTATCACTTATAGACAACAAGTGAATAAAGCTCTAATGGGTTAACGATCATTATTGTAAGTGTCTGAACCGGCAGTATTCCCTGAGCAGGAAGAACAAGTAACCTTGCAACCGATGCTAATGCTTTTAGATGTCATTCATGGTAAACGTTAATGGATCCTGCACATTCTCCTCCCATCCCGGGCGTTTTACAGAACATCTTAGTCTTTCTAGACCATAATTCTTTTTTAAATTGGACTTTTAAGAAGCACATGCAGCCCTCATTTCCTTTGTTTTGGGTGTGTAGGAATTGGATATCCTTTGAGAAAGTTTAACCACTTTGCTTTAAGGTTTAATAAAATTTGCCGGTTTTACATCCTGCCCTTATTGAGCGCAGAATAAACACACTAATGGCTGCTTGGCCGTTAGACTCTTCCTGTTAGTTTGCAGAATCTGATATAGCTTCCCATAATTTGCATTCCAAAAGAATAAACTATTTAATAATAATTTGTTTAGATCTGTTGAATTCTAATTCTTCAGTTTCTGGAAACTGCAACTCTAGTCATGCTCAGCACAGCAATTTACTGCCTTTTTTATGCTTGTTAATTTGCATTTTTTCACTACTCCTGCACATTCAAAATGTTACCAATGTAAAATAATATTATACCAAGCCAAGGCACTGCAACTTCAGTTAATATACTGGATTTTCAGTCAATATTCTGGCTATACTTTTCCACTCTCATGATGACAGACCAACACTTCGCTAGCTAGTCATAATTCATGTAATATGCCAAAAAAGTATTATGTGGAATAGCAGACAAATTATTTAGTTAGAGAAAAGGCCCATGTTTTGTCCAAGCTTAAAGGAACACTATATGGTCAGGAACACCAACATGTATTCCTGACTCTATAGTGTTAAAACCACTATCTAGACGCCCCCTGCCACCTCCCCCCTATCCCAAAATATAATAAAATCTTACTATTATTTCAGTCTGCTGGTTCTGGCTCTGCCCCTGATCTGCCTCCTTGTCTAACATCATCAGAAGTGATGGTCTCAGCCAATCACAAAGCTTTTCTATAGGAAAGCATTGGATTGGGTGAGATTGCCAATTCTGATGATCAAAGGGGTTTGAAACAGTGCTTCCTGTGCCCAGGTTGGGTACCTCCGCCGATGGATGCTCCTAGTGCTTACTGAGGACTCCAAGCACTCCACCAGACACCATCAGCACCTCAGTCCCCACATCCAGTGTTCCAGCTTGGCTGGGAACTCGCCGACCTCTACCCACCCTGGACCTACGACAAGGCTCCAAGTTCCAGTGGGTGATCCTCTCCTCCAAGAGAGAGTAGCAGGAGCAAGCTCTTAAAAGAGCTTAGTGATTATGATCCCTGGGGAGTATAGTGAGATAGCAATCCCCAGGTTAGATGCAGCCTTTCTCCCCCACACGAGACGAGGCTCTATGTTGAGGGTAAAACAGGAACTCAGCAGATCTGAGGGTTTATTGAACAGCTTGGTCTTTTATACAGTTTTCCCCACAAGGTTACCACCCAGGTGGTCCTTGTGGGCCACAGGGTCACAGGAACAACAAGCCAATAAAAACATAGTTTTACATTCAGTCACTCCCATACAGTGTACACAATCCCTCCCCTCTGCCTGTAATATAATTAACGAAGACAATGGACTAACTCAATTAACTCTAAGCAGAAAAAAACATACATTTTTACAAACCCCAAAAAGTACCCCAAAATACAACATATTCCCACATATCCCTCACATTCTCTCTTAGCTCCGATTTGGGTGAACAACATATCCAAAAATCACCAAGGTCAGTTCAGGGGTTCAAGAATTTCCTGGAAGTCTTATTTTTGCCCCACCGTGCACATGGTCCCATGCCTCAAATAGTTACATACACTCAACAGCAAAACACTGCTGGACAATTTAAGATGGCCGACGCCACATGTTTGAATCTGTTCCAGTTAAAAGTCCAAGGGGCAGAAACAGTACTTTTGAACATGGGAAAAACATTAATTAAGCATTTAGGTAAACAAATTCTGTATCCTCAAATTGTAATAAATACACAAAATGGAATCGTTTTATTACTTCATATAGCAGTGTATTAGCTTTTTATGGGGGATATTCTTGCTGACTTGAGGTTCAGTTGCAGAAGGGATAGGGTTCAGGGAGCAGATGAGAAGACAGGGATCACTTACAGGCGATACTGAGTACAGAGATGTGAATACATTTTATACTTTTGAAACTCAAACCTCAATAGGCAATAGGTTGTGATACTATTAGGATTATTAATCTTGGTTTTTCACCATTGTAGTGAATTGGTACCTATCCCAAATCCTAAGTGTTTGTTTAGTACAAGAAATGCTAATGTGATTTTGATGTGGACATATTTCTAGCCCTCACAATGACACAAGATAATTTGATATATTGGCCAGCTCTCCCTTTGGCACCCGTACAGGGTGATATTGAACAATGTTAATATATAATTTAAGAATCAGATAATGCAAAACAGACTCAATTCTAAGTACCTTGTGTGAGTGCCAGCACTGCTTGTAGAAACTGACTATGATATATGAATAAGGTTTTGAAATCCACTATCAACCAACAACAACAAAATATCTGATTAGACAACTTTGAGATGAATGGAACTGCATCCAGAGCAAATATATGCAATTTTGTTCCCAACAGGAGTATGTACACACATTTCAAAACATTAACACTATGGAATTATTAGATAAATAAAAGAAGATAAAAAATAGATTTTCCTCTATTTTATAATGTTACCTTAGTAACTGCAATAATTAAAAGTGCAGGGTTAAGGGGACAGAGGCATTGCACACAGACCACTACAATGAGCTGAAGTGCTCTGCGTGCCTATAGTGTCCCTTTAAGATGTTACACCATTCGAAAACAGTGGACTCTTAGGCAGTCATTGGCACCCAATATTATTTAATACTTCCCTTCTCTACTTAGTAGTAACCGAACAAATAAATGAAAAATGTATTATGACCGGTGACTTCATATTTGCTTCACTTCATGCCCTAAAAAAAAAACCTCATCTATAACGTCCAGTAACTGAATATTTCTAATGCTTGAACAAGTACTTTTACCTGGATAATTACATTTTTCTAACTGATTCAGTATATATGGAATCATATGGAATCTGCAAACAATGCTTTGGAGGACAATTTAAAGGAACCCTTTAGACACTGTAATTGCTTAATCTCTTGGGAGTAGTTATAGTGTCTGGAGACCCAAGGCGTAAATTTTTTTTTTATGTTTTAAAGCTAAACAAGAGCCACATGCCCAACAGACCATTGCTTCTGTGTTGCCTGGGCTAATGAGGAAACATTAGCCTGAGCAGTAATGGGCAGCTGTGATTGGCTAAGATCATTAAATTACCTCTTTTAGCCTATTATTGCGCACATTGCTGGTATGAAATGGTATGTCTAGAAGGAGGTGTGTAGACTTAACCATGTCACCATAGGCGTGCGCACGGGGTGTGCCGGTTGTGCCTGGGCACACCCTAATCCCCGCGGCACGCCTATGGATTGAGTCCTGCAGGAACAGCGTTCCTGCACTTTTTTTGAGTGCCCCCATTTGCCCCCCTTCCTCCCCCCATGTTGCCCCCCATGTTGCACCTGCCGCACGCCGTTTGCTGATGCCGGGAGACGGAATATGACGTCATATTCCGGCTCCCAGCTACTGTAGACAGCCCGCGCGGTGAGAGGAAGCAGAGAGCACACAGCTCCCTCGCCACGGCTGAGATGGAGAGAGGCGCCCGCCGCACTGGACCCCAGGGACAAGTCCACGCCAGCACTCCAGGTAGGTAATAATAATTTGTATGTGTATGTGTGTCTGTGTGTGAGTGTGTGTGTGTCTGTGAATGTGTGTGTGTGTGTGAATGTGTGTCTGTGACTGTGTGTGTGTCTGTATGTGTGTATGTCTGTGAATGTGTGTGTATGTCTGTGAATGTGTGTGTCTGTGTGTCTGTGAATGTATGTAAGTGTCTGTGAGTGTATGTTTGTCTGTGAATGTATGAGTGTGTGTCTGTGAGTGTATGTGTGTGTGTCTGTGAATGTGTCTGTGAGTGTGTGTACGCATATATATATATATATATATATATATATATATATACACACACAGACACGAGTGTATGTTATTTTTTTGGGGGGGGGGAATCTTGGGAGAGTTCCCACACATTATTCCACAGGACTTGTACCCTGCCGGCAGGGGAGATCTCCCGATCTCCCCTGTCGGCTCACGCAGAGCCGGCGCTATCTGAGTGCCGGCTCTGCTCTAAGCCTCCATGGGTCAGCGGGGAGACCAAAGATCTACCTCACTGGCCCACAGCAGCATGGAGGGAGGCAGGAGAGGACCCAGGGAGCTCTAGACAGCAGTTCCGCCAGGTTCCTCTTGCGATACCTGAGCGTTGCCACCGAAACGCTCAGATCTCGCTACAGTTAACTCTAGCCCCGCAGGCTAGAGTTCACTCTCCACTGGACCACCAGGGATGGCACATGGCAGCAAGGATCCCCCCTCCCTACATAAGGTCAGTAGGGAGGGGGGATATTTACTAATCTGCCCCCACCTCCACAATCCCTCCAAACAAACAGCACACACACACATACAGCACCCACAGCACCTACACACATACAGCTCACACAGCACGCTCACACACACACAGTACACTAACCGTATCCCTCACAAACACACACAGCACCTTTAAAAAAACACAACACCCTCACACACACACACAAACAGGACACTCACACAAACAGCACCCTCACAGGACAATCACACACACACAAACACCCTCACACACAAACAGCAACATCACAAACACACACACACAAACACCCTCACCCACACATCACACTAACAGCACACACAGCAGGGTATGTATGTGTGTGTGTGTTTATATATATATATATATATATATACATATATATACACATACATATATATACATATATATACACACACACACATACACATGCGGCGTGTGTTTGTGCTTTAGGGTGCACACCCTAATGCAATAGGCTGCGCACACCTATGCATGTCACGAATAGGGTCTGGGCTGTGGGCAGACAGGGACCCTCAGTGTTAAACTGTTTGAAAATGGTGTGATACTTAATACAGGGAGTGCAGAATTATTAGGCAAGTTGTATTTTTGAGGATTAATTTTATTATTGAACAACAACCATGTTCTCAATGAACCCAAAAAGCTCATTAATATCAAAGCTGAATATTTTTGGAAGTAGTTTTTAGTTTGTTTTTAGTTATAGCTATGTTAGGGGGATATCTGTGTATGCAGGTGACTATTACTGTGCATAATTATTAGGCAACTTAACAAAAAACAAATATATACCCATTTCAATTATTTATTATTACCAGTGAAACCAATATAACATCTCAACATTCACAAATATACATTTCTGACATTCAAAAACAAAACAAAAACAAATCAGTGACCAATATAGCCACCTTTCTTTGCAAGGACACTCAAAAGCCTGCCATCCATGGATTCTGTCAGTGTTTTGATCTGTTCACCATCAACATTGCGTGCAGCAGCAACCACAGCCTCCCAGACACTGTTCAGAGAGGTGTACTGTTTTCCCTCCTTGTAAATCTCACATTTGATGATGGACCACAGGTTCTCAATGGGGTTCAGATCAGGTGAACAAGGAGGCCATGTCATTAGATTTTCTTCTTTTATACCCTTTCTTGCCAGCCACGCTGTGGAGTACTTGGACGCGTGTGATGGAGCATTGTCCTGCATGAAAATCATGTTTTTCTTGAAGGATGCAGACTTCTTCCTGTACCACTGCTTGAAGAAGGTGTCTTCCAGGAACTGGCAGTAGGACTGGGAGTTGAGCTTGACTCCATCCTCAACCCGAAAAGGCCCCACAAGCTCATCTTTGATGATACCAGCCCAAACCAGTACTCCACCTCCACCTTGCTGGCGTCTGAGTCGGACTGGAGCTCTCTGCCCTTTACCAATCCAGCCACGGGCCCATCCATCTGGCCCATCAAGACTCACTCTCATTTCATCAGTCCATAAAACCTTTGAAAAATCAGTCTTGAGATATTTCTTGGCCCAGTCTTGACGTTTCAGCTTGTGTGTCTTGTTCAGTGGTGGTCGTCTTTCAGCCTTTCTTACCTTGGCCATGTCTCTGAGTATTGCACACCTTGTGCTTTTGGGCACTCCAGTGATGTTGCAGCTCTGAAATATGGCCAAACTGGTGGCAAGTGGCATCGTGGCAGCTGCACGCTTGACTTTTCTCAGTTCATGGGCAGTTATTTTGCGCCTTGGTTTTTCCACACGCTTCTTGCGACCCTGTTGACTATTTTGAATGAAACGCTTGATTGTTCGATGATCACGCTTCAGAAGCTTTGCAATTTTAAGAGTGCTGCATCCCTCTGCAAGATATCTCACTATTTTTGACTTTTCTGAGCCTGTCAAGTCCTTCTTTTGACCCATTTTGCCAAAGGAAAGGAAGTTGCCTAATAATTATGCACACCTGATATAGGGTGTTGATGTCATTAGACCACACCCCTTCTCATTACAGAGATGCACATCACCTAATATGCTTAATTGGTAGTAGGCTTTCGAGCCTATACAGCTTGGAGTAAGACAACATGCATAAAGAGGATGATGTGGTCAAAACACTCATTTGCCTAATAATTCTGCACTCCCTGTAGAGGGACAGCACCAGAGAACTCCAGGCACTATAACCATTGAGTTGAAAGGGCTATCAAGTCCACAGTGTCCCTTTAATCGTTAGCCCCTTTCATGTATGTAGTCTGTTGTAGGATAGACTTTAAATTTATGTACAGTAGACTAAGATTTTCCATTTCTGCCCTCCATCCCCTGAGGCAAGATGGAAGGGTAATTAAAACTATGTTGTGTTGTATGAACTCTATACATCTAGGCTCAAATAATGTGTCCTTTTAAAGAAACACTACTTAGGAGAAAACAAGGTATTATCAGTTTAATAGATATAACATGAAAGAAAACATGCATGTAATTATTTTTGCTTATTTTCTTTGAGGGCAATGTAAACTTAGCTTGCAATCCTGATATAGTACCAGCAGCTACTGCAAGAACTCCGCTTTTCCCCAGCACATGATATCTTGTATGTGCGGGCAGAATGACCAGAGGCATCTCATTCAGAACCCTTGCAGACCAGCTGCACATGCCTGCGACTGTCCAATCACAGACAAAGCACAAACTGGAGTGCTTCATGTGTTTGGAGTGTAACTAAATGAATGAGACAAGGGTCCTCAAGCATTGGTACTAAATGCTATCCTTAACCCCTTTATTACCCTCACTCACTGTACTACTTATTAATCTCTACATTACAATAGCACACACAACTACACATTAACCCTTACATTACTGTAACACACTGCACATTAACCCCTAGATTAACATAACACACCACTGTAAACACCCTGATATTACCCTACCACACTACGCCTTAACCCCTACACTGCTCTAACACACTACACTATCACAAAATATTAACCTCCTATACAACACATTAACCCCTACACTATTGTAATACATAACACCACACATTAACCCCTACACTACTCTACCACACTACACTACCACAAAACATTAACCTCCTATAGAACACATTAACCCCTACACTATTGTAATACACTATAGCACACATTAACCCCTACACTACTCTAACACGCTACACTACCACAAAACATTAACCCCCTATACAACACATTAACCCCTACACTATTGTAATACACTACACAACACATTAACCCCTACACTACTCTAGCACGCTACACTACCACAAAATATTAACACCTATACAACACATTAACCCCTACACTACTGTAATACACTACACCAGAGGTTAACCCCTACACTACTCTAGCACACTACATTAACACTAAATATTATCCCGTAAGTACTACACATTAATCACTACATTACACTAACTCTATACCATAATCCCCACACTACACATTTAACCCTGCATTACCTCAGCACACTACAGCACACTTAACTCCTGTATTACCTTAACACATTACACTACTAGACATTAACTCTAACATTATCCTAACATACTACACTAAACCTGTGAATACCATGCACTACACATTAACCCATACACTACACTAACAATAAATATTAACAGAACATTGACCCATACAGTATCTTAACACTAGCAATTAACTACCTTAATACTTACACTAACAATAAAACAATATATATTGTTTTGTATATATATATATATATATTTATATATATATATTTATATATAGAAAAATAGTCTAGCACTCCAATTTACTGGTGTTATATGCCCGGTGCTTGTCAGCATTCATAGATTCACATTGTAGTATAGATAGATAGCACTCCAGGGACTTCCAATAGATAAAATAAAACGTAACTTTTATTGCTCATTATTAAAAAAGATCAACGTTTCAGTTTGTCATTCAAACTTTCATCAGGATGAGCTAATGTTCTAAACGATAATCTTATATACCCACCACCTCATTATTCACTTACCCCATTAGAGCAGTGATTTTGTCTGAGTTTGCCTGAACCGGAGCTTGCACGGGTCGGTAATTGCCCCCGATTGCATCATCGCTGTGCGCCCAGCGCCATGACGTCGTCAGAGGTCATCTCCAAGGAAACCGGACAACAAGTCCGTTTCAACACCTCTAGACATTATAGACCAGCAATCTTGCTAAGATGCGGTCAAACATATTAAATAATGAAGTAATCAAATGTGCATAGCAAAAATCGTAAGTGAATAATGAGGTGGTGGGTATATAAGATTATCGTTTAGAACATTAGCTCATCCTGGTAAAAGTTTGAATGACAAACTGAAACGTTGATCTTTTTTTGTAATGAGCAATAAAAGTTAAGTTTTATTTTATCCATTGGAAGTCCCTGGAGTGCTATCTATACTACATTGTGAATATATATATATATATATATGTAGTATTATAAGCATGCATAATAGTGAAGTGTCTGTTATTGGAGACGAATGCCATCTCTGGGTTTTTGAAACATTTATACACATTAAACTATCTCAGTATGTATTTTTTATATCTTTCTCACACACAGTAGTTCCTTATGTGCAACTTCATCTATAAAAAAAATTCTTACTGTGTAAATTTTGACCTAACTGAATCATGTGCATCTTGTCACAAGTATCTTCATTGTTCTTCATTTCAGTCAAGGAACTGCTGATAAGGAAAAGCCTATTTGAGAGAAATCAGTCACACTTTATGTCAATGTGATAGTCATACTCCCAGAATCCCCATGTGCTCATTCTCATGTTTTTTTTTACTCCATGTCTTACTCCCTTATTGCAAAGACATCTTCAGAATGGAAATGGAATGTTTAGCCACAGTTTCTCTGTATTATCACTTCATTGCATTGTGCTGTCACATGCACAAGTTACTTTTTCTATTTAAGGATTTTCATCATTTCTTAGTTTGACAAATTCCAGATTTAAAAAAAAAAATAATGTAAATCATTGTACTTTGGAAATTTACATTTTGAAAATAATTTCAGAGATGTGTCATTAGCTCTCAACATAAATAGTTGTATTAACTGTGTATTTGTAATAGTGACAAACCATCAACACATTTTCCTTAAAGTGGACTGAATGCTTAAAGGATCACTATAGGGTCAGGAACACAAATATGTATTCCTGATCATGTACTGTTAAAACCACCATTTAGCCCCCCTGGGTCCCTCATGCCTCCATAAATATAGTAAAATCTTACTGTATTCAAGCCTGAAGCTGTAGATATGCATGTTGTTTGCCTCAGAAAAACAAGCTGTCTGCTGACATCATCAGAAGTGGTAGCCTGATCCAATCACAATGCTTCCCCATAGGATTGGCTGAGACTGACAAGGAGGCAGATGACGGGCAGAACCAGCACAATTCAAACACAGCCCTGGCCAATCAGCATCTCCTCATAGAGATGAATTGAGTCAATGAATCTCTATGAGGAAAGTTCAGTGTCTGTATGCAGAGGGGGAGATACTGAATGTTTGGATGCATTTTAGGCAGCCATGACTAAGGAAAGATCTCTAACAGCTATCTGAGGAGTGGACAGTGAAGTTACCACTAGGCTGAAATGTAAACACTGCATTTTCTCTGAAAATTTTTAGACAAGCAAGCACAAGATGTCAACCTTGACACGCTGGTAGAGGCCTCCAATTCCCATTTTTTTTCTGGTAGAACTTGTAAGCACGACCCTTAAAGGGACACTGTAGGCACCAAGACCACTTCATATCATTGAAGTGGTCTGGGTGCATTGTCTCTGTCCTACTCTGTTAAAGGAACACTATAGTCAGTTTTAGTGTATAGATCATGCCTCTCAGGTTTCACTGCTCAATGCACTGCCATTTAGGAGTTAAATCACTTTGTTTCTGTTTATGCAGCTCTTGCCACACCTCCCCTGACTCTGATTGACACAACCTGCATGAAAAAAAACTGGTTTCCCTTTCAATCAGATGTAATTTACCTTAAACAATTGTACCTCTTTCTCTGTAAATTGAACTTTAATCACATACAGGAGGCTCTTGCAGGGTCTAGCAAGGTATTAACATAGCAGGGGATAAGAAAATTTAAATTAAACAGAACTTGCAATAAAGGAAGGATAAACTTTAGATAACTCTTTACAGGAAGTGTTTAGGGAGGCTGTGCAAGTCACATGCAGGGAGGTGTGACTAGGGTTCATAAACAAAGTGATTTAACTTCTAAATGATAGAGAGTTGAGCAGTGAGACTGCAGGGGCATGACCTATACCCAAAAACTGCTTCATTAAGCTAAAATTGTTTTGGTGACTATAGTGTCCCTTTAATCATTGCAGTTTTAGAGAAACTGCAATGTTTACATTGCAGCACTAAGACAGCCTCTAGTGACTGTCTACCAAACAGCCACTAGAGGTGCTTCTGGAAGTTTAGCAGACTCTAGGTCCCTTAAATGACGCTGGACATCCTCATGATCTGCATGAGGACATTCAATGTCCGTGAAATCCCCATAGAAAAGCACTGAGGCATGCTCATTAGGTCCCCCTATCGGATGACATTGGAGGAGGTGGAGTGCTGACCCAGTCCTGAGGGATATTGGTGCTGGTATGGGTGAGTAAATATGACGGAGGCGAGAGGGAAGTGGGCAACAGAGGGCACTATAGTGTTAGGAATACAGAATAGTATTCCTAAAACATTAGATTCCCTTCAATCATCATTCCTGCAATGACTACAAGGAAACTAGATCCTCAGGTACATAACATTGTTTCTTTCTTAGGAGTCTTCCATGCGCTCACTGACAATAAATGAATAGCTTCATAGTATGGTTAGTTGCTATTTAGGAGTTCTCCATGTGGAGTAGTTCACTAGTACCATTACAAAGATAACATTTGCCATTTAAACCAGAGACTATCCTCATCACCAAAGGCAGTCCAGAATCGAATGGTCCTCTCTACATCAGGAAAGCAACAGTCACTCTGCACAGTAACAATTTTTTAAATAAAAGACATGAAAAACACTTGTTGGTGAATAATTAGTTTGTGTTAATTTATTATAAGACTAAAATGACAATTTGGGTTAAAGTAATGTTAAATACAGCTAATTCTGTAGGGTTTTTTTTTCTCTTCAATATTTTGGTTAATCCAAATAGTTATTAATGTATCTGCAGGTTATTTCGGCATAATTAACAGGAATAATAATGTTTTTATTTTGAGGCATATACCAAAGGTATAAGTCATGCAATCTTGGCATAACTGAACTAGCAGAAGTGACTCGTGAGCAATTACCGGAAGGCTGGAAAGACAATCTCACAACTAATGTACATTTTTCTGTAAGGTGTGGGTAATGTTTGCTTTCGGTTCCCACCAGCTGCCAGAATTGCTGTATAATACTACATTAAAGAAAGAATTTACTTTAATCTAAAACCATAGTGCTATTAAATCACAAGAATTCTGCCAGACAGTATATACAGTGTATATCAGACCAGCAATTAAAGTACGGAATATCTATATTATATCTACTTCATTACAAATGTGTGCAGTACTTTGAAATTATACTTTATATTTTAGATACATAATAGAGAAGCATTGCATTATGGGAATATAATTCCCTTTTGAAGACATTTATAATAATCCAGGAAACCAACATGAAAATGATAAATGTCTCCAGAACCACACAATTCCATTATTTTCCACTATATGCATTTTAGAATAATATATTTTTATATTACAAGATTATTTTTTATTGGATTTCGGATTAGGGTTCAGCTACTTTTAATCCATCCATGCTGTTAGGATTTTTCATTACGAGCCTTATTGCATGGGCTTTAACAACATTAGTGCATAATGACACATCCTAACGTCGGTGTTGGTGAAGCCCTCACCTGAATCCCCATGAATTATACTTACATAGCCCTCTTCTTGAGACATCACAGCGATCCAGGAACCTAATGCGTGTTTGCATGCATAGCATGAGGACAACCAGCGTCATTTCATGGAGTTATATGATTTGCAGCTTCCCCCATGCCCCTTGATAATACTCACTAAACAGGGGCCCGACATAAGCTGTGGCTCTTTAAGAGCTGACCAGGACCCTGTAGTATCCGACGGCAGAGAGGAAGTGACAGCCTGTCACTTCCTCCCTGCCTCACAAAGTGCCCCCAGGAGGAATGGAGGGAGGAGGAGGCTGGAGGCAGCACACAGCAGCCTGGAGGCAGAAGGGAGGCAGAGGGAAAATATCTGTGTTTATCTAACTGTATGTGTCAATGGGTGTCTGAGTCTGTGTTTCAATGTGTGTATCTGTGTATCTGAGTGTGTGTGTATGTGTCAGTGTGTGTATCTGTGTAGCTGTGTTAGTGTGTGTGTGTGTGTATCTAAGTGTATATGCCAGTGTGTGTATCTGAGAGTGCTGTGTCAATGTGTATCTGTGTGTGTTTGTATCTGTGTGTCAGTGTATATCTGAGTGTGGGTGTATCTGTGTGTACGTGCCAGTGTACAGCTGTATGTCAGTGTGTCTCTCTAAGTGCCTGTGTCAGTGTGTATCTGTATCTGCCAGTGTGTGTATCTGAGTGTGTGTGCATCTATCTATGTGTCAGTGGGTATCTAGGTGTTTGTGTGCATGTGCCAGTTTGTGTATCTGTGTGTATATGCCAGTGTATATTTGTATCTAAGTGTATGTGTCAGTGTGTTTCTGAGTGTGTATTTCGATGTGTGCATCTGTGTCAGTGTATATCTGAGTGTGTGTGTATGTACCAGTGTGTATCTGTGTGTAAATGTGCCAGTGCATATATCTGTGTGTCAAGGTGTTCATACATGTTTGGTGGCTGTGTGAGGTGGTGAGGTTGGGGGTGGGGGGCAGTTGCAGGTGAAGCCACCTCCCTGAAATGAATTTTTGCATGCTGGTATGTGTGTAATGCGAATGTGTATGCATTTGTGTGTACCTAAAAAGATGGTACAGAAAAGGAAAATATCTATGTATGTAGGTAAAATAAAATATTAAACAAAAGAAAAATGACAAACGAAAGAGACCGATCTCTAAAAATCCAGCTGAGTGATCATCACTTTAAATAATGCTATGAGAGTGCATTCCAGTTTGGGCTGGGCTGCATAGCTGATGCTTTGCAGGAGGTGAGAGCTCTAAAGAAATACAGGTTGTTAACAGAATGTAGTCGATGTGGGGTTTGGAATGAATGAACTAATGTCTAAAGTATGAATGAAAGTGAGAGAAAGTGAGTACATTATAGATAATCAGTAATGATTCATGTGTCAGGGAAAAGAAAAGAGAAAGTTAAAAACACAAAGATAGCATTAATTTGCTACAAGAACCTGGCGGAACATAAAAGAAATATACAGAATTCATTTACATGAAAAGCAGAGCATCCTTTAAAATGGGGTACAACAGTCAATGAGTTTCCTCTGTTTAGGATGAATTGCGTGTATTGTTTTTTCCTGAGAGCTTGGTTGTTTAATGGTATTGATCAAACAACATTGCTAATGCTCTTACGTACATAATGGAAAATATATAATGCGAATAGGCTCATTGTCGTCAATGGATACTTTAGCCTGAAGTGAGGTTATCCGAAAGCCTGTCCACGACCACTTCATATTTTTGTAGCCAGTTGCATAGATACAATTGGCATCAGTCTAAACATACAATAAATAAACTAAAATACCCACTGGTTGTGGTTCTGAAAATGTAAGGGATTCTATAAAGTATTCATTTTTGTCACTCTTAATGCAGTAAACAAAATTAAACGATAATTGTCAGCTTGACCTTTTCAAGAGGTCTGCACAATGTCCTTTAGGGTGGGAAGTAATTTTCACTAAAAGTAACATGTTTATGTTTGCTGCTTGAAGGTTGAGCAAGGTGAAATTATTTGGGATGCCCCAAACCCTAAAGTGCACCAGACGTGCTGGTAACCTAGAGATCCTAAACTATTGTGTTTTGCTATGCACTAAATACTATCTACTTATCTCGTTATAATTGACAGATAACGTGTGTGACAATGGATGAAAGATCCCATGTACTGAGACTCTTTGATATTGTACAGAGGTACTGGAAGAACAAGCAGAACAGGAGACTCATGAGCAAGTATGAAGCAATGCTTCGCTCAATTGCTTTAAGCTGAGATTAAAGGAACTCTCCAAGCACCATAATCACTACAGTGCACTGTAGTGGTTATGGTGCCAGGAGTGTCTTACCATGCCTCCTCTCCCTATTTAGTATGGTTTGACTTATTACTGTCTGCAAGGTACCTCTCCCTGCCTCCTCACTAGCCATAAGCACTCAGTTCCGAGCTGAGCCTGGTGGGGGAGATCTTAGCTCACTGGCTGAGAGCGATCAGCTGACTCTCTAAGGGAATGAGCTGGCAGTGCAAATCTCTTGAGCGCTAACAGAAGTTTCTATGCAGGAGCTTTTGGGTCTCCTGAGTTTTGAAAGGGGTAGGGAGCGACAGCTAGTAAGCAGTCAAACGTTTCTAAAAACAGTTTGACTGCTTACGAAAGGGGGTTCCAAGACACTCCTGGTACCATAACTACTTCACAGATACATTTCTATTTGTAATCAGTGTAATGAGAATGTATGGACCATCTTGTTCGTTGTTGTAACTCACTGGGATGTTCTTGTTGATAACTCCCCTTTGAGAACTCTAAACCTTGATTTGTTCTTTACATATAAACTCCTTAAAATGCATTGTAGCCATTAAGAACAAGGAGTCTCATAGAACAATTATATTCTGTGAGCCTGGCTGGATGTACTTCCAGCATGACAATGCTTAGCAATGTGACTGAGAAAGGGCATTCTTCATTCACGAAGACAGCTGGAGTTTTCTCCCATTTTAATGTTGATCTATTTTCGGAGCGTCATCATTTATGGATTAGCTAATGCATTTTTGTGAAGGTTACCCAACTGACAAAAGCACATTTCCTTTCTGGTTATACGTATTGATTGGAGGACATTGGAGTTGAATTTCCATTCACTGCATTGTGATGTTAAAAACCTTTTTAACAGTGTGTGCAGAATATCCAGTTCAAATATAGCACACGTGTCTGCAACCTCAACTTACTAAATTGGTTTTACATATAGCAAAGTAGACAATGCTGATGCTTTTGACCTGTTTATTATACTTTCCCTTAGAAATTTTATATTTGCTGTAGAAGAGCCACTTAATTGTATAATAATTTTCTGTATAAAAGTAAAAGAGGCTAGAGGAAAACAGTTTTTAACAAAATATATACCCGCCATAATCCCGTAACTCCTTTCACCAAGGTTATGCAAATATAAGTCTCTGCTTCAATCTATATTACCCAACATTAAAGAGACACTGAAGGCACCATAACAAATTCAATGGATTTAAGTGGTTAAAGGAACACTCCAAGCACCCATAATGCAGTTTGCTAAAGTGCTTTATGTGTAAAGAGTGTGTCCTCTTTTGTCATTTTACAAAACATGCAGATTTAATAGAAATTGGCACTTTTATAAAATAACCGTATTACAACCCCCTGACTGTCAATCAGATAACCAGTCCTGTTACTGCCTGGTTTGTTTAGTTCAGTAGAGCTGCATTGGGAAGGCAGCTATGAGATCTGCAGAATTTTGCAAGCTTTTTTTTGATATACCAAAAGTGAAAAAATGCCTAATTCTATGCATGCATATTTACATTGGGGGTGTATCTACTAAATAATGAATTTTGAAAAAAAAGGCCCTTTAAAGTGCCTGTGGTATGTGGACACCAAGCACTGCATCACTGCTAAATGATTTACTCACCATTTAGCAGAGATGCCTACCAATAGGAAAATAGGGGAGACGGAGATGGGGTGCATTTCAAATGAGCCAAGTGTTCCAAATACCCATATTCTTACACTTAACACTTCCGCCGTGCTTTAACCTTCATTATCTCCGTGCACCAGGGCCAGACTGGGGGGACTCTGTTTGTTGTATTGCCTGTCTCTAGGGATGTTGCAGGTGGTGCTACGTGTTTGTGGGTATCTGGGATATGCAGTTGTGAGTGTGGAGGACACTACATGGACTTGCATATGTGAGGAGGTGGCCGATTGCGGGGTTGCATGGGGGGAGGGTGCGTTTTTGTTTGTTTAGGGGCTGTTTGTGGTGTATGTATGTGTGTTGTTTTGAGTGCAGCTTAATGTGTGTGTAGGTATATATAAGCTGTTATATGTGAGGGGGCATAAAGTATTTCTGTGTTTGGTGGGCTGAGGGGTAGTAGCGGAGTTGTGTGTTTGTAAAGGGGAGATGTATTAAAAATGTATTGTGGAAAAAAATGCTACCTTGGTGGTCTTTTTATAACATTTTTATCCCAATTCTCTAATTTCATTCTTTTAGGAGTCTCTGGCACCTTTGATGATTCTAATATGGTGCAAAATAGCTTGATCACCTGAATAATATGGCCATTTGTTCAAAAATATGTTGAACCCACAGACAGTAAGCTATTCCATTGACAAAGATGGAGTTGCAAATTACCCCGTGTTTTAGCAGGTCTCAGTATCTTCCCTCAAATGTCAAAATCTGTCGAGACTAAAGCAATACACACTCCTCCTCTCTCCTTCCCCATGCAGCCAAGTCTAGGTGCCACATTTTAGTCTAATTTTGTGAATGTCTGTTCTATCTGATTGCAAGTTGCAGTCTTTCTGGCAAGTATATGGCGATTCTTGAAATATATAAATCATCTAAGTGTCCATAAGTAGTGGTGCAGGTGTTTTTGTTGGAAGATCGGATGCTTTGATGTGAATGTGTGCCTAGTTTTGACTTTCGTCAGAACTTTGAAAATCCATATTAAGGGATTTACTACAACTCCACCCAATTTAATGGGCTGTTAGTATCATATTGTCAATGTAATGCTAAATTGGTTCGTTTCTATTTTTAGACTACAGAAGAAACGTTATATTGTGTGCTATGTACACTGCAGAGTACTTTGCTCCCTATCGATGGCAATGTTAAATATGTGCTAATAGCCATGACGGTGTGTGGAGAATAAAATAAGAAGCAATTAAGAAATTCCTTTTGTTTCTGTTTTTGAGAAATCAACATAATTACACACAATGAATTTTAAAAAGCAGAACATATCAAAAGATACTCATTACAACCCTTTATTTGCTTCAAATCTGTAGTTTCTGCAGGGATTTGGAAGTGGCCAAGAATGTACTCGCAATCCTGGACATCCTAGTAGATATTTATGGTACATGCAGATCATCAGTCTAAAGCAGCCTCATTCATGAAAAATGTGAATAAAGCAACCATGTCAGCTAAGAATATCTATGGTCCTCTTAATAGAGATACCTATGAGGGAGTCAATACAAGTTGCTGGCAACGTTCCCTCATGTACAAATACTTATATAGGCTGGTGGGAAACCGCTTCAAGGCTAGTATTATAAAAACAGTGACTTTCCTTTCCAACTCCTTAACTATAATGAACACAAATAATGAAATCATAACTTATGCAGTGACCACAGGTTAATATGGGGCTTGGATAGAACATTTAAAAAAGACATTGTTTGTATTGTGATTTATTTATTTATTACTGGTATTTATAAAGCGCCAACAGATTCCGCAGCACTGTACAATTAGTGGAGAACATACAATATACACAGACGTATACAAGAGGTAGAGAGAGCCCTGCCCGTAAGGTGATAACTAGCCATTGGAGCTCTTTTATACAAAGTGCTTAGCTAGATGGCCTGTGATCTTACAATCTAAAGGATACCATGGGGATTTGAGACAAGAGGTAGCACAGGGAATTAGGAAGTGATGGCTAAAGAGTTAACAGAGAGAAGCAGCTATTGGTAAAATATAAAGGGAATGGAGCGGTAATTGAGGGGGGAAAAAAAATACAAATCGAAGAAAGGCATATGTTTAACGATTTATAAATTCCCAATCAACCTTAGAATCACAATGAGTGACAACCAGTTTCTCCTTAGATTACCAAGTTATAACAATAATGTCCAAAATAATTATATGCTCTTGATATGTTACAGAAAAGCATGCAGGTTTTTTTTTTTTGTGTGTTTTTTTTTTTAACTAAATCTTTATTTATAAAGGGAATATGAGATTTTAATAAAATTGTAAGTAGTTGTAAAAGAAATTGAAAAGGCTTATGATTTTGACAATTCGATTTGTTTATGGATGAAACTAAATTTGGCATATGTCTACCGGCTGCTGCATGTAATAGTACAACCTATTAGGACAGTTAAGTTCATGTGTTTAATAGAATTGTAAAATTTTACGTCGTGGCAGGTGGAATCCCCTTTCCATAAGTTTTAATTGATTACCTATTCACAACCACACAGTTTCAGTAATTAACAGAGAAGAGAATTGATTATACAAACCCCTGAATAAATTTGTAATGTTATTACACCTCCTCTGTTATAAAATCATTAAAATAAAATGATTTATCTTTTGAGATCTATGACTTGCTAAATGTACTTTCTTAAAGTGTTCATGTTCTGTGTTTATTGATTAAGTTCAGTTTTGACACTATTTCTGCAAATTTCCTTGCTTATCCTTCCGAACTCCTTTCTGAAAGAAAATGCTGCACTGTAACGTTATCAATGAGAATGTTACAACAAATAAGTAAATATAATTCTACTACTCAAGTATCTGTGTATTAAGAATTTAGAATGTCCTATACTAAAGCTGGGTTTAGGCAACATTCTTAAATAGCGCCTTTAAAAGAAGCCTGTCTTATTGTATAATCAAAATACTGTCCAGCGTTAATTAAATGATAAAACAAAAAGTTTATGTTGTGTGGTTTTCTATACCCACCTTTTAAAAAAAAGTCAAGACAGAGCTCTATACTGGCTCAGAATTCAGAATAACAGGTTATATTGCATTCCAATAAACTGTCAGGTACCGGATGTAATAATTTCTATAAAGCTTTAAAAGTATGTTTAGAAGCCTTACAAGTGTGTTAAAACATTAACACACTTCAAAGTGTTTCACTTTTACAGACAGATGAAGGTTAGAAACTCTACACCACCCCTTTTCAATAAAAAAAATTAAAAAAATTTTAAAAAGCCAAATATGAGTTACTGTAATCTGCCATCATCTAGTATGGCCAGACATATATCCCAGGACAGTTCACATACAGATGTAAAAGATGACAGCATCGAAGATGATAAAATTATACCTGGGCTTCAGAGAAAGTGAAAAGGATTGTGTTTAGTGATTTAAAACACTGGTTGCCAGGAATGTGATTTGAAAACCTAAAGCAGAAGTAGTATTAATAATATAAGCCGTTTTTACGGCACTGTGTGATTGGTAAAAATCATCATTATCCTATATTTAATTTTTTATTTTTTAATACTTATGAGGGCTCATGGAAATTAAATACCAACATAAGTCATGTGTAGTGGAGGTCAAATTGAAAAATAGATCAGGTAATGGGATGTAGTGTATGCGGACTGTATGTTGCATAATAAAATCGAAATAGACCAAATCATTTTACATTTTTCTTTATTGCCAACAACGTATACCGGTACTTAAAATATTAAAGTCCAAAAAATTCATAAATAATACATCACTTTGGGCTGTAATAAATTATTTAATAACTAGGAATGCACTTGTCCAGCCACAAATGTGGGTATTAAACAAAACAAACAAAAATATGGCCATAGTTCACAGTTAAGCAGTCGCGAGCTGCATTGATCACAGCGATTCCATAGTTTTCAAAACATTCTTTGTCCTTTAGGTTTGCCATATCCATCCAGGAATCGGAAAAATGTTCACAGTACAAATCCTCCATATAAATGCTCACCATGGAGCTAAATGCAAAACTACCCCACTTTGTCAGAGTTTGTTCTTTTTCTACCCGTGAAGCTTATGTGCTTGCAGCCTATTACATACATTTTCCAAAATCAAGAGGACAAACTTTATCCATAAAAAGAAAAAAAAAATCCAACAAAGCAGGATTGATTGAGCCTCAGTCTGGTCCCAGCCCAGCGCACCACGTAGGAAATTTCTTTTCGTACCACCTCCCGTTTCCAACACGGCACGTTCCAATGCCTCATACATATGATCTCACAGTGTAGGACAGTTCTGTCTTGATTGTATCCAATTGCTTTTAACTAACTCAATTGCATCTTTGTAACAACATGTTCAATGCATATTCCATTCTGTTTTTTAGATCATTTGAACCTCCAGACAGAAGAAGAGTGCTCAGACGAAATGTTGTAGACATCCTATCCTCGTTTATATAGGTTAATAAGTATTCGTCGCTTTGGTTGGCAATTATGATCTTCGTATGATCATGGTAAAAATTCACCTGTGGAATGCAAAAGGTAAATAAATTAATATATTAAAGTATGTAATCGTAGGAACACAACATCCCTGTTTCATTTAGATAAATCTAGGTCAGACGTGTAAAGATAAATACCTGAAATGTGCCATCATTAAAAAGCATTAGGAGAGCTTTGTCAGATTTCAACCACTGGAGAAGATAAAGTCTTTGTCTACATACATCTGTCACGCTTGGTAAGTCACCTCCCTTAAAAATAAAATAAAAATATGTTAGTTTATCCACTGTGATATTCATTACACCATTACAGTTGTTTGAAAATGAAATTAAGGTCCAAATCCTAATCTATTCTATATCATATCTAACCAAATAATCACAGACTGGTATTTTATCTAGAATGGACTAAGAATAGGTGTTGGACATCATTGCACAACAGGACATGTAAAGTGTCAGCATATCACAAGACTGAATTGTGCGCTAGATGTTTTTCTCCCAATTTCTATGAAATAAGATTTTTAGAGATTGACTATAACACTTAAAAATTATATAATTTAGTATATTTTCTTTAGCATGAGATCAATGGGATACTTACATCCATAAGATTCTCTTCCATGTAATGAGAAAAGTATTTCAGAATTGTAACTTGACTAATGAATTGTTCCGGAGCCTCGGTGGTTGGGAATATTGAGCACTGCCCCAGTTCTGCATAGTAGTGCACAGTCCTATGATGGGAGAGGAAGAATAAAACAATATATTAGAGAAACGTAGGGACATAAGGATGGTAGGCAAGCAGTTAGAGGCAGGCTATAGAGTGTCTGTAACACTTACTTTTTGTCAGGTAGCAAGCTCATGTGTGCTCCATTATTAAACAAGACACCGACGGTGTGGTCTGACAACTGGTAACCAAAGCCGTACTTATTGGAGTAGTCCACCCACTTTGTCACCCAATGGAATGATGTGCTTATATCTTCTTTAGGAATACAGTCTGAATCTGGCATGTTTTCTAAACAACCTCTAAGAACACGTGCAACAGTATCAGCAACACTACCCATGGTGCTGTCTTCAAGACCTGGAGGTGAATATATGAGAAATTACTATCAAGAAGATCTGCCCCTCGACAGAATACCTAACATGGTAACAAGAGAAGGTCCTCTTTGGTCTTGTGACATACTTACATTCACTACTGCTGCTACAGCTTCCAAGGGTTCCTCTGACAATCATTCGTATCATGTCTCCCATCTGCTGTTTGTCACTCTTTTCTAGAACACTTGATTTGGATACAGTTTTGCTGTCCTAAAAAATAAAAATAAAAATTATATTTGCATATATGTCACACAAAAGAATGAAATTCAGCAGTGGTCTAAAAATAAAATACCAATTTCTATACAAGTCCCTTTGCACCCCAGCCAATTTACAGGAAAGTCAACTCACCTCATCTGTTCTGGGATTTTGAGGCTGATGAGAGATGGAGGTTTTCTTCAAGTCTTGTCTCAGCTTGTAAATTTCTTCATCTTCCTTTGGAAGCTTATCTGCAAAGAACATAGTCCTGTTAGAATTCGTCTGTGTTATGAAGAATGTATGGAGGAGTATGCTCCATCTATCATTTTATTGTAAACAATTAACCTTTTGATACTCACTGTGATTATCTAAGTATTTTGCTTTTTCTTTCTTCCCACCAAATAGAGCTGCAGCAGCCTTTTTAAAGAAACTCTTGGCAGGGCTCGACAAATGGAAATCAGGTGCAGTGTGACAGCAGCTGGAGGAAAGTCTGTCGGGTGTGAAGCCCTGAAGCAAATGGAAAAAAGTAAAGAGCCAATTAATAACCTAATTATGCATTCATCACAAAAAAAAAAAAATTAAAAATCCCAAAAAACAAAAACAGATAATAAAGACAATGTCATTCACATACCTGCGAGAAAAAGTCATGTTGGATGATTTCTTCCAAGCTTGGCCTGTCCTCTGGGTTTCTTGACAACATGCTTGCGATGAGATGCTTTGCAGAAGACATCAATGACGATGGGAGGGAGTATCTTGCCTCCCTGATACATCTGTAGGTTTCTTTAAGATTTGTTGTTTCGAAGGGTGGTCTGCCAAGTAACATGGTATACCTTTAAGAAAAGAAGACAAATCTCGTTTTATTGCACTGTAATTATTCCAGTAAAAATAATCCTTAAACATCTGCATTTAAGAGATATAGGCATACATTCTCATATAATTAACTAGTCTGATGTAGGTTGCATAGTTCTACAATGAAAGTTACACGCATTGCTACTCCACCCCTTTGTTCAATTTGGAAATATAGGCCAAATACCTAACCCTATCTAAACTGTGTTACAGGGATAACCCACGTCTAGTGTGCCTGGCTGTATATATATATATACACACTACCTTAAAAACAGTGATTGCTTTACCCACATTGAAGCATTTTTAAGAAACAATAAATACCCTCCACATGCATTCCGGGCTATGTCGTTCTCAAATTAATGTATTCTTTAAGTATGGAGGTTTGTGATGATAAGCAACTATCCATTTATTTAATTTATCTTTATAAATCGATATCAATGCATTGTCTTATTAAAGACATTTAGTTTACTTCTTTTTTTATATAAATAGAATTAGAAATGTATGCCGATTTTCATTTAAGAGACACTTACATTACACATCCTAATGCCCATATATCTGATTCACATCCATGTCCTTGTTTATTAAGCACTTCTGGAGAGAGGTAATTTGGTGTGCCACAAATAGTTCTGGGGGAGAAGAAAAGCCAAAAATTAAAATCCAATCGTATTGTTAAGATCCTTGAGGATCGACTGCTATAGCATGTGGACTTCATAAAAAAATAAAAACCCACCTTCTTCTTTGTTCAAGAGGTTCCAATCTGGCTGCCAGACCAAAATCGCCCACTTTTAACTCCATACTTTCATTTATAAAAAAATTTCCTAGAGACAAAGAAAAACAAGCAAACCATTACTATAACATGAAAAAATTCATAGAAGAGAAGCCTGAAATTGCAATAAGCCAGATTGAGCCTTGACCAAATTAATCTCCCTATTGAATACAATATTATATATAGATCTCAAGATCACATGAATGATTCTTTCAGGATACAAAAAAATATATTTTCCAAAGAGCTTGCAGTCTAACACATGCAGGATGTTGCTAATACATGAAGGATAGTTAGAAAATAAATAGTTAAAATGATTACCTAATTTTAAGTCTCTGTGGAGGATTTCTTGCTCGTGTAGGTATTTTAACCCTGACACAATCTGCTTGAGGTAGTAGCGCACTTCAGGATCCGTCAATACTTTCCTGGACTTTAATATGTGAGCCATTGACTGCAAAGACAAATGAAAGGATTGTTGCGATGTGACCGTGAATTTCTTGGTACCGTAGAAATCAATCTGAGAGGCTGATTTCGTTAGAAACAAGGAGGGACAATTAAAACAATCCAAGAAGCTTACCCGTCTGCTGCAGTATTCCAGTAATATGTAAATATTTTCTTTGTCTTCAAAATAGTGATAAAACTGCACAACATGTCTATGATTAAGGGTCCGGTGTAATTCAATTTCTTTATCAATCTACAAATTAAAAAAAAATTAAAAAAATTTTAAGTACATATATTATAAATTCCATAAAAAGTTATTGTCACTAAAAATAAACTAGACATGTGTGATTAAGTTTTATTGTACCTACCTTTTCTCTCTGATGTGGTTTGGATACTCTGCTGTGAGGGATTATTTTAGCAGCATAGATTTTGTTGGTTGTTAAATCTGTCATTTCATAGCATTTTGCAAATCCACCCTATAAACAAAGCAATGATAATGAATCAAAGGTTGGAAGAAACGGCAATGACAAAACCTATGTGAATGCAGTGTGGCAAGTATAAAATGATTAAAGGATTAACCACAGCAATCAAACTAAAACATTGCAATACACATAATGCAATATATCTGTAGTGCAAATCTGGTACATTTAACCCCTCGGCAGACTGGGGGAGAAAGCAAAGGGCTCAATGCACAAAGGACAAAGGTATTAGCAATCAAATAAAACAATATTCTCACAAGTCTATTTAATTTTTAATAAACAACATAAAGAAATCAAGTAGAATGATGCATTGAGGCAGAACCCATGAGGATTATAAAATGCAGTGATTTATTATTTTAGTGGAATGAATTAGACTGATGCAGAATTAGAGTATTTTTATTAGACAATAATATCAAGTAGTAAATGAAACCATAAAAAAATACATGTTCCTTATGTGTCTGCAAATGTACAGTACCAGCATAGAAAAACACATTTAGATTAACCTGTTGCTGATCAATAAATCAATATAATGTGAATTTCATTCAGAATTAGACATCACCAGCCACTGATAATAGTGTTTGGCTGTAATCACTGCTGGCAGGGAGAGGATGGGGTATGAAGATGCAGTGAGAGGTACCAGTTTAATAGCAATGGAGATGCCCAGATAATCCAAGATGGGGAGGGGGTGATTGGAATACCATGGTATTATATGGAAATAAATATTTTATGTTACTAGAATAGAGAGGACTTGGATTCCATTTAGAATGTCTGTAAATCCAAATTTTGCATCCGATGAGCAATGCTTCAATGCATCCCATAGAGTGTGCCAGCAGCAATGCCTTATCAGCAGCTGACAGTGCCATGTGTCATGCCCGGTGGGTTACCTTGCCAAGCACTCTGCCCCTGCAGTATCTCTTTCCTGTGCTGGGGTCTGTTATAATCCTGGACACCTCGCTGGCAGAGGTAGGGCAGGTGTGGTGGATATGGTCGCCCTCAGCTGGGACCCTCCACCTCCTGCTGCTGTCAACGACTCTGCCCAGTGTCTGCTCGCACATCTTGCCCCCGCTAGCCGGCTGATAAGCTATATTCCTCAGTATGTCCATGAGTCCTCTGCGTACTCCTCCCTGCTGGGTTTACACAGCTCTGCCAGGCTCCCGGAGCAGCCACCTCCTTTTATCAGCTACCGCCGACACGCCCACACGTGACGTATGGAGCAGCCTAGCACATGCCCTCACCCCTCCCTCCTGCTAGATTCTGTGGTCATTGTCTGGGCATATCCCTAGTGCAGGCTTAGATAATGCTAATACAGAGAGACCCTGAATCATGCAATGCTAAAACAGAGACCCTGAGTCAGGGATAGCTCAGCCAATGCTAATACAGAGACCCTGAATCAGGCATAGCTGGCAATGTTAATACAGAGACCCTGAATCAGGCATAGCTGGCAATGTTAATACAGAGACCCTGAATCAGGCATAGCTGGCAATGTTAATACAGAGACCCTGAATCAGGCATAGCTGGCAATGTTAATACAGAGACCCTGAATAAGGCATAGCTGGCAGTACAGAGACCCTGAATCAGGCATAGCTGGCAATACTAATACAGAGACCCTGAATCAGGCACCTGCAATTAATATCAAGGGTGGCACATCGCAGGGGTTTTTCTTGTCACACTGATAAGGAGCTAACTGGCTTCATCACAATTCTTACATTGGCTCCAGGAATTCGCTGGCGCTATATTTAAATAATAAAATAATAATAAATAGTGCAATGCATTTCATGGGTTACCTTGTAGCAATATGACAAAGAAATGACAAATGGATAGAGGACATTCAATCTGGTCCCTCATCTAGAAATGCATGGTATATCATATTATTCATCACAACACACTCTGTTACGAACACTGATACCACCAGAAAACAACACCATTGTATATTAACAAATGCATTAACCCCTTCAGGACGATCTATCTATATCTCAGCATCCCATCTGTCATGGAGGGGTTAATAAAATGTGCATTTATAACGCCCTTGTTATACTTGCACTGCTGTGAATGTGTGATTGATAATGAATCATACCATATATCGCAGAATCTGGTGAAGGATAACCTGAATAAGGGGTAGATCTATTGTCCCACACAATGGCTCAAACCTGTCACGGGGTCTGAGCTCCCTTGTAAGTGAATACAGATTTTGTTCATTGAGGCTACATGTTTGACATTGGGCATCACCTGTCACCTCAAATACGTGTCATTTTATTTCTGTACTGCTTTCTTGCCATAAGGTAGCACACCAGATGCACTGATTTTAATTGGGATAATACAGGCATTTGCCATCCACATGACAGCTCATCAAAACCCCTTTAAAATGAACGTAACCCTTCTGGATAGCCTGTATCATTACTCAGTGATGGGAAACCCACCGGTACCCTCTGCCAAGGCAGCATGTGGCACACAATAGCACCAGCTAGTCCTTAACCTCCTGCATAGAGGAGCTGTCAATCAATGTCACATTTCTAGAAATTCAAAGGCAGACACTGTACAAGAATATTCATTTACATCTGTTTCTCCAGAGATTCAGAAACACTAGCTGATTCTACTGTACAGGGCTGCCTTTGGAATGAATTTCGAAAAACAATTCAACCCATTAAAGGCACAGCAGACAAAAGGAAAATTGGCACCCACACCAGCCACCCAGATCTCTACCATTGCTGACTTCATTTTTTTTAATGAATAGATACATTGTACACAAAAAGATCCTTCCTTTTCCTCTATGGGTCTAATCACAACCACAGCAGTGAAATCACTTGACATGTAAAGCTGTCTAGGAAGCCAGGGTGAGGGAAGAAGGAAGTAGGAGGGGGGCTTCTCCCTGTCATGAAATGTCTGGTTTTTTTCCTGATGTATAGAACACAAATCTCTAACAGCCAGCCAGGCTCAGAAAGCAGGACAAACTGGTGTTCATTGCTCTGTAGTTTCAGATTGACAAGCTAGGGCATGTTCTCAGCACAGCTGTGAAACCTGTGCTTGTAAGGCAAAGGTGATCTCTTTCATTTTAGTGATCAGAGAGCCTGGACAGTGCAAAAGCCTTTATCAAGTCCTCTATGGTAGATCAGAAAGCTTTTTAAGAAGAAATGTGCAACTAATTGTTTTTCACCATATCACCTTGATGTACAAGAAAGGCAAACTAAAGATACAAAAAAGATAAAACCAGAATTGCATTCTGCATTTTAGTGGTTAATAAAGCTAACTCACAGCATGCATCACATAGCAGCCATAATTCCCTGCCCATAAACTTGTGCTGTACTGAAAATATTGGTTCATTAAATGTCTCTGGGTCTACAGAAAAACTGCTGCCAAGGGGATGCCTCTGACTGTTGCTTCAGGACAACAGCAGATTTGACTTATTCTGAATTGGAATTGGACCAAACATTCTGCTTCTTATTAAATGTCAGAAATACATATTAATCAGAAACCCTGCTACAACCCCCAAGTCTCTTATTCATATTCCACTTGCTGCTGATTAGCATTTTACAATTAAATCTCTCTTAACATTTGTAATTTTTTTTTTTTTTAAATCATTATCGTTCAGATACAAATGTAACATTTGAAATCTGTGGGGTTTTATTAACTACATTAATAATTACTGAGAATAAAGGGAACAGCAAATTTTACTCCAGACATTACACAGCTCAGATACTTCATCAGCTGGCCTCTTTTGACTTCAATTATGCAAAGCCCTGGTTAATTCTTCACAATTTATTATTTAGTTTATAAACCCAGGAGATCTATTGCACAGATGGGCCTTAGCTATAATATATATAGTATGTAGAGCTTTTTTATTTATAGTAGTAGAATATATAATCACTTTGTCTATGAGGGTAGAAGTGCTGTAACTTGACATTCTTATTTAGAATGTTTAGACATGGCCCATTGGCTAGGATATCTCTATCAGTTAAACAGTGAACAGGTTCTGATGGGAGCGTCTTGTCTTTTCAAAACAAGGACATACATTCTGAATAGGGTTTATTTGTTCTCACGGGTAGGAAGTGCCTTTTGTTTACAGTATTTAAAAAAAAAGGTGGTGACCTTTTCAGTTCTCATCACATAGGAAGGCAGCCTGAGGCAAGATAAGGTGGTAGACATTGGCTAATAATCATATTGATGCAACCATTCACAATGGAATGTAAAGTCCCTTTAATTAGCAATAAAAGGAATACAGCAACTGCGACTTTAAAATGACTTACTATTGACCACTTTCACATGGTCAACCAAAGATATTTTTTCGATTGAAAACAATCAAAAGAAAATCTTTAATCCATACTATTCTGAAAATTTTGCAGAGTAGTGTGGTATCATGCGTACCTAAAGCAATAAAGACATAATCATCGGTCCCTACCAGGCACTACATTCTTTATTAATGCTACAGTACAGACTGACAACCATATATACTGACCATTAGTCCATCTCTGCAGGGGTTACACTGCTATAACTTGTGCCTGAATGTTTGGCAAGGTGACCTAGCAGGCAAGACATGGTGAGTGGTACTCAACTGATGGCCAATAGTTTGACTTCCTTCCAGGCTAATGTATATGCAAGCCAATGGGTGTACCACATCAGGCTTCATAAAATATAAATAACGTTGTACTAAAATAGCGTGGGCCTTCAACCTTGGCTCTCTAGGTATTGTTGGAATTCTGGGAAATGTAGTCGAACTGTTGAAAGGCTAAGATTGGATTCCCCTGTTGTATAGTTATGCATTTATGGCTGGTAAGAAGGATGTTTTGGGGTTTCCTACCAGCAGTCATGGTTCATTACGGCAGAGCCAGCCAGCATTAACCTCTTAAGGACCAAAATTCTGGAATAAAATGGAATCATGACATGTCACACATGTCATGTGTCCTTAAGGGGTTAAACAGGGAATATTTATCAACAGAGTAGAAGGCCTACCACCCTTGTGTAATATGTTATTAGGTCCTGTTGGAATCCTAAAGTTCAGTAACTTGAACTTGTAAGGGATAAACATCATGGATTAAACTAGTGAAATTAAATTATTTTACAGTGCCAGCATTTGCAGTTTGGCACCTGGATGTCTATACATGTTGGAAGCCAGTGTCTGAAATTGTTTGTTGGTGCACAATGCATTTTAGAGAGAAATGTAGACGCTTGTGCTACTCTGTCAATTCAGGAGAAATAGTGCAGACAGATCGCCCTCTAGTGAAAATTCATTTAATTCTCTGAAAATCTTTTTACTATAACTGTATTTAAAACATATCATTCATGTATACAATCTTAATGAAAATATAAGTCACACTGTAATCATAAACAGTACAATTTCTGAATTATTGTTGATTCTTGTAAAAAAATCTAAAAGTTGAGCAAAATTGCCTCGCTTACTGGCCTAAGCATTTATTAACAGTGAATAAGTAAATTACACACATAGGGTCCCCTTGCTATCTAGTACTACATTCTTAAAGATTATGGCATTCTGATGCTATGGTGCATTTGCAGTGAAGCAACTATGTATTTCCCCCAAAACAAATATTTATAATTTATACACTCTCAAATAGTTTTAGAAATGGTTTGGACTATTCGTGAGCTTGTGGCCTTATTTTGTAAATAATAATGATGATTAAGTGGTTATGGTGCTTAGAATGAACTTTTAAATTTCTTGTAGACAGGGGTCAATGTAAACAGCATTTGCTCCCTGCCACATATGCCAGTATAAAGAATAAACTGAAATGGTTTGTCAGCAATGACATATCAGATTTCCAATATTACCGTTTAGCTGGTATTACAAACCACCACGTATACCAAACCTACTGCTGTGAGTCTGATGACATATTTTATTACTAAAATGCTTCTGAATCTAAGTGGGAAATCTTGTGATATACAATGAGCAGAATTACCAATGTCACTGTCATCAAGAGTTTTTTTATTTTAAATCAGCAGTAGCCAAATCTAATACTCGATTTACCACTTATCAGATTAATATTCTCAACATTCTCAGAATGGTAAAGTCTTGGAGGAGAAAACATTAGAACAAATAAATTATAATTGCACATTGTTTTAGGATTATTGTTTAAGATTCATAATAAAAAGAACCATGTTAGAATTATTGCCGTCAGACTGATTACAATGTAGAACAGAAGCCGTTTATGAGAGAGTGACATCTAGTGGAATTAAGAGGAGAGGCTCCACAGAGCCCAAAGCACGCTCATTGCAAATATAGCCCTAGCCATTAGACAAACCATTGGCAGGCATTGGGGGAGAACAGACATCCCAGCTCTAACCAAGGTCCTGGGAAAAATAGAAGAGGACAGCACTTGTCCACGAAAACACAAACTCTTACCATAAAATCTGGGACCCCTGGACTAGAGGAATCCAGTTTGTGCCTTGAGGGAGCAGGCCGAGAACTAGACATCTCCACCCCATCCCCCAAGTCCTCCTCACACTTCCTTCTCCCTCTCTCCATTTTTTTTCTTGTCTCTCTTTACAACCTCCCTACATTGGTTCTGCGAAAGGTGACCACCCCACCCTCACGAGACACTATAACCACATCCACTGCACAAACGCCTTTACTATCTAGACACACACACACCAAGTTATAGATGAATAACAATACCCGCACGTGGTCATGGTGTGATACACGGTTACTACCAATATATGTGGCAATATTAACCCGTTATACCTTGTTATCAAATATCAGCATCACCATGTCTGCATGAACTCCTGATGATGTATTCTGTGTTAGTCCACCCTGAAACTACTGTAACACTTCCCTTTTACTATTATTGTAACTTACTTTCTGTCATTTCCTCTGTTTACGACGAAAATGTTTTTCAAAAAATAAAGATTATAAAGGAGAAGAGGTTCTAAAAGAATTTAATTTGAAAGCGTACCTGTCATGGTGCACACATGGCTGTAGTTTAACTGACAGACACCAGTTCATCAATAATTTGTTCAAGTAGGGCTTTTAAAACTTATGAAATATATTAGACTTTTTCAGCCTGTCAATCAATTATTTACGTATAGCTTGCACAGCTCACTGTCAAACTTGAGTGACAGATTGAGTAAAGGAAAACATTTCTAATAACAGTTCTCCTGCTCTGTGTCATAGCAAGTGCAGTGCATACACTGCAGTTGCTGCAATTACTCCTCTAGCAAAACATACTGTTTATATTTGAGGAATATAGGGTGAGTGACAGATTTGAATCCATTCTGGTGCTAATGATCTGACAATGAAGCATAGGTGTTGGCAGTACAGGGGAGGGTAGCTTTGAATTATGAATCCCCAAACAGAGCCAATTATATCAAAAGGGGCAGGAGATAGATGGGATGGGCACATCAAGATTGGGAGGTGGGATGGGCACATCAGTATAACACTTTGGATGTCCAATACTAAATCTAAAGTGAAGATAAAAGACCAGGTATCATGATCACATAATTTATCTGAACTAAGGGTAACAGACAAAGTATAAGACATGCATTCAGCAAACAGAGGTTAACGACATAGGTAGATAGACACTATACATTCACATTCAAAGAACACTGAGTACCATAGCCCTACAGCCCACAGTAGCAGTTATGGGGCCAGGAGAGCCCTGCAAACGGTTTGACAGCTTATCTGGGGTTCCTCGGGTGCCAGTTGGAGCTTCCCGTGAAGTCAAAAGCAACTGCAAGGAGCTTCATTAGTTCCTCTGAGCTGTGACCTGCCATGAAGTCCCCACCTGCACCACAGGGCTTGTTCAGTGTAGGGAGCTTCCAGGCTGCAGAGAAGTAGGAGGTAAGTCTTACCTCCAGTAAGTGGTCAAAACATTAGCAAGCAGTTTGACTGTTTACCCTGGGAAAGAGCAGGCCATAGTTGTTGTGGTGCTTGGTGTGTTCCTTTAAGTCTGAGGTTATTGATATATCATATTACATAAATACTTTGGGAATGCCAGCAATGGGACATTAGGTAGATAGCTGAGCCTGTATTTGTTGTGCTAATGACAAGACAAGTGAAAAGAGGGTTCGGTATTAGACCACATGGAAAGAGGCATAAAAGAAAAAAAATACCAGTTTTAGTAAAATAAAATACTGTTTATGTACTGTATTTTGTCCAGAAAGCCTGATTCCCATAACCTGAAATTTTGTGAAAATGTGGAGTGAAATACATGTCTTAAAGGACCACTATAGTGCCAGGAAAACATACTCGTTTTCCTGGCACTATAGTGCTCTGAGGGTGCCCCCACCCTCAGGGTCCCCCTCCTGCCGGGCTCTGGGGAGAGGAAGGGGTTAAAACTTACCTTTTTTCCAGCGCCGGGTGGGGAGCTCTCCTCCTCCTCTCCTCTCTTTCGGCTGAATGCGCACGCGCGGCAAGAGCTGCACGCGCATTCAGCTGGTCTCATAGGAAAGCATTCATAATGCTTTCCTATGGACGCTTGCGTGTTCTCACTGTGATTTTCACAGTGAGAATCACGCAAGTGCCTCTTGCGGCTGTCAATGAGACAGCCACTAGAGGATTTGGAGGCTGTATTAACCCTCAGTGTAAACATAGCAGTTTCTCTGAAACTGCTATGTTTATTAAAAAAAAGGGTTAACCCTAGCTAGACCTGGAACCCAGACCACTTCATTAAGCTGAAGTGGTCTGGGTGCCTAGAGTGGTCCTTTAATTATTTTAGAACTCCTGGTGCCCACTGGATTTATATCTTGACATTGTGGTGTTATCCAAAACAAAACAAATAACACAAGTTAAACAGCTGGTAAAAAATAAATAAAAAAGTAAAAATGCAGGAATAATAATAATAATAATAATTTTATATAAAAGCAAGGAAAAACAAAAAACATAAATTAACCAGTTGGCACCTTCTTTCCAGTTACCAGTTTCTATTATTTTTTCCCTCTAAATATCATACACAGTTCTAAATCTTATATTATTGTAAATATAACAATTTTTTACATTTGTATATAATGCACTTCACCTTTGCTTTTAGTGTAATTATCCTCTATGACAAATTTACTGTACATTTTAGAACAGGCCATTTTTTTAAATTTATCTTTTATTTAAATAAAACACACAGGTGCAATGGTGAGAGTTAGGCGAACCTGAAAACCTTACCAGATATGACGTATTGTATGCTGGATTGTAACTATTCTTTATGTCTTTGTAGTATTGGTCTTATCACAATTTTGACCTTGCTATAAGTGAGCTAAAAGAAATATAATACAACGTAGTGCTATCTTTAATAAATCAGTGGATTATGAACGTAATACAGATATTTGTTAATGAGCACTTGAAGTGCAAATGTTTATCTGCCGAAGCAGTTTACTGCACATGACCAATAAAACACAGATATCATTGCTAATATAGTGCATGTACATAGCTTAAAGAATGATGATGATCACATTCTAGTAGAGAAAGTGAGTTACATCATCTCAGTATTGCATAGATTATGGACCAAAAAGTAAACATCACAGAGCTTTCCATTTTAGGCAGAAGTTGAAGAGGAGACACTTTCGAGTTTTTAATTGTATAGCATTTCTATAATGCTTATTCAACACAGATGAGGTTACTCAATTGGAAATATAAATAGATGAGCTAGAAGCATAGCAGAGTTGTATATATTTTTTCTGATTTTGCTATTTTGGCCTACAATTTGCAATCCCCTTGTCGAGTCCACACAAATGCTGGTCAAGTGGATCATTCGGACAATGTTATGTGACACACCAAGGAAGTTTGGTTTTCAGCAAATCCAAAATTACTAAAGCATTACGTCTATTATTTGAGGTTTACAAGTGCCATCATAAAAGGCTTGAGTCATTGGTGGTTTGTGTCCTTCAATACAGTCATAAACATAAAACCACGTAGGGTATATTTAAAAATCCACGATAGGTTAAGAGATGCAGAAGTAGAACAATCACCATAGAAACCAATAGACTATTCCTTTCTGAATGTAACTTATAATACAAATTAATTGGCCTACTACCCAGCTGTTCATCTGTATTATCTAGCAAAGGGACTACTTAGTCTCAGTATTTTTTCTATGTTTTACACTGGGCGGAACTACCACCATTTAGAAGTGTCAGTCCCCCAGCAGTCACCATTAATGGCTGCAAGGAAATTGGCATAACTATTAATTAGAAGATCTCAACATTTATTTAGTCAATGCCAGTATCCTAAGCCACTGATAGTTCTGTGTCGTTCCTCTGTGTATTTACATAAGTTTAGTGAAAGCCACCACTTCTGTTGGAAGGTTATTACATATATCCTACCCCATAATAATACCTTCCCATATAATATTTAAGGTTTTTTAAACTGTGGACTATGAGTCCAAGAGTCTCCCGTTTTATAATACACTTTCTCTTTGTATTTTGTTCGACTAAAATAAGACACCATTTCCTTAGCTGTCCATGCTGTTTTCTTCTCACAATCTACAATTTTATCCAAACAGAAATCCGAAATGAGAGTTTATGTCTGCAAACAAGTAAATTCATATCCAGTATTCATCCTAAAGAACAGGTAGTACAATAGTGTATCCACTGTGAGATGCAAGTTTTTTAATGCAATACCAGTGCCATTTTTGTCACTTGTCCTTCACCAGGCTCCTAGTCATGTGACTTGAATATCACTGGTCTTTGTACCTTGTATTGCACTAATAACCCTACTAGTCTTTGACATTTTTTAATTTACCCACACTGGGAAAGAAGTTTACTGTATCCATGTTGGGCAGTCCATTAAGTTTTATTAATTTCTGAGAACATATGAGCTCGGTAAGCAGTCAGCAGTAGCCACTGGTCTAGAAATAATGGGGCCTCCTGTTAAAAAACTAGTGTATCACCATCACTGGGAGCAGAAGTCTTACACTTTATGTAAGTCCCCGAATTATTATGTTTTAGTCATCTTGTGGCCATTATAGGTGCAGGGTGTGTATAATGTAATTGTTTATTATTCAATGTTTTGTGTGCTCTCCAGACCTGCTGATTCTCTCAACCAAACAAGGTGGATCTGGCTGTGGAGCCTGTACAGTGCCATCTGTTGGTTATGAGGATCTTGAAACAGCTACATGCACTACCTGAATAGCAAGGCTAATTAATTTGCATATTCCGGTAAATTTGCATATTATGATTTCTGCGGGCAGGGAACATATGTTGTGTTATTGTCTTCCCCACTGATTTATAAATATGTTATTGCGTTACTATGAGTTCCTGTATGTTTCCCCCATATGATTTGGTTATTTGTATCAGATTGAGTTTGTCACAGTAAATTCAATGTAAGATCCATTGAGAATTGTGTGTCCTGGTTGCTTTTTTCAAGGATCCCAGTAAACCAGTCTTCACACCTGTTGGCTTGCTGTCTGGTTCCTGGGACAAGTTAAATACAATCATTCAACCCCCATTGCAAAAAAGGTTTATATAATGCACAATTTACAGACTTTCAGATGTTTGAAATGAAAAACAAACAAACAGGCACTTTTAATAGCTCAACATAACAAATGCTTCAAGTGGCTCCCCAAATTCCACTAAAAATCTACTTCTAATGACTTCCCCAGTCTCCTAATTATTCAAGGCAATACTCTTAAATACTTAGTAGAGCACCCCATTGCTGTTATGGCCTGCTGGAAATGGCCTGGCAGCGTTTCTGAGGAATCATAGCCCATTGCTGATGAGCAATGGCCTCCAGTTCAGTAATATTCTTGGGTTTGTATGCTGAAAATTGCATTTTCAGTTGAATCTGGGGAAACCACCTGAAGCATTCATTCTGTTGAGCTATTTCAATTGGTTTTGTTTGATTTGTTCATTGCTAGCAGCTGAAAGTCTGTACATTTTGACAATAAGCCTAATTTTGATTACAACTGTAAGAGCTAGGCCTGAGAGCCACAAGTCCATTTGTAAAGGCAGTAGCTGGTCGTAGCGTAGGAAGAGGTGTGGATACCTGCCTGGGAGAGGAACTGAAGAGGCAAAGGCTGGAAGGTGAGAGCTACAGCCTGGTCCAGATTGGAAGAAGTAGTCCTCAGCAGATGCGTTCCAGGATCCTTGATAGTTGCTAGGTGGCGGAATTGGAATCGGAGTACTTAGTTGACGTATGAGAGCTCTGTCACAGGGTCCTTTGGCTTTAGAGGAGTGAAAAGAACAATAAGATCATCACTTTAGGTTTTACATAGAGTTTTTTTTTAGTTAGATTCAATGCTTCTCTACGAAACACAATGGATTGGTGGAGGAGCATGGCAGTTGCTGCACATGCTCCCCATGTCTCCAGTGCTTCTCTATGAGAAGGGTTGGGCTGGACAAAAGCCATCAGAACTGATGAATCCGTTGGAGGTGGAGTGGCTGCACAGAGGAGTCTTCCCTGTCACTTTAATTAAGTTTAAGAACTATCTTTAATGATATATTAAATAAGAGTGGGCTCAGTAATCTAAATAAAGAAAGGAACTCTGTAGGATGAAAAATAATTAACCTGACAAAAGACTCATATAATGGAAGAATTGAAGCAGACTTAGGTCAAAAACATTGCATGCTCATTGCCTAGATAAAAGAGAGTAACTCAGGGACCAGACAAACTAAATGGAATATTTGATTTTCCATTATAGCAACTCTGTCTCTGTTTTTGTTGTTGCTGACCTCAGCCTCTATTAAGGTCCATGTTGCCTCCTTTGCCATCCAATACGTGCACTTGACCCCACTTACAGTTTGTTTTTTTATATGCTGCCTGTCCTCCTGGTCTAATACACCACAGCACCATCTTTCAAATGCCCCCATGGAAGTTTTCTCTTCTGCCTGTCATATGGCGTGAACATCATAACACGTATTCCCAGTTCGCTGGTCAGATGGGGTGTATCGCCTTTGCCCAAGGGATCTTGTGAGAGTGATTACTGGAAGGAGGTGAGAAAGAACTTCAAAGACCATGACAAAAAGTTGACAAATGACAAGGAGCTTCACTAAAGCTCCACCCTTTGCCTACCTGCAGTTAGTCTGTACTTTTTCTTATGTATAGCTTTGAAAGAAATCATATTTAGAAAGAAAGAGAGGGGGAAAAAAGGGTTGGGTGAACAAATCAAAGGGGGACACAATGCAAGGGGCACAGCCGCTTTAACAAACAATTCAAAGGCTAAAGGCTTGTTCTATAAAACAATATATATATATATATATATATATATATATATATATATATATGTTTTACTGGCACAGTAAAATTATTAAATAAAGGATATGCAGTAATGTTAATCCTTTCCTTAGAAAACCTCATAAAATGCATATATGAACATTAAATCATTCAAATCATTGTAAAGATGATCTAAGCAGTTTATTATTTGTGGGTATAGTTCAAAGTTTAAAAGTGGGATCATAAGTTCACTTTCTACACAAACAAAAATGTGATTGAACCTAACAGTTTCAGAATGTTTCTCACCTATCCGTAGAAGAGCCTGGTAGCTTACTGAGATCATCCAATAGCCCATTTTGTTCTGTGACAGATTCACCTGGCTTTCATTTCAAAGACAATCAAAGAGCACTTTATCTTTTTCAAGATACAAGCCTTCTTTCTTTAACTCCAAGACTTTGAAATAATCAATCTACTGTAATCACTGTTTCCTTTATATGTTCAACAGCAGATAATTGCTTTGACTTTAGAACCCGTCAGACTACAAAAGCCGAATGTAAAACAGCTCAGCTAACCTCACTGCTCTGCAGGTACAGAGTGAGTCATAGGGCACATGTAAAGAACCAGAAACTGTCCAGGAAAATGAGAACAAATCATTTGACAGTAATAATTACAGAACAATATTAAAGTTTCTGTGTATGAATATTAAGGGGTGCTAAAAAGAATCCTACAATGGACAGAAAAGACACTTTACCATACCTTCCAAGTCTCTCTAATTTTTGCTCCAAATCCAACTGGCTGTTCTTTTTAGGAGCTCCATATTGTTGGTGTGTGAGTAGAGCTCCACGGTAATAATATTCACAGTAATGTGTCTTAAAAAGGGACATGCATCACTTGACACTTATTTTTTAAAAGGCAAACAAACCAAAATAAAGTAAGAAAAACATTTCTACACTTAAAATATAATGTAATGTCAGATAAGAACCATTGGGCCCATCTGGTCCTCTTGTTGTTATAGTTTTTCTTTAATGTGTTGATTCCCTTTATGTATTTAAATGTTTCAATAATATCTCTATCAATAATATTAGCAGTAGAAAGAGGGAAGCGCTCATGCCATTGTACAGAACACTGGTGAGACCTCACTTGGAGTATTGTACACAGTACTGGAGACCGTATATTCAGAAGGATATTGATACCTTAGAGAGGGTTCAGAGAAGGGTTACTAAACTGGTTCATGGATTGCGTGATAAAACTTACCAGGAAAGGTTAAAGGATCTTAACATGTATAGCTTGGAGGAAAGACGAGACGGGGGGATATGATAGAAACATTTAAATACATAAAGGGAATCAACACAGTAAAGGAGGAGACTATATTTAAAAGAAGAAAAACTACCACAACAAGAGGACATGGTCTTAAATTAGAGGGACAAAGGTTTAAAAATAATATCAGGAAGTATTACTTTACTGAGAGGGTAGTGGATGCATGGAATAGCCTTCCAGCTGAAGTGGTAGAGGTTAACACAGTAAAGGAGTTTAAACATGCGTGGGATAGACATAAGGCTCTCCTAACTATAAGATAAGGCCAGGGACTAATGAAAGTATTTAGAAAATTGGGCAGACTAGATGGGCCGAATGGTTCTTATCTGCCGTCACATTCTATGTTTCTATCTCCCCTGTCTCATCTTTCCTCCAAGCTTTACATGTTAAGATCCTTTAACCTCTCCTAGTAAGAACTTACTATAAATTTGGTCAGAATCAATTATTGGTCATGCTCTCACCTAAGGTAGTTTCTTCAGCGTTCACCCTACTGAAGGCATTATTGGGCATGCCTCTCACCTAGGGAAGTTTCTTCAGCATTCTCCCTACTTTCCTCTTACAGACCCATCTCAGATTCCGGTCTAATGACAGAAATAGAGCAACATTGTGCAGAATTAGGAGTGAGAAACCCAACATCGGAGTCTGCTCTATGTGATCCCACTGAGCAGACTCCCTCTCTTCTCCCCCTGTCAAGATGTTGCAAGTTGAAGAGAACTTCCAATTGCGCATGTGTAATCCGGTCAGGCATGTCCAATGCATTTTCCAGCATTCCTAGGTATAGGACCCTGATTTGTTAGATCAGTGTTCCCCTGGAGTGTGTGTGGAAAGCATAATAAAGAAGGTAAATATAAGAAACAAAATAATATTTTTCATTTTGCTGAGTGAGGCTAAGTTTTTTAATGAGATTGTCTCAAAATGATACATGTCCCTTTAAACTACGATACATATGTGTAGAATTTAGTTGGTGAAAATAGGACAGATTGCCCTTGTTTAATATTACATTTTAGTTGCATAAATTGTTATTAGTAAGAAATAACATTTCTCCAAACAGTACTGCCCCTAGCCATACCCTAACTAACTCCCCTATAATGAAGTGTCCCTTTGTCCATATGACATAGGAAACAACTATTCCATAGTGAGGGGCATTTTTGGAGTAAGCAGCCGCTCAAATTTATTGTTAAATGGAAAACAAAATAGAACAGACTATTTACTATTTTCCACTTTCAATACATTATCTGCTCTCTATATTGCATCAAACTTGACTTTTTCAGGAAACAGTGAATGATTGTAAAATTTGAAATTAAATCGGATGGTATTAGAGTTGTTCTTAGAAGTTATGATCAAATGAATTAATTCTTTCATTCCTGTGTAAAGGAATAGAAGCCACATCAAAGTAATGCATTAAAGAATAGAGTTCCACACTGTAGCACGAAATCACCGTGTTAGATAGAGTGTAGGATTTGTCAGAACATGTTTCAGTCTCTAGTTAATTATTAATCTTGCATACAGGTCACGTTAGCAAGTTTGTTTTTCATTGACATCATTTTCAGTAGGAATGTGTCTCCTTTAGGACCTTGATTCATCAATACTTTTGTGCTACTTAATGCAAAAGTTCAGTAGTTCTTCTAAAATGTTAAATGTGCTGAGATAATTAGAAGGTTTAGTAAACAGGGTTGGAGTTCTTGTTCCCTTCGAGGTAACCTGCTGTTTTTAGAAGATGTGTGCTAATAAAGATAGCTTTCCTCCTTGCCTTTCACAGAAGAATGATTTCGCACCATAAACGCTAAAACAAAATGCATTCACATCTGTGGTGGGAAAGCAAAGATTTGCTGATAGTGGAACCATGAATTTCTGGGTCTAAATCCAGCCAATAATATAGCAGAGAATGGCCCAGGTAACATAGAACATATGCATCAGAGTTTAAAAAAAAAATATATATATATATATATATATATATTTTCTGATTCATATTTCAATTACGATTTGTTTCCTTTTTATTTTTTTTATAAATTAGTATCCAAGTGATACCCTAACTATCTACTGTGCAACTTTGTTTCCATTATCACACTGTATAATAAGTGCCTAATGGACAACATTGTCTTGTCCAACACTAATTACACACATTATTCCGCTATCATCCTAGATCTCACTATTTTTTTTTCTGCTAAGACTAGTTTATCAAAAAGTTGAGAGATTTTACTTATTTTATACTTGCACCATTTTAAACCACTCTACTGCATTTCACACTCCATAGTTTTTTCATCAGTTTCTGTTACCAGAAAAGAAATTAATGCAGTAAATGCTATGATGCAGATTGTCCCTTCACAGCCTGGGAAAGGACAACTCAGGTCCCGAGAGCGTAGTCCCAGCATAATCTAATCCGTACCAACTACAGGACCACTTGTTCCAGAACACCACATCCTGGACCAGCCACAGAACCAGCCTACAAAGTATTATCCACAACAAACCTACAAGGTTACGAGATTTCAAGGCAAAACATCAAAGAAGGCTTTGGACCTACAGAAGTGTTAAGATCTGACCATTAAGTGTTCCAGATACTTTACTGTCCATTTTCATTTCATTTTTGCAAGGTGTGTGCACACCAGGACTGTTTTGATTCACATGTATATACATTTAGTTTTAGCTAAAAAAATTTGAGGGTACCTATTCCCTTTACTTTGAAGAGAAACGATATTATTGCCTAGACCAGGATTTTCGGCTACAAACTGTGGTGAAATGTATTTCTGCACAGAACTGTGTATACTGTATTTTGTATTATATTTTGCTGTACATGTTTTTTGAATAAGGGGTATTTTGTCATAGCACTTGAATTATATTGATGTTCACACTTTTGCCTATACCTGTAACGGTGGTCATCAATTAAGGAACTACCTGTTTTACGACTAGCTCCCTAGCGTGGGGTTTAAGGGTTTCTCCACATTTGAGAGCTGGTCTATATTCCGGGAATTTTCCCTGAACATAGATTCAGTGATTCCCTGCATTAGCGAGTTAATCTAGGTTCAGGGAAGTTTCCCCAAATATAGATTTGTTGGATTCCATGTGCTAGTAAGTTAATTATGTCCAGGGAAGTTTCCCGGAACATAGATTTGCGGGATTTCCTGTGGTAGTGATATGGTCTATGTTCGTGAGAATTCCCACGAACGTAGACCTGCTCTCTTGCATGTACTAGCTAGCGCATCCTCACTTACCTACCGGGTCATAAGCATGGAATCCAGTTGGTAAGAGAGGACAGTCTGTAGATTTTTTTATGTTGTTATTGCTTTGGTTATTTTTTGAACAGTAGTTCGGTACCTATGTTATATCCCCATTACATGCCTTACTTAAGTACTAGTTACCTATCTAATTTTTACACCTCACATACTTAAGCATCAACTGAATAAAATATTTGTTTTTTGTATCATAATTTGAAGTGAGGTATCAGGTTTTTTTTTTTTTTAATGCAAATTTTTATACAATGACAAATCCAGATGAAAGTCACGCAGGAAACTCAACACACACTTTTGTCAGTCTCAGGACAAGTGATGGATTATTGTAGATTAACTTTATTCTCTCTTTCTTTAATCTTAAAGATTAAATGCTAGGAGAAGAGTAGAATAAAATAAACCAGATATTCCAGCCCAAAATAAATTTTGTTTAAGAAATATAGCATGCTGTAACCTATATATAAAGTGTACCTGTAATGATGGGCTCTCATTTCTGGTGCTTCCCAAGCCGGCATAACAGCACTTCCCATGTTGGTGTACCTGCTACATGATGCACACTGGTGTCTTCTCCTATATTCTGCTGGCAAAGCATGCTGAGTCTTGAACTCAGCAGGAAATAATTCCAGCAACTACACAGCATTAATGCATATGTATGTAGTTGCTGTGAAGGTTCTAGTATATAATGTAACATTGAATAAACTACATTGTAAATGGGTGATCAGTAGCCTCAAAAGACGCTATATATTTTAGAAAGCAAGCCTAGGCTTTGGAAGGAGGAGGAGGATTTACTACTGTTTAAATATAATTGAATTGAGCTTTACTATAAATTACTATACATGTGTCTTTATATTCTAAACAAAGTTCTTCCAAAGATTCGGTCGATTACAGACTAATTGCATCAAGTTCTTAAAAGCGCAGATCTCAAACTAAGGAATTACTGAAGTTACAGCTCTAGTACAGTTAGTGCGAATGAGCAACATGAGACTTTCTTTAATGTGTGCACACACCACGCAGCTCTCATTCACACAGGAACACTTGCTGAATTTTATTTCTGAATGCTGTTCGTTAACTTTCTCAGAAAAAGATTGTTTCTGAAAAGATTTTTAGTGCACATGTAATTGAGAATTGCTATGTTGATTTTTCCAGGAAATATGATTTTATTGGATAATGCCAGACATGGAAGAAAAGAAAAAGTTCTACACAACATCTTTTATAATGTGTGGTAATCAATAGTGCAGTTTATTTATTTACATTTTAGCAACAGAGTGGATTATTCACTGATCGGTCAATTAAAAACCAAACAGTCTAATGTAGCTGCACTGGAAAAATTCTACAAATAATTTTTTTTTCAAGCTTAGCTATTTGAGTACAATCAGCTTTTCAATCAATGGATTAGTAAACACAAGATGCCTTTTTTTTACCCTACCAAAACAAATAGAAAAAAAACCTCTTTCAAATCTCATGATTTGTGGGTAGGTGGGATCTTAAATACCAGCAACATTAGATGGTAGCCTTTGATTAGACCAGGCTTTCCCAAACTCCGGCACTCCAGATGTTGCTGAACTACAACGCTCATGATTCTCAGCCCATTTCATTCATAGAATCATGGGAATAGTAGTTCAACAACATCTGGAGGGCCGGCGTTTGGGGAAGCCTGGATTAGACAATCAGCGACTGACAATGTGGTCTGGTGGAGTCCTGTAATCGCTTTTAGATATTAGAGATATTTTGATACACATTTGACTTTGTGATTTAATTGAAGAGGAGAAGGAGAATTAATTAATGGCAGTAGTAAGGATATGTCAGATCAGTACTATCAATTTTATTAATTGAGAAGTTTTAGAGAAAATGAATAACAAAACAACTGCAGTGAAAATGACTCTTTGTTCTTTATAACACAACATATTTCATTATTTCCCACAAATAATTTATACTATTCTAAAGTGCTGGTGTATATTTCGCTGGTTGTCCATGATTAGATTTTAAAATAATAAACATTTAAATTTGAAGGAACTTAAAGGGTCACTCCCAGCATTATAACAACTTCAGCCTGCTGTAGTGGTTATGACGCCAGTCTAAGTGTGTAGTTGGAGATATTCTGGAGAGATTTACAGAAGCTTCAACTGTCTAAGAGTTGTGCTAAGAGCTTTCTTTTCTACTGTTACAGGTAAGATTCATCTGTAGGAAAAGGTTACTGATTGCCCAAGGTTTGAATTCCTGTTGGTAATTATAAGGCATTTGATTTGATTAAGCTAGTTACTTGCTGTTGATTGCTGGTTAATTAGCTATTGTTTGCAAATAAGCAGAGGCCTACCCAGGTGTTAAACATTCCTAGTGGGCGGTGATTTAAGGAGTTATATAAGGCTTGGTCTCATTAGCTTGTCTAATATAGCTTGGTGCTACTTCCAAGTGCTGTTTCTAAGTGTCTAGTTGGAGATATTCTGGAGAGTGTTGCTTCTAAGTGTGTAGTTGGAGATATTCTGGAGAGTGTTGCTTCTAAGTGTCTAGTTGGAGATATTCTGGAGAGTGTTGCTTCTAAGTGTGTAGTTGGAGATATTCTGGAGAGTGTTGCTTCTAAGTGTCTAGTTGGAGATATTCTGGAGATAACCTGGATGTAATCTGAGGTATTCAGGAGGATAAAGAAAAAAGTTAAGATTTGTTAGATTTAAATTATTCTCATAATTGGAATGGCAGGCTTAGTTCAGTGTAACAATTGCTATGCATTTGTTTCATGTTCCACTTTTTGGAGGTTTGGTTGTTGTCTAATCTGTAGACAGTTCTCTATCTTGCGGCAGGAGATTGTATTTTTGAAGTCTGAGATTCGTAAATTATCTGGTGAAGAAACTCAGACTGGAACTGCTGCAAAGCCAGTGCCGCATAGACATACTAGGAAAGGCAGATGGATTACTGTAGGATCTGGTAGACTTAGAGTTGTGGATAAAAGGCATTTTGCACAGTCTGTAGCTCTTCATAATTCATTTTCTGCACTTTCAGAGTGTAATGGTGTTGTGGAGAGAGGCACTGAGGCTAGTGGTGTTGTGGAGAGAGGCACTGAGGCTAGTGGTGTTGTGGAGAGAGGCACTGAGGCTAGTGGTGTTGTGGAGAGAGGCACCAAGACGAGTGGTGTTGTGGAGAGAGGCACTGAGGCTAGTGGTGTTGTGGAGAGAGGCATTGAGGCTAGTGGTGTTGTGGAGAGAGGCACTGAGGCTAGTGGTGTTGTGGAGAGAGGCACTGAGGCTAGTGGTGTTGTGGAGAGAGGCACTGAGGCTAGTGGTGTTGTGGAGAGAGGCACCGAGGCTAGTGGTGTTGTGGAGAGAGGCACTGAGACTAGTGGTGTTGTGGAGACCGGCTTGGAGACTATGGTGAGGCCTAATAGAAAGCAGTTGTTGTTGTGATTCCATTATAAGAGGTGTGGAGATGGACAATGGTGGTCTTGTGAGGTGTCTTCCCGGAGCTACTGCTCACAGAGACAGGAGACGTATCTGTAATATTGTTAAGCAAGCAAAGCAGGAAGGGGAATTGGATGTACTTGTCCATCTAGGGACAAATGACTTGGCTTGCAATGAGGTTTCAGAGGTTAAGGAAGTTTTTAGTGTTTTTGCCAATGATATACGGCAGGTTGCTTCCACACTGTCATTCTCTGAAGTTCTGCCTGTGCATAACACTCAGAACGACAGGCGGATGCGTATTAGGGACTTTAATTTGTGGCTTGGTGAATGGTGTCGGGAGCAAGGATTTGGCTTTATTTCTCATGGTAGCTCTGTTTGGAATGGAGATAAGCTGTACAAAAAAGATGGTTTGCATCTTTCTCAAAAGGGAACAAATGTTCTCAGTGAGCAGTTCAGAGGTTTTGCTAGGATGTATTTAAACTAGGAGGGGCAAAAGGGTGATAAAACATCAATCCAATTGTCCCCCAAAACAAGGACAGAAGGTGCCTGTAGCAAGTGTGTTAAAAAATGATAAGCTTAGAGTCATGTCTACAAATGCTCGCAGTTTAGGGAATAAGATCCATGAACTTGTGGCAATAATGGCAACTGATAGTGTAGATTTAGTCGCTGTTACTGAGACATGGTACAATGAGAAAAATGACTGGGACATAGCAATACCAGGGTACTCTTTATATAGGAAAGATAGGGAAGGCAAGAAAGGGGGAGGGGTGGCCTTGTATGTGAAGGATAGCATAAAATCTAGCCTAATAAAAGTTAGTGAGGCAAACATAGAGTCTGTTTGGGCTACGTTAGAATTTGGTAATCACACAGTAACTCGTGTAGGTGTGATTTATAGGCCCCCAGGACAAATTGAAGAGTTAGATAATCTACTAGTTGAGGAAATAGCTAAAATGACAATGAAGGGGGAAGCTATCATCATGGGTGACTTTAATCTTCCTGATGTAAATTGGAAAACAAAATTAGCTACTTGTGCCAGGAGCACACATATTCTAAACTCCCCTACTGGGATTGTCTCTAAAACAAGTTGTTGAGGAGCCAACTCGTAAAGAGGCCATACTAGATTTAGTGTTAACAAATGGAGATTTGGTATCAGATATTACTGTAGGTGAAAGTTTAGGATCCAGTGATCATCAGTCAGTGTGGTTTAATATAAGAACAGTGACTGAGTCACACCACACAAAAACAAAAGTTTTAGACTTTAGAAAAACAGACTTTTCTAAAATTAGAATATGGGTAGAGGAGTCATTATCAGACTGGAGCAATTTAAATGGAGTCCAAGAGAAATGGGATTATTTAAAAGTTGCACTATTGAAGGCAACAGAAAATTGCATTAGGCTTGTCAGTAAAAGCAAAAAATTCAAGAAACCACTGTGGTACTCCGCAGATGTGGCCAAAATAGTTAAAAACAAAAAGTTAGCATTTAGGAATTATAAAAAAACCCAGAGTGAGGAAGACAAAATGATCTATAAGATTAGGCAGAAAGAGGCTAAGCAAGTTATAAGAGCTTCCAAATCACACACAGAAGAGAAAATAGCACAGTCAGTAAAAAAAGGGGATAAAACATTTTTTAGATACATAAATGAGAAAAGAAAAGTAAAACAAGGATTAGTTAGATTAAAAACAAAAGAAGGAAGGTATGTAGAAGAGGATAAAGGTCTAGCTGACTGCCTCAATGAATATTTTTGTTCTGTATTTACAGATGAAAATGAAGGAAAGGGACCTCAGTTAAGAAAAAGGATAAATGAGTCATTTATTACACGTGAGTTTACAGAGGAAGAGGTTCTATTTCAACTGTCAAAAGTAAAGACAAATAAGTCAATGGGACCTGATGGAATACACCCAAAGCTATTAAAAGAGCTTAGTGGTGTACTAGCAAAACCATTAACAGATTTATTTAACCAATCATTGTTAACAGGAGTAGTCCCAGAAGATTGGAAGTTAGCGAATGTTGTGCCCATTTACAAGAAAGGTAATAGGGAGGAGTCGGGCAACTATAGGCCAGTAAGCCTTACTTCAGTAGTGGGGAAAGTGATGGAAACCATGTTAAAGGATAGGATTGTTGAACATCTAAAAACACATGGATTTCAAGATCAGAGACAACATGGGTTTACTTCAGGGAGATCATGCCAAACTAATCTTATTGATTTTTTTGATTGGGTAACTAAAATTATAGATCAGGGTGGTGCAGTAGACATTGCTTACCTAGATTTCAGTAAGGCTTTTGACACTGTTGCACATAGAAGGCTTATTAATAAACTGCAATCTTTAAGTTTGGATTCAAATATTGTTGAATGGGTAAGGCAGTGGCTGAGTAACAGGCAACAGAGGGTTGTAGTTAATGGAATATATTCGAAGCTTGGACTTGTCACCAGTGGGGTACCTCAGGGATCTGTACTTGGACCCATTCTCTTTAATATTTTTATTAGTGATATTGCAGAAGGTCTTGATGGTAAGGTATGTCTTTTTGCTGATGATACTAAGATATGTAACAGGGTTGATGTTCCAGGAGGGATAAGCCAAATGGACAAATGATTTAGGTAAACTAGAAAAATGGTCAGAATTGTGGCAACTGACATTTAATGTGGATAAGTGCAAGATAATGCATCTTGGACGTAAAAACCCAAGGGCAGAGTACAGAATATTTGATAGAGTCCTAACCTCAACATATGAGGAAAGGGATTTAGGGGTGATTATTTCTGATGACTTAAAGGTAGGCAGACAATGTAATAGAGCAGCAGGAAATGCTAGCAGAATGCTTGGTTGTATAGGGAGAGGTATTAGCAGTAGAAAGAGGGAAGTGCTCATGCCATTGTACAGAACACTGGTGAGACCTCACTTGGAGTATTGTACACAGTACTGGATACCGTATCTTCAGAAGGATATTGATACCTTAGAGAGGGTTCAGAGAAGGGCTACTAAACTGGTTCATGGATTGCGGGATAAAACTTACCAGGAAAGGTTAAAGGATCTTAACATGTATAGCTTGGAGGAAAGACGAGACAGGGGGGATATGATAGAAACATTTAAATACATAAAGGGAATCAACACAGTAAAGGAGGAGACTATATTTAAAAGAAGAAAAACTACCACAACAAGAGGACATAGTCTTAAATTAGAGGGACAAAGGTTTAAAAATAATATCAGGAAGTATTACTTTACTGAGAGGGTAGTGGATGCATGGAATAGCCTTCCAGCTGAAGTGGTAGAGGTTAACACAGTAAAGGAGTTTAAGCATGCGTGGGATAGGCATAAGGCTATCCTAACTATAAGATAAGGCTAGGGACTAATGAAAGTATTTAGAAAATTGGGCAGACTAGATGGGCCGAATGGTTCTTATCTGCCGTCACATTCTATGTCTATGTTTCTGTTCCCCAGTAACAGAGCAAACCGTTCCCGACTGCTCACACTGTAAAAATAGGCCTGAATTGAAAAAAAAAATCTCCAATTATTTGCAATTTTGTGCACCAGTTTTAAATAAGGATATTGCAGAACTATATAAGATGCAGAGGTGAGCTACAAAACTAGTAAGGGAGGGGAAGAAAAACATTAGTTGTGATTAAGGTCTAGAAAAACTGAAATCATTTTCTTTAGGACTATAAAACAGACAATAGATCACCCATTGATGCTGAAGAAAGGCATATTCACTTACAGCAGGATTCTTTACAGTATGGACATTAAAGATGTGGAATTCTCTGCCTAAAGAGGTTGTGTTATTAGATTCTATAGATACAATAAGAAAAAATAAAAATTCCCCTTTTAGGCTACAATTTTGTTTTATTTTTTGCCTTCTTTTGGATGAACTGCAAAGAATGGGCTTCATGGTTGAATTTGATGGAATCTTTCTGCAACCTAGAGAACTAAATAATGATGTATATTTCCATATATATGAATAACCTTGTTTTTTTTGTAAACCAAGACAAGAACAGTAAAAAAATGACATGGAAAAAAACCTTGAAATGTCTATGGATGTAATTTCCTAGGATGTGTAGAGACAAGTGAATGGGGCTGCTATTTATGTGTAGATATTGTAATTGTTTAATAAATAGAAATACACAACATAGTGCATCTGCTAATTTTACAGAATAGCATAGTGCCAATGTAAAATGGATTAATGGTTAAAGGAATATCCAAACTTGATTAAAAAAAATGGTCAGTGAGAATAATATGTGGAAACTAAAAGAAGTGGAAATGGATTGGGCCTATAACTGACATAATATATACTCATTGTATATAAATATAGAATTTCATTTATGTAACAGGAGTAAACAGGAAACTGTTATATTTTTCCTTTTCACTCCCTTCCCTACCCTCTTCTATGAAAGTGGTATAACGGTGACTGCTTTGAAAATTAATGGATTACAAATTAAAATGAGGTTATGTATAATTAATGAGATCTTAAGGAACTGTAAAGGAATTACCAAGTGTGTATTTAAAAAAACAAAAAAATAAAATGTGCAATGTGATTAGAGCGCTGATTATTAGGAAATGTAGACCTTTTTAGTTTATTACGGGGATTATGTGCCTCCATATTTTTTTTTTCTCTTTTTAATGGTGACAAATTTATAAAATTCTTTATTTTTGCAGTGCATGTTGTTTACCAAGCGTACAGTGACAACTTTAAATGAGAAAAATACAATGTGGTGGAAACAAGATTATCATAAAATGTCAAATATACAGCACTTCCCTCCCCCCCCCTCCTGTTTAGGCTTCTGCAACACTGGCAAGTGTATGTTAATTAAACTCGGTCTACATGCTGATCAGATGCTAGAACACCACTGGGTCTAGATGTGAGATTGGGAGGACACTCCAGTTAAGATTATTCAATTTAATGCAAAATAACACTTTGATAGCTACATGTGATGTAAAAGAAAATAGCTTAAGAATAAAAGATAAACAATAAGTCATGTACTCTCATTTTTATAGGAATTAGGTAGCTATTGTAGCAGGGACTCGTCCCCTATTAGGTATGCCATATCAGTGGGGTGGACAGTCAGTCAACTCCCTGGCTTGGGAGTGCAGTGCTTGCAGTGTCCACACAGCGGCACCAAGGCTTTGGAAGCTTTCTGATCCTGGCCTGTGCCGGTGTCGTTACTTCTGGACCATGAGCCTGATTGTACTGGAGGGCAAAGACCTTCCTCTGTGGAACACTGCGGGATGCCGTGGAGTGTGGTCGAGTTGAACATCGTCTAGGAGCTTTCCACCAATGTGGATGATGCGCCAGGGGGCTCCTCCGAATTCTCCTTGATCTGGGTAGGTGCCTGCGATAGGGAGCTTGTACACAAGTAGCGTTAGTGCCAGCTCCACTGGGTCCCATAAAGTCGATTCCCTGTTAGGCAGTCTTCCAGGTTTGCCCAAAATTGATTAAATGCAGCGTCCACTTTAGTCAAGGTGTGGTTGAGAATGCTGTTTAAGTCCAGTTTAATGGACACCCAATGCCATGTTGCAATTGTTAAGGCGGCAGCCATTTTATATGCTTTGGCAAAGTAATGCTCCCCTCGTTTTGAGGCTGGCTGTGGTAATCGAGCCTACTGGGGGGACCGGGATAACCCCCACCGGTCCAAAGGGAGGGGCGTGGGGGATAACCTGCCTATGCTTCAGATATACAAGCCGCTTTGGGACAGGAGAGCTGCCATCTCTCTCGCCATCAGAGCCCACCAGGCCTCTCCAGTATCTTGGGATCTCAGCACCCAAATCGCTGGGGCCAGGCTCTGATGGTGTGTACTTGTCAAGAGCTTAAAGCACCGATTTATCGAAGGTAGATGAGGAGCTCACTCCATGCACGTCTGCTCAGCATGGCAGTCATGTCCCGCCCTCGTGCCTCCATACTTTTATGAACCTAATGTAATGGAAATAATGTAAAATGTGTATCCACAAATGAAATAGATTATTGAGAGAAAAATAGAATATGTACTTCATTTACATTCATTAGGTGTAAAATGCACTAACTATCTTGGTCTCTTTCTCCACATATATATATATCCACACACACACACACACACACTTAACGTATTGCACATATAAGAAGTCTGAAGGAAAAATTTAAAGCCGTTTTCACTCAAAAAATACTGCTGTTGTAGACAAGGGCTCCATATGATTACCATTTATATATTTACAGAGAGCCCAAGAGGATTCTGTGTATTTCCATTTTCAGGTTTTCTTCTGAAGGATTACATACGATGGCGTTAAAAGTAAAAAAAGTTATGTGCAACGCCAATTTATATTTTATCATTTTACTATCAACATGAAATAAAGATCGATATCCACCATCTTTGTGGAGGACTTTAAGGAAGCACACTAACAGCAGCAGGCTTTTCAAATAGATTTATTGTTCCAGCTGGAAGATGTGCTACATGGTAAACCAAAAAGTCAAACATTCCATTTATATGTGTAAAATGTAACACTAGTACGTTTTTTCACCAAATACCGAACTGTAGTGAATTGAATACGGAATTCTAAAATTTAGGGCAAAACAGCTGAATTGGAAACAATATATACAATTTAGTCACAGCTTCGCTATTTTAGCTTAAAAAGTTGCCCTTCTTTTTTTAATTCTCATGAGTCAGTAAACGCCATGTTTGGTTACGATGTGAAATCGCTGTAATATAAGGCTGTATGTCTGATATGACTGACTATACGTTTAGATTTCAGGGGTCTGTCACTTGTATATCCAGTGCTGTGTATGATACATGCAGGAAACACTTCTTATATCGCAGAAAAAATACCTTACAAGGATTTATTGAATTACGGTTAACTGAAAACCAAATTACACTAAAATCACTTAGTTGGAAAACCTTTCCAACTCCACTTTTGTTTTTTTGTTTTTAGCATGGCTATGGTATCCTGAATTTTGCAATGTTGTTTTCAATTCACTACAGGTGTCTGTCTGTGCAGTGAATTATCCCTACAGTCTTCTACAAGCTGGACTTCAGCTTAATTTTCACTGTGATGTTAAAAGCAATATTGTTGCTTTCAAAACAAGGTTAAAAATTTAATGTTTTTCAACCTTCACGGTATTGTAGATAATTTAATTGGAAAGACTACTGAGACCAGTAAATAAACAACTTGCAGGCTGGCATTTATGGCTCAATTACATTTACAAACCACAATGAAAGTGAAATTCACCCCATTTAAAATGACCTTATTCTTGACAATTATTGTAAAAAATAGAGCATTAAGATAAATGAAATACACTTTATAAAGTAGAGCCAATGTTAGTGTTTTAAAGAATGGTTTTTAAAACAAAGAACCAGTGGTGACCCCCTTAGAGGATATAAATTTGTATATTTGCAGTTAAACCTAATATGTCCTAAACATAAGCAATGATATCTGATCATGCCAACCTGATGTTCGTGAGGCTAAAGTTCATGGAAAATCAAGCTGACATACGTGGGAAGGAATGGTTAGCCACCACTTCTCCTAAAGCTCTGGTAACTACACTGATCAGTCACAGTCACAACATTTAAACCACTGACAAAGGTCATATAATGATGGCTAGATGCTGGGTCAGAACATCTCCAAAACGGCAAGTCTTTTGGGCTTTTCCCAGTATTCAGTGGCTAGAACCTACCAAAAATGGTTTAAGAATGACCAAACAGTGAACCAGCATCAGGGCTTATTGATGCACATGGGGAGCAAAAGCTAGCAGAAGAGATACTGTATCTCAAATTCCTGTATAGCCTAATGCTGGCCATGGTTGAAAGGTGTCAAAACACATAGTGCATCGCAGTTTGCTGCGTATGGGGCTATGTCACTACAGACTGGTCAAAGTGCCAATAATGACCCCGTCCACTAACAAAAGCACTTTCAATTGGGACATGAGTGTCAGCACTGAACCATTGAGTAATGGAAGAAGGTTGCCTGGTCTGATGAATCATGTTTTCTTTTAGATCAGGTGAATGGCAGGGTTAATAATATGATTAAGAGATGGCGGCATGATGCACTATGGGAAGAATGCAGGCCAGCAGAGGCAGTGCTATGCTCTAGGCAATGTTCTGCTGGGAAATTTTGGATTTTGACATTCATGTGGATGTTCATTTGAAATGTATCACCTACCAACAGATTGTTGCAGACTATGTACACCCCTTCATGGCAATGGTGTTCCCTGATGGCAGGGGCCACTTCCATCAGGATTATGCACCCTGCCACACTGCACAAATTGTTCAGGAATGGGTTAAGAATCATGACAAAGAGTTCAAGGTCTCAGTCTGATTAAGCATCTGTGGGATGTGCTGGAACAACAAGTCCAATCCATGGAGGCTCCACAAGACTTAAAGGATCTGCCAATGTATTGGTGCCAGATATCACAGGACACATTAAAAGGAGTCCATGCATCAGAGCCACTCAGGCAGCGCGAGGGGGAACCACACAATATTAGGCAGATGGTTTTAATGTTGTGGGCTAATAAATATATTGTATCACAATTGAGAAAGTAATTAAAGATATACAACAATCTTGCATTTTCCATTTTCTAAAATGAAATAAATATTAGGCAAGACTTACCACACTAGGAGCCAAAAATAGAACCACATTGTTATAGCTTGAAAGATCCGCCTAGAAAAAAGAATGAGATTTTGAATTATAAATGGGTCACATATATTATAAATTACCTTTGTAGGTTTCAGTATTATTTTAATGTTCAAGTATAAAAAAAAAAACAATCGTCCAACACAACTTTCCATATCACCAGCATTTATGCCATTACTCCTACTCCTGCTAACTGGCATCAATCCATCTCTCTACTTTTTTTTTTCATTCTTTATTTTAGTTGTGCATAGGTAGGCATACATAGCTCTCATATAATATTTGTGAATGTACAAACAACAAAGGAAAGATGCAACTTAAAATGTCAAAGCACGGCATTTTGGTTTATTCATAAACAGGATAAAACAATAATAGGAGTCCCAAGTAAAATAAAGACCAGAGGCAAATAGGATCCTTTTTAATTTACATTTTAAAAAACAAAACATTATGATTGAAGAGTTTTCCTATATCCTACTTACCTTTATCACCGGTTTCTTTGGGCTTTGATGTGGAAAGGAACATGTTGAAAACATAACCTGCAGGAAGCATACACTGGAGGGCAGTGGAGGAACTTCAGATGATGAATTCATTGGTTGAGACTCTTCAAATACAGAGTAGGCCTGAAGAACTTTTTTTAGGTCTGTTTTTGTATTATTATTTTTTAATGAGGAGAAAACCTTGCATAAACTCCTTGGTATTTGTGCAATGTGGACCTTTTCTAGCACACTCTCTTGTAACAAAAAAAAAATACTTTTTTCGTTTTCTGGTAAACATATTAAGAAAAAAAGGAATTGAGGACTTGGTCTGCCAACAAATCTGATTTTGTATCCCTGAAGAATAGTATCTAAAATGTAACAATTTTTGAAGTCTGTATCAATCTTTCTGCAGAGAATTCAGTCTTCCACCTACTTTAAGCCTGCCATCAGATTTTTAGTTTTTTTATCCAACCTGTATAAAGCACCTTTCTCTCTTGGCTTGTATTCCTTTGATTTAAGAAAGAGACGGCTTCTGTCCTCTTTGTAGTTGTACTTCCTCTGGTACGGGGGTTGTACCTCAAACCTGAGTAAGTGCCTTCTTAGTGTTTGACCAGGTCACCTAGTGCTGATCAAAATAACCTTTCCCTCTCAAAAGGCAGTTTGCATAATGCAGACTTAAAGACAGTACCAGCAGACAGCTCTGCGGGCAACTGAAGACAGGCCCATATTTATTGCAGATAATTCTAATGCCTCATCTATCATTTTGTAAGGATATTTATACGCCAGACTTGTATTTCTAAGTAACTCCGTATTACTTTTACCTGCAGGGCAACATTCAATTCTTGGATCCATATGTTCTGGGCTCTTGCCACCGTAGATAAAAAAAGAGATAGCAACTTTACTAAGAAAAGCTGAAGCTTAAAATATACATCTGCAGGATGTTTCTGTCGTCTTATCCATGGGATCCGCTAATCTAGCAGCTTCTCTGAAAAGTAAGGTGTTTTTTTTACTAGAGTCGAATAATTGGCACATCCACTTTGGGAAGTCTTTCCCATGATTCAGAATCCTGTAATTTAAAAAGTTTCTTAAATTGTTTAGAAATAAATACCTTCTTCTCAGGAATTTTCCACTCACATTTCATCATGGATATAAGATCAGGATGAATAATTTAATTTTTACCTGTTTTATTTTCATCCTGTACCACCTTCAGGATTTCTTAAGTTTGGGCCGATCTTCCATAAACATGTTTCCAGTCCAGAGCAATTGCTAGATGAAACTTGAAAAGAAGAAGTCTGATAACATTACCTAGATGATCATTCAGGAGTCGATAGGAATCTCTGCCTCTTTATCGGTCTGCCAGCTACTTCCAAATCTTTGAAGTTTGTTTCTATAAAACTATAAAAACTTTGGAAAGATTTTCCAGAAACTATGAAAGGAAGGAATGCATGTCTTTTTGCTTGGACTTTTCAATGACCCTGGGAGCAAATATTGCAGACTTTTTTTTACCTGCATTTGTCAGGAAACAAATTAAATTCTTGGTCTTGCTAGAAGCTTTTAACTTAGTAGGAGGTTGCTGTGACTTTTCTCCTTTGTCCATTTATTCTGGAGATGTTGGGTTAGACAACTGTAGTAAGGAAACAAAATTGTAAAAATGGAAACAAAAAACAAAGAATGCAGAAGCCAGTCAAAGTTAAAATATTTAGTTATTCAAACCTTAATGGCCTCAGGGTCGTGTGGGGGCTGGTGGATATGACCTCCCTGTTATGACATGCAACCTTGCTGTCCAACAGGCATGTAAGCAGTTTAAAAACCTTTAAGATTTGTAAATTTGGTGTCAAGAGTCCACATTCCACTTGCGTATGCTCAGTAGCTCATGAAACACATCACTTCCCTGGTTCCACTAGATGAGCATAGGCGCAAGGCTTGTTAGATGATTGCCCATCTCCTGGGTCAGCCATAGCACACCTTCTGGCATGCGCAGCAAATAAAAAATTAAAATAAAATTTAAAAAATCCTACGTAGGTTGCCCTTCAGCTCCAACAGCAGTATAGCATCACCCCCCATCCCCCCCAATGACTTGTAACAGCTGGATGGCCAGAACAGGGCTCCCTATTTATGGACCAAGGTAGTGGGATTACTATAGGTTTAATTAAACTACGTGTATCATTAACATAGATATCCCCACTACTGAAATGCCGCTGTACACAGGGAATAATTAATTTCTTATTGCAGAATATAAAGGGACTTTGACTGTAAATATTTTATATATAATACAAATTATATGTAAACATCCTGGGGTGTTAGATGTGATAAATGTTTGTCAATCCCTGTTAAATTTCCACATATATTTATACTGGTAAATGGGAACACTATTGATATGTTTTGTAAGAGTTGCACAGCAGTTTACTAAGCACATTAAGAGAGTCATGTGGTTACAGTTGCAGAGTAAATGTCAGGACAGCATCAAATCTCTAACTGAGAAACCATTATCACATTGGGCTATTAAATGAGATTTTATTTGGATAAGTCACTTTGAAAGTTGAGTAATGCAGACATCAGGCTTCAGAGTCAGAATCCGCGCCACATCAGTTTCCAGATTTGGAGGCCATCAACACTTCCAAACAGATATCCAATTCCAAAACATGACTGACACCTAACTGGAATAGTGGAGTCAGTTACACCTCATTTCTAAGTACATTCTGGCTGTGATATTTCAGTAGGTCATATATACAACTGACCCAAACTTTACTGAAAGACAACTCACAGTTGGGTGGTACAGCGGGTGACAAATGTATAAAAATTTTTACATGTTATTTACTAACAGGGTTATGAGCAAAAGTGAGAATTTTCAGGTACTCAAAGTGAATTTAAAATCTTGGAACTGGAAGCATAGCAGAATTTTTACAAGTCCATTATTTTGCAATTAATGTTGCAATTTGCTTTGCATTCGCTATACATTCTGGACAATTCTCAATTTAGTAATTAACACGGGTAGGAGTTAACTTGAAAACAAAATTCTAAGCAACATGCTGTAATAAATGATCGTCAAATTTAACGTTTACAGCTAGGGATTCCTGGCTTCTGGGGTTTGTGAAATTAATCATTTCCTCTATACAATGTCTCATCATGTCACTACAAATAATTTTTGGCAAACACGTAGTCTACATATTTCTACAAAACAAACCCCCCTCCACCCAAAAAGATAGAAATATAAAAAAATGCCATTAATTTGGCCTTTACCCCACCGCTAGGACAGATTGTTCAGTTCACATAAACTCCCCCATGCCCCTCTCACATTTTAGTAGTCAAACCATTTTCAAATTGTTTGACTTCTTACCTGGGGTTTGCCAGGCCTTTTCTCAGCCTCCACTACATTCAACAAAGAGCAGGAAACACTGCAGGGGTTACCTCGGGATTTAGCATCTCAGCCACTGCAGGGCTTAGCTCAGGAGCCCCAACAGAAATGCCTAAGCAGTGGCTCTCTGACGGATGTAGGAGTGGTGGGGAGAAGTTAAACAATTCTACAGTCTGCTGTAGTGGTCATGGAGCATGTAGTGTTCATTTAAGGGGTCCACTTCACAAATGTCTGCTTTTTTAAGAGGAAGATGTATTTTAACCACTGGAAAGATTACTCTACTGCATCAGCTTACCAAATTGTATCATGAGAGCCGATTTGTCCCAGTAACTTCAGATTGGAGTGTCTTTGTAAATAAGTACACGGACGCATAAGAGAAGGTAAGCAGAAAGGAAGAGGCAAAACCTACTAAAACACTCACCAACACTCAGACTCCCCTACAAACATCACTCACAGAAACAGAGCCCTGGGCTGTAGTAGGGGGACTCATTCTTGCACCCTAAGGCTTATTTTGGTTCAATAAGACAAAATCTCAAAAGTGACAGATATATTTCAATTAGGCTTATGAAAACAAAAATTTAGCTTACTGTAAATACATTTTTCCTTAAAGGGGCACTATAGTCAACAAAACCACTTTAGCTTAATTAAGCAGTTTGGTGTGTATACATCATGCCTCCACCATTTAGGTCTATGCAGCCCTAGCCATGCCTCCCCTGGTTGTGACTCACACAGCCTGCATGAAATAAATTACTTCATTTTTAATCAGATGTTGGCTTACTTTAGAAATATAGATCTCCTGCTCTTTAAAACTGAACTTTAATCACATACAAGAGGCTAGCAATCTATTAACATTGCAGGAGATAAGAAATGCTAGATTCTAACAGAATTTGCAATAAAGGAAGTTTAAACATTAGACCTCACCTTACAGGAAGTGTTTAGGAAGGCTGTGCATGTTACTTGCAGGTAGGTGTGACTATGGTTGTATAAACACAGTAATTTAACTTCTAAATTGCAGAGAATTGAGCAGTGAGACTGCAAGGGCATGATCAGCACCCCAAAACTGCTTCACAAAGCTAAAGTTGTTTTGGTTACTATACTGTCCCTTTAATATAGTAGCAGTACCAACTACTTAAATGTTGCCATTTCCAAGTTTACCTCAGTCATAACAAGAAAAACACGAAGACCAAAATTGCATCAAAAATAAATAACTTTGATAACAAAAAGCTGGGAGAGACTCTGTACTGCAACTATATTAATGAGAAAAGAATTTACGGTAAGTCAAATTTTTATTTTCCCTAGTATATGGTGGCAGTACAAGTAGGATATAACAAGATCTCTAAAAAAAAAATTAAAAAAAAATTTAAAAAAATTAAAAGGGGGATGAATCACAATGAGACAGCCTGGAGCACCATACAACCAAAAGCAGCTTCTGAGAAAGAAAATATGTCTAGCCTATAATGCCTGATACAAGTGTTAAAGGATAACCATGTTGCTGCTTTGCAAATATCTTCTTGAGATGCTGCAGCTTTCTCAGCCCATGATGCTACCACTGTTCTGTGCCTTCACTGGAAAAGGTAATATGAGACCACTGACCTTATATGACAACTTAATAGTATCTGTCAGTCATCTGACAATAGTATTTTTAGATGCTTCTTCACCTAGATATGCTCCATGAAAATTCATGAACAGGTGATGTGAAGACCTAAAGGTAGCTAAGCATTTAAGATAAATTTCCAGAGCTCATTTGACATCCAGAAGATGCCATTTTTCTTCCTTTGGTGAGGAAGTAGACTGGCAAAACGAAAGAAGTATGATTGGCTGCAATGACGTTTTTGGGTGCCAAACGACTTTGTCTTCGTGAAAAATGGTAGAATCTTCAGAGGAGCAAAGAGCTTGAATCTCATCTACCCTCCTGGCAGATGTAATTCCCACAAGAAAAGCTGTTTTGAAAGATAACAGCTTAAAAGAAACTTTATCCAAATGTTCAATGGGAGACTCACACAGAGCTTTGAGCACAACTGATAAATTCCAAGTAGGAAAGAAGGACTTGCAAGGAGGCCGTCTGAGGAGGATATCTTTAAACAAAATCTCCTAATGAGTACATGTGAATTAAGAAGGGGAACTTGGACTCTGTGCTTCGACACTTAAAGTTCAACAGCAAAACCATCTTGCAGAAAAATCAGAATGGTTTTAATAGAACAAGAGATATTCAGGCAGTCATGATCCCTATACCAGAGGAGATTATTTTATTTATTTTTTTTCCATGTTTTCATATAAATCTTGGATGTAGATCTACTAGTGGAATTAAGAGGAAGGTCTATGTTCCCGAACCTCTTGATCTCTAATTATCAGCCCTGCAGTAGCCACGCCATCAATCTGAGCATCAGAAGGGTGTCTTTCACAAGTTCCATGTTCTCTAGAAGAAGATCTGATTTTGGTAGTTCCAATGATGCTAGGGTCATCTGTTTTAAACCTGAAAAACAGCTGTGGTTTGGCCATTATGGAATGATGGTGGTCAAAACCATAGCTCTCTTTTCTTTTTAAGAATCGGTGACATCAGGGTAATGGGAGGATACATGTAGGTCACCTTGACGTTCCATCGTATTGATAGGCCGTCTAAGAATGGAGGGATATCTTGTTGGTAAAGGAATGTGAACACTGGAATCTTCCTGTTCTTCCATGTTACTATTAGAACCATATCTGGCAAACCAAATTTCCAAACTAGCATATACCTTTGGGTGTAAGGACCATACTGATTGTGTCCATTGGGCTCATCTCAAATTGTTCGCTATGCTGTTGTCCAGTCCCTTGATATGTGTTGCTGCAATGAATTCCAACTTCATGACGTGATCTGTGAACAGAGAAGATGCAGAGATCTGACCTTTGTTCCTCCTGTCTGTTTAGGTAGGTCACTGTCATGATGTGAAGAGGTTGCATCTCTGCTTTTGCCCACTTTACTGCCAGAATAGAGGAAGTGAGAAAACCCAGAGTACTCATAGTCTTCCTGACTGAACATGTTAGTTCTGTCTGAAGAAAATATATTTATTTCTTTAATTTCTGTCCAGGCAGATGCAGTGAAAGGGATTTTGAATCCACTAAAAGACCAAGGAACTGAATTTTTGCAGTAAGAGAAAGTTGCGATTTCTCCCAGTTGATGATCCCACTGTGCTCTTGTATGAAGTGGATTGTGGTTTAAAGGTAGATCCACAGTTGACTGTTTCAGTTGGCTTTCAGGAACCAATTTTTAGATCCAGGATGAAAGAAATACCATAGAAGCCAATGGAAGCAGAATATTTGTAAAAATCCTGAAGCCAAGCAGAAAGGCAGGGCCTTGAATTGGAAATACATGATCTTTCTCCTTGACTTAATTGCAAATCTCAAACATCTTCTCAGGATGACTGCCATGGGCACGTGTAAATAGGCGTCTTCTAAATCCAGAGTCACCATATATAGTCTCTTTTTTATAACATGTAGGTGACTTAAAGAATGGTCTCCATACGAAACCTTTTGAATTGAATGTAACTGTTCACCACCTTTAGATCTAGTACAGGATGAATTGAAAGGTCCTGTTTTAGAACCAAAAAAAAGTCTTCCGTATTCCCCTTGGAACCTTCTTGATAACTCTTTTTCTTAAAAGAATCAGGGATTCTGTCTTTAACTGAGATGGGTAGGAAGACACTAGGAATAGTTGCGCAGGTCTTTCCTAAAACTAGAATTTATTCCTGTGTGCTATTGTGCTTAAAATCCATGGACTCATCTTATCTCTTAGTCTTCTTGTCACTAAACTTCACGTGTCTGTTTTGCCTACGTAAATTGCGAGATCAGTCATGAAATCTATTCCATAGGTATAGGTCATGGGGCAGAGCCTTCTTGGTTTCAGACACTTGTTTAATAAGCGCTTTTTTTTCTCATTTATGTTTCTTTATTAAAAAAAAAAAAGATATCACATTACAAATATACAGTATTGAAAACGGATTTAAATTTGTAGGAGAAGAATACATAAAAAGATTGAAAGCATTGCATTCAAGCTAGTGATCATTAGAATAATACATCTTATAAGTAGAAAGGCATGAGTACAAGAATATTCATTTCAATCCTTATTCATTCAGATAGAGAGGAAAAGAAAAAAAGATCGAGAAAAATTAGAAAGAGAGAGGTTTATTTTCTGGGTCACGAGGAGTAGGTGGCGAGGTAATATATAGGATCAGGATAACCATCAATAGATTTATTTTATGGTTCGTTGAGAGTCCTTGTTCTGTATCCAAGGGTACCTTCTAGTTGCCCCTTTGATGTATACAATCCATACTCCATATTGTGTTGAAACTCGATTTGATTATGCACCTCCAGCCAATTCAATGGTCCTATTTTTTTCCCAGTTCCTTGCCACGCAGATCTTAGTGGCCATTAGAATGTGAACAATGAAATTCTTCTGAATTTAATTACTAGTAGGAAAATCAATATTAAACATTTGAAGATAAATAGTATAAATATATGGGAACAGATTGGTGAGTAAGTTACAAAGACTTGTTTTTAATGAGTTCAATAGCATGCAGTCCCACCAGATGTGGTAGATATTACCTATATCTGATAGGCATCTACAACAAAAATTTGAGTTTGACTTAGAGATTCTATGCATTAATTGAGGGAACCACATACCAATTATAGATTCCTTTATAGTGTAGCTCATCTAGTGTTATACAGTGTATGTTGCTTGTAACAAGAGCTATTACCTTTATCCAGTTCTATAGTGGGAAAGAACTATTCAGGTCCTTCTCCCATTTAAGAATAGGGGCAGATTTAGACATAGCTTCCATACTCTTTAATCATTTGGTTGATATCGATATCAGCTCTTTTTTCTTTGGGTTCAATACAAAATCTTCAAAAAAGTATGGTTTATTAGAATAGATCTCGATAATAGAAAACTTTTTAATCTAAGATAAATAAATTTGTTAAAAATCGCCAAACCAAATTTAGTCTGTAAAGATGAGAAGGAAAGAATCCCATGCTGTTAACTAGATCAGCTATATAAATTAGTCCTTTCTGAGTCCATGTCGTAATATAATATTGTAATACCTCTAGAGGGGTCTGTAGAAGTAAGGTATTATTAATGCCCATTTTTCTCTTTATTGTATTTATAGTAATCAACTAATCCATTATAATGGGATTAGATAATTTACATAGATTAAGATGTCTCATATCAGACCATATAATATTAGAAGGGAAATAAGGTAGTCAGTCTAATATCTCCATTTAAAACCAGCTTGTTTTAGAATACCCTGGGACTGTCAAAAATAACAAGGAGCACCAAACAACTTACTTCTTTCAAAAGGTATTTTGCACGATGCCGATTTAAATGCTGTATTTGCCGTTGATCACCTGAGCCATAAAGCCCTTCTGGAAACTGATGACACACCAGAACACAAGCAGACAACTTGAGTACTTCCTTAGATATAATCAAAAATGTATTCTCCATTCTGATGTTCTTAAGTCTATTTCTGATTCTTTAAAAATACACTCTTCTATTGCTTGTAGCCATATACACTGTGCTCTGGCAACTGACCAAAGCTGATTGCACTGAACACCTGACGGTTGAAAAACTCTTCAGTAGGATGTCTCTGTCTGTTTGTCCAATGGGTCTTTGAGACTTGCTACTTTGCCAATAGGGAAAGTGGTTTCTTTCCTAGAGTTGAGTCACATTAGCTTAGGATAATCTTCCCATTTTCTCCTTGTCCTGTTTGAATAATTGTTTAAAATTTTGGAAATTGATGCCCTTTTCTCAGGGTTTTGTTGGTGACACGGTATACCTATCTTGACAAGAACAGCCTAAATAGGCGGTTCAAATTTCGCACCAGAATTTTAATTTCGACTGCATATACACAGTAGCAGGCCTCCTTGGTGTGCGTTTCACCGCTGTGCGCAGGTTCCGCAACTTCCTATTGATTGACAAGAACTTCTCGGCATAAGCCAGCCAGAAACAGCACTCCATAACCCCTAGAGGTTTGGAAATAGCATCCTGCTATTTGCCAGCCAGGGAGCGATCAGACTCCCCACAAGCAACAACAACCTATGTGCCTCACCAGCCTAGGAATAAACCAAGGGCTGCCTATCTGTCTCGTCATCAGGACATGAAAGATCTGAGGTAACTTTGGGAATGGCAGCATTTAAGGGATGAGTAGGAGGAGATAACAATTGTTTAAAAAAATTTTCACAGGGTTACTTGTCCAGCACTAGAAAGTTCATCCAACTTGTACAGACACAATATGCAAAGAAAAAATAAATAGCTTTCAGAAACCAAACCATGTTAAAGAGATGCCTTCCGCTGGACTGCAGCAGATCACATTTATGCAGCAAAACAAATACGTTCACTAGAGCATAGAACACTTTTTTGGGGGCTTATAAGAATTGACTTTTCAGGTAGAATGTCCCATAAAAGCAGGAATGTAGACTATAATACACATAAAACTCTGAACATTAACTGCACTCCAGAAAGATATGTTGCCACTAGATTAATCCATAATGTACTAGAAAATATGATGAAATTAATACTATCCTAGCAACCTACCCTACCCTAACCCTTACCTTTTGTGTCACTCTTCCCCACTCCTTCTAGCATGTGAGCTCATTGAGCAGGGCCCTCAATCCCTCTGTTCCTGTGCGTCCAACTTGTCTGGTTACAAATAAGTGTCTGCTAGTCCATACATTGTACAGTGCCACGGAACTTGATGACGATTTACAAATAAATAATAATAATAATATAGCTGCATGAAATTATAATGCTGCATTTGGTAGAGTTTCTATGTTTCTAGCAAGACATACAGTGGTTTCTGAGAAAGCCTGCTATTTAATCCTTTACAAATCTAAGCTCCAAAATATGTAAAATGTTCCGTTCTGAACTAAAATAGAAAAAAAAAGTGCCGACGCATTACTTGGCTAAATTTATGGGCAACTCACCCAGAGAGCTAATATGGGGGTACAATGATGCAGGATAAAGAGGAGTGAATTTCTTACCTTAACGCACACATGGTTAAGAGAAGTCTATATACCCATGTACTCAATGTGTATGATATCACTCTGCTTCCTATGTATCGTGCTATTTAAGCATAGTCTAGTGTGATTCCAACTTCACTAACTTACCTCCCTCCAGTATGACTGACTAGTCTTACATTCCTATGCTTAGCCTGCACTTTATTTAGTAGTTGACATGTCAAAACAGCCTAATATTTTTGTTTCCTTTACTTAAAAAAAATGTGCAGTTTTTCTTTGTACCACAATGCGGATTGCCTTTGAAATGCTTACTATTGCGATTGTGGTACTGAAAGTTGATTGTCATCTCATGCACAACAAAAATAAAGAATATAAAATAAAAAAGGATGTGTGGATTTAATTTAATTTTTCAAACCTCACAAACCTATTTGTTAAACAATATTAGAAATTATGGGAAGTGACACAAGTCATTTAACCCCTTCACTACCAAGCAAGTATTTTGGGTTTCCTAAAAAGTAATGTTAAATTGTATATTTTTGTTTCAGTGTGCCTAAATAGTGCATTAATTACAGGAAACAAAAAACAAACGACAAACTAAAAAAAAAAAAAAATCATTTACCGATTAATAAGGTTACAGATAGGAAAACAGTTATAAATAAATAACATTTATCAACATGTAACAGACTTTCTTCCTCATATAGTTTAGAATCCTCTCACCTATACACACTGATGCAATTATATACACTATGATACATGCACATATATACACTCAAAACACACACAAACACACTGATGTACAGAGACATGCACATTCACAATGCTTGTCTGGCAGTGTGTATTGGTTCCTGTGTGCATATTTAGCACTGTGTAGTGTGTATGTGTCTGAAAGTGTAGGTCTGGCAGGGAGAATCTTTGTGGATTTGTGAGTGTATATCTGTGTGCATGTGTAACAATGATTGTGCCTGCAATGCAAATCTGTATCTTTGCAGGGAGATTCTTGTGTGTTGTGTGTATGGGAGGGGCTTTTTCTTACATTGTGTTTATGGTGGGGCTGCGTTGTGTGTGTGAGGGATGATTGTGCTAATATGAGGGTTATGGTCTGTGCCTAAGGGTGCCTGTGTGCTTATGAGGGTGACTGTTGCAGGGTGGTTGTGAAAGAGTGAGTTCGACAGGGTGACTTTGTCAATGTGAGGGATAAAAAAAACATTTTTTTTAGCTAAGATTGTTTTGGTATTTAAACTGTCCCCTTAAGTCTATAACATTTATGTCACTTTAAAACTATAGATTAGTGCAAACTATGTAAAATAGTCTTTGGACCTTTTCAAGTAGCACTGTCACACCATCTGGGACTTTGCATAATTTGCATTGAGCCCAACAGGTGAAATCGCCTCTGGGGTTCCAGTGGCTTAAGCAGGCAATATTTAACTTACCTGAACCTGCCCCTCACGGTTTTCTAAACGGTCTTCTTTTGCTCCAGCATGAGAGTACAGCATTGAGGTGAATTATGGGCCCATGCGTAAAACTAGCGTACCCATCTAATATGAGAGTTGTTTCCCCCTGCCTCAGCCCCAAATAGGTTTTTCCACTAAAAAACCTGAGCAAATATAGTTAACACATGTAGATTAACCTCCACACTCACAGGGAGACACAGACCAAGACCAATCCTTGAATTACAGGATTAAATCTGTAATATACATGCAATATCGGAACACTACTTCAGACAACAGGGCGCCACAGCCACTATATATATATATTACTGGAAATAGGAAATTCTCATAATAATCGGTGGAAATACAGAGTCCACTTTATTATATATAAATAAGTGGACTCTGTATTTCCACCGAATTTTATGAGAATTTCCTATTTCCAGTAATTTATATATATAGTGGCTGTGGCGCCCTGTTGTCTGAAGTAGTGTTCAGATATTGCATGTATTTTATATAGAGGTTGGGAGTGACCTCATGACAGTGGCTTGCCTACACTAGATTTGTGACCTATTATCACCTTCACCTATTACCACCCATTTATCCCTGATCTTAAATCTGTAATAGCCAACACCAAAAAGCTATTGGATTGTGATTTAATACATAAAAGACAGTGCACACAAAAGGGATAATGGTACAAATACAGCAAATAAATGAGAATAACGTTAAAAGGTCCCTGACTTGTCCATATAAAATTATCCTGTGTTATTGGGGTGTCCTGAGCAATGGGGAGCAGGTTTCTGAGCTCAGTCTTACATGTCCATCGATGTTACACAACATGGCCCTACTACCTGAACCACTCGAATTGAGATGTGCCTGTAATTTTAAGCATCTCACTTCCATTCAGCATTACACATGGATACCATTAAAGGACCACTATAGTGCCAGGAAAACATACTCGCTTTCCTGGCACTATAGTGCCCTGAGGGTGCCCCCACCCTCAGGGTCCCCCTCCCGCCGGGCTCTACGGGGTGGAAGGGGTTAAACTTACCCTTTCCTCCAGCGCCGGGCGGGGGACTCTCCTCCTCCTCTCCGCTTCCTCATCCTTGGCTGAATGTGCATGCGCGGCAGGAGCCGCGCGCGCATTCAGCCAGTCTCATAGGAAAGCATTCACAATGCTTTCCTATGGACGCTGGCGTCTTCTCACTGAGACAGCCACTAGAGGCTGGATCAACCCTAATATAAACATAGCAGTTTCTCTGAAACTGCTATGTTTATAGAAAAAAGGGTTAACCCTATCTAGACCTGGCACCCAGGGTGCCTATAGTGGTCCTTTAAGGGTGTCCAGTACATCTTGATCAATAGCTTCCCAGTACCCCTGGAAGAAAAACCAGTCAACCATGGCTCCTTCCAGACAAAAAACACACAACAACCATCACAAAAAACTGGAGGGAAAATGAACAATAGCACATTGGGGAATACGATGGGTGCAGAGGCCCCAATTTCAATGCACCATTTGGTCCACTAGGTGGGTAATCCAAGGAGGAATTATAATCAAGATCCTGGACAAACAACAGTGAAGGTGGGTGTATCTGGGAATGTGAAAGGAATATCTGTAAGGCATGGGGTGAGGGCAGAAGCTGTAGAATATTGCATATTCTATGTTTCTATTGATAATATATATGGATGTGTGGATTGACATAAGTAACAGATGGTATCAATAAGTCACAAGGCTTTCTTTGTCCGAGAGCTCTGGAATGTGGATTCGGGGGTCTTTTCCTTATATGGCTAGAGTTAAATGCTGACGTTAGTATGAGCACATCTTTATAGTAACAGAGGGACACGAGGTCGCTCGCAGGCTTGGCTTGGCTCTGTACAACGATGTAACTCTCCCAAAAGAAGTACAGCAATTACCATTGCTGTTGAATGTCTACTATCCTGTAACATCATTTATTATGTTTTATTATGTATCCGTAACAAAGAATAAACCTGAAGAAACCGTAAGTCAGATTGCGTATTACTACTTTTCAATAATATAGACATATATTATTGTGGCGAGCATTTGGCCCAAGACTATATATACAAAAGACGTATATATATCAATCAACTGAAGACAAGAAGAAATTAAGAAGAATCAACATTATCACCATCTTAACTAGATTTTACAGAAGCCAAGCTGCCTAGATGGAAGGAAGCAATCATACACATACAATACAATACACAAGATATCCGATGACAGGGGTCAGTCCTCCTCTTCATGTTACAAAATATTATTCCTTAACCACTTAAGAACACATCACAAAAATATTCCATCATGATACCCTTTTATTCCAGGAGGTGTGTGCTAAAGGGGTTAATATAGTCTATGCTATATCGCTTCACCTGAACTCTCAAGCCCTGGAATAAAACCATTTTACAAGGGTGGTGCAATCATATTTTAATGGACCACTGTTTTTCTTACATGGCTTTGGCAAAGGGTGGAAATGGATAGTTCTTTAAGCAGCTTCCGCTACCACATTTTGCCATTGAAATCATATATCATCACAAAGATCACCATTTTATACACTTGTACAGGTACAAGAGTACATCAATGATGCACCTCCTGGCAAAAGAAGAAGATAGCAATGTCCCTTCTTCTCAGGGAGCTGCTATAGAACTAGTTATGTTGGGAGTTCTCTGCAAAATGAACAACAACAAAAAAAAAACAGACTACACAGTAACAGTTCTGCTGTCATTTCTAGGTGGCGAGACAAGTATTATCTTGAGAACAGTACAGGATATTTGCTATGTTTCTTAGCAAGTGTATTCTTGCTCCTGTAATTTAATTTCGTCCATTAACACATGGCTTACCTTTAGTTTCCAAGGAACCTTCCGGAAGCCTGGCAAGACAAACATTGCCCACAAGGCATATGAATTTACAGTCATTCCAGAAGCAATGCATGGCAACCAATAGTTTGAAGTATCATTGAAAAGGAATTTAGTGGTCTTATTGAGTAAGATTGTATTATCTTCCATGGCCCACAAACGGTTTCACTCTACAAAGAAAAAAAGTTTAAAGAAATTAGTTTTCTAACTCAAGGGAGACTACAAGTTCAAACATACAAGTGATATTGAATCATGTTAAAAATATTCCTGCCAGACAAAACAGAAAGGTGCCTAGAGCCCTTAAAATACCTGTAAACATAATAAACCAATCAGTCCATCTAGTTTGCCCATTCCATGTCGTCTACCCGTAAAACAACAAAACTGGGTGGGCACAAACAGACTAAGAAACGAACAGGACTTCATACAACGTATGCTAGATGATCAAAGATGTTTTGCAGGTCACCTTCGCCTTTTATTATTAAACGTTAGAAAGTGCAGAAAAGTAAATCACAAGAAATTCTCCCTACACTTGAAGTCATTTGAGACTGCTGATGATGTAATGTGGGTGCTACCAAGCTAGTTACTGTAGCAGAAGAAACCCCTGAATGAAAAAACAAAACAAAAAAACTATTTATTAACAAACGGTATTAATGATGCATTACAAAATATACAACAAATTAAAACTGACACACAACACATATACATTTCATCTCACTGAATTAACTAGTTGGAGTCCCCTAGTGATGTCCATCTATTCAGTGTTAAACCATTTTTGGGCAGTTTAACACTGAATTAGGGACCATGGCCACCCACAGCCTTGCCATCACTGGAGATATGGCTAAGGCAAAGATTACACACTTTTTATTAGAAAATAGCAATTCACCCCAGCAATTGCAGCTGTGATAGGTTGAGTGGATGCAGCTGACACAGCCAATCACCACCAGCCTTTCGTGCACAGGCTAATGCTTTCTCATTACAACCTCAAATGTCTAAAAGTTACTCAGTTCAGCACTTAGAGCAACGGTCCTCAAACTCCGGCCCCCCAGATGTTGCTGAACTACAACTCCCATGATTCTCTGGCTATGTAATTCAGAGAATCATGGGAGTTGTAGTTCAGCAACATCTGGAGGGCCACAGTTTGAGGACCCCTGACTTAGAGGTTTATTCCCAGGATTTCCCAGTCCTGATACAACAAATATGAAAACATGCATATGGAGATACAGCAAACCAGCAAAAGGAACACTTAAATAAAATCACACAGCATAACACCATTTAGGCAATAACCCTCTAATGTGCTTAGTGAATTGCACTCACAAACCACAGACCAATATGGACACTGAGAATTTAATTTTTCTAATGTGATATAGTCTTAAATATGGTATTATTCCTGGTACTCCAAACAACTGAAAATACGGACTAAATTGCAGTACGTTCTGAATGTTTTTAAAGGACAATTTACAACTTATAAAAGCATATTTTCAGCATGTAACATAAGGTAATCACTACCTGGATTTCCACGTAGCCACGCCCTACGCGTTCCATCCACTAGGACTTACTCAAGGGTTTCCAAACAGGTTAAATCCAAATTGAAATAGCAGTGAACAAACATAAAAAACATACAAACAATTGCCACTGCCACCATCTTTAAATCCCACTCTCCTCATTCTTTGGAGTGTGCATATGATAATTAACCAATCCTGGATCTTGGCGTTCTTTCAGATACAGTCGCGATCACATGAGATGTTGATCACATGTCCAGCAACCTAACACAACATCAACTGGATATCTGTCCTCATTTCATAATGTTTTCTTGTTAGGTCAAGCAGCACAGCGCTGCTGGATATTGTCGCTTAGCATTAAAACCAGTTAAGCCCTGAATGAAAGGACAGCACTATGTTACTCCCAACATTAGATATCAAGGAGATGAAGCTGTTGCAGTGCCTATAGTGAGTTTTATTAAATAAAAAATGTTGGATGTTTTTGTAGTGAGTTCTGATCAGCCTAGGAAGCCTTAGACATCCTATAATGTGCAGGGATTACTGAGCAAATACCTTAAACCAGCAGGTGTTCGGGTCCAGGTTAAACTTGGTTTGTCCAAAAGGATGTGACCTAATCCACACATTTCTCATTTGAGTTATGTTTCTATATAAGCAATATGGAAATATGTCATCAATTAGTGGGGTCTATGTACTAAGCTGTGTATTTTGGTGGACCAACAGCCATCGCCGATTTCAACAATAACTTCACAAATAAATGTAATGTTTAGTTAATACATCCATTATGTTAGTAATCTGATCCTCTAAAGCAGTGGTTCCTAACCTGTTTTCACTTGAATACCCCTTGGCAGACAATTTTCATAAATGTTACCACGCAAAATGTTTATTAATACAATTGCTGTAGTTTAAAATGTATGCGTTTTTCTCTACCCCATGCTCCCCTGCTTCACATGTGCCCCTGGCTCTCCCTGCTCTCCATCTGCCCTGGGCTCCCCTGCTTATCACAGTGCAGACATATACACTGACACGTGCAGATACAAACACTGGCACACATACAAAGACACGAAGTTACAGCATCTCCTTGCCTCTCTCTACTCACTGATCTGCGCGGGAGCAGCTACACAGCACAGAGTCCAGACAGCAGCTCCCAGCCTGCAGAGACAGACTAAAGCTGAGGTATGTGAAGGATGGGGGGAAAGGCAGCAGGGAGACATGGGGACACTGAGACACTAGGAGACGTGGAGACACAGACACTTGGGGACACATAGGCATACTGTGAGACATAGGGAGACACATTGGGACATGGAGACACTAGGGACACAGTGTCTCAATGTCTTCCAGTGTCCCCAAATCTTCAAAGATGAAAGCATAAATTAGAGAGAGATTAGCATAGAGTATGTGTTTTCTTATAGTTGCATCCTTTGAGTTTCCCTTCAACACCAACTCCATCAGATACATGAAGCTTGAGAGGTATGACTGTTTAAGTGTTTTTGGTCAATAAGATTCTGTAATTAGGCCCCATCATAAATGTCAGCACCAGGCACACTGAGCTCTTAATCTGGCCCTGCATACAGATAGACACTCAGATACAGATACTGACACATAAAGATACACAGACACACAGATACTGTGACGGACCGCCTGGAGCCCCGACTGGGTACCTCCGTCAATCTCACTTCCTAGCTCTCCTCCTGGACACAGGAGTGTTTCAGCCTCTAGCCACTGCAGGCTGGGGTCTCAGTGTTGCTTCCCACCCTGGAACAGGGTCCTGGGTACAGCTTCAAGTGATGAAGAGTATAGCTGATCCACCCAAACACTAGCCCAGATTGAGTGAAGGGTGAAAAGGAACTGGTTTATTATGGCCAAATTGGCTGCCTATATACACAACCCCCAGCAGGGAGTCTCCAAATAATTCAATGGAAGCCACTCCCAGAGTGCCTGGGAGGTAATGGAGTTAAAGACTGGTAAGTTAATTGTCTCCCAGGAAAACAGAGGCAAACACAAAAACATAAAAGTACCCCAAAACATAATAAAATATATACATTAACCCCACATATCATACATCCCCAAATAGCCCTGATCTCATCGCCCAAGTTGTCCCAATAGTGCTCAGATCCACTCAGTGTAGGGAAAATGCCACCATGTTAAAGTTCTGACTGACCTGACACCTGGTCCTATGCCCAAAATTGATCCACGGCGTTTGACACTTTTGCTGGTCAACTTTCGGGAGCTCGTGTGTCTGAAATACAAGGTGCTCTGCCTTGCTCTAAGGTAGCATTTGTTCCACTAAGTCTCAGGCACCTTCCCTCCAAAAAGCACTCTCTTGGCAGGTCGCAAAGTGGTTCAAAACCCTGGACCAAGTTGTCTGGGAACCGAAAGGTCACCTCATTCGCAGCTAAGTAACGCTGAGGTGACCGAGGAACCACAAAGTTCTCATGCCGAAATGAGTTCCATAGCGGTCACGGCTAAGTACTACTGAGGACCATTTATGGGTTTTGTTCATGCGAATGGCCACCGGGGAGCTAGCAATCGGTTCCAATCGTGGGAAGGTAAAGTGCCGAACCAGGCACAGAGGGAAAAAGGCTAATGGCAGCTGTGCAGGGTAACTCCCGAACAGGGTCTCCGACTTGGACCATAGTCTGTGGGCAGGAGGCCAGCTTCCACACTCCTCCAGGAGTTCATGGCAAACATCCGAGGAAAAGAGCGTTTGTCACAGATACAAACATACAAATTACACAGACACACTGACATACATACAGACACACAGATGTACAGACACACAGATACAAACACTGCCACACACGCAGATACAGACACAGAGACGCAAACACTGACACTGATGTATGGACACACATATCCAAACAATGGCACACACACAGATACAGACACACACTGACACACATGCAGATACATAACAACACTGATGTACACACAGATGTACAGACACACAGATACAAACACTGCCTGTTCGTGGGTTTCTCTCCTCTTTTACCTGTTTCCTCTGTATTTTCGTTTCTTGTCCCCACTTCCCGCTTGAGAGTGATTCCCCAAAGGGAATTGATTTGTCTCCCGAATGAGGACCACCTCAATACCTGATTTAAAATGTTAGGTTAAAATGTTCGCACCTCGCAACATAAGTGTCAAAACAGCAAATCGCAAGGGAAACAGTCGAACGTCACCAGGGGGAGCATTCGTGGATTGTTTCCAGACTCGTTTGTCTTCCGAATGAGGACCTCCCCGGTGCCCCATTAGAACGTTCTCACCAATTAATCAGAACGTTCATACTTGCAACATAGGTCTGAAACCACAAGGGAAGTAATTGAGGGGGAGCATTCATTCTCCGAAAGGAGATGTTTCCCTTGTTTGGGTTCCACACCAGGACCTTGTGAACGGAGACTAGTCGATTGAGGGACCGAAGAGAAGGTCCCTGAGATTGGTGTGGACACTGGTGAGTTGGGCGGGCTCTCTGGAGCCTGAGGAACAAAGAAACCAGCTCTTTTCTCACGGGCGGGCTTTTCTGTGCCTGGGAGACAAAGGGACAGTTCCCTTTTCCCGCATCTAGACTCCCAAGCACAGAGACTCTTGGGAAGAAGACCCCTGGCAGTTGGTTTGGGAAAACCTGGGGATTTACTGGCAGGCTTTGGGGACAAAGGGAGCATTCCTGCTCTGAGATCCCAGGGAAGGGGAGGATGCTGGGATGAGTGCTTGTATGTTGGTGTGGGAAACCCCTTGCACGGGGTTATGCATAAAATCCATGTGTGGCCAATAAAATTGTTGTTGTACCTCCAGGACTGTGTGTCATACAGTTACTGGGGGGGAGGGGAGAAATGGGTCTCTATATACTTTACATGGTTCCCAACCGGCTGAAGGAATGGAATTAGCAGAGGTAAATCGGTTAGGTTACCCGTGGTCCGCTACACACTGCAACACATGCAGATACACAGACACACAGATGCAAACACTGACATACATGCAGTTGCGCAGACACAGAGGTACTGACACACATTCAGATCTGTTGACACACATACAGATGTGCAGACAAACACACAATACAAATGTACGGATACAAACATTGCCACATATGCATATACAAACAATGACACACACTCAGACTGTCATAGAGACCCAGATACACAGACATACAGGTGGAAATTTTAGCCACCCTCCAGTTTCCTACCTTATAGGAGCAGAAGGATGGCGTCTGTTGGCTGGAGGCATTGGGAGTTAGGAGGCAGAGATAACCAAGGGAGCTTTATGTGTGTATTAGAGTCTGGGTTATCGTGTAGAGGGTGGGGTTGTTGACCAAAGGGCAGATTTTTTTTACTGGCAAATGCAGAGTAATGCTGGCAAGGGGCCACCCACTAGACCTTCACCCTGCAGTTCCCAACGCCATTATTGATTTATTTTTATGTACCCCAAGGGGTCCTGCATTGTATCCATGGAGGTACGCGTTGGGAACCTCTGGCTTATCCAACACTTCTGAATAACTCAAGATTGCTGCTGTCAGATTATCAAGGCCATGCTCTGAGTCATTCACTAAATTACACAACAAGGAGCAATGACAGTAATCTGCATTTTCGAAAGTGCAGACCAGATGCTCTGTGTAATGGCCTTTGGGTACTCCAGCTGAGTACCTCCATTTATTCTTGGCTTCCTAGTCTATTTTCAGACCATCCGGTATCACCTTGCTGAGTTTAAGTACTCGGTGCTGTTAGAAGCACTCAAATGCCCATCTCAAAGTAATCTGAGCAGCATTCAGAGGTAAAATGTAGAGAGTGATAATAGCCTTTATCCCACAACATGAGTCGAGATTACATGTAGGGGGCTTAAACAGAACTTACTTGATGGACGCAAGTCTCTTTTCAGCTATGTAACTACTTTATTGCAGCTATGCAGAGGTATTCATACCAGCAGGGAGTTATTTGCATACAATAGTGTAATTAAAGGGACACTATAGTCACCCAGACCACTTCAGCTCAATGAAGTGGTCTAGGTGCCAGGTCCCTCAGGTTTTAACCCTTCAGATGCAAACATAGCAGTTTCAGAGAAACTGCTATGTTTACATTTGGGGTTAATCCAGCCTCTAGTGGCTGTCTTCTGGACAGCCACTAGAGGCGCATCTGCGACGCTGGAGGCACATTTCGCCTCCATCGCGCAGAGCGCCCATAGGAAAGCATTGAGAAATGCTTTCCTATGGACACTTTGAATGCGCGCGCGGCACTTGCTGCGCATGCGCATTTGGCTCCGCTGACTTTGGACGGGGGAGCTGACATCGGCGGGGGAGGAGAGGTCACCAGCTGAGGGAGCCCGGCGCTGGATTAAGGTAAACTGCTGATTTTAACCCCTTCAGCGCCACGGGAGGGGGACCCTGATGGTGGGGGCATTATATTATTATAACAAAGCGGTTTTCCTGACACTATAGTGATCCTTTAACAGTATATATAGTTCACCATCAAATCCTCTTCCCATAACTCCTTGCTTTTCTTGCTGAAAACAACCCAGCCCCAGCAAAACAAACAATCGGCGCCATTTTGTCTACATAATTCAAACAAACTGAAATATAATTTTTTTTATGAACATAGCGAATGCCCCTTGCAAAATTCCCACACAAGCAAGTGGAACCACTGTCCTGCAACCCTGGGGCAACCCCAGGACACTGTCCACTGGACCACCGGAGAACTTATTCCCAGGAGACAACCAGATATGTTGTCACTTGCTCTCCATCCCAATGATAAGCAGGTATGGGCAGGGCTGGGGGCTTAAAAAAAAAAAAAAAGAAAAAAGAAAAGAAAAAGAAGGAAGACATTGGAAGAGAGAGAAACTAGAAAGTACCCAAGATGGGAAAATAAACTGGAATATATAACGGGATGTCTAACTGGATATTTGCCTAGGGTCGTAAAATCCTTGTACCTCCTGAGGGGTACTTCTGAAACTTTTCTTCCTGACATTCAAATATTATTCTACCAAAAAATGTTAGGAAACATTGCTTTAAAAAAAAATATGATAGATGTTTATAGTCATTTGGTTTTAAAATCTCCATCTCTATAATATGGAAAGGATGCCACCTATTGGAAGAAAAAAACAAAAAAACGAGACGCCATTCAATGCAAAATGAAAATCTAATTCTTACTTTATCAATATCAATTAGTATTCATTTGAAGGTGTAGCAGGTTTAAAAACTGTACTGGATACTCTTTACAGGAGTTAAAAACAAACTTTCTCCAAGATGGAGCTTGACAGGTAACCTTCACTAAAACAGTGAAAGGACTAAAGTTTAAACCAGAATACAGAAGAAAAAACAACAACATTTCGATCTATATTTTTCAGGAAACCACATTTTCTTTTTTTTTTTTATTCGTACATAGCTTAGACAAGCGGGAATGTACTGCCACAACAGCAGGTACCTTCGCATCATTAAACATTGCATAGTAGTTATGTGGCATGAAGAACAGTGTACATTTTGTAGTTATTTGAAAAGACATGGTTGCATATACAGCCTGTGAGTCTTAGCATGTAATAGTTGGTTATCTCTGCGACCTATGCTGTTTACTCGCTATTTGGTCATGTGTAGGCCTTGTTTTTGCTTCGCCTATCCTTGCTGTACCAACCAGACATTAAAATAGTTATGTTGCCTCTAGCTTTAACAAGGCGTGAAACCACAGGGAACACGTGATATCAACACTGAGCTTAAACATGTGAATATAAAGAGTCAAATATGTCAAACATAAAAATTATGGCAACTTAATTCTAAGCCGCAGCAGTGTCCACTGTTAGTCCAGGTTATGTAATATAAAAAACAGCAGCTCCTTAGGGTATTTATGAGTATGGTGCACTGGTTTATTGGGTCTGCCTATCAGCAGCCAAAGTCCCGTTCCTACAGTTCAGAGCAGGGCCTGTCGGCTACAAAGCAATGTGATTGGTGCCTTAGCCTTACAGGAATGTCTCGTTTCCCATTGATATAAATCTTGCCAGTGGAGCATCTGGGCTGGGATCCAGCTCCTGTATTTGTGCGGCAAGCTCCCCTCTGTTTAGTAGCGCGGCGGTCTGCCATACTTTCGGGGCGTAGATTTGTGCTTTTCTGGTTCGGAATTCTGCGTCTAAGTGAGTGGTGTGGCTGTGGGGGATGTTCGTTGGCCCATCTCCAGCGTGTATTGGGGCGAGCGTGTGCGCTTGGGTAGTATGTTGTCGGTGTTTTGGCGCCGGCGGGTCGTAGGGCGGATCCACAAGGCGATCGTTTTAGCTGCTCTGCTGTGTGACATTCCACGGTGGCGAAGTATGGACCAGAGGTTCATGCAAAGCGAATCAAAAGTTTCCAGGGGGTGAGTGTATGGTTGAGGGCTCATGCCCGTTGCCTCTGGCCCTTGCTGAGCGGCCATCTTAGGTTTGCCTTGGATTGTCGGTGACTCTGCAGGTGGTGCGGCCAGGGAACTCATCAGCAGCTTCGGTCCGCGTGTCCTGTGGGAACCGGGATAACACCCACCGGTCCAAGGGGGGGGGATTGGAGACCAGCTATGTCACGACTCTAACTCCCGCAGGCAGCGCTTAGTGTCCGGCTTTTCTGGCCCCGACAGGCATCCAAGAGGTATCGCTGGATTCAAGAGAGCACCCCCGACATGGGTGATGCCCCCTGGTAAGTTCTCGGGCTGTTTTGTCCTCAATTGTGCCCTGTTTTCTGCCCATTTGGCAGGAGCTCGAGTCTCCTGTCAGGGTCTTACCTGGGTTGGGAGTCTGTAGCGCAGACGACAGGAACACTGGTACAAAGCACACAGCAGGATCAAAGACTTGATCCTGATCACAGGGCGAGGCTGAGTTTAAATACCCTGCTAATGTCTGATCAGGGTCAGGTGAAGCACAGCCAAAGTCAAGGTACAGCCCCCAGAGAAATAGACATGCCAGGATGAACAGGACCAGAATGACATAGACATAGAAATACAAAAGCTGCTGTGGCTCAAAGGAAGGAAGCAGGACCAGGACTGCGAAGTTCCCCGGTTCAAGTCCCTTGTTGGGAACTCCATGGGTGACCACGTCTGGCCGTCTGTTTGCTGTGGCGAGAACCGTGACAGAACACCCTCCAGGTGTGATTTGATTGCTTATCATTACCTTCTAGATCAGAAGTACCTTCCTCCTCTGAGAGATCAAATACATCATCTGACAGAAGGTATGTTCTTCCATAGGCATCCATGCCATACATACGGCCTTCTTCCAGATTAGAGGGAAACACAGCACCTACCTTTGCTCTCGTAGTTCTCACAGGGGAGGTATTTGCAGCTTTCAATGTTTTTTCAAATATTTCTAGATCCTGTTTGCATACAACTGTGCGATTTGAGGCATACGTGCAGTCAGGTGGCAGAACTTTTTTGTCAAGGCAGGAAGTGGTAATGGTGCTTGACTGAGCAGAAGTGTCATCAGGAAGAGGTCTAGATGTTTCTGGAGCAGGAGGTGGAGATTCCACAGGGGTACTGGTTGCAGGTTCTTGAGAGACACTGGTAACATTGACTGTAGTAGTTTGGGTACCCTTTTGTGTCACAAGACGGGGACAGGGCTGGCATGCAGTGTACACAGGGTGGAGGAAAGTAGTACCCAGTCGGAGAGCTGGAGGTCTAGGAGGACGAACAGGGCAAAGTGTGATGAAATGCCCTCTTTCTCCACAGTAGTAACATAGGCCATGGCTTCTCCTTCGGTCTCTTTCCTCAGGTGTCACTTTGCAGTGAACAAGTCCTAATTGCATAGGTTCCTCAGGGTCGAGTGGAACACAGGATATCTCAGGAGTTTTCATAGGAACAAGATCATAAAGAGACATCACTGGGGTGTAGTGGTGGTACTGGGTTTCTTGGTTACGAAGAATCTGGGATTTTTTTTGTACGTGGAGCTGGCTTGGTCACAGTGGTCTTGCATTGTGAGTCCATAGCAGTACTGAAGGATTCCCAGCTGACAAGGACAGGACTCTTTGTCTGCAACATTTGGTGAGCCCATACTTTGATGCGTCCAGACAACAGGTTGATAGCCGCTCGAACCTTGATGAATTCTGTGGCATATGTTCGAGGCTTTAAAGAAAACAACACCTCACAATCCATCTTAAAGGACTGAAAGGACGTGCGGCTACCATCAAAACGGTCGGGCATGATGACAAACGGTTCAGGATAAGCTGGTTCTGAGGCTGGACGTACTGCGCCTTTAAGAAATAAAATTTCTTGCTGCAACTCCAAAACAGTCTGGGCCGGGCTGGACACTGGTTGGGACATGGGTGAGCACATCTCTGCGGACTCCATATTGATCAAGTCTTTTGTCAGGGTCTTACCTGGGTTGGGAGTCTGTAGCCCAGATATGTTGATCACCCTTGCAGATAGCCACAGGCCAAGGTGGTCAGGTAAGAATTCACCCGGCCTGTGGGTCTGTGCACGGGGGCTGTGCAGGATGAAGTACCAAGTCGCAGGACAGGCAAGGACACAAACAGCAGGATCATCAAAGGATAGCCGAGGTCAAAGGATGCCAGAAGACAGGAACAACGAGGAGTAGCCGAAGTCAAGGGATGCCAGAGGTCAGAGTAAACGTAGTCAGAAGCCGGGGTCAAAAACAAGTAGCAGCTCAAACGACAGGAACACTGGTACAAAGCACACAGCAGGATCAAAGACTTGATCCTGATCACAGGGCGAGGCTGAGTTTAAATACCCTGCTAATGTCTGATCAGGGTCAGGTGAAGCACAGCCAAAGTCAAGGTACAGCCCCCAGAGAAATAGACATGCCAGGATGAACAGGACCAGAATGACATAGAAATACAAAAGCTGCTGTGGCTCAGAGGAAGGAAGCAGGACCAGGACTGCGAAGTTCCCCGGTTCAAGTCCCTTGTTGGGAACTCCATGGGTGACCACGTCTGGCTGTCTGTTTGCTGCGGCGAGAACCGTGACATCTCCCACGTCTGCTCAGTTAAGCGGTCAGGCTCCGCTCCCTCCACATTTTCTTTTTAACTAAGAAAGTAAAAGTTTAGACTAGAATATAGAGAAAAAAATAAATAAAACTTGGCTATTTTGATCTAGATTTTGTCAAGAAACCACAATTTGCTTTTCAACTAATAAACCCCTTAGGTGTGACTTTACTGAAGACATTCACATTTTGTAAATTCTATAGTGGAATACAAATTACATTTTAACCATTAGAATTCTACTACAGTTAAAGTTTGTACAGGTCTAACTCACTGGCTTGTTTATTACTATTATTATTTTTGGGGGAAGAAAACAATGTCATTGTATATAGTGTACCCACAGTAATTGGAGATTTTTAGATTCTTTATATTTCTTACACAGGGGCCACTTATATACCATCACAGGTATAATAATAATTTTTTTTATTGACTAGGGAGGGCTGTATTAAAATGTAATCCGTTAAAATAACAAAAACAAAAAAAACACACACACACCACAAACAGTTGTTTAATGCCACATTTTGCCCCTGGGTACTCGTCACCCCACTTCCTCGCTCGTCGTTTTGCTAGAAGGGAAGAATTGGCCTGGTGGCCAACGACAGTCATACAGCGTCAACATACATTTTATGGACAAAAGTATTAGGACACCTGACCATTACACCAACAAGGACTTTTAGGACATTTAATTCTAAATACTTACACATTAATATGTAGTTGGTCCCAACCTTTGCAAGTATTTCCATTCCAGTTCATCCCAAAGGTGTTTAATGGGGTTCAGGGTATCTTCCACACCAAACTCATCCAACCATGTCTTTTTTTTTTGTAATTCTTTATTTAATATTGAGGAATAAGCACAGTATACAATCAATAACGCACAATCCATTGCATTAATTTAAGAAGTCATAGCAACAATCCTCTACATTTATATTTTAAATAAAATTAAAGAACACCCCCTCAAAAAAAACAAAAAACAAATTACCTACCATGGCTTATATATGTATATAAGTATATACCTCCATTCATATCCCGTTTCTTATAAAGGCCTTCCACGGATCCCAGAAACTTTGATGAAAGAAGAAGAGGAATGTCTAACTCTTGATGTTAAGTCATCCATAATGAAATTTTCCTCAACTTTTAAAAAAACCTCTCTCATAGATGGTAGATCTGTTTTTAACCAACCGGCGGCAATGCATCATCGTGCTGCCAGTGTGATAAGGTATAGTAATTTCTGCGAGTATCTAGATGAGCCTGTTATAGATTTAGATAATAGAAAGATCCAAGGAGTTAGCTCAATATTTTCCAGTAATATAGTTGACACCAGATTTTTTTATTTCTTTCCAAAAAAAAATATCTTAATTTTTGGGCACTCCACCACATATGGAGATAAGTCCCTTTCTGTCCACACCCCCGCCAACACAGATCAGTCGGGTTCTTACCAATTCTATGCAGGAACACAGGGGTGGTATGCCATCTAAACAGGATTTAAAACATCTGTTCTTGAGAGAGAGCACACATATAGATATTTTTGATGCAGTTTCCCAGATATCTATCCACTCATTAGGCTCCAGGGCCCCTCCCAAATCTGCTTCCCAATGTGATCTATAGTTTAATGGACCCCATACTGTAGGTTCCTCACTTAAATTATATAACTCAGAAATAAGACCTCTCTTTATAATTCCTATTTTGCATAGGACTTCAGTAGAGTACACAAAAACTCTAATCTGAAGGTATCTAAAGAAGTCTCCCGGCTTTAAATTTGTTAATCTGTTTTTAGTCTGGCACTTAAGTTAGCAAAATGAACTACCTCTCCTCCTTGCCAAAGATCATCGTATCTATAGATTCCTCCCTGTTAAGTTTTGATTAAGCTCTCCCATTCCTGGGCCAAATTGTCTGATTAAGCTCTCCCATTCCTGGGCCAAATTGTCTGATTAAGCTCTCCCATTCCTGGGCCAAATTGTCTGTTCCGAAAAACTGGTGTCATGGGGTGTGGCGGAACCAACCTCGCCACTGGCCACTGGAGGAGCCTGGTTGCCCACCTCTTGCCGCTGGACTATGGCCCTGCATTAAAAAACTTTTATTTTCCTTATGTGAGCAGTGTTACCCCAGATAGCTAAGCCATGGAGCCCATTCGTAAACTGAAAGACTATGGCTCCACGGCGATTGAACTGTATGTATGTGATCTGAGCGCCATTCAGTAATAATGTGCGCTCAGATCTAAGCTATCTGGGGATATGTTGAATGTATATGTTTTATGTAGTAATTGTAACACTGTGTAATTTTATGTTTTTTACCAACATGTGGCTAATGGAGTTTTGCCTCTGTCCTTGGAGATAATTGGATTACTTCCCAATTATCTCCAGGACAGAGAGGAGGGATTGCACTGCATTGTGGGATCTGTTTAAATGTGTAAGCTTGTGATTGGTCCTTTTACCCATTGTGTCCCAGTTTCACATCTGGTCCCCTAGGGGAGTGTCCACCAGGTGGGAGACCTGCATAAAAGCCGGTCAGGTAGCCCCAGTAAATCAGTTCTGCTTGATCCGCAAACGAAGTGTCGTCTCATTCTTGGGGAGATTTGTTTGTATGCTGTTACAGTGCGACTGCCAGGAGTGTAAGCTGTTCGTATGGTTTTTCCTGTTTGTCTGTTTAACAGCATTCGTGTGTTTCCTGTACGGAAGTTGGAGGATTCGTATGGTTCCAGTTCGGGAGTTGGAGAATTTGTGTGTTTGTAGTTCGGGAGATTGGTGATTGCAGTAGCTGCCTGTGCTTCTGAAAGGGGAATATTGCCTAAACGGTTTTTAACCTCTTGTGTGCAAAACGGTCTGTTATATTGGGGAGGGGAGGTTAGTCAAGCCATGCTTCAGCTTAAGTTAATCCCACATATATAGAGAGTTTAAAATTGCTGGACGGGTTGTTTGTAAGACCGGCCTAAAAACCTTGTTTAGCCACATAAGGCAAGTCTGGATTCATCAAGTCCGTCTCCATATCTACCCAGCGATATTCCCCGAGAGGTGAGTGCCAGTCAATTATTTGTTCCAGTTGAGCAGCAAAGTAATAAATATGCAGCTTAGGGAGGCCTAGACCCCCTTTATCTCTGGGTCTATACAGGAGATTTCTAGCATTCAAATAGCGTTCTAGCTGCCAAATAAATGGCTTTCTGAATGCTAACTAGATCTCCTTTACTCACTCAAAGGGGTAGGGCTTGAAATAAGAATAACAGCCTGAGTAAAATATTCATTTTAATAGAGTGGATTCTACCGATCCATGAAATTGGCTTATCATGCCAATTCTCGAAATCCTTTTTAAAGTTTCTTATTAGGGGCAACTAATTGTCCATATATAATGTATTATGGAGGTGACTAATTTTAATACCTAAATAGCATAAAGAGCTACCAAAGGACAGGATTTAGTATAGTTTACTATATAGCACGAAATCACCCCAAATTGTTCTATCAAATCGAACAAGGCTGGAATAGATTCGGAAGGGTTTACTACTGAAATATATCATCGGCATAAGCCGTGACTCTGTAGATCTCCCTTCCAATCCGGACTCCCTGAATAGCTCCACTTTCTCTAATAAAAATTAAAAGGGCTCCAGTAAAAGAGCGAACAGGATTAGACAAAGGGGGCAGCCTTGGCGAGTGCCATTAAATATTGCAAAGGGGATCCTATCTGAACCAGAAAGTTGTATTAAAGCAGCACTGTCATGCCGAACTTACCTTTCCTCAATCTCTTCCTCTTCTCCCCCTCTCTCAGGAACTGTTCTTCTTTTCTTCCTGTCTTCTTTAGTTTTCTTTAAAATCATAAGACAAAGTAGGGACTCTTTGCCTTATGGAGGTTTCCTCCGCTTGACCAGCTTTGACCAGCGGAGGAGCAAAGTGTGCTTCATTTCCGCTGGTCAGAGCAATTTTCCCATAATTCTTAACTTTCCTCTGTGATCTCGCGATGCTTCCTGTCATTTTAGACTAAACTGCCGAATTGCGTTCTAACTGAACGAGAACAGTATGTTCGTTTGTTTTAGAACTCAATTCGGCACTTTGTTCGTCTCGGAATTTTATTCGAATGAAACTCCGATTCAATTTGTGCCGCGGCTGCATCTTGCAGCCGCTTAGTAGATAACTCCCTAATTCCCACGGTATTAGGGAGTTTTCTTCCAAAAGGCTGAAAGACCTAAATTGGTCTTTCAGCCAAACTTACTAATACTAAGTAAAGATTACTTAGTATTAGTAAATGATCTGCCCCTACTCGCTATACCGCGAGTAGGGGCATGTCTAGTAAACAGTGAGCAGCCAGTGGCTGCTCACTTAAAAAAAAAAAACCTATTGGCCCCACCCCTGAGCGGTGGGTGGGGGCCATAAATTAAAATGGGGGGGACCTACTGTCCTCCCCCACCCAGCCTCCACCCTTGAGTGGTGGGTGGGGGCCATAAAGAGAATGAGGGGGGGGACCTACTGTCCTCCCCCCCAGGCCCCACCCCTGCGCAGTGGGTGGGGCCATAAATTACAATGGGGGGGACCTACTGTCCTCTGCCCCCACCCTTGAGAGGTGGGTGGGGGCCATAAAGATAATGGGGGGACCTACAGTCCTCCCCCCAGCCCCCACCCCTGGGTTTGATGGAAGCATCGAACAGCCGTGTAGACCCCTACTGTCCCCCCCCCGGCCCCCACCCCTGCACGGTGGGTGGGGGCCATAAATTACAATGGGGGGGACCTACTGTCCTCTGCCCCCACCCTTGAGAGGTGGGTGGGGGCCATAAAGATAATGGGGGGACCTACAGTCCTCCCCCCAGCCCCCACCCCTGGGTTTGATGGAAGCATCGAACAGCCGTGTAGACCCCTACTGTCCCCCCCCCGGCCCCCACCCCTGCACGGTGGGTGGGGGCCATAAATTACAATGGGGGGGACCTACTGTCCTCTGCCCCCACCCTTGAGAGGTGGGTGGGGGCCATAAAGATAATGAGGGGGGAGACCTACGGTATTAGGCCCCCACCCCTGGGTGGCAGATGGGGGCCCTAAGACAAATCCCCCCCCCAATCAAAGGTGACTAGGGGTCCCCAAGCCTCTAGTCACCCCCCCAGGGGGGAATAAAATAACTAACCTGTAAAGAAAAATTTTACTTACAATTTGACGTCTTCTTTTTTTCTAAAATCCTTATTTTTTTCGGCCCCAAAAAAGGCCAAATAAAAAAACCATCATACCCGTCAAACTTAAAATAAAATAAAGAACCCGAGCGCAAAAAAAAAACCTGACGAAAAAAAAAAATACCCGAGCGCAAAAAAAATAATCCATCTTCACCCATGGAGGGCTCTGCGCAGACTGAGCTCTGCAGGGCAGGGGAAGGCTCTTTGTCATTTTACACAGCGTGTGAAAATTCCAAAGAACTTTCCCACGCTGTGTAAAATGATTTTAGCAATTGTCAGATCTTCTGGAAGAGTTCCTCTCTGACATATTTCATCCAAAACTTCCTGCAAATGTGGCAGAAGGGTTTGCTGAAATGTTTTATAGTAGCTGCCACTAAATCCACCTGGGCCCGGTGCTTTACCCCCTTTAATGGAAGAAATAGCTGCTTTAATCTCATCCATAGAGATCTTAGTTTAATGAAGGCATATTCGGGAATAGGTTCAGTTAACCCAAAAATTCTCTCAAATCGTATCCCCCATTCCGAATCCTCCCAATTCCAATCCGGGAATTGATTATAAAGTGTAGAGAAGTATTACCGAAAGGCTCCATAGATCTCCTCGGCCGTCAATACCAAAGTTCCGGAAGCAGCTCTAATAGCTGTTATCGGTTTAGAGTGCATGCGTGGCCTCAAGCATTTGGCCAGAGGAGCATAAATCCTGTTCGCTCTCTCATAGAAATATCTACGTGTCGATATCAACTGCCAGGCAGCATCATCTATTAAAAGTGTTTTGATTTTTAATCTGCTAGTTTTAAGGTCCATAAGTGTTTGTTCCGAAGGAGCTGTTTTAGGTTTAAATTCCAGCTTACGTATAATTCGCTGGAGCTCAAATAGAGATTCAGACTTTTTCCTTTTCCTATAGGCAGCTACTTTAATCAATTCTCCTCTAATAACAGTTTTATGGGCTGCCCATAAGGTAGCTTTACTGATTTCAGGTGTATTTTCTAAAGAGCCTTCGAAATTTCTTCCCTAACCGAGAGATCCCCCAAGAGAGAAGTGTTAAGGCGCCAAGAGCAACTTGATTTAGTAGCTAGTCCTTTTATAGAGACAGCAATATCAGCATGATCTGACCAGGTAATATTATTAATTTGTGAGTTATAAAGATATGAAACAAATTCAAACGTTTCAGCAGGTCTCTAAGCTTACAGACGTAACTGACAATGGTGTAAAGTTTATGGTCGCAAAAGGTTTGATGGAAGCGTCGAACAGCCGTGTAGACCCAGAAAAAGGAATTTCAACTGTCTCAACAGCTGATATCTCAGGGCTGGAAGGCATACAGCGGATTTTGGCAAAGATGAAGGAGGATAGATTGTTCCAGGCTGGTAAGATATTAAGGAATACTCGGGAAATAAGAATGGAGATTCAAGCAATGGGTGCCCGGATTGCAACCCTGGAGGTGAAGGTAGAGGCGTCAGCCAAAGCACATAACTCATTGCTGTCACAGAGCCATGAGTGGGGGACACGGTTAGATGCCTTGGAAGTGGCATTTGAGGATCTTATTAATCGGTCCAGGTGCAATAATATAAAAATAATTTTTCACAATGAGCAAACCAGGGCTTTGTTGCCCTCAGGGGACCCAAGTAGATTCTTTCAAACAATGGGTCTGGATTTCACGGAGGGAGTTCCGCTTCTATTTCAACCAAAGGATTTACCACTCCTCCTTCCTAGGGAATGGTATGAGGCAAGGAAGAATTAGAATACCCATAGTTCTTATGGTACTCACCTTATGAATTTATCGAGTTATTACCTCGATGCAAAAATCTTTGCAAGATGAAAAATAAAGAGGTCTCTGGGCAATTACTTATTTTTTGGTACGCAGTAGAAGATCAGTAGGAGGTTGGTAGGAACTGAATTATTATTATTATTATTTTATTATTATCTCCTTCCCTGCTTCTTCTGCTTTATAGCGATATCTTTGACATGTACCTTTTTGGGTCCTGAAAATGACTTTGATTTTTGAATATGACTTTTTGGTTTAAGGTGTTATAAGATATAGGTACGATTGGAAAGCAGTAGTTACCTGGCCAGCTACATATCTCTTCGTAGCGGCTAGGGGTATTTAATTCAAGGTTTCAGAGCAGATACACTTTGTCCCGTGGCCAACTTAGACCTGGGAGGATTGTGTCCCCCAATGTTTTCCTGGCATTTGGTGAGTCCATGATGTAGTTTTTGTACATACTTTTTGTAACGGAGCTCCCTGTGCCCCTGGCTGGGTACCTCTGCCAAGGACTGCTTCATTTCTGGAACAGGGGACAAACTGCAGCACTTCTGCCCACAGTCACTGTGGCTTGACTGGGGTCCTGGAACCGAGCGGTGAACTGGATGACACTCAGTCCTGTGAGCTCTAGTCCTTACAAGGACTTTCCCTGTTGAATTCTCATCACTGGAAAAGGGATTAAAGAGTAGCCCTTTCACCGCCCAGTAACCAGATGACACATAGTTCTGGGAGTACAAGCTGAAATACGTTTATTGGCAGCCACCACTGGCTTTATATGCACGTCCCCATGCAAGGTGCACTCCCCCTGGACCTGAAAGTAGACTACAGTACGATAAAACATACACACAATTATATTGGCTCTCCAGGTCCAGGGCACTCCCATACAAAACAAGATAATCCTTCCCTTGTGAAAAAAAGAAGTGAACTTAGTGGATCATGCTACCACCACAAAGATCACTCAGTGGAGCACTAGAAATGAATGTCTTACCCCTATTGAGATAGCATATATTCCACTTAAAGGGGTATACAGAACAATAGAATCTAAAATAAGAAATGTGTATTTTCTTATTTTTGATCTTTGTGGTGGTAGCATGATCCACTAAGTTCACTTCTTTTTTTCACATATTTGTTTGTGTAGGATTGGGATACCTGCACGTGTGTTTGAGCTGCTTTTTTACATTTGTATTATCGCTAAGCGCCTATTTGCACAGAGCACTTTCTTTTTCAACTATTTGTAAATCCCTCCCTTGTACCTGGGAGATAATGGAGTCAAGCACTGTATTAAATTCAATTATCTCCAGGCACAAAAAAAAAAACCTTTCCCAAACACCCCAAAAGTACCTTTAAAATACATAAAACCCCCTAAAAGTAACATCCCCTGATAGCCCCGATCTAGGTGACAAACATATCCAAAAATCACCCAGATCGGTTCAGGATTTTCCTGGAAGTCATAATTTGACCGATCGCACCCATGGTCTTATGCCCAAAATGGTTCCATAGAATCGTGGTTAGGTGCCGCTGGGGACTGACTGGGAACCACAAAGTCTTCATGCTGAAAATAGTTCCAGGGTATTCGCGGCTTAGTCCCCCAGAAGTCTAGGCATGGTTTTGGTCCATGCGAACGGTTGCGAGGGACCTAGCGTTCGGTTCTATGCGCACGAACGGAAAGTGCGGAACCAGGAGGAATAAAAGATTGGCCTTTACTGTCACTGACCTGGCCCATAGTCGGTGGGCAGGAGGTCAGCTTCCATACTCCTCCAGGAGTCCATGGCAAATGTCTGTGGAAAGTGGCGTTATCACATATCTTCCCCCTTCCGAGGAGACTAACCAGACCCCAGACCTCCAATTGGTCTGGGTCTGTGTGAGTCTGGTGACCCTTCCCAAAAGGGTCAGCTGTAAAGAGGGCCTCCTGCCACAAGCAGTAAAACCAATGTCCTGCTGGGGAGGAAAACTGCTGCACTCCACTCTGTGTAGACCAAGTTGTCGCTGGGGACGGAGGGCACAGTTTCCCTCATCCGTGCCTGGTGGGCAGCGGCCAGCGGTGCTCTGCCCCGTAGCCAGTGGTTCAGTAGAGTTAGTTGCTGGGTCGTCAGGCCCCAGAACCAAGGGATAGGTAGGGCAGCGGCCCTCTGACATGTAGTCAGTGTTGTATATACACAAAGGAAATACTTTATTAGATTGCATTCACAGGAAATCAGTAGTTAAAAAGCCCATCAAAATAGCAATGTATATACAGTCGTAAACTTTGTATTTCTCTCTTACCCTAAAAGCATAAAGAGCGAGAGAAAAAAAAAAGTCTTAATTTTGAATTATATATTCTGCCTATTTTATCCATATGTTTGTGAGTGTATTTTTATTTTTTATGGTGTTTAATTTTATCTACACCATTTGTGGCCCCTCTTTGTTCTTATTTATTTTAGGTTGTGTATTTTTTATTCATATCTATATTTGCGAAGTCACAGAGGACTCTTCACACTACCTTTTAAGAGGTAATTTATTATTGTTTAATTCCCAATTTCACTACTGGTATTGCATGCCACAAGGGTAATATTGTATTTTTTTCTATTGGTTTTAGGATTGGACTGATAATGCTGAAATTATATTACGTGTGCAGCAGCTGGCCAGTTTTGAGTATCAAGAGAATGGCACCAAAGACGTCTTGCACCATAACCCCTACATTAAATTGTCATCTAACCTTGTAAAGCATAACTTGGCTTATCCTATAAGCAGTGCTGTAGTGGTTATTGTCCCAGGGCAAGCAGTTAAACTGTTTGCAAGACATAGCAAGGCTTGGCTCAGAGGAGCTAACAGAAGCTGCTTGCAGGAACTTCCTGTTCTTCTGCTCAACAGGAGGCAGCAGAGGGTGCCCAGCAGCTTGACTACTACTAAAATAAAATAAACAAAAATCTGGCAACAGTTTGACTACCAACCCAATGAGTAATGAGTAATGGTTATGGTGCTTATTGATCCTGTCAATGGTCAGCTGTCATAATGGTCAGTCCCGCAAGCAGACTGACAACCTGTCTGGCATGGCACCAACATACAGGACCATGCAGAGAGTGCTGCCTAAAGGACAACACCATGCTGGGGCTATAGGAGTGTAGAGCATCCCATTATAATGACTACTTATAAAGTGCCCATTTCTATGAGAAATCGGATATAAATAATGAAACAACCCCTGGCTGTCAGTCGGTTTCTTCCACCTTAGCCAACAAGAGTGATGGTCTGCCTCTGCCCTCCCTGCATACTTCAGATCAACATGCTGAAAGTGTGGATGTACAGGAGCAAGAGTGCATGGAGGGAGACCTTCAGAGGATTCTCAATGAAAAGCCTCTGATTGGCTAGTTTCCTTGAACAGACTGAAAGTTTATTCCAGGGAAAAGGGGGGTGGCTTGTAGAGGCTGCAGTTCACATTTCAGTGTAGCTTTTGCAATCGCTTTTAAGATATGCCCCCTATGAAAAATGCATGAATATATTCATTGGGGGTGTATCTACTAAATAGTGATTTCTAACATTTTGCCCATTTGGGCAGTGGAGTGTCCCTTTCTGCGCTCTCTGCATTGTCCTAGAGCACACTCAGGAGTGCAAACACATCTAACAAGGTGACCTGCTGTGCGCACAAGAACAGTTCCTGGTGACCCTAGATGCAATGGCACTGGGAACAAAATCTGGATTGTAACTGCTGAACTATAACTCCTACCTACCTAAATAATGACATCATGCCAGCAGGAACAATATGGGAGGCACTACAGGTTGAGAAGGGAGGACAGGAAATGCAGTCTGATGGAGCAAAACGTAACATAAAGTAATTAAGAAAAAACTGTAGAAAAAAAACAAACAGACATTTGTGCAGAAAGTGCCCCTTTAAATACACGCTTATCTTGCATGTCAGGCTTATACCACACACTTACTTGCAGCTGTTACTTGTATACTATATAGCTGTCAGGACAAACTAATGTCAACACCTAACACAGAGGCACATGCTTCAAAGCAAGCACAGGTACAGGGTCAATAGTTCAATAGCCGCCCCCTTGATTATTATTATTAGTGCTCACAATAGAGTTAACTAGCCGCCATCTTAAAGTCGGGCAAAAAGAAAAAAAAATGTGGGTGAGAAATTTCAGGTTTTAGTAGTAAGTACTGAAAACAGCTTTTCATCCCAATACTTTTACAGTGCTTTCATTTGATATTATCTATAAATGGACGTTAGTAAGGAGGTGTGAGACTGATATTGCCCTAATCAAAGATGGAGTATGGGAGGTGCCTTGGATCCTGTGACAACTCCCGGGAACTGCGTGTAGAATGGGAGCGAGGCTTGAGTGCTGCTGTTGCGGATAAGAATTCCATGGAACACTTAGACACCAGGGGTCGCTGTAACACTGTATCTCTTCTAATAATGCTCTGTTTGTAAACGTGTTCTGTAAATGTAACAATTAGTGTGATACATTATTACAGATCCCCCTTTCTCTTACAACTGGCAACATGTATGTACAAAAAGCAGGGCTTGCAGCTTATAACTCAACCATGTTTACTATTTTAGCAGAGAATTGCTCAACACAAAATGGAAAAAACATGATTAGTTTGTGATAGCTTGGAATTAAATGGCATCCAGAGCAAAGAATTGTGTATCCATGAATGGCAGGTATTGCTTATGGGTTTGCACCAAAAAAACTAAAAGAATTGTAGCTAAACTTACTGTGATTTTCTTTTACTGAATACACGTATGGCAGTTTCACAATATGACATTCTGCAATGATTTTGCCAGGAAAGGGGTACATTTACCATACTTCCCATCATTTTCCATATACATATATAAATATGGCAGCCTGGCATATTGTGATTGTGCCAAGGTTTAGACAGGTAATATACATTATTATAGGGATACATTATACATTCTTGATCTGTAGCAGTAAGGTGATAACTCCTCTCAGAATTAAAGCACCGCCGTGATTAGAAGTGCATGGGCGCTACAGGAATGTAATAATTTGTCCTACTGATTTAATTTGGAAATTTTATTTTAAAAAGTCTTATTCCAATTGCATATTTAAATTATGTAGTTGGTTAATGTTTGTCTATTAAACAGTATTTTATTTTTCATCTAATAAAACCTTAAAGTCTTGAAGTATGCTGTTTTCTTAAAGCGATACAATAGGCATCAAAAGAACTTTAGCCTAATGAAGCAGTTTAGTGTACAGATCATGGACCCTGCAGTCTCACTGCTCAATTACAAAAAAACAAAATATATCTATGGATAGGGCTCCACAGAAATCACCTTTATTGACACTCCAGCAGTGTCATATGGGGCTTAACCCCTTCTCCTAGAGTATTCAAAAAAATTCACAGATCTGAGGACACCCCTCAGATGTGTAAATGATGGCTGGAAATTGAAATGAGTAAATAATATCAACATATAAAAATGATGGTGAATATAATAATAATGAATCAAAAAACCCTCAATACAAAAACCTCCACAGCTTAAATAGCTGTACCTCCCTAATATCTATGTTAATAAGTTTCAAAATCAGACTCCTGACTTTAATATTATATTTATAGTGTCAATATCTGAAAAACATAAGGATACAAATAACATAGATAGCAATTCTAATTATACACAGCATTTGTATCAAAATATCAAATGCTCGGCAGTGAAGCAACAAAATAATGCTGCTACCTCATTGTTTGAGTTATGCTGTGTTATTCCTATGAACTCTATGGGGTGAAAATACCCTGTTAAATACTGGTCAAAAGGCTTATCATTCGTATAGCTGTATGTGGGATTGATATCCTTTGTCTAGGTACCCATCAGATACAGAATATTCAGTCCGAGAAAATAAAGTAAAATAGAAAATTAACGGGCTGATCATGAATGCCTGTGATATTAAATATGAAAAACAGGTATATTATAGTTCAATTCCCCATAGTGTATGGACAGAATATGCAGGAGGAAAAGAAAAAATAGAACAATTAGTGCGTGCTAATGTTCAGGACCATACTTAGAGTGTTGGTCCTTGCACATGTGACAGTGTGCCCTGTGAAGTGAGGAAGAAAGAAGAAAACCCGAAGCGCGTTTCGGTGCCACTAGCGTGCACCTTCGTCAGGGGCATGCATCCCATGCTTATTGGTTAACCACGTGAGCAAATCAGATGATCAGGAAAACGGCGCCAAACAAAGACCAGTATAACGCATAAATTATGCAAATGGTCCTTTTGAACGGTCCAATGAAAAGCTTCTCTTGCTGACTTTTCTTCACCCCTCCCTCCTGATGCCTCTAGGTTCATTAGTTAACCCTTTGAATGTTCTGAGAATAAAATTCTCATAAAGATTGAATTCATGGCTAAACGAATATCTTATGTATAGTTCTAATTAAATATCCCAATAAATCCAAGTCCTTCGAATATGTTCTTATACAATAGACATATTTTTATAGGCTTGGACATAACATCAAATTAATGCCAGTCTAGAGTTAGAGGACATTTATAAACGGAAAAAAACGTACATGTATTAGACCCTAACTAAAAAGAGTTATGATGTGTCACATTTATCTAAATAAAACTGCTAACGCAACTCTCTTTAGGGGTGTCAAATACATATATGCAAAGATAATAATGGTGAATCCGTATATGGCTTTTACACACTAATGATCGATGCTGTTTTAAAAAATACCGATCTCCTAGTAGTTACCTGAACAGCTAACCCAATATGAGAGACTATACAGGTGATGGGTTGTATATACCGAACATTTGTAAATAACTCCGACAAGGGACAAAATTATTATTATAATCGGATGATGTAAGATGCCACCATATTTGGTGTCCCATACCCTTATTACCTATAGAGGTTTTAACCCATATGGGCACTTAAATAATATCAAAAGAAAGGTCAATAACGAACAATTAATTAAAAAATATATCGTAAACCTTTACTAAAATTCATCGCAACTCTCTTTAGGGATGTCAAATACATATATACAAAGATAATAATGATGAATCCGTATATGGCTTTTACACACTAATGTTCGATACCGTTTTAAAAAAGATTACCGATCTCTTGGCGATTACCATCATTTTTATATGTTGATATTATTTACTCATTTCAATTTCCAGCCATCATTTACACATCTGAGGGGTGTCCTCAGATCTGTGAATCACTGCTCAATTGCCTACCATTTAGGAGTTAAATCACTTTTACTTCTTTTTTGTGCAGCCCAATTTACACCTCCCCTGGCTGTGACTCACGCAGTCTTCATGAAAAAATATGTTTAATTTCCAATCAGATGTTAACTTGCTTTAGAAGTTGTATCTCCTGCTCTGTATATTGAACTTTATTCACACACAGAAGGCACCTGCAGGGTCTATAAGGCTATTAACAGAGCAGGAGATGAAACATTCTAAAATAAACCAAACTTGTAATAAAGAAAGAAACATTAGATCTCTCTTTACAGGAAGAGTTTTGGAAAGCTGTGCAATTCACATGCAGGGAGGTCTGACTAGGGCTGCATAAACAAAGTAATTTAACTTCTAAATGGCAGAGATTAGGGATGTGCATGGGCAAAAAACGTGGTTCGGTTCAGTCACCCCCGTATCCCCTACTGTACCGCGAGCAGCAGCCCTTTGCTATCAAGAGGACCCCACAGACTTACAGAGCCATGACAAAGAAGCCTGAACCATCCTGCATGAGGTGAACCCAGTCCAGGCCACCCATGATAACTGGGACCACCACCGACAGGCAGTGCGGCTAAACAGGCGCAAAGTCCAGGGGCTACGAGACACCGGGGCCACCCTCACTCAGGGGAAACCCAAGCTCATCCTAGAAGAAGAGAGAACAGGGGGTACCAACTACAGCACCCTAGCTAAGCCTCTCACTGACTTGACCTGAAAGACATTGCCCCGACAGGTAGAGTGGACACCTTGGTGAATGCCCCTGTCCTGTATGCTCCTAATCCCAGAAAACTTTTTTCTCGTTCTCACAGATGCCTCCATGTTTGGGTTAGGAGCGGTACTAAGCCAGGTTGGTGACGATGGCAGGAAGTTACTACCCAGGAAGGTAAGCTACACCGCTATCGAAAAGGAATGCCTGGAGGTGGGTTGGGCCCTCAAAAAACGGGTCCATGTATGGGACACTGTTTGTGAGTTACCCTGCCAAGCCGCCACTAGTAGCTTTCCCTGGGTGCCCCTGGTTCGGCACTTTCCCTTCATGTGAATAGAACCAAACGTTGGCTCTCTGGCGGCCGTTCGCATGAACCAAACCCACGAATAGTCCCAGCGGTACCTAGCCGCGACCGCTATGGAACTAAATTTGGCATGAGGACTTTGTGAGTTCCCGGTCACCTCAGTGGGACTTAGTGGCGAATATTATGGAACTGTTTTCAGCATGAGGTGACCGTGCGGTTCCCGGACAACTTGGTTTGTGCTTTTGAACCACTTTGAAATCTGCCATGAGAGCGCTTTTTGGAGGGAAGGTGCCTGAGACTAAGGGGAACAAACGCTAAGAGCCAGGCGGAGCATGCCATTTTGCAGCCGCAGGAGCTCTTGAAAGTTGACCGGCAAAAGCACCAAACACAGTGAAACTATTTTGGGCATAGGACCACTTGTGCGGTCAGTCAGAACTTTAACACGGTGGCGTTTCCCTACACTGCATGGATCTGAGTGCTATTTGGAGAAATAGTAGGGTTATTTAACAATGTATTATTTGTGGGGTTCTTTTATGTTTTTATTATGTTTTTGTGTACTTTTATGTTTTATATTTTTATGATTGCCTCTCTGTTCCTGGGAGATAATTATCTTACCGGTCTTTAATGCAATTATCTCCCAGGCCCAGAGATTCCTGGGAGGGGCTTGTGGTGATGACAATGGAGACCCCCTGCTGGGGTCTGTGTATAAAAAGGTCACCGGACCACCACCCGCGACAGGAACATCTCCTGGAGACTTGTTAAGGGATTCAAAGAGGGACAAGAAAAAACTTGAATACAACATAAGGAATACATCACCTAAAACAATTCCTCATTGTGTTGTCTCTATGATTTTACAGTGGGATCTAGAAATAATTCAAACTGTCCTATTGACCTTCTTCCTGGAGCTGCCATACCTTTTGGGCCTATATATCCACTCCCCGAGCCTGAGCTAAAGACGCTTAAAGAATATCTAGAAGAAAATTTGCGCAAAGGATTCATTAGACCTTCTACTTTCCCAGCTGCATCTGCTATATTCTTTGTAAAAAACAAGGATAAAACTATTCGTCCCATCATTGATTACTGTGCGCTAAATAAAATAACTATAAAGAATAGTGATGTCGCGAACCCGAAATTTTCGGTTCGCGAACGGCGAACGCGAACTTCCGCAAATGTTCGCGAACCGGCGAACCGCCCGAAACGCCATTGACTTCAATGGGGAGGCGAATTTTAAAACACACAGGGACTCTTTCTGGCCACAATAGGGATGGAAAAGTTGTTTCAAGGGGACTAACACCTGGACTGTGGCATGCCGGAGGGGGATCCATGGCAAAACTCCCATGGAAAATTACACAGTTGATACAGAGTCTGGTTTTAATCCATAAAGGGCAGAAATCACCTAACATTCCTAAATCACAATCAATATGGATTGACACCTGACATATGACATGTTGACACCTTGACATATGGATTGACACCTGTCCTCAGAGCCCCTGATGCACACGGACACAGAGCAGAATAGAGACTGGTACCCCTACATAGGGTCACTTGGCAGATATGGATTGACACCTGTCCTAAGGATCCCTGATACACACTGACACAGAGCAGAATAGGGACTGTTCCCCCTACATCGGGTCACTTGGCAGATATGGATTGACACCTTGTTACAAACTGCTATTTGTAACGGGCCCTTTAAATGGCAAATTGCCCTGTTTCCCTGGGTTGTGGAGAAGCCTCTTTGCCAGCCTCCTCCCGCATGACTATGGCCCCTGGGAGATTGTGAAAATGTATGCACTTTTATTTGGTGTGTATGGCCCTTTAAGACTGTCGGTGGGCATATTGGGGCTTATGGACTCTTTATGTGACTGGTGCTGGCCCTTTAAACACCTTTTTTGGGACATCAGGAAGATTGGGACACTGCCCCTTTAAGGCCGTGTCCCCAGACTTGTTGGGGACACGGCCCCTTTAAGACGGTGTCCCCTGTGTCCCCAGACCTGGTGCAAACCCTTTGTGCCTGCCTTGCTATTTCCCACTTGGTTCAGTAAATGGGAAATTATTTCAGCTGCAGAGACTAAGTCCCATTCAGCGATGGGACTTAGTCTTTTCTCAGCCGTTTTTTTCAGCCTTATTTCAGCTGCAGAGACTAAGTCCCATTCGGCGATGGGACTTAGTCTTTTTCTCAGCCGTTTTTTTCAGCCTTATTTCAGCTGCAGAGACTAAGTCCCATTCG